>CM077089.1:137257277-137881404 GCA_039513925.1 Platanthera zijinensis
GGGTGCGACATATGTCATAGGAGGCGACATTTTTGATGGGAGGCGATATTTGTTGTGGGCATCAATAACCATCTAAGAATGACTTTTTAATTGAATAAAGATATAATGATGTTATAACAATATAAATTCTTTACAAATCACATTAACAAAAACAAACTTGAACCTTACCTGAACATAAATCATAATAGATATCCATCACTTTTAACCCAAATGAAGTGTAGTCTTTTAATCATCTAACAAAACGTATGATCTGCAAATAGAGATTTATCAAAAATAAATATATTAATTTTAAATTTCATTTTTTCTGCAAAAAAAATTATAATGGTACAGAATATCAAAACTTTAGAGTACTTTGTGCATTGTCCAATCAATGGCAGCTTGAGATCGAGTGCAGCGTGAAGTTGGTAATATAGCTAAAAAAATCAACATCATGATTCTGCAATGAGCAATAAAAATGAATTATTATTTTATTCTTTAACCAATTGAAATAGTTTTTGTTTATGAAATAAAATTTTGTGGTATTCAATGTCATACCGTGTTTCTCATCATTGTAGAGTCAACCCGATCAAATATTTCTCTAAATACCACGTTTCTAGAGAACACACCTTCATGAGCCTCGATAATTTAGTTTTTGACTAATACTCTTGTTGTATGTGTCGAAACCCCTCGAGATAAAACAACGTGCAATTGGCCATGACTGAATACATGATTTGGAAGATAGATCCCGCCATTCCATATTGTCTGTCCCTGTGACTTGTTAATTGTTAAAGCGAAGCTCAATCTGACAGGAAATTATTTTCTCATTAGTTCAAACAACATCTTATAATCCTCTGCACTCTTAAGTGGTATGCGTGGAATAAAAACTCTTAGACCATTGAAATGTCCTACTAATATATTTGCCTCAATAATATTTCTTTCAAATCTACGACATATTAGTCTAGTGTCTGTTAACCCCAAAATTGGTGATTCCTCCCCAAGGTCTCGAGCTCGTAAATCGCGGCTCGCTCAGGGGTTCTCCCGTGAGGGTCGTGATCTACCTCAGCCCTCCTTTTTTGGGTCAGGCGGATAGGGTCTCCTATCCGCTCAGGCCGTGCGGCTAGGATGGTCCCCCCAATTTAACAGCCACAGTCGCATAGCCACCGCATGCCCTGCGGGACGGCGGGCTGCTCCCATAGCTCACCCTCGCAGGCCACGCGGTTTGGCCAGCTAACCGCGCAACATTCTTCCTTATAGGAGGCAACCTACCGCAGTAGGGGGCGATCCGTGCGATCTACTCCATCAGTTCGATGGGTCGTTCCGCCGGTATCGACCCTCGACTAGCGCAGCGGTCGTGGGCTCGGCCAGCCCCCCAGCTCAGGTGTCCGTCAGCCCCAGGAGGGAGACATGCTCCTCAGGCTAGCAGCCTAGTGGCCCCCCTCCGGGCGGCCTGCCCCAGGCCGCCGCCGCTCTGTGCGGCCTGCTCCAGACCGCCACCACTCTGGGCGGCCTATTCCAGGCCGCCAGGTTGGAGGGCGGCCGGCCCCAGGCCGCCGCCACTCTGGGCGGCCTGCTCCAGGATGCCAGGTTGGCGGGCGGCCTTCCCCAAGCCGCCGCCGCTCTGGGCGGCCTGCTCCAGGCCTCCAGGTTGGCGGGCGGCCTGCCCCAGGCCGCCGCCGCCCTGAGCGGCCTGCTCCAAACCGCCAGGTTGGCGGGCTGCCTGCCCCAGGCCGCCGCCGCTCTGGGCGGCCTGCTCCAGGCCACCAGGTTGGCGGGCAGCCTGCTCCAGGCCGCCGCCGCTCTGGGCGGCCTGCTCCAGGCCGCCAGGTTGGCGGGCGGCCTGCTCAAGGCCGCCAGGTTGGCGGGCAGCCTGCTCCAGGCCACCGCCGCTCTGGGCGTCCTGCTCCAGGCCGCCAGGTTGGCGGGCAGCCTACTCCAGGCCTACGCGCTCTAGGCGGACAGATCCAGGCCGCCAGGTTGGCGGGCGGCCTGCTCTAGGCCGCCACCGCTCTGGGCGGCCTGCTCTAGGCCGCCAGGTTGGCGGGTGGCCTGCCCCAGTCTGTTGCCACTCTGGGCGGCCTGCTCCAGGCCGCCAGGTTGGCGGGCGGCCTGCCCCAGGCCGCCTCCGCTCTGGGCGGCCTGCTCTAGGCCGCCAGGTTGGCGGGCGGCCTTCCCAAGGCCGTCGTCGCTTAGGGCAGCCTGCTCAAGGCCACTAGGTTGGCGGGCGGCCTGCTCCAGGCCGACGTCGCTCTAGGCGGCCTGCTCCAGGCCGCCAGGTTTGCGGGCGGCCTGCCCCAGGCTGCCGCCGCTCTGGGCGGCCTGCTCCATGCCGCAAGGTTAGCGGGCGGCCTGCCCCAGGCCGCCACCGCTCTGGGCGGCCTGCTCCAGGCCACCAGGTTGGCGGGCGGCCTGCCCTAGGCCGGAGCCGCTCTGGGAGGCCATCTTCAGGCCCCCCTCTGCTCGGATAGCTTGTTCTCTTCAGCCACCCTGCGGACTCAAAATGCTCAGTCCGCTGAGTCCGCCGAGTCCGCCGAGTCCTCCATGATGACGTCACTGGGCCCCGCTTCAAGAAGATTCCCCTCGGGCCTATAAATAGGCCCCGAGGCCTCTCATTTGAGAACATGCGCAGAAGAACTGCCACTTCCAGCAAGACCTGCGGACTCAGAATTCCAGTCCGCCGAGTCCTCCACAGTTGATACAGCAAGACCTGCGGACTCAGAATTCGAGTCCGCTGAGTCCTCCACAGTTTATCCAGTAAGACCTGCGGACTCAGAATTCCAGTCTGCCGAGTCCTCCACAGTTGATCCAGCAAGACCTGCGGACTCAGAATTCCAGTCCGCCGAGTCCTCCATAGTTGATCCAGCAAGACCTGAGGACTCAGAATTCCAGTTCGCCCAGTCCGCTCAGTCTCTTTTACTTCGTTTCTGGCAACTCCTTTTTCTCAGCCGCCAGCTTCCCTTTGTACCCTTTACTCCTTTAACATGTAATGGTGTAATAGCAAACTGTAAACTCGCTTCTTGATTAAGGGAAAAGCCCGCCGCAAGAGTGGCATTCAAGCCGCGGCGGGCGAAATCTGTTGTCGTCGCTGTAAGCGGCCTCGTCTCTTCTTTTCCTGTCTAGTCCTAACCATCAGAGCTCAACCGCCAAAGTAACGTCTGCTCGATAGCTCTTGATCAAGCTCCTTCCTTGCTCGAGCAAGCTTCTTCTCTGCTCGAGCAAGCTTCTTCTCTGCCCGAGCAAGCTTCTCCTCTTCTCGAGCAAACTTCCCCCTTGCTTCAAACCTCGCCACTATCCCCGCAACCCTCTTATTCTTCTAGCTTGTGAGATCGAACAACCCGTTAACTGAGCGGTGTCGTATTTTGCGCATCAACAGTTAACACGCGACCTTCAGATCTCGATCAGATAGTGAAGTCAGTGGTTACTCATGTCAGACCGTCAACTAGCCAAGAACCTTTCTCCAAGTCTCAGTGATGATTCTCTTTGGGCGGCCTTAGAGCAATCTCGCAGAGAAACTACACAACAGTTTCAAGCAATAAACCATACCCTAGAAGCTATCATGCAGCAATTGGCCGCTCAATCTTCAGCAACACCAGCTCCTCCAACCAATCCGGCACCAGCATCCGAGACTCCCTAAGTTTATCCACCGACCTATCCTCCTCTTTACACTCCAACCTTTCCGCAAGGGCCTGCAGCCCCTTTGCGATCTCAGAATGAGGAATTCACAGCTCGTCAAAACTTCTTTCGAGAAGCTGCCCAAGGAAGTCCAGCGAGATTTCTAAACTTCCAGGGAAGTTATCCCTACTCATCAACTCCTGCCTTTGATCCTTCCGCAACAACTTTTCCCTCCTATCCACCAGTTCCTTGTGCAGCTGCAACTTATGCTCCCTTTTTTCCTTACGCTGTAGGAGAGCAAGAGAAGCAGTCTCCGTTTACAGAAAATGTTCGGCATGAACCAACTCCAGTTAACTTCAGAGAGCCACAGTTGCCCATTTACACTAGGGAGACTGATCCAGTCAAACATCTTCAAGCCTTTGAATCAGCCGTAGCTCTCAAGACTCTTTCAGATGCCACCAAATGCAAACTCCTTGTAACGACCTTTGATGGCCAAGTGAGGGATTGGTTTATGGACTACGTCCTCAGTCCATCTCTTCCTTTGCTGATTTGCGAAGAAAGTTTTTGCTCAGATTCTCTACTTCAACAAAGAGAAATGGCGGCCCAAAAGCCCTCTTTGAGATCAAGCAGCTAGAAACCGAGACTTGGTCTCATTTTGTGGATCGTTTCCAGAAAGAAATCTTAGACATTAAGATCGTTGATCAAGAAATGTATGGAGTGGCTCTTATTCATGGCCTGTGTGAAGGACCACTCAAGTTCGAGACTAACGTCCGAGCACCGAGGACATATCAAGAGTTGATTGGATTAGCCAACTCGTACATCCGCGGTGAGAAGAACAATCCCAACTTCGTCTCTAGGCTTGTAGCCGAGAAAAATCCTCCTCCTTACAAGCAGCCTCTGAGGTCTCCTCGGAAAGATTTTCCATCCCACTCTAGGAAAATAAAAAAGTTCCAGCATCATCATCGACACCCCTTCCCTGGCCATGATCGTGCCTAAGAACGGCTGCTACCATTGTCAGCATCTGCTCCGTTAGCAGCTGCAGTTCATCAGCAGCAAGAAGGTGACCTGCCAGAGTCTGAGCTAGATGAGGTCATGCAAGAAGTGAGTCAAATCATGAAGGGTAGGGCTAACTTCAAGAAGCCTTACCAGCCGGCAGATCATGGATCAAAAAATTCAGATCCATTCTGTGAGTTTCACAAAGAAAGCGAACATTTAACTGAAAATTGTCGAGCACTTCGTCAACTTGTGCAAAAGATGCTAAGGCAGGGTAAGATGCGCGATCTACTCCCAAAGGATGATCACTCTGATCTGTCAACTTCAAAAGGCAAAGAAGTAGCGGACATACCTTGCTGCTCAAAGGGAGTATGTCACATCAACAATCACCCCAACATCGATAATAATGAGTGCATCGATGTCAATGATGAGGGTGCCCTTGGAAGACTATTCTAAAGCAAAGCGGACATCATAGCTCCTCAAAGCCCCTCACAATTGTGACCGGTTGCTTTTACTTTACTCTTCAAACACTCTATTTTTAAACACTTCTAAGTGTTTCATTTTCATCTCAATAAAATTTACGTTAGAGATCTCATACTGACACAGTTCCTTTATTGTAATGCTTCTCCTCCATATTTTTCTCTTTGCCAAAGAGATCACTGAACCACCGAGATATCGTCAAGTCTTTCTGAGAGCCCCCTCGAAATTTTTCTCTGGCGTAAGATCACAACGACCATATATAGCGGAGAGTTTTCGCATATGTGTAGTGGGGGCCGTTCAACTCCCGTGCGGAGGATGACGGGACTTCGGATCCTGGCCGGCATCTAACACAGAGCGCGATTCCAGGGAGAACCCATGTGTTAGCTCTGCTGTGCTTCGCTGAAGGATACGTTATAATTACGATGATCTTTGCTTGACAAGCAATGACGATCAAGTGTAGCCTTGTCTCTTCGATCATCTCATAATTTTGACGGCCGAACACTCTTTGGAACTCTCAATCCGTGCCTTCGCGGGGCCCACAACTCCGCTGATCAATCCACAGACGAGCAATAGGCCACTTGGCACATCTAGTCTAATTGATCAGCGATGCTTGTAACCTGAGGCATGAGAGCAGTGTATCTGTCGATTCCTTCTCAGGAATTTCCGTGCTTGTTTTTCTTTTGCGCCCTTCAAAGGGAGCGCGACCAGCCCGCTTTAGGTAGGACCACCCTCTGGGTGATTTCTTCTTAAGGCAAGCAGTGCATAACGCCCACGGGGAACACCTGTGGCAACATCCAGTCTTTTTTCGATCATCATCGAGGTGTAGCCCTCCTTTGTCTTTATGCCTTTTTACAGGTCAACAAGTTAAATTCAACCTATTCTAAGGATCTGCAATATCTTTTTAGCTTATGATCATCTTATATGCGATGCCTATATAAAGCTCTATCAGATGGTTATCCACAAGCTCTCTTATTAGATGTTAATGAAACAAATCATTTAATCGGAGTATCTGGTTCTCCTTGATTGACAAATCATGTATAAATTAAGATGGTTTCATCTTGCTGATCTGGATTTCATGTTAACATTATATCTGATCACACGAGACGATCATTGTCGCATTCCGATCTCTATTCAGTTGATAGCAGAGTTTGTCGGATATCTCTTCTATCATATCTTATTATACCAAAAGTCGACATTCGCAGGTTCTCTCCAAATACTTGCGATCTAGTTTTCTATCATATCTACTATTTACTCTTCTTTTGCAGAGCTCAGCAGATATTTTCAAGTCTCATTCAGGTACTTGCGGCTTAGTTCCTATTTCATATCTGCTTGCTTACTCTTCTTTTGCAGAGCTCAGCAGGTATTTGAAGGTTTCATACAGGTACTTGCAGCTTAGTTTCTATTACATGTATATGCTACTCAGTCTACTTTTGCAGAGACTAGCAGATGTTGGCAAGTCCCCTTCAGAGATTTGCAGGTCCACTTCAGGTACACACAAGACGTACCTCTTTTCGCCTGTATTGACTTTTCCTTCGCAGGGGAAAGATAGGCATTAACAATTTTTTTGCTGAGGAGAGACATCACATTCCACCTCTCCTTTCCCTTTTTTATCTCGAGGGAAGGATCACGATTTTCATGGGTCTCCTACTTTTTCGAAGTTCCCTTCGGAACTTGAAAAAGTGCGGGGATTATGTTAACCCAAAAATCGGCGATCCCTCCCCAAGGTCTCGAGCTCGCAAATCGCGGCCCTGCTCAGGGGTTCTCCCCTGAGGGCTGCGATCTGCCTCAACCCTCCTTTTTTGGGTCAGGCGGATAGGGTCTCCTATCCGCTCAGGCCGTGCGGCTAGGACAGTCTCCCCTATTTAACCGCCACAGTCGCGTAGCCACCTCATGCCCTGCGGGACGGCGGGCTGCTCCCACAACTCACCCTCGCATGCCACGCAGTTTGGCCAGCTAACTGCGTAGCATTCTTCTTTGCAGGAGGCAACCTACCACAACAGGGGGCGGTCTGTGTGATCTACTCCATCAGTCCGCTGGGTCGTTCCGCCGATGTCGACCCTCGACCAGCGCAGCCGTCGCGGGCTCGGCCATCCTCCCAGCTCAGGTGTCCGTCAGCCCCAGGAGGGCGGCCTACTCCTCAGGCCGCCAGCCTGGTGTCCCCCCTCTGGGCGGCCTGCCCCAGGCCGCCGCCGCTCTGGGTGGGTTGGCGGGCGGCCCGCCCCAGGCCGCAGCCGCTCTGGGCGGCCTGCTCTAGGCTGCCAGGTTGGCGAGCGGCCTGCCCCAGGCCGCCGCCGCTCTGGGCGGCCTTCTCCAGGCCGCCAGGTTGGCGGGCGGCCTGCCTCAGGCCACCGCCGCTCTGGGCGGCCTGCTCCATGCCGCCGCTCTGGGCAGCCTACTCCAGGCCGCCAGGTTGGCGGCCTGCTCTAGGCCGCCAGATTGGAGGGCGGCCTGCCCCAGGCCGCCGCCGCTCTGGGCGGCCTGCTCCAGGCCGCCAGGTTGGCGAGCGGCCTGCGCTAGGCCGTCGCCGCTCTGGGCGGCCTGCTCCAGGCCGCCAGGTTGGCGGGCGGCATGCTCCAGGCCGCCGCCGCTCTGGGCGGCCTGCTCCAGGCCGCCAGGTTGGCAGGCGGCCTGCTCTAGGCCGCCGCCGCTCTGGGCGGCCTGCTCCAGGCCGCCAGGTTGGCGGGCGGTCTGCTCCAGGCCGCCGCCGCTCTGGGCGGCCTGCTCTAGGCCGCCAGGTTGGCGGGCGGCCTGCTCCAGGCCGCCGCCGCTCTGGGCGGACTGCTCCAGGCCACCAGGTTGGCGGGAATCCTGCTCCAGGCCGCCGCCGCTCTGGGCGGCCTGCTCCATGCCGCCAGGTTGGCGGGCGTCCTACTCCAGACCGCAGCCGCTCTGGGCGGCCTGCTCCAGGCTGCGAGGTTGGCGGGCGGCCTGCCCCAGGCTGCCGCCGCTCTGGGCGGCCTGCTCCAGGCTGCCAGGTTCGCGAGCGGCCTTCCCCAGGCCGCTGCCGCTCTAGGCGGCCTGCTCCAGGCCGCCAGGTTGGCGAGCGGCCTGCCCCAGGACGCCGCCGCTCTGGGCAGCCTGCTCCATGATGCCAGGTTGGAGGGCAGCTTGCTCTAGGCCGCCGCCGCTCTGGGCAGCCTGCTCCAGGCCACTAGATTAGCGGGCGGCCTGCCCCAGGCCGCCGCCGCTCTGGGCGGCCTGCTCTAGGCCGCCAGGTCTGCGGGGGGCCTTCTCCAGGCCGTCGCCGCTCTCGGCGGCCTTCTCCAGGCCGCCAGGTTGGCGGGCGGCCTGCTCCAGGCTGCCGCCGTTCTGGACGTCCTGCTCCAGGCTGCTAGGTTGGCGGGCGGCCTGCTCCAGGTCACCTCCGCTCTGGGCGGCCTGCTCAAGGTTGGCGGGAGGCCTGCCCCAACCTAAAGCGTTGTGCAGTTTCTCTGTGAGATTGCTCTATGGCCTCCCAAAGAGAATCATCACTGAGACTTGGAGCAAGGTTCTCGGCTGGTTGACGGTCTGACATGAGTAACCACTTACTTCACTATCTGATCGAGATCTGAAGGGGCGTGTTAATTGTTGATGCGCGAAATGCGACACCACTCAGTTAACGGGTTGTTCGATCTCACAAGCTAGAAGAATAAGAGGGTTGCGGGGATAGTGGCGAGGTTTGAAGCAAGGGATAAGCTTGCTCGAGCAGAGGAGAAGCTTGCTCGGGCAGAGAAGAAGCTTGCTCGAGCATAGAAGAAGGTTGCTCAAGCAAGGAAGGAGCTTGATTAGGAGCTGTCGAGCAGACGTTACTTTGGAGGTTGAGCTCTGATGATTAGGCCGCGAGAGGAAAAGAAGAGATGAGGCCGCTTGTAGTGGCGACAACAAACTTCGCCCGTCGCGGCTTGAATGCCACTCTTGCGGCGGGCTTTTCCCTTAATCAAGAAGCGAGTTTACAGTTTTATTGCACCATTACATGTTAAAAGAGTAAAGGATATAAGGGGAAGCTGGCGGCTGAGAAAAAGGAGTTGCCAGAGACTAAGTAAAAGTGTAATGCCCCAAAACTCAAAAGAGCAACAAGCAGCATTTTGAGCCAAGTTCTGGACTTGGTAGTGGGCACACGGCCTGGGACACGGGCGTGTCCCAGGGCCATGTCGTGTTCAAGGTCGACGACTTGGGTAAGAGGTCGACGATTTGTAGGCGTTGAGTGTCGAGACAGGGAGCACGGCCTGGGACACGGGCGTGTCCCCAAGCCGTGTCCTGCTCGGGCGGTCTGCGGTTTTGTGCTAAGGAGATTACACGGCCTGGGACACGGGCATGTCCTAGGGCGAGTCGAGCACATGGCATGTGACACGGGTGTGTCACATGGCCGTGTCCTTCTCAGGGAGTCTTGGATTTTGCACACGGGCTGTGACACGGGCCCTGACACGGGCGTGTCACATGTGATACGAGCATGTAGGTGGCCGTGTCAGAGGCCGTGTTCTGGTCAGGAATTCCTGGTGACGGTGAATGAGTGACACGGTCATGCACACGACCGTGTTGCAACCCGTGTTCGGCCCAAGATATCTATTTATAGGTCAAATCATAGCCGTCCGTTTCCTTGATTTGGGATCCAATGGCTGGGGGCTATTCCTGATGAGTTTAAACTGGAAATAGGGTTTGAAAACCCTCATTTCATTTGGGTTATCTCTCACTAAAACCTAGAGAGAAGGGAGAGCAAGGAGGAGGAAGAAGGGCTAGATCCGTTCACCGACGGAGCTTCGGAGCTCCAAATCGCGAGCCGACTTCGGATCCGCGGAGGCAAGGAGATTGCAGTGCTTTTCATCCGCATAGTTTTCCATGGCGCCGAGGAAGAATGCTAGGGTAACGATTCTCATCATAGGACATGTGAAGTCCTCTTTTCCTTTGCATAGGAAGCCCTCTCACGCGAGTGTGGGATGAGTTGAGGCGTTCCTTGGGGTAGATATGTAAAGTCCCCCTTGTGTAGAGTCCGTATGCGAAAACGGACATAGGCATGATGTGTGAAGCCTATCCGGACATGTTGGTCTGGATCGATGATGTTACATTGCATAATAACCGGAGAAGACTTCTGGTGAATGGTTGTTTTTCGGGTTTTCTACGAGGTAGATTGCAACAGGGAGCCATGGAGACAAACTCCAAGGTGCACCCAAAAAACTAGGCAAATGCGGGATGTTGCCAACATGGAGGCCGGGGAGCCAACTTGAACATAACCGGGTTATGTGAATTGTGTGTCGGAAACGGGACTCGGGGAGTCTTGACCTGCGCATATGGCTTAAATTGTCGTTGCAGTATGAGCACAGGTCAGGCGGAACCGTACCCGATCTATGTCGTTCGGCGGAACCGTTGGCATAGATGAGGGTCTTCGGCGGTCTATGGCTTAAATTGACGTGACCAATGCCAGGGAGACAAAATGCTCATATGATTGGCCGTCCAAGGGACGGTGGTGAGACAGGAATGTCTATGACTTAAATTGACGTGACGTTGGCCAGTTCGCCGTGAATGTGCCCTTAGTGCACGGGGTGTATGGTCGTGCGTGCCTGCACCTGTGATGTAGTGTGTGTTTACACTATACCGCTTGTTTATGCTAACAAAATGCAGGGGAGAGCATCTCCGCCTTGAGTTGGGGGGGGGGGTGTCATTATAATTTGGTCAGCATAGCTGACCGTTACTTTTGTTTACCACCGTGCGGTGGATTGTTGCTTACAGGTGCTGCGGAGCCGAGTGGAAAATAGCGGGCTAAAACCCAAGTTGCTGTGCCGGCCCTCGAAGGCCAATTCTTGAGTGTTTTTCTTTTGTACTCATGTGTGACCGGCCTGCGTGCCGAGGTTTGGAAGACACTCTTATTAAGCAAACTTTTGTAAGGCCTTAAGGCCATTATTCGTGTATCGTACATTCCTAAGGGTCTTTTGTAGTGGACATTCATGCTTTGGCTGGGTTCTTTTATCTTGCAACTTAATATTTTGCTTCCGCTAGGTGCTCTGTGTAGGACGTTGTGATTGGTTGAATGGTCTCAATAAGTAACCAACCGGTCTATCTGTAGTATATGGCGTCGGGCCCCGGCCGGACCTACTGCTATATGCTATGTGACGGATAGGGGTGTTACAATTTGGTATCAGACTACCGGTTTGAGGAACCTGCGTGTTCCTATAATTGCTGTTTGCAATATTGTTTGGTCGCTTATCAGTGTTTTGCACGATTATAGGTGACCAGAAGTGGTGCTGGACCGTCGGAACGGCAAGGTTCTGAGGCAAGCAATGCACCAAATGATGCGCCTGCAACACCTCCTTCAGCCGAGACCATTAGATTGGTGGAGGAAGCTGTACTCGCAATGATCAATGCGCAGCCTGCTCCTGCTATGGAGCAAGTACCTCTCCAAGCGCCAGAGCCTAGTAGGGTGGAACAGGTGATGGTGGAACCGGAGTTGCCTCGAAGAGCAACTAAGAAACAACTTAAGCATGTGATGGGTTTCCATCCGCCAGTGTTCTCGGGAATGGGAACCCCGACTCAGGATGAGGATTTGCTATCGAGAGTCAAGAGAGTGCTGACAGCAACGAAAATTAAAGAGTGGCAGAAGACCATGATTGCGACATTCTTGTTGGACGGGGACACGAGGTTATTGTGGGAAGTGTTGGAGCTACACCACCTGAGGGGAAGGCAGTTGGCTGATGTCTCTATAGAGGAATTTTCGAGGTTGTTTATGGCTCGATACCTCCCCTCAGCGTAGAGGATCGCGTTGGAAAACGAGTTTCAAAAGTTGGTGCAAGGAGATAGCACCATGGACGAGTATCTCCACGAGTTCACTTGTTTGGGATGATACGCAAGCGCTACCTTTGCCGATGAGGAGCGCAAGACGAACTGTTTCTATGAAGAGTTAAGAGATGAGTTGAGGTTATTACTTTCAGGACCTATGGCACAGGGTTTCATGACCTTGGTCAACTCGGCCCGGTCCTTAGAAAAGGACATGAGGAATGTTCAAGCGAAGAAGGAATCCGGTGGCAAGAAATCAGAGTTTAAAGTTCCGATTACTTCGAAGTCTTGATATTGCAAGTTCTACAAGAAGGCTAAGACGTCGGGTCCAACCCCTTCTTCAGGTGCCTAGGGGGCATCTACCAACCAAACCCCGGGCGCTTGTTATACTTGTGGAAAGACGAGGCATTTTGCCCGCGATTGTTGGAGCGGACGTCCGAAGTCCGAGAGAAAGCAAGGAGCTACTTATGAAGGGAAGGGAAAGGCGGTGGAGTCAACCACGTCCCACTATGCTCCGACTCCACCGAGAGTCTATAACTTGGGCCAGCAGGAGGCCATCAAACAGGCCGATGTGGTGACGGGTACGGTTTAATTTATAGCAAGTTCGCTTTAAATACTGTTACCCAGTGCTTGTTAGCTTAATACTGTTGTATAGGCTTTGTTCTGATTGGCGGTAGTCCGGCACGAGCACTTTTTGATACGGGAGCTTCACACTCCTTTTTGTCCGAAAGTTTCGTAACGCGCATCGGAGTCCCTTTTTCGATGGCAAAGGACAAATTGGATGTGTTTCTACCGAAGGGTGTTCGATGCGTGCGGACAGAGTATGTGCCGTAAAGGTTCATATTGGAAGCTAAGAGTTCGACTTGCTAGCGTCGTTGCTGCCGCTAGCAGAGTTCTACGTCATCTTTGGTATGGATTGGATTTCGGAGCAGAAGACTTGTATCGATTGCAACCGTAAGGAGGTCAAGCTGGGTGTTGGGCAGGAGACGACGTTTGCGGGACTGAAGGGGTCGAGCAAGACGCTAATGTCTGCTCTTCAGGTGGTGAAGGCAGTTCGTGCTGGAGAAGAGCTGTTCTTCACGTTAGTGGAGGCTGTAAAGCCTAAGGTCACTTTTGATAGTATCCCAGTGGTATGTGAGTACCCCGACGTGTTCCCGGGCGTTCTTCCTGGAGCCCCACCGCAGCGAGAAATTGATTTCACTATCGAGCTAGTGCCAGGTGCCAAACCTATGTCACATTCTCCTTATAGGTTGGCGCCTAAGGAGATGGCAGAGTTGAAGGTTCAACTAGAGGAGTTGATGGAGCAAGGGTATGTGCGTCCAAGCTCGTCGCCTTGGAGCGCACCGGTCCTCTTCGTTAAGAAGAAGAACGGGAGTTTGCGGCTATGTATCGACTACAGGGAGTTGAACAAGCTAACAGAGAAGAATAAATACCCGATCCCAAGGATTGATGATCTCTTCGATCAGTTTGTCGGATCGTCGGTATATTCCAAGTTGGATCTGAAGTCTGGGTATTATCAGCTGAGGATAAGGGAGTGTGATATCCTAAAGACGGCATTCAGCACAAGGTATATGCACTTCGAGTTCACGGTCATGCCTTTTGGACTGACGAATGCGCCATCGGTGTTTATGGATTTGATGAATAGGACGTTCCGAGAGTACCTAGACCATTTTGAGAGGACTTAGCGCAACCACTCGCACCAAAAGCCCGGACTGTTGGAGAGGGCGCTACTTAATTTTTTATATAAGTAGCAGAGCGCCACGGGTCAAGTGAAGGAACGCCGGACCCAACAATCCCCCCCCCCCCCGGCGTCCAGCACAACCCGTCGGCTCAGAGGTGGGGTTACCACATGGCCCACACGGCTCAGAGGTGGGGTTACCACATGTCCACGGTTGCCTGACCCACCGGACCCACACAGGTAGAAGGGAAAAATCAGGATTTAATAGCGCCCCCCCCCCCCCCGGTCTTGAACCCGTGACCTCCTCTGATACCAATTGAGAGGACTTAGCGCAACCACTCGCACCAAAAACCCGGACTGTTGGAGAGGGTGCTACTTAATTTTTTATATAAGTAGCAGAGCGCCACGGGTCAAGTGAAGGAACGCCGGACCCAACACATTTTGTGATCGTCTTCATTGATGACATATTGGTGTACTCGCAGTGCGAAGAAGATCACTTCAAGCATCTGCATCTAGTCTTGGAGACGCTGAGAAGGAATGAACTCTATGCAAAATTCTCCAAATGCGAGTTTTGGCTACCCTCAGTAGCATTCTTTGGTCATATTGTTAGTGGGGAAGGTATAGCGGTGGATCCTGCGAAGATTGTTGCGATACGGGAGTGGCCTGTGTTGTCTTCGGTAGCGGAAGTCCGTAGTTTTCTTGGGCTTGCCGGCTATTACAGGCGCTTCGTAGAGAACTTCTCGCAGATAACATTACCTCTCACGAAGTTGACAAGGAAGGATCAGAAGTTCTTGTGGACGCAGGAGTGCGTGCAAGTGTTTGAGGAGCTGAAGGGATGGTTGACCACGGCGCCAGTGCTAAGTTCGCTGAGTGGGACCGAGGGCTTCGAGATTTATAGTGATGCCTCAGCTAGTGGTTTGGGCTGCGTGCTGCTGCAGCATGGTAATGTTATAGCATATGGATCGCATCAGCTAAAAGTGCACAAAAGGAATTATCCGGTCCATGACTTGGAGTTGGCGGCCGTGATATTTGCGCTTAAGCTGTTGAGACACTACTTGTACGGCGTAAAGGTCGATATTTATACCGACCATAAGAGCCTGAAGTACCTGTTGGATCAGAAGGATCTGAACATGAGACAGCGGAGATGGATGGAGTTCCTGCGGGACTATACGTTCAAGATTCATTATGTACCCGGCAAGGGCAATGCAGTTACAGATGCGTTGAGTCGCGGGGCTCCCGCCCAAGCCAACTTGTTGTCGGTGCATGATGAGAGGCTAATTCGGGAGTTGGAGGCGTTAGAGATCTGTTGCGTGGACAAGCAGTCTAGCGATAAAGCATTGTTGAACTAGACGGAAGTTCAGTATGACCTGGCTGATCACGTTCGGCAGGCATTGGAGTTGGATGGTAGCATGAAGGAGCTTATGGATGCAGCGTTTGATGGGTCAAATTCCCAGTTTTCAGTTAAGGATGGGTTGTTAAGGAAGGACCATCGTTTGTGCGTCCCAAGAGGGGGAAATCTTCGGGCGGAGTTGATGTACGAGGCTCATAATACCAAGTACTCGATCCACCCAGGGAGCACGAAGATGTACCGGGACCTAAAGAAGTTGTTTTGGTGGCCAGGGATCAAGAAGGATGTGGCACTGTTTGTGGCTAAGTGTCAAACATGTGCCTTGGTAAAGGCGGAGTGCCAAAAGCCTGGAGGATTCTTGAAATCCTTGCCTATTCCAGAATGGAAGTTCGACGACATATCGATGGACTTTGTGCATGGCTTGCCAAGGTCGCAGAAGGGGAACGACGCCATCTGGGTTATCGTAGACCGGTTAACAAAGGTGTCACACTTTATTCCGCATAGGAAGGATGATTCAGTGGAGAGACTGGCGAAACTATATATGGATAATATAGTCAGATTGCACGGTGTGCCTCGCAGCATCGTGAGTTATCGCGATGGGCATTTTACGTCCAATGATTGGAGGTTCGTGCAGCAGATGCTGGGGACTAAATTGAAGTTCAGCACAGCCTTCCATCCGCAGACGGATGGGCAGACCGAGAGGGTCAACAGAACTATAGAGGACATGCTCCGCATGTGTGTTATAGACTTCGGGAAGCATTGGGAAGACCACATGTATTTGGTGGAGTTTACGTACAACATCTACCAGGCGAGTATTCAAATGGCACCCTTCGAGGCCCTGTATGGTAGGAAGTGTCGCACGCCGCTATCGTGGCTAGAAATGGGTGAGGCAAGGTTGTACAAGAAGCAGGAGGTGGAGAATGCTACCTCTTTGGTGCGGATCATTCGAGAGCGTTTGCTGATCGCTCAGGACAGGCAAGCTAAGTACTATAATGCCAAGCACCGGGATGTGGAGTTCGCGGTCGGCGATTGGGTGTACTTGAAGATAAAGTCGTTCAAGGGTGTTTCGCGGGTGAGACGCTTGAAGAAGCTGAGCCTAAGATACCTTGGACCCTTTGAGATTCTTGAGCGGGTCGGCGAAGCGGCTTATCGTTTGAAGCTATCGGTGGAGTTGAGTGGACTACACGATGTATTCCACATCTCAATGTTGCGGAAGGCGGTACAAGAGCCTTCGCAGGTGATCGCAGTGGATCAAGTGTCGGTGGACGAAGGGTTGACGACTAAGGTAAAGACCATTCGTATTGAGGACTTTGAAGTTAAACGACTCCGTAACAAGGAGATCCGGATGGTCAAGGTCTGGTGGGACAATTGCGGTCGGGAAGAGCTCTCTTGGGAACGGGAGCAAACCATGCTGGAGGAGTACCCGGAGTTATTCCACTCAGGTACCGCTTAAAGTTTTCCATTTTCTTTCCTTTAGTAATTTCGTGGACGAAATTCTTTTAAGAGGGAGATAGTTGTAACGCCACAAAACTCAAAAGCGCAACGGGCAGCGTTTTGAGCCAAGTCTGGGACTTGGTAGTGGGCACACGTCCTGGGACACGGACGTGTCCCAGGGCCGTGTCGTGTTCAGGGTCGGCGACTTGGGTAAGAGGTCGACGATATGCAGGCATTGAGTGTCAAGACAAGGAACACGGCCTGGGACACGGCCGTGTCCCCAGGCCGTATCCTGCTCGGGCGGTCTGCGGTTTTGTGCTAAGAGATTACACGGCCTGGGACACGGGCATGTCCTAGGGCGTGTCGAGCACATGACATATGACACAGGCGTGTCACATGGTCGTGTCCTTCTCGAGGAGTCTTGGATTTTGCATACGGGCCGTGACACGGGCCCTGACACGGGCGTGTCACATGTGACACGGGCGTGTCGGTGGCCGTGTCAGAGGCCGTGTTCTGGTTGGGAATTCCTAGTGACGGCGAATGAGTGACACAGCCATGCACACGGCCGTGTTACAACCCGTGTTCGGCCCAGGATTTCTATTTTAAGGTCAAATCGTAGCCGTCCGTTTCCTTGATTTGGGATCCAATGGTTGGGGGCTATTCCATATGAGTTTAAACTAGAAGTAGGGTTTGAAAACCCTCATTTCATTTGGGTTATCTCTCACTAAAACCTTGAGAGAAGGGAGAGCGAGGAGGAAGAAGGGCTAGATCCGGTCACCGGCGGAGCTTCAGAGCTCCAAATCACGAGCCGACTTCGGATCTGCAGAGGCAAGGAGATTGCGGTTCTTTTCATCCGCATAGTTTTTCATGGCACCGAGGAAGAACGCTAGGGTAACGATTCTCATCCTAGGACATGTGAAGTCCTCTTTTCCTTTGCATAGGAAGCCCTCTCACGCGAGTGTGCGATGAGTTGAGGCGTTCCTTGGGGGTAGATATGTAAAGTCCCCCTTGTGTAGAGTCCGTATGCGAAAATGGACATAGACATGATGTGTGAAGCCTATCCGGACATGTTGGCCTGGATCGATGATGTTATATTGCATAATAACCGGAGAAGACTCCAGGTGAATGGTTGTTTTTTGGGTTTTCTACGAGGTAGATTGCAACAGGGAGCCTTGGGGACTAACTCCAAGGTGCACCCGGAAAACTGGGCAAATGCGGGATATTGCCAACATGGTGGCCGGGGAGACAACTTGAACATAACCGGGTTATGTGAATTGTGTGTCGGAAACGGGACTCGGGGAGTCTTGACCTGCGCATATGGCTTAAATTGTCGCTGCGGTATGAGCACGGGTCAGGTGGAACCGTACCCGATCTATGTCGTTCGGCGGAACCGTTGGCATAGATGAGGGTCTTTGGCGGTCTATGGCTTAAATTGACGTGACCAATGCCAGGGAGACAAAATGCTCATATGGTTGGCCGTCCAAGGGACGGTGGTGAGACGGGAACGTCTATGGCTTAAATTGACGTGACGTTGGCCTGTTCTCCGTGAATGTGCCCTGAGTGCACGGGGTGTGTGGTCGTGCGTGCCTGCACCTGTGATGTAGTGTGTGTTTACACTATACCGCTTGTTTATGCTAATAAAATGCAGGGGAGAGCATTTCCGCCCCGAGTTGGTGGCGGGGTCGTTATAATTTGGTCAGCATAGTTGACCGTTACTTTTGTTTACCACCGTACGGTGGATTGTTGCTTGCAGGTACTGCGGAGCCGAGTGGCAAATAGCGGGTTAAAGCCCAAGTTGCTGTGCCGGCCCTCGAAGGCAAATTCTTGAGTGTCTTTCTTTTGTACTAATATGTGACCGGCCTGCGTGCCGAGGTTTGGAAGACACTCTTATTAAGAAAACTTTTGTAAGGCCTTAAGACCATTATTCGTGTATCCTACATTCCTATGGGTCTTTTGTAGTGGACATTCATGATTTGGCTGAGTTCTTTTATCTTGCAACTTAATATTTTGCTTCCGCTAGGTGCTCTGTGTAGGACGTTGTGATTGGTTGAATGGTCTCAATAAGTAACCAACCGGTCTGTCCGTAGTATATGGCGTCGGGCCCCGACCGGGCCTACTGCTATATGCTATGTGACGGATAAGGGTATTACAAAAAGAGACTGAGCGGACTGGGCGGACTGGAATTTTGAGTCCGCAGGTCTTGCTGGATCAACTGTAAAGGACTCGGCGGACTGGAATTCTGAGTCCGCAGGTCTTGCTGGATCAACTATGGAGGACTCGACGGACTAGAATTCTGAGTCCGCAGGTCTTGCTGGATCAACTGTGGAGGACTCAGCGGACTGGAATTCTGAGTTCGCAGGTCTTGCTGGAAGTGGCAGTTATCCTGCGCCCATCCTCAAATGAGAGGGCTCGGGGCCTATTATAGGCCCGAGGGGAATCTTCTTGAAGCGGGGCCCAGTGACGTCATCATGGAGAACTGGGCGGACTCGGCGGACTGAGCATTTTGAGTCCGCAGGGTGGCTGAAGAGAACAAGCTGTATGAGCAGAGGGGGGGGCTGAAGCAGGCCGCCCGGAGCGGCGACGGCCTGGGGCAGGCCGCCCGCCAACCTGGCGGCCTGGAGCAGGCCGCCCAGAGCGGCGACAGCCTGGAGAAGGCCGCCCGCCAACCCGCCGTCCTGGAGCAGGCCTCCCAGAGCGGCGGCGGCCTGGGGCTGGCCGCCCGTCAACCTGGGGCAGGGCCCCAGGTTGGCATGCGGCCTGCTCCAGGCCGCCCGCCAACCTGGCAGCCTGCCCCAAGTTGGCAGGCGGCCTGCCCCAGGCCGCCGCCGCTCTAGGCGGCCTGGTCCAGGCCGCCAAGTTGGCGGGCGGCCTGCTGCAGGCCGCCGCCTCTCTGGGCGGCCTGATCTAGGCCGCCAGGTTGGCGGGCGGCCTGCTCCAGGACGCCGTCGCTCTGGGCGGCCTGGTCCAGGCCGCCAAGTTGGCGGGCGGCCTGCTCCAGGCCGTTGTTGCTCTGGGCGGCCTGCTCCAGGCCGCGAGGTTTGAGGGCGGCTTTCCCCAGGCCGCCGCCGCTCTGGGCGGCCTGCTCCAGGTCGCCAGGTTGGCGAGCGGCCTTCCCCAGGCCGCCTCCGCTCTGGGCAGCCTGCTTCAGGCCGCCAGGTTTGCGGGCGGCCTTCCCGAGGCCGCCCCCGCTCTTGGCGGCCTGCTCCAGGCCGCCAAGTTAGCGGGCGGCCTGCCCCAGGTCGCCGCCGCTCTGGGCAGCCTGCTCCAGGCCGCTAGGTTGGCGGGAGGCCTTCCCCAGGCCACCGCCGCTCTAGGCGGCCTGCTCTAGGCCGCCAGGTTGGCGGGGGGCCTGCTCTAGGCCACCGCCGCTCTGGGCGGCCTGCTCAAGGCCGCCAGGTTGGCGGGGGGCCTGCTCCAGGCCACCGCCGATCATGGAGGCCTCCTCCAGGTTGCCAAGTTGGCGGGTGGCCTGCCCCAGGCCGCCGCCGCTCTAGGCGTCCTGCTCAGGGCTTCCAGGTTGGCAGGCGGCCTGCCCTAGGCCGCCGCCGCTCTGGGAGGCCTGCTCCAGGCCACCAGGTTGGCGGGGGCCTGCTCTAGGCCGCCAGGTTGGCGGGCGACCTGCTCCAGGCCGCCACCGCTCTAGGCGGCCTTCTCTAGGCCACCAGGTTGGCGGGTGGCCTGCTCCAGGCCGCTGTCGCTCTTGGCGGCCTGCTTCAGGCCCCCCTTTGTTCAGACAGCTTATTCTCTTCAGCTGCCCTGTAGACTCAAAATGCTCAGTCCTCCCGGTCCTCCATGATGACGTCACTGGGCCCCGCTTCAAGAAGATTCCCCTCAGGCCTATTAATAGGCCCCGAGGCCTCTCATTTGAGGACGGGCGCAAGAGAACTGCCACTTCCAGCAAGACCTGCAGACTCAGAATTCCAGTCCGCCGAGTCCTCCACAGTTGATCCAGCAAGACCTGCGGACTCAGAATTTCAAGTCCGCCAAGTCCTCCACAGTTGATCCAGCAAGAGCTGCGGACTCAGAATTCCAGTCCGCCGAGTCCTCCACAGTTGATCTAGCAAGACCAGCGGACTCAGAATTCCAATTCGCCCAGTCCGCTCAGTCTCTTTTACTTAGTCTCTGGTAACTCCTTTTTCTCAGCCGTCAGCTTCCCCTTGTACCCTTTACTGCTTTAACATATAATGGTGCAATAACAAACTGTAAACTCGCTTCTTGATTAAGGGAAAAGCCCGCCGCAAGAGTGTCATTCAAGCTGCGGCGGGCGAAGTCTGCTGTCGTCGCTGCAAGGGGTCTCGTCTCTTCCTTTCCTATCTCGGCCTAACCATCAGAGCTCAACCACCAAAGTAACATCTGCTCGACAGCTCCTGATCAAGCTCCTTCCTTGCTCGAGCAAGCTTCTTCTCTGCTCAAGCAAGCTTCTTCTCTGCCCGAGAAAGCTTCTCCTCTTCTCGAGCAAGCTTCCCCCTTGCTTCAAACCTCGCCACTATCCCCGCAACCCTCTTATTCTTCTATCTTGTGAGATCGAACAACCTGTTAACTGAGCGGTGTCGCATTTCGCACATCAACAGTGTCATTGCACAATCCAATTTTTGGATCTATATTTCGAAGCAGCATAATGAGGCAACCATGCTTCAATGTTAGTTTATACGGAGGTAGATTTCCGGGATTAATTGAGTTTAAGAATTCTGGGAGATATAAGTTATGGTTATCATCAGAGACAGAGCCAAAAGAATAGTAAGTTGTGCTATCTCCCGGGAACATAAACATGCATTTTTCATTCAGTTTGTTAACATCTTCATTCAATGGAGTTATCAGGGCCCTTGTCTCAATGTACTCGACATCATTACTGTTGATATTGTACATTTGCATATTAGAGAAAACAAAATTTATTAAATCATCAACTGAATGCTCTCCTTCCCAAGGCATAACAATTGAGTCAAGAAGCCGAATCATATCATTTTCTACTATTAGCTCCTCGTCATTTCCAACCCTGAGTCAGTATTCTACAAATCGGACGTCATCGCATGCCCTCATATTTTATGTTAGTTTAAGAAACTTCACTTCTGGTCATAAGAAAGACTCAACGATGCTTGACCTAATTATTTCCAGTCTTATACCATTCACAACGACGGGTGTAACCTGTCTGAAATCACCCCCCATTATAAGAACCTTTCCCCCAAAAGGTTTGTCGTTTCCTAACACATCTCACAATGTACGATCTAATATTTCAAAAGTTTTCTTGTTTGTCATGGGTGCCTTATCCCAAATAATTGCAGATGCAAGTTCGACCAGTTTGCACATATCTGATTGTTTACTAGAACCACAATTCAATACGTTTTCAAGTTCAATTAATATTTTGAATCGAGAGTGTGCAGTGCAGCCACTTGGAAGTAAATTTGCTACTATACCAAAAGTTGCAGTAGCTATAATAATGCATCCATCTTTACGAAAAGTTGTTAATATAGACCAGTAGAGGAACATTTTACCGGTTCCACCGGGACCGTCAACGAAAATAGCTCAATTTCCTTCTGCTATACCGTTGTATATAGTGTTGTACGCAATTTGTTGTCCATTATTCAGGAGTGCCTTTGAATATAAATCTGCATCGGATATTGGAATTGAGAGTTCGTTGTCAATCAAACCCGGTAAGTCTACCGAATATTGTATGCCCTCGCTTAACCTTGGCAAGTCAAAATCTTTAGTGTTTTTATTATATTGTTCAAAAATGTTGTTTAGCTCACAGATTAATCTGTTAATTAAGAAATTACTGTTTGAACGGCTGGTGCTACCGTAATCTTCGATCATTGCCATATGATTTTCTTCCCAGAGTGTTCTGACCCCGGTCGGCTGACAATACAATAATATTGTTGCAAATAATCTTCGTAATGCAGACGGAATTCTGAAATTTCTAGCTTCAGTTAGACATTCTATAATGCTATTGTCTTCTTCAAGCAACCCTTGCTTCTCAGCAGCTTCTTTGAATGTTGCACAACGATGCCCATGGACAGTATATAAGTTTTCAAATGATGATGGTGCCTGAATGTGATTTAGCAAAAGACGTAAGTAAAACTGCTCACCCTCCGTTGGTGATACGGCGTAAATGCGACCAATGACTATTCGATTCCTACGTCTTTTTATCCATTTACTTGTTGGAGTAAGCCATCGGTAGTGTATTGTGAAATCCACATATAAATATTGTGTGGATTCTAAATCATCGTTGTAGACTTTGAAGAACTATGTTAACATTATTCATGAATTACGTTCATCATCAAGCACATTGGAGACAGTCTGATTAGCCTGAAACCTAACTTGATGTTGATTCGGTTAATATATTTCTAATCTTACAACTGAAGGATATGTTTGATACATATGATATTTAAACAACCTTCACGAAGCTTCTGGAGGGCAAATCCAACGTTCGTCGACGTATTTACTTACTTCGTCATAGTTCTGACCTGAGCGTACTTCGAATGCAACCCAGTCAGGACCCTTGTATACATACTTGTATAGTTATTTGATGCTCTTAATGCTACTGCATATTTCCACATTTATATGATAATCATATTTGAGTAGAAGCCATGGGTTGTACGAAACGACCCAACCATTATCGATTACCAAGTTGTCATCATGACCTAGTGTTATTCTCCTGTCATCATCCCGACGATGGTATATGGGGTACGAATCAATTCAATGTGTTGTGCTTTCAATGAATGGTTTTGGGAATCCCTTTTTGCAAACATTATTTTGTTGGGTTTCTCTAAGAGGTTGGCACAACACTTGTACACGCAGCGGAAGTAATAAAATCTAGAACAACCCAAAAGAGATTGGATCGGGCCATGCATGGTGAATCAAGAAGTTAACAAAAATTAGGCAAAAATTACCTCTTCGGTGTTGAGTCACAACTCAACGAAGATGCTCCAAATGTGATTCCTTGCGGTGGCGAGTTCCACGTAGAATAATATTTACGTCTCTACAGAAATCCACACGAGCGGGAGAACTCCAAACTTCCGTCACACGGATGATCCGAGAGAAGATCAGCCGCACCTTTGCACTTCCCACGGACTGCTAGGTCCGCATCAGGGAAAGCAAGACCAGCGACGGTTGCCGGAGAGGAGGTGGTCGGCGGAGCGAACAGCCGGCGGCGAAACGTTTCCGTCCGGCGAAATCGGGATTCAGCGGATCGGGAGATCGGCGGAACTCTTTCCGTCGGCTTCCGTATTTCTACAGGAATCCCGATATTGGTCGATCTATTTCCTCAAAACCCTAAGTGTCCTATTTATACCAAAGGCATAAACAGTTCATAGGAATCGCTATCCGCAGACCACCCAAGTTAGGGTTTCTGGACCGTTCGGCGAGAATCACCTCCAGATTCGGCGAGAATCAGTCGGCGAGAATCAGTCGCAGAATCGGCGAGAATCGAACAGTTCGATTCTCGACGATTATGCCTTAGTCAGCGAGACATACACGACGACTCTCGTCGATTCTCGTCGATTCTGCCACAGTCAACGAGTCATACTCGACGACTCCCGTCGACTCTCGACGATTTTCCCTTGGCAACATTTGCCTGACGTTGAAAGCGTTGAGTCATACTTAACGATTCTCGACGGCTCTCGTCGAAACAGTCTTAGTCGTCGAGTCATACTCGATGACTCTCGACTAACCATTCTCAATGAACTTTCCCGGCAACGATTGCCAGACCCCATACTTAATGGTGATTGGTAACCTTTACCAACACAGTCAATCTTCCAACTTCTCAACATGCTCTTATGTGCGACCCTACAGGCTCATATCGCGTTGGCAATGAGATTACATGTTTGATCACTTCCAGATCACTATGGTAACTCCAACAGTCTCCCACTTGATCTTGAAAGTATCAAACCAAAAACCTCACAAACAATGAGCGGCATCTAGCAATGCATCATTGCTCCCCAAGCAATAAGAGTTCATAACTCATAAGCCTTCATAACCAATGTTCCAGCGTTGTCTTTGTTCCTTTGTCCCTTACATCCAGAAAGAACTAGAGGTATGGACCGTGTCACCCTCATAATAGCTCAATCCTAGTTTCTTGATCTAGAATGGACTTCTAGAGAATGGTGAGTCCAATATCACATACTGACTCAACCAAGCATGGCCATGCATTTCTCAGTCCAGTTCCATCAAGGGGCCCATGGATGCAACTCCTGTCATTTAGGAGGACAAATCTCATATCTGCTCACACACAAACACCCAAATGATTCGTAACGTACCCAACAACCACCCTTATCATCAACCTTTCTCAAGGAAGACTTTAGATGGCATCAAAGCACGCTCTTCCTCACTTGATGAATGCTGCGACTTCAGGTCAAAGGACCACAACACCATTTCCAATAGAGACCTACTTGTGACACGATTAGATAACAATCCACACAGTAGTCTCAGGTTGGGTTTGTCCAGTACAACTTGTTCATTAACAAGTACCTACGTGATGACTTTATATCACAATATCATGACCTGTGAGAACTGGTCATCAGTCAATGCACGTGCTAGTCTTAAAGTATCATCATCACCCTTATATTCTATGACGATACAACGACCAGGGACCTTTTAAGAATGAAGTTTCAAAAAAAATCATAGGCTCTCACATTCAAGTCACGTACTTGATGTCCTATGGAAGCGAACACTCTAAGGGTATTTATTATGTTACAATTTAACTATTACATAGAAAAATCACAATAAAAGAACTTGTCATTAATTGTAAAAAGAAACATTTGGTACACAATTCATCATATGAATAAACAATAAACAGCCAACAGAATATATGTTTACATGCAACCCACAAGGCTCCCACTAGAGTTGATCACTTAGGTATCGCATACCCATTGATCTAGTATGACCATCATGCTCTCTCTGTGCGAGAGGCTTTGTCAGTGGATCCGCAATATTCTCCTCAGTCGGTACTCTACAAATGTTCACATCTCCTCGTTCGACAATCTTACGAATAAAATAGAACCGCCGAAGTATATGCTTGGAGCGCTGATGGGATCTAGGTTCCTTAGATTGTGCAATTGCACCATTATTATCACAGTAGAGAACTACGGGACCAACAATGCTAGGAACTACATCAAACTCGCCGATGAATTTCCTAATACATACAGCCTCCTTCGCTGCGTTAGCCGTAGCGATATACTCGGCCTCTGTTGTAGAATCAGCAACTGTCTCTTGCTTGGAACTCTTCCAGCTCACAGCTCCTCCATTAAGGCAAAACACAAAACCTGACTTAGACTTTGAGTCGTCACTATCAGTTTGGAAGCTAGCATCCGTGTAACCACTTACAACGAGCTCTTCCTCTCCACCATACACCAAGAACACATCCTTAGTCCTTCTTAAGTACTTCAGGATATTCTTGACTGCAATCCAGTGACATTCACCGGGGTCTGACTGATACCTGCTAGTCATGCTCAAAGCAAAGGAGACATCGGGTCGAGTACATAACATTGCATACATGATTGATCCAATTGCCGAAGCATATGGAATCAACTTCATGCGGTCCTTATCTTCACAAGATTTTGGACACTGGTCCTTAGAGAGATTCACACCATGAGACATGGGTAAAAATCCTTTCTTGGACTCAAGCATGTTGAACCGCTTAAACACCTTCTCAATGTATGTACTCTGGGTCAAACCCAGCAACTTCTTCGATCTATTTCTATAGATCTTAATACCGAGTATGTAAGTCACTTCACCCAAGTCCTTCATAGAAAAGCAGTTCCCTAGGTTGTTCTTAACAACTTTCAGGGTAGGAATGTCATTCCCAATCAAAAGTATGTCATCTACATACAATATCAGGAAGACAACAATGCTCCCACTGATTCGCTTGTAAACACAAGGCTCATCTTCATTCTTGATGAAACCAAACTCTTTGATTTTCTCATCAAAACGAAGATTCCAACTTCGAGAGGCCTGTTTCAGTTCATAGATGGACTTATTCAACTTGCATATTTTAGTGGCTTCATTTGGGGATACAAAACCCTCGGGTTATGTCATGTACACTCCCTCAAGGAGGTTTCCATTAAGGAAAGTCGTTTTGACATCCATCTGCCAGATCACGTAGTCATAATACGCAGCAATAGCAAGCAATATTCTTATGGACTTTACCATGGCAATAGGGGAAAAGGTCTCATCATAGTCAATACCATGAATTTGCTTGAAACCTTTAGCCACCAGTCGCCCTTTGAATGTCTGTACATTCCCATCCATGTCGGTCTTCTTCTTGAAGACCCATTTGCACCCTATGGGTCGTACCCCTTTAGGTGGTTCTACCAAGTTCCAAACTTGGTTTGCATACATGGAGTCCATTTCGGATTTCATAGCCTCAAGCCATTTGTCGGAGTCCGGTCCATTCATAGCCTCTTGGTAGGTTGCTGGCTCATCATCATGATCCATAAGCAACACATTACCTATTTGAGACACGAGAAATCCATATCTCTCAGGCTCAAATCTTGGTATACCAGATCTACATAGGACTTGTGTTTCTTGAGTAGGTTCTCTAGCTACAACATCTTGTAGTCCTATCTCAGAATCCAATTCCGGTTCATTCACTACCTGTGGTTCTTGAACTTCTTCAAGTTCTACCTTTTCAGTCTTTCTTGATAAGAACTCTTTCTCCAAGAAGACGCCAGTCCTTGCGACAAACACTTTGCCCTCGGACGGTAGGTAAAAGTAATACCCTTTCGTTTTCTTAGGATATCCCACCAGATAACATTTATCCGATTTGGGTTCCAGCTTATCAGGCATTTGACGTCGCACGTATGCCTCATAGCCCCCAATTTTAATGAACGACATACTAGGACGCTTCCCAGTCCATATCTCATATGGTGTCTTCAGAACCGTTTTCGTTGGAGCGTGATTTAGTGTCATTGCAGCAGTCTCTAAAGCAAAACCCCAAAAGGAAACAGGCAAGTCTGCATGACTCATCATCGAACGTACCATATCTAACAAAGTACGATTTCTCCTCTCAGACACACCATTATGTTGTGGTGTTCTAGGTGGAGTGAGCTGTGATACAATATCACACTCTTTCAGATGATCACGGAACTCATGACTCAGGTATTCGCCACCTCGATCAGATCGGAGTGCTTTAACCCTTTTACCCAACTGTTTTTCTACTTCATTCTTGAACTCTTTGAACTTTTCAAAGGTATCGGATTTGCACTTCATAAGATACACATATCCGTATCTACTGAAATCATTAGTAAATGTAACGAAATAGAAATACCCACCTCTAGCCACAGAACTCATGGGTCCGCATACATCACTATGTACAACACCCAAGAGATCCTCAGCCCTCTCAGTATAACCAGTGAAAGGGGCCTTAGTCATCTTGCCTAACAAACAAGATTCGCATCGCTCAAATGATTCATAATCAAATGAGTCCAAAAGTCCATCTTTATGGAGCTTGGATATGCGCTTCTCTTTTATATGGCCCAAACGACAATGCCAAAGATATGTAGGGTTTGAGTCATTTATTCTTAGTCTTTTATTATTTTCTACATTATAGATCTGATGGTCCAAGTTCAAAACATAAAGACCATTAAACAATTGGGCTACAGCATAAAAAACATCATTCTTAAATATAGAACAACAGTTGTTCTTAATCATAAAAGAAAATCCAATCATGTCCAAGCATGAAATGGATATAATGTTTCTAGTTATTGCCGGAACAAAATAACAGTTATCTAGTTCTATTACAAGCCCACTGGGCAAAGAAAGACGGTAAAACCCTACGGCCATAGCAGCAACTCTTGCTCCATTGCCGACACGAAGGTCCACCTCCCCTTTACTCAGCAATCTTCTCCTTCCCAGTTCCTGCACATTTGTACAAATATGAGAACCACATCCGGTATCCAATACCCAAGATGAAGGAGCAGAAAGGTTTATCTCTATAACGTAAATACTTGAAGCGGAAGTCATACCTCCCTTCATTTTCTGCAGACCCTCAATGTACGAAGGACAGTTCCTCCTCCAATGACCAGCCTTGCCACAGTGGTGGCATTTCCCCTCCTTCACCGTGCTCTTTTTCTTCATCAGTGCAGAAGACTTGGGCTCAAGATGTGACTTAGGTCCCACCTTCGTCTTCTTGAAGCCCTTGGCCTTGCCCTTGCCCTTATGCACCATCAGTATGAGGCTGGAATGCTTGGCCTTCTTCATATTGATCTCGGCAGTTCTCAACATGCCTAGGAGCTCGGGTAGTGTCTTGTCTATCTCATTTATGTTGTAGTTCAAGACAACTGCTCGTAACTGTCCGGCAACGATTGCAGGATCAGATCTGTTGCCAACTCTTGACCCAGAGGAAAACCCAGCCTTTCAAGGTTCTTTATATACCCAATCATCTTGAGTACGTGAGTCCCTACTGAGTCTCGAGCTCCCATCTTGCACTGAAATAACGCCTTTGTGACGTCAAACCTCTCTTGACGAGCTTGCCCTTGAAAAATTTTCTTGAGATGCTCGTCAATCTCCTTGCACCCCATGTTCTCATGTTGCTTCTAAAGCTCAGAGTTCATGGTGGCAAGCATAAGGCATTCAACGTCTAAGGCATCATCAGTATACTTCTTGTAAGCATCCTTATCAGTACAGGAAGAATTCCCGGTCGGCACCTCGAGGGCTTCTTCTTCCAAGACGTAGAGCTTTCGCTCTTGCCTGAGAATAATTTTCAGGTTCCTATACCAGTCCATATAATTAGTCCCACTGAGCTTATCCTTCTCAAGGATGGCTCTCAAAGACAGATTGGAGTGCGAACCACTTGCCATGGAATTCTACAAGAATTTATGCAGAATAAAATCAGTACCAAGATTTCAAAATACAATTTATTTTAATTTGGACTTCAATTAAAACTCCCACTATTTTATTCGAAATAATAGCCCTCACTATCAATTCGGAGAGTTCATGCGAGCTACTCTCTTAGTGGACAAGATCCGTATTTCACCAACACAATGAGTCAGCTTTGGCTTTTCTCTCACAATGTGGTTATTTAGGTAGGCAACGCTTGCCAATTGCATCCTCATGCAATTCTTGTATGGTTGGTGAATAACTCCTTATTCGCATCCATCATATGGTGCATGCCAACCCTATGCCTCTAGGCACTCAACCTTTGAGGTCACCTAGTTAAGCTTGACCCGATGTCGATAGTGGGATATCACAATTATCCGCTCGCACCCTTACCAAGATAGATTAATGCACCTTGCTTTGGCAAGCCCACACTTCATCGATCGAGGCAGGAAGAGTGTCATTCATCGGAAGGCATCCGAACACTTAATATTTGATGAAGGGATTTTTGATAATAGGTTAACAATTAACCATGATCAACACTTGATCAATGTGCACATCCAAAGAAAAACACTTCACTAAAATCCCCAGGCATCCCTTATGTGCACAACAGAACACTATCAATATTTGATAGAAGAAAAGGGATAAATCTGAACATCTGGACACTTCCAAATCTTCAGGTTTACATGCATTGGACAAGGGACAAAGGCAACTCAACTTAAAGCAGTAGACAATCTCATCTCTCCTTGTTGGATTCAAAATCCAAAAATAAAATCGAGGGATGGTTACTGCTAAGGAGACAGTAATTCCTAACGATTAGAAATTACTACAAGATTCCAGACGTTCCCGGCGGGGTGCCAAGATTAAATTTAGACATTTAGAATACTTCTAAATCCCTAGGTTTACACGTACTGGAATAACCTAACTTCCAATACAACAAACATGGCCGAAACCTCCCTTTGATACCACTGTTGGGTTTCTCTAAGAGGTTGGCACAACACTTGTGCACACAGCGGAAGTAATAAAATCTAGAACAACCCAAAAGAGATTGGATCGGGCCATGCATGGTGAATCAAGAAGTTAACAAAAATTAGGCAAAAATTACCTCTTCGGTGTTGAGTCACAACTCAACGAAGATGCTCCAAATGTGATTCCTTGCGGTGGCGAGTTCCACGTAGAATAATATTTACGTCTCTGCAGAAATCCACACGAGCGGGAGAACTCCAAACTTCCGTCACACGGATGATCCGAGAGAAGATCAGTCGCACCTTTGCACTTCCCACGGACTGCTAGGTCCGCATCAGGGAAAGCAAGACCAGCGACGGTCGCCGGAGAGGAGGTGGTCGGCGAAGCGAACAGCCGGCGGCGGAACGTTTCCGTCCGGCGGAATCGGGATTCGGCGGATCGGGAGATCGGCGGAACTCTTTCCATCGGCTTCCGTATTTCTACAGGAATCCCGATATTGGTCGATCTATTTCCTCAAAACCCTAAGTGTCCTATTTATACCAAAGGCATAAACAGTTCATAGGAATCGCTATCCGCAGACCACCCAAGTTAGGGTTTCTAGACCGTTCGGCGAGAATCACCTCCAGATTCGGCGAGAATCAGTCGGCGAGAATCAGTCGGCGAGAATCAGACGCAAAATCGGCGAGAATCGAACAGTTCGATTCTCGATGATTATGCCTTAGTCGGCGAGACATACACGACGACTCCCGTCGATTCTCGTCGATTCTGCCACAGTCGACGAGTCATACTCGACGACTCCCGTCGACTCTCGACGATATTCCCTTGGCAACATTTGCCTGACGTTGAAAGCGTTGAGTCATACTCAATGATTCTCGACGACTCTCGTCGAAACAGTCTTAGTCGTCGAGTCATACTCGACGACTCTCGACTAACCATTCTCAATGAACTTTCCCGGCAACGATTGCCGGACCCCATACTTAATGGTGATTGGTAACCTTTACCAACACAGTCAATCTTCCAACTTCTCCACATGCTCTTATGTGCAACCCTGCAGGCTCATATCGCGTTGGCAATGAGATTACATGTTTGATCACTTCCAGATCACCATGGTAACTCCAACATATTTTTCATGCATTGCGCGTTCGGTCTCAATCGTCCACACGGTCCGTGTATCATATGTTTAAGTACTGCAGTGTATAGCTCGGGTTCTTCTGTTTCTATCGGTATTTCTACTCTTACGACCCTGTCATAGTCGTTTGGACTATTGAGCTTATCGTGCTCGTTGAAATAAATAACATATGTGCATGTGGTAGTTCAATCTTTTGAAACTCGACAACATGAACGTGAGCAACCACTCTACCAAGAACGCCTTTGTGGAAAACGTCATCCTTTAAACATTCTAGCTTTGCATGGAAAATTCTGGAGATTAAATCTGGGCGATCTTGAGGCATTTGTCCAGAAGAAAGCTCGTTGATTATCTCCGGCCACGAAGGATTGCACGTCATTGTTAGCAAAATATCTGGCTTGCCATAATTGCGCACAACTTCCATAACATCCTGATATCTCTGGGACTTCCGATAAAAGATGACGGTAAGATTGTTCTACGTCCCACATTACCTGTAAAATGATTAAATATAATTACTTTATAAGTAAGGTAGAACCCTAGGCTTTTAAAGGTGACTTTCTATCAAGTTTGATTGATAATATATGTACCTGCATCGTTTTCACAACTATATAAACAATCTTGTAAACCTTGGTAATGCTCTGCCCTAATATCACTTTGGTGGGACCGAATCCAGCGTAGTTTTTGTGTTTCAACTTTTATGTACATATCAACCATGTATTGTTGTAGTAAACGCCCAGCATATAGTAGTATGGAAGGTATGTTTCTGCGTTGCTGCATATAAAATCTCTAAATTAGCAGGTAGATATAAAAAATAGGATGTATATAATATGTGTTGTTATCTTTGTTTTACCTGAAGCAAGTATAAATAGTAGTCACAATAGCTAGTTCATTCGGTACGGTCAAGTAGTTCGTCTCCATGCCAACTGTATGTCCCGTGAGGTAGTAGTAGCGGATACTGTAGAGGGTCGTAATAGCCAGATTACTCCTTGATAGATATTAGATTGCCTGAAGTTGTTTCGATGAGTATGTCTCTATCGTTGGTTTCCGTAAAGTCATCATCTCCTACTAATATCACCGTAACCTGTGATGCCGTTGGGAGTGAGTACTGACGCTCAACTAAAGGCCTTTCCTTAATTAATAATTTGCACTTTTGAAGGTTTGTTGTTTTGCAAGCTGTCTGAAAGTTTGTATGAAGGGGTTTACCGTATCTAGTATGTTGGAGATATTTTCAAGTGTTGGGATGTGAAGTCCTGGACTCTCGAGCAACCTATTCTCAACTTCATGTTCAGTGTCATAAATGAACATTTGTAAGTAATGCGGGCGAGTACCGTTTTCTGGGAGTAGAGAGCCACTCTTGTGATATATTGCACCGTGCACTCTAAAAGTGTAGATACCCTGATTAAATGTTGCCACATTTTCATCAAACGTTACTCCCATAGATGTGAAGAAGTATACATGGTTGTAAACACGTATATTCTGTCTGAAATTGCGTGTTTCGGTAGTTTGTGCAGTGTAAAGTTCTAGTAGCTCAGGCGGAGCTGGTATATTCGGTAGATCCACTAAACCTCCTTTGCAGCATAGAGTTAATGTCTCAGTGTGGAAAAGCTTTGCATGATAATGTGAGCAAATAATAGGGGAAGATAGTGTGACTGTGAGAACATTAAGTGTGAGGTAACAATTTCTTGCTATGAAATGAGTTGTGATTCTTCAATTTGGGTTATTGCCTGCATGTTAACATGGAGAGGTTATTGTGCAACAATTATGATTACAGCTCCCAATGTTGAAATTGCGCGGTCATAAGGAAAATTACCTTGAAGAGTTGACGGAACCACATGCATCTCCAAATCGGCTATGTTTGTGGTTCTTTGTTCTTGTAGACGTGCACTTCTTCGTTGCATGTTTATTGTTTGTTGTTGTTCAGATAGACTATCTTGTACAACATGCGATTGATTATGTGATTCTGTTTGATTGCTTAACTCGTTGGATCTTGTCGAGTTCATGTGTTGTTGCATCTGTCGGGCTTGTCTTATTCGAGCATTTGTTGCATCTCGTCGATCTTGTCATGTTGCATATATTCTTGGCCTTCCTCTCGGGCGATTTGTTCTTGGTGGCAAGTTGATTTTTGATGAATTTTGTAGATTGTATATATTTGTATGTGCATTTGCTGGAAATAACTGAACATCGGGATCTACCAACGTGTTAGCCGGCTCCACCAATTAATTTGGCAATATTTGAGGGATCGCATCACCTGCAGAAAGAGTGGTTGCTTGTATTGTTAAGATTATAAAAATCGTTGTTGTATATCAATGTATATTGACGTTGATTATGTGTAATACCTTCAACAAACGTTGGAGGGTCAGTTACCCATGTTTCTACGGTAATTTCGGTGGTTAACATGGGCGCAATATTGTTTTCTGAAGCTTGTTCTATGCAGATTTGATTTTCAGGCTGAATTGATGCATTCATGGAGTTAGGGTTTGACCCCAAGTTGTAAGTTGTTAAAGGTTGTTGATTATTTGGTTCGTCATGATTGCGTAACTGGTTGCAATTAGATGTTTGCATGATTCGCTACATTCGTCGGGCTTCTCGTCTTCTTAAATTTGTCGCATCACGTCGGTCTTGAGTCGATGCATATATTCTTGACCTTCCTCTAGTGCGATATGTTCTAGGTGGCAAGCTGGAGTTGTTTGCCTCGCCACCTTCTTTTTCATCAGTGGTAGAGCGGTTATGTTGGTGTGTTGCGTGAAGATGACGAAGCTCTCATCTTCTTTGAGCGGATGCTTGTAGTTGGGCCCTCGTTGGCATCTATATTTGGAGGGTGTGTATAGATCAAATTGCATGTTGAAATTATCATTGAGTCAGAGAGGAAAATACATCAATTAAAAAATATAGAAGTATTATTTAGTGAAATTATCATTGAGAAAATTGCTTTTTGAAATTGTTTCAAAACCTATATGAAACACTTCCCTTAGGTTTTGTTGTTACTGACAGATATATGTTTTAAATTATTGTGTTTGCTGGAACACAGACTTGAGATAGATTCCAAGATCAGAAGAGGCTTGCTTACCGTTATGACTTGGTGTTTTTGTACACCACTTCAATTCCAATACCAAACCTGATGCTTTGTGAACTGTATTAGACATAAAAGTTATTGTCTATAATAGCTACTGATGTAACATTTAGTAAATATAATAGCACACATATAAACATTGTCGAGTGTCTTTTTTGAGATAGCAAGGTGAACATATCTTTTAGATTTGTTGTAAAATATGTCTTTTCCAAATATGAAGAAAAACTCTATGCTATATCCATATCATATGAATGATGAAATTGGATATTTTCTCCCATGTCATCATCCACATAATAACATTTTAGATTCTAAAAATTACATTGAATCAAATAATTGTAAATAATATGAGCATATATAGCTAAACAATGATATTAATTGAACTATTAAGTTAGAGCTTGCATCAATAACAAAAATGATATTATGACTATAGAATGTAACAATTGAAATGAGAGTTTTAAAAAATCGTACAAACAAAAAAAATCTTATGAACCGTCTAACCTCAGGTTTATAGGCATTAGAAATTATGCCACTGTTATCGCTTGGTGAGCTCGTGCAAATTTTAAAAATTAAATACTACGAATTAAAAGGCTTGCCTGACAGCATTAGTGAAATCACAACAGAAATTCATCTATAAATAACATTATGATGATTATCATCAGGTATTTTTCCTACCAAAAAATTATGTCATTTGAAAATCTATGCAACCAAACCTTAGAAAGTCCAAGTATATATAGGCTTTGTGTTTTTTTGCAGGCAATGCATTTAAGGCATAGGGTAATTGCTTATTCTTTTTCCTTATTTAGCATATCTATGAAGATCTGAAAAAAAGTTTTTCGATGACAATAATTGAAGAATTACTGACAATTTATTGAAATCCGTTGGAGCCATAATAATTTTTTTGAATTTCTGTATAGTAGATATTAAAATGCTTTTCAAAAAATTGGAGATAAATTTTTTTCGACTGATTGAGTGAACCTGCAGATAACTAAACAAAAGAACAAAGATGCCCATATATAATTTCTCAATCAATAAAAGTGTTCTTGTTCGCTTTGGACGCTTGTTCATATGTTCGCGTCATAAAAGTGTTCTTGTTAGCTTTGGACGCTTGTTCATATATAAGTCTCTCGTATCTAAACAATGGCTAAATTACACACGTGCACACGTACATACACACATAACTATAGGTTGAACCCATCTATATGTAAGTCTTAAACTAAAAATTACAAAGCAAGTCAAGACTCATTTATGCATTTCATCAAACATGTGGAAGAGAAATAATTAAAGAGTATTTATTGAAGTTGAAGGGAATTAACTCAACATAACTGGAATAAAATAAATCATTTATTTAGTGCACTGAGAATAAATTATGAAAATACAATGCAACTTTATGTTAACCTTGGAAGAGTGGCTGCGTTGGAAGATGTAGTTTGCATAGTTGAGCTTTAGAAAGAGTTTCAAGGGAGACTACTAACTTGCAAGTGAAGAAAGTAATTGATCTTCGCTTGCCCAATTCGTTGATCCGCAGTCAGAGGAAGCACCGAGCTGCAGCTTTTGAGTGCTGAATGAAAAGAATGGCTACCAAAGGAAGTCTTGAGGTAGAGAAAACCTTTGATTTTTCAGTTCTGCGACGGAGATTCACACAGAGGAGGATTGTGATTGGAGAAAACCCTATGAAATCTTGGAAATGTAGACAAAATCGGAAGAAATCAAAAAAATGTGAAGAGGGCAACAGAAGATACCTCCATGGAGTCTGAGAAGAACGAAAACTAAGGTGTTTGCATGTTGAGTTTCTTGGGGGGGAGTAGAGTGGTGAGTCGCTCCAAGAGAAGTTTTGCCGTAACCGATTCGTCTCGCAGAGCGTCCGCCGGTCAATGTTTATTGCGGTGAGAGGAGAGGGAGGAGAGGAGAGTGGAAAGTTGCTGACGGAGGAGGATCGCCGGCTGGTGGATCGCCGTTGTTGATTCCCCCACGGAGGAGGCAGGATGCGATGCCCTAAATGAGCGAGGGAGAGATGTCGCGTGAGGATGGATCGGCTGTGGCGGGGATTGAAATGAAAGGCGGCCGTTTTTCATTCCATGTTTTAATTGCGTGGGAAATCTTATCGGAATAATGAACGGGAATTTCCATCAGTGTTTGAAATAGACGGTTTTAATTTTGATCTGTGTTTTCTAGCACATTAATGAATGGCCGTGATTTGTTCAATGTCTTATTTGCCTTGTCATAAGTCATATTTTTGTTGTCATTAACTCTATTCGATACTTCTTTTTAATATAGTGTATATATGTATATATATATACACACACACATACAAAAAAATATATATATATATACATACAGAAATATGTATATCCGTGCAACACAGATATATAATATTTCTACGTTTTTTTGTGGCGGCCATTGGATCTAATCCAATGGCTGGATTAAACCCCAGATCGGTAAAAAAGGGGTGGGAGCCTAGGCCCGGATCACCCAAGATCACTCGCGGGCGTGAGAGAGCGGGCTTGCACGCGCAAGCTTTTATTGCTTCCAGGGCGTTTTGCTCTATAAAGAGCAAAATCCCCAATGTTCCAAGCGGTGTGGGACTAAAGTCCCGCACCGCTTGGAAGCCATCCGATCGGGCGCGATCGCCTGATTGGACGGTTTCCAAGCGGTGCGGGACTTTAGTCCCACACCGCTTGGAACAATGGGGGCTTTGCTCTTTATATAGAAATCTCCCCTATTACTTGCAAAGCGCTCGCGCGCGTACAAGCTGTTTCGCGTGCGCGCCAGACCCTGCTTGGACCAGGTGTGATCGGGCTCGCTGCTCTCTTTTTACCGATCCACATTTAATCTTAGTCGTTCGATCCAAATCCAATGGCTAGAAGTAGGAGCGCGTATATTGATGAAAAATGCGTCGTGCGTACCTCAAGCACCCCCATATTTATATATATATACTACTATGTATATATGACTGACAGACATGCGGCTCCATCCCTACGGTCAACCACGACAGTATGCCAACTGTGATAGTATCTTGATCGCGACAGTATCCCAATCACGATAGGGACGGGGGTTCGCTCTTATCAATTAATTAATTCAGTTTAAAATGAACACACTATTAATTAATTAATGCAATAAATAATTATACATTATTGCGGGTCGCCCGGTCTTTTCCCGGTCTAGAGAAATCAGACCGCCTTAGCTCGGAGTCGGACTGGGCGGGCAAACAGTCAAAATGAACCGCAACAAATGGAAAGAGGCATTTTTTACGGGAAAAATCCAGATAGCGTGAAAAACCACATGGATGGAACTGTGTCAAGCCCAAATCCACTAGTTTCTTGGAGTATTTACAAAGTTTGATTTGATCTCGGAGGGCGACATGTCGCTACTCCGTTATACGTGCAGAGAATGTGCAAAAACAACCAAGTCCTCGGAGTCTCGATGGAAGCGCTCCGACCTTCGAACGTTGCGGAGCTCACGGAAATTGGGTGGGAGCGTTCCGACTGGAAAATTCTCCAAGTCCATGAAATTTCTATAGGGAGTGTTCTCATTGATGCAGAGCCTTGATGGGAGCACTCTCGCGGAGGTGGTTGACGCTACTTGTAGCGTGCTGGAACCTTGGCTCAAGAAGAAGAGCAGAGTGAATTCCTGAGCCGAGAATCAGCCTTAGTCCTCGATCTTGCCGGAAATCCTCAGAGCTCACTCTTGCATCTAGAGTTGTTTATCTTCAAATGAAGGCCTGTGAGCCTATTTATTGTTTTTTAGAGGGTCATGGCGATAATTATGCTGATGAGTGATTTGTGCTGACGATTGGCGTTGCTCCATTTCGATCACCTGGATCACCAATTTTGTCAAAATGATGAAAGTACCCTGTTCCCCCAGGCAGTTTGCGTGACCCAGGCAAGGAGCCCGGAGGCGGTGGCGGCGGTCGGAGGTGGCCGACGGCGAAGGAGGCGGTCAGGGACCGCAAGGGTTGTCGGCGGCGGCGACAACTGCCGCCGGTGGTGGTGCCCACACTGTGCGGGCCATTGTGAGCAGGCTTCCGCGGCAACACTATGCGTCGGCTGCTATACGCAGGCCACCGCACACAGTGTTGCGGCAGTATCACTGCCACGGTGCCACTACAGCACTGTCGCGCGCGTGGCTGCTGCATGAGCAGTATCGTGGTAGTGTTGTCATGTTCATGTTGTAGTAGTGCTGCGCGTGATGCTGGCCGCGCGTACAGTGTCATTGCAGCCCTACCGTGCAAGGTGCTACACGTGGGCTACCGCGCACGCGGTTCCGCGGTAGCACTGTCGCACATAGGTCATTGTTCGTATGGGGCTGCGACAATGCCACTGTGCGGGCGGGGGGCACCTAGGGCATGCATGGTCCCTGCGTGCGCGCTTGCATGTGCCACTCACGGGTGGGCTTGCTTGGTCCCATTGGCCCCTTTGCGTATCTTTGGTCGAGCTCTGGTTTAACTTAGATGTTTCAAGGGTGAACTCCATTAAATACCCCCAAATTTTCATGGGTCGTGAACCGCAAAGCGCCGAGCCCAAAAATTCCTAAAGTTGGTTTCCTGACTTTGGGATATATTTCTCATGCATCATGCTTATTTGCTATACGACGCTGGAGGTGCGTTTTCAAGGGATGTCTTCTTACTCTGCTTGGGTCGTGATCGCATGGAAAGTTTGCGCTGGTGGCAGATAGTTGGGTGCAATACAATGGAAAGTCTTGCCCTCCTTATCATGGCATCATGGAAAGATGTATGAGTGTGCTCCTTATGCGCAAATACATTGTGGTCGTTCTTATCAGGAGTTGGGATGGAGCTTCTGGAGGTGGAGGCCATCAATGGCGTCTGTGTCTCGGGATGTCACAATGACGCGAGCTTTCGAGTTTACATAACATAGGGAGTTATGGGGCCTTGGAGTGGAGCGGGGTCGGATAGCTGAGCAGACCCTGAGATGATAGCTATGAAGGTAGGCTCGTCTCGGTTGCGCGCCATTGAGTTCTGCCTTGAATTTTGAGGAGGCTTTGCATGTTGTAAAGGTTGTGGGGGCATTCTATCCCCTGCGTAGGCACTAAGATTGCGTTGGAGATGGGGGATAATTTGATTGCATCTGTGGCATGCGCACACTTGACATTGTTTGCCTAGGTCGTCAGCCTTGCTTGGCAGAGATCCTTCCATCATTACTAGGCGGGGGATCTTGGTAGTCGTCAACCCATTCTCTGATGTTGCCCATGTGGTAGTGACTTGGTGTCGTGACATGTGTTGCGGCGGACTGGAAGTATCTGGTGCTTTAATGCTCCTTGTTCGTCATGCACTATTACTGGCAATTATCGCCGAGCATTAGTGGCAGGAGGTTGTTGCTTGAGCATGATGGGGAGGACACTTGCCCCCTTGCCTTGGTAGTGCGGGTAGACTCGGAGATTTTTTTGCTTCGGGACGCGGCAATGGACCTTGGTTCGTACGTGCTTTGAGAGTGCCCGGGATTGGGTGAAGAGACTTTGCTCACTTTTGCATGGGGAGGACTGGAATCTGTCCGCGTGGTAGTGATGAAGAACCTTTGTTCGACCACACTTTTAGGTGGATTTGAGTCTATCCGGATGGAGATGGAACAGCTAAAGAGATAAGACTCAATTGACCATAGAGTTGGTGGATATCGAGGTTATGCGAGCGTCTGTGGCGGCTAAGTACAGCGAGTCTCATGACTTTGAGATGGAGCAATCTTGTATTGCAGAGGAGGTCCGCTCTGGGATGATGACGAATGGAACTGATCTGCTTGAATGCGATGTCCTGTACCGCTTGGGCTTTGGAAAGGGGTTTCAGGTTGCTCGAAGATTACCAGAGGGGGTGATCTGGGCGTGGAGGATGTCCTGAATGACGATGTTAATGTCAATATTGAGGAACAATCCCGTTAACCTTTTTTGTTTGTTTGGTTCGCCTTTGCTTTATCTTGCGTGTAACATCCCATTTCCAAATAGACCCCTAAGAGTGGTTTTGTCATGACAAAACCCTAGGAAGCCCAAGAAAGAGTCAAGTGGACCTGGTGGTGTGGATAGAGGCACTATGGTCTACAAATAGTAAATTCCAAAACCTTGGTTTAAGGTGATTATGAAACTTCACCAAGACTCCAAGACCCCACCCATACCTTTATAACCCTATTAAGGGGTCAATGGGTCACTAAGGACGCATGGAGGGCAGCCAAAGGACCTGAGTTGACCAAAGTCAACTCTAACCCTAATTGGGTCAAATTAACCTACACAAGGGTCAATTGTAGTCTCTTAGCCAAATAGACCACCCCTATACCTCCATAACCCTAGGTAGGGGTCAATGGGTCACTAAGGACCCATGGAGGGTAGTCAAGGGAGCTAAGTTGACCAAAGTCAACTCTAACCCTAATTGGGTCAAATTGACCTACACAAGGGTCAATTGCAGTCCCTTAGCCAAGTGGACCCCACCCATACCCTCATAGCCCTAGTGAGAGGCCAATAGGTCACCAAGGACCCATTGGGACCAATCATAGAGGCTAGGTTGACCAAAGTCAACCCTTGACCTAAAATGGTCAAAGTGCCCTAGTTAAGGGTCAAGTGACCTCCAAGGGCCAATCCAACCCCACCTTGACCCTAGGGGAGGCTAATGGGTCACCAAGGATCCATTGAAGAAACCTCAAGGACCAATTTGACCTAGGTGGGCCCTAGTCCAACTTTGGGTCAAGTTAGCCCAAATGGGCTAACTCAAGCTCAAGCCCATTGCAATTGGGCTAACCTTGACTTAAGTGATCAAATGGACTTGTGAGCTGCCATAGGATAGGGAGGAGCCAAATTTCAGGCTTGGTGACTAGGAGAGAGAAAGCCACACATGGAGGAGAGAGAAAGAGAAGGAAGAAGAAGGAAGGAGGACTTTGTGCTCCTCCTCCCCCCTCCCCAACCTCCCATTCAATTCAGAAGAACAAGGGGGAGTGCAGCAGTCATTTTGGACTGGTTAGAGCAAGCTCCACCCCCTACCAACCAAGCCGCCATTGTTGACTTAGGCCAAAAATGGCATAGGGCAATTCAGCTACCTAACACCTCCCCTCTCCCTTTTAAAAGCTCCATTGGACTCCAAGGAGTAATTCCCACCATTTTCCTGAAGGAGCCAGCAAGTTTCCTGCATTTTTGAACAAGCCAACCACCACCGGCCACCACCATGCCAATCCGGCGATCAGCACGGCTACAGCCGCCACCACAGGTCCTCCTCCACTCCTTTTCCCATGGATAGTTCATAGCAATCACTAGGGCCAAGGTTCGGGCTCAATTGAGCCCGATCCAATTCGGAATTTTCATGGTTTTCGGCCAAAAATTAGCTTGGTAGAACCGCCGGAATAGGGCTCTCCGGCGGCTGAGCCGCCGCCTAGCGACGGCCACCACCTCAACGGAGGTGGTGGTGGCGGTGGCCGGCCGGGGAGGTGGCCGGCCGGGGAGGTGGCCGGCCGGGGAGGTGGCCGGATTGCCGGCGACAGCGTCTAGAAGAAGCTCCAGGACGGTGAGATCGGGACCCTCGGCTAGAGCTTGAAGATGACCAGATGTCGTCCACCTTACGTCAAGATTCGTGCTGCATTAGATTTCAAACTATAGGTTTATATATTTCATTTTAATGAATTCTGTCACACCTAATGTATTTAATGTTTTTAATTTTTAAAAATACTTAGGCCCCTCTACGGAAAAAGTCACCAACATGAAGTTTGTATCCCTAAGTGTCTAGTTTAACTCAAAATTGATTTGAACCCATTTGGACCTCTGGTTGGACTAGGGCACTCATTTTGGTGGGGCCTACATCTAGGGCTAGGAAAATATTAAACTTAGTGCCCACACTTTATCCTTAGTACAAATGATTTGAAAATTTGGCAGGGAGTCACACTAACTAATATCTAGACCTTGCCCAAAAATGGGAATTTTTGGAGATAATTTTTCTATAGTTTTGTAAATAATTTAATTTATCTAGGGTAAATTAATTTATGGGTCAAATGAAGTCCAAATTCATCCAAATTTTGGTGGGAGGTATATTAGGTCAATATAGACCTCTGGTTAAAATTTAATTAAGTTTGGAGGTGATTTGAATGGAAATCATGCAAACCCTAGCCTTGCCCTAAGAAGGGCATTTTGGTCCAAAATGTGATTTTTGCTTAGAGTGTTCAATTAACCTCAACAGAGGCTCAAATTTGGAACACTGACTTTTCATAAACTTGTGCACCTTCCAATGAAATATGGGGAGGTTTGGAATTGATTTGCCCCAAGATCCTAGGTCAAACCCTAAGGAAGGGCTTTTGTACCTTGTGAAGGGCATGTGGCCAAAACACCTTGTATGACTATGAAATTTTGTAAGGAGAGTATTATGGTAATTATAACCCTATGGTTAAAATATTAGGGTGTTTTGGAAAGTTTGGGACCCACAAAACCCTAACCCTAGTTTAGGGCACAAATATTGTAGGGTTGAAATGGGCTAGCTAAACTCCTCAAACTAAGGTGAAATTTTGATAGATTGGTCATAAGGATATTATGAGCCTCTAGCAATTTAATTGTGAATTTTGGGACAATAGTTATAGTACTTCATTTGTAATACAAGGGATGCCTCAATTTAATAAATTGAACATTATGGTCCCTCTGACCCTTAGGAGGTCATGAAAGTCTGGAAGAGGAAGTTTTGAATCATTATATGCATATATAAATTTTATGAAAATTTTTGGATATATATATGAGGTACTTACTTCACAAGCTTGTTAAATGAGGAAATTATTCAATAATTTAATTAAGATTATTTACTGATAAATAAATTATGAAATTTGGCCCAAATCATTTATATGCCATTATAATCATACTGGAATTTTCTCTGAATTTTTGAAAGCAATATAGACTTTTATATTTCTTTAAATGAATTTTCAAGGGTTAAAATGAACTAGGAATTTTGGGATAAAATCTTACTGAAAAATTGAGATATTTTGGAAGATGAGTTAAATCCTTATTTTTAAATATCCTATAAAATTAGTGGAATGATATCTTGCCTGAAAATGATACTTCATGTTCATTATTGGAAATTTAGTCACTAGAATAATTAAATAAATTATTAAATAAATAAGGAAAATTTTGGGTCTCTGGATTTAGGGTTTAAAGGACATAATGGACCTCCATTAATTATTATAGGAGTATTGGAAGATTATTTGATGTACTCCCCATTATACATGGCATTTAACCTTGTGGTCTGCATTTAGTAAATTTTTGAAAGAAAATGATTTGGCATAGTTGGAGTTAGCCATCTTGCTGGATTTTGTAGATGTGGATGAGTCATCTTAAAAGTTTAGGTTAAGTAGTGAGATATGAGTCGGTAGTGTTGAGTAGTGCTTGGGGTCGACGAAAGATCGTCCTTCCCCATAGAGTGAAAGGTCAAAATCACCTTAGGTTTAGTCTACCGTAATATGAAAAAGAAATGGGTAATGGATATGGTATTAGTTACCAACCAACAAGAATAAGTGCCTTGCGAAAGGGAGCTTTGGGATTCAGCCCATCATAGCTCCTAGTGCCCTCGAGAGCCCTTCACAGGGAATACCTTGGGCAGTCCTAGGTAAAACCTAAGTCGTAAGTATAAAATCGCCACAAGAGTAAATAGTAAGCTTAGGATTTCACACTCTCACACCCCAATGTCCCGGGAGATAGTCTGGGTTACTCGGGCAATAAGTCCAGTGGTTATGGTGATAGACATGGGGGCCCGGGGAGCTTGGGCTCGGTTATTGACGGACGGGATAGTCCGGGGAGCTTTGGCTCAGTTGTTGACAGACAGGATAGTCCGGGGAGCTTTGGCTCAGTTGTTGATTATGACGGACGGGATAGTCCGGGAAGATTGGGTTCGGTTGTTGTTTGGACTCATAACTATTGCATGTGCATAAAAGGTATAAGGTGGTGGGTCTTCGGTATTGGAGGGTCGATGCACCGACGCCAATACGCTGACTCGGCAAGTGTGGTTAGCACTTCGCCAACAGAAGTCCGGTGCGCCAGCCGGCAAGAGTACGCAGGAGTTCGCTTTGTGCACCAAGCATTGAGGCGTATGATAGGTCTGACCGGTAGTGCTTTACTGGTTTAGAGGTGGGCGAGGCCCAACCCACCGCTTCCATCTGCCACTACGGAGGTATCCTGGGAGGTAACGGCTCCGAAAGGGGGAACTAAAGGTCTGTGTACACAGAGTCGAGTGGGTGAGTTGCACTTGCATGTTCACGTCATAGCATAATTGTATTTCATAGCATAACCATTGCATATAACCTGACACCTAATGTATAAGCGGTATGGGACGCTCTATACATTAGGCCCTGCAAAATGACCCCTTGGCCTATAAGTTCGTGCGAGCGTGCTTATAAGTCAAGGTTCTCTTTCAGTATTATATAGTTAAAACCGACACCCTATCGTATAAATCGGTATGGGACTTTTTATACGATAGGAGCCCTGCAAGAGATCCCTTAGCTTATGTGTATTCACATAAGTTAAGGTTACTTATTCTAATTTTGTATCATTATTACCATACTTAGAACTGCTAGTCTAGTTCCGCTGCCATCTGCTATTTGACCTTCTCCACCTTCATGTCCTTTCCTTTCCTTCTCCCCGCTCGGTGCTTAGGAGCCATGGGGGAAGGGGCGGAGGACGATAGGACTTAGTCTTTTAGACTAACGGTTTTCGAACCACATCATTTAGGGGACCACAGAGCCCAGCATGGAGGAGCAGCCCCGGAGGTCGGCACGCTTGGAGATCGGACAGTCTAGTACTGGAGTCCAGACAGCAGGGACTGTAAGTCCCGAACACTAGTAGTTACATTAGTTTGCTTCCGCGATGAGTGATTTGTAGTGAGGACTTGATGTACCGGGCATAAGCCCGAGATTTTTATTATATGTACTATCTGTGGACACTCTCTTCGTGGAGCTTATTTTCTATACATGAGATTTTCTGTGGACTTGCTTTTATTCTATTGCTACAGTTGTTATCGATTTTGGCCGGCAGAATCGACATCTTGTAGTGACGAGCTTCCCGGGTGCGAAGGTATCACCGCAAGATGGTGGTTTTGGGCCTAAGACCCCGGTGTCGAAAAAGAAAAAAAATGGGGGTCTTACATTGCGAGTGCGCATTTACAACATCACATGATGATGTGGCCTGTGGGACAACTCTTGTTTGAATGGAGACCCTATTTTTCGGATCTCCCATGTTCTGGTGTGTGCGTATACCTTTATCAGAGTAGCGCTTAGCTTGAACACCGACATTTTGAACAGGTCGCTAGGGGGAGATATTCATCTGCTTGTGTTTTGGGAGAACCGGAGTCCATCCAAGTGTAGGTGGCAAAGGACCTTTGTTTGTTCACGTCTCAAGAGGGTCGGGGTCAGTCCAAGTGGTGGTGGATGTTTGTTTACTTGCATTTTTGGGAGAGCCATAAGCTGCATAGGACTTGGGGGAAATGAGCCCTTGTTTGCTAGCACCTTGAGTGGAGATGGTGGAGAACCTTTGTTCATACTTTAGGAGAACCGGGGTTTGACAGAGAGGAGGTGGCAAAGAACCTTTGTTCGGTCGCGCTTTTAAAGAACCGGGGTTCGTCAGAGAGGAGGTGGGGCAGAACCTTTGTTCGATTGCACTTTTAAGAGAACCAGGGTTTGTCCAGGAGGAGATGGTAAATAACCTTTATTTGATCGCGCTTTTAGAGAACCTAGGTTCATCCTAGTGAAGGTGCAGATAGAACTTTGTACATCTCTCCTGGGAGGTACAGATGGACATTTGTCCATCTCGTCTTTGGGAGATTCGTCTTGTGGAGATACCCAGCAATGCGGTGGATAGATGCACCGCGACGTGGGAGTGAAATGCCCTGCAACGTAGGGGGAAAGATGTACCACAACATGGGAGTGGGATGCTCTGCAATGCGGAGGCAAAACACTTAGTAGCGCGGGAGTGGTACACTCTTCAACACAGAGGTGAAACGCCCAGCAGCTTGGGAGCGGGATTCTCTTTAATATAAAGGTGAAACGCCTAGCAGCATGGGAGCAGGATGCTCTACAACATGGAAGTGAAATGCCCGGCAGCGTTGGAGCGGGATGCTCTACAATACGAAGGTAAAATGCCTTACAGTGTAAGAGTGGGATTCTCTACATCGCAGAGGCGAAATGCCCGATAGCATGGGAGCAGGATGCTCTGCAACACAGAGGCGAAATGCCTAATATTGTGGGATCAGGATGCTCTACCATGCGGAGGAGAAATGCCCGACACTGTGGGAGCAGGATGCTCTGCAACGCGAAGGAGAAATACCCAACAGCGTGGGAGCGGTACGCTCTATAACATGGAGACAAAATGCTCCACAAAACGGGAGCGGGATGCTCTACAATGCGGAGGCAAAATGCCCGACAGCGTGGGAGAGGGATGCTCTGCAATACATAGGAAAAAAGACTGATAGCGTATGAGAGGGATGCTCTATAACACGGAGGCAAAACATGCGGCAGCATAGTAGCGGAACGCTCTACAACGTAGAGGCGAAACACCAGGTAGCTGGGAGCGGAACACTCTACAAATGAAGGTGAAATGCCCAACAGCGTGGGAGCGGGATGCTCTATAAAATGGAGGAGAAATGCTCGATAGCGAGGAGAGGGATGCTCTACAATACGAAGGCGAAACGCCTGACAGTGTGGGAGCGGGATGATTTGCAATGCAGAAACAAAACTTCTAGTAGCATGGGAGCGGGATGCTCTACAACGTGGAGGTGAAACACCCAACAATGTGGGAGTGGGATGCTCTGCAATGCGGAAACGAAATTTCCCATAGCGTAGGAGCGGGATCTTCTGTAACACAGAGGCAAAACACCAAACAACGTATGAGTGGGATGCTTTGTTTCACAGAGACAAAATGCCTGATATTGTGCGAGCAAGATGCTCTGTGATGCGGAGGCGAAACTCCCAACAGCGTGGGAGCGAGATGCTCTACAATGCGGAGGAAAAATGCCCGACAGCTTAGGAGCGGGATGCTCTATAACGCAGAGGTGAACCGACCAATGGTGAGGGTAGGATCAGGTCCCCAGACATCGGAGTGGACTAGATCAAACGGATGGGTAGAGCCCTAACCTTGCTTCGGCGGGAAGGAGGAACGGTGGTGCTTGCCAAGCTGACAAGCGTCACAGTTGAGAGGAGTACTGGAAGGAAGGAGGTGGGGCAGAAGCTGATGTAGAAGTCGTGGAGGAGGATGACCGAGGCGGAGATGCCACTGGAGAAGATCCGTACAAGAAGAGGAGAAGGCAGAAATGTTGTCGAGGAAGTAGAGGCCAACACTCTCAGTCCTAGTAGTAATCGTCTGTTGGGAGCTCGGATCCTGAAAAGAACAAACAGTCGGAGTAAACGTCACAGAGCACTGAAGCTGCTTGCATAAAGAGGTAACCGACAATAAGTTGCACAGAAATTTGGGCACATAGAGAGTGTCCGCTAGGCGAAGAGATGGAGTAACATGAACCACTCCCGACCCATGAACCGGGGATGGAGAACCATCTGCAATGAGGACATGAGGCAACCTATCATGTTGTTTGAGGAGAGAGAAGCACTGAGGATTGCCCATCATGTGATTAGTCGCTCCAGAGTTGAAAAGCCATTTACCTTGAGTCACCATGTGGGCACTACCTGATGATGTGACCACGGAGGCAGACGACTTGGAAGAAGAGGTGGAAGAGTCACCCGAGGGGCGAAGATGGGGATGCTTCATCCAGCAACGATCCATTGTGTGGCTGGTGCGACCATATTGAGAGCAAAGGTTGCGGGAAGGAGCACGTCCGCTAGACTGGTGACTACGGCTACCAGAGCCACCCCGCTGAGTTTGGTGAGCATAGTTGTCCGGTGGAGAAGGAGCGGGCAGAAGTGGGCGCTGAAGGAGGGAGGTGATAGCGGCGATGCGAGCAGCGGTGGCATCAAAGGTAGGAGATTCCACCTCACCCATAATTTGTTAGCGGATCATATCATAAATATCAGGAAGCCAGAGAAGGTAGCACACAACAAGAAGCTCCTGGAAGTGCTTGTGTTGCTGAGCCAAATACGTAGAAAAGGGGCGATTCTGAAGAATCTCAGCCCCGGGAGCCTGAACCTGTTGGTAGGCAGCAGCAGAAGACAAGGTAGGACGAGCAAAGAGATCCGCATACAATGTATAGATGCGGGACGTCTGAGCCCCCTTTGAGTACAGAGCAGCAAGATGAAGCCAGATGGCCTTGACCATCTCATCATGACGGATGACGGGAAGGCATTCATCAGAGAGGCTGTTAGCGAGCCAAGTACGCACAAGCGCGTCACTCGCATCCCAGTCATCAAAGAGAGGTGAAGTGGTGGGAGGAGGGTCATCAAAGAGATGGTGGAGTTTGCGTTGCGAACGAAGGAGAAAGGTTAAGGAGATGCTCCAATCCGGGTAGTTGGAGCTGACAAGTTTGGAAACGGTACCAAGGTTCCCGGAAGGAGTAGGAGGAAGAGGCGGAGCCGGATTGGCAACATGAGTGGTGGCAGTAGAAGCATCAGAAAGATACATAGGAGAAAACAACAGGAAGCTACGCGGTTAGGGAGCAAACCGTGCGGTTAGGAAATAAGCCGCGCGAACAGGGAGAAATCGCAGCGGTTAGGAGAAAAAGATCTGCGGCGATCACGATGATAGACACCAGCGGCCAGAAAAGCCACGACCATGCCTCAGAACCAAGCAGAGGGGAAGAAGTCGAGCGGCTAGAAAGCAGACCGCTCGAACAGAAGAAGGAGAAGAGTTCGCGGGAAGGCAAAAAAGGCGAACAGGTCGCGGCGACTAAAGAAGAGGTCGCGGCGACTAAGCACAGGTCGCAGCGAGAAGAATGGGGAATCAAAGAGGTCGTGCATACAAAGGGAAACGACAAGGAGATAAAGAAGCCACGCGAACAGGGCGCAAGCAGGCGGAAGAAACAAGCCGCGAGGACAGGTCGCGAGAAGAAGAAGCAAGCCGTGCAGACAGGTTGCGCGGTCAGAAAAGGCATACAGAATCAGAAGGAGTAGATCGAGTCCTCTGATACCATGTAAGAAACGAACAAGAACAAGCCGGAAGTGGTATAAAAGAAATTTTTTTATCTGAAAAAGGTATCTATTACAAAGGTATGGCCTCCCTTTTATAGAATGGAGGAGAGAAGAGAGAATACAAATAATAGATGTAGGACTAAAAAATTACAGGACTAAGCAGCCTATACAAAAAACAAACCGCACAAGCCGCGCGGTTAGATTAGAAGGGCTAACCGCTCGGCTACCACCAGAGGGAGAGAAGCCGCCATGGGAGCCCGCTAGACCGCCCGGTCTCCAAGCTGCCTGAGACAAACCGCTAGACCGCTTGGACTCCAGACAGCAACATCCCAGCAACCAAACCGCTGAAGGGAAACTGCCAGACTACGCGGTCTTCAATCCGCCAAGAAGAGCCGCCAGACCGCCAGACAACTAAATCCAAAGGGGCAGGTCTCCGGCTTCCCCTATTGTCGTAGGTCTGCCAAATACTGAGATACTTTGGGGTTGTCCTCGGGCAGTTGACCCCCAACTCCATCGCAGTGGTGATCGGGTTCGCGTGCTTCCTATAGGATGAGCAGATCGAGTTCAGCCTCATGGTCTTCCGCAAGCTGTTCTCCTTCTGGGCGAATAAAGACAGGACCACCTACTTCTCTAACAACCACATCAAGGTGCGGGAGACTGTCAACAAGAGCCATAATTGGCTAAAGAAATTCATTTTCGTTAAGGGGGAATTCAGCAATGTCCCTTTCTCGCTGGTCCAGCTCAGCGAGGCGAGCTACCACCCCCCTACCTTGGGGGGCCACGAAGCCGACCTCTACGGGTTCTTTGAGGGGAATAACTTTGAAGTCGCGTTCCTCCGCAGGATATAGACAACCTTGCCCATGTCACGCCAAGAGGAGGTAAAGTACTCGCGCCTCTCTTTATTTAGCCCATTATTCCCTTTTAAAACTCTTTATGTAGGCGAGCGAGACATTCCCGTGCACCCTCCCTATGAAAGTGCGCGAGTCGCTTCCGGCAAGCTCGCCCACGCTGAGGCCGCGGTTGCCACGCAATGCAAAAGCTCAACCTCTACCGTCCAAAAGCGGCCTAGCCGCGAACAGCCTCTACCGCCTCCGTTGCCTAAGAAGTCGAAGACTGCGGGCGGCGCATCTCCCGCTAGTCGGGATAAGGGCAAGGCCCCGATGGAACAAACAGTTGGGAACCCTTTCCCTCCGAGTGCTTCGACCGGCGGCCCCCCTAGCAAGGCGGTCAGCACCTCCGATCCGCAAGGAGAGGAGCCCGCCATCAAGCCGGTGCCGAGAGGGCACCATAACTTCGGTCTCGGTGAGCGGCTCTTAGATGAGCTCGACATACCCCTCCTCTAGTGGGACAAGGAGGCGAACCGGGATTGCATCTCCACCCTGCTGCCGAGCTGGCTGGAGTAGGAGTCCATCAGTGGGGAGGCCTATAACTTCTTGTTCTTCCTGTACGCACGGGAGGACGCTGCGTTCTACCACAAGGAGGCTGCGCGGGTCCTTGTGCACGAGAGCGCGTGGGCCCAGCTCCGTGGCCTAGAGCTGGCCCACATGGTGGGCAGGTGGCTCACCCAACTGGAGAAGAACGCAACCTTGCTCAACAAGTTGGTCGATGAAAAGTAGGAAGCTCGCAGCCTCGCCCGGGAGGTGGACTACCAGAAGAAGTGGGCAAACGCAGCCGAGGCCACCCTTGCCGGGTATCTGTGAGGAGTGGTAAGTCCTGTGACTCGCGCTTATCGTTTGAAGGTCACTCCATCTTTTCTCAAGTTCACTCCATCCCTTTTCGCAGGACGCGGCGACGGCCAGTCGCCTAGGCCTCCAGATCGCCACCCTTGAGAAGGAAAAGGAGGCGTCGCAGGCGTGGATGCGTGAATTGGAAGCCGCAGCAGCTATTCCGCCGCCCTCCATCAACAGCTATTAGCTTGCGCACTACACTGAGTACGAGTTGGAGGTCATGATGCAGAAGAATGCTGCTAATGCAGCGAAGTACACCCTTCAGATGTTGCGGCGGGCAGACCTCATTAAGAGCGAGGGCGCGGGCCTTTACGCGAGCTATGTGGTACCGGCACTATTTCTTCTTGTACCAAAGCCGGGCGACGCGTCGTATCAACCCGTCAAGGAGGACTCATCGGTCGAGGGCTCGCCTCGCTGAATTCCCATGCCTTGCCTCTTGTATTTTTGTTGTAATATGGACATGGGCCAAGCCCCAAACTTGTAATTTTGTCATTAATTAATGAAGTATTCTTTTTGGAACTGTTGCTTGTAATGTTTCTTCTCTGCAATGTCGCTTCTTCCTTTCTCATTTGTACTTGCGGTCTGCGTCGATCCTCCTATTCGTTGTCTCTCATCCCGCGTCTCACGAGCGAGGTCGCGTGTTTATTCATGACTTAGCTCAGGAAATATAGGAGCGTTAGTTGGCTGAATCGCGAATGGCATCCCGTATCCCTTATTCAGATTCTTTAGGCCACTCGTGAGATGGAGTAGGCAAGCCGACTCGGCTCACACCCGAGTCACCCGGATCCGTGCGAACTGGGCCCCGTGAGGTCGCGACAGGGTCTGGGGGCTCTCACCGTTTTGGTCACTTTCTGGGTGCTCACCGATCCATAGTCTCGGCTCGGCACTTCTGGCTCATCAACCTATTGAGGTCGTCCTGTCAACCCTGTAATTTTTGCAACTATAATTTGAGTGTTTGGGTCCCGACTTTGGACACCACGTTCATCAAAACCTTCTATCCTGCTAGCCAGTTGGGGGCCTGAGTAGACACTTACGAGTGACATCCAGCTTTGCCAGCTAGATGAGAACATGGCAGTAAGATCTGCTCGGGGTCTGGGTAGGCTCCCTTGAGTAACATCCAGCCCTGCCAGCTAGGTGAGAGCCTGACAGCGGGATCTGCTCGAGGTCTGGGTAGACTCCCTCGGGTGATATCTAGCCCTACCAGCTTGGTGAGAGCCTGACAGAAGGATTTGCTCGGGGTCTAGATATATTCCCTCGAGTGACATCCAACACTACCATCTAGGTGAGAGCCTGACAGTGGGATCTGCTCGGGGTCTAGGTAGGCTCCCTCAAGTGACATCCAACCCTGCCAGCTAGATGAGAGCCTGATAGCAGGATCTGCTCGGGGTTTGGGAAGACTCTCTCGAGTGACATCAAGCCCTGCCAGCTATGTGAGAACCTGAAAGCTATGTGAGAACCTGAAAGCGGGATCTGCTCGGGGTCTGGGTAGACTCCCTCGAGTGACATCTAGCCCTGTCAGTTAGGTGAGAACTTGATAGTGGGATTTGATCGGGGTCTGGGTAGACTCCCTCGAGTGACATCCAGCCTTGTCAGCTAGGTGAGAGCCTGACAATGGGATCTGCTTGGGGTCTGGGTAGACTCTCTCGAGTGACATCCAGCCTTGTCAGCTAAGTGAGAGCCTGACAGTGGGATTTTCTCGGGGTCTAGGTAGACTCTCTCGAGTGATATCTAGCCCAGTCAGCTAGGTGAGAACCTGATAGTGAGATTTGCTCGGGGTCTAGGTAGACTCTCTCGAGTGACATTCAACCCTATCAGCTAGGTGAGAGCTTGGCAGCGGGATCTGCTCGGTGTATAGGTAGACTCTCTCAAGTGACATCCAGCCCTGTTAGCTAGGTGAGAGCCTGACAGCAGGATCTGCTCAGGGTCTTGGTAGACTCTCACGAGTGACATTTAGCCCTGTCAGCTAGGTGAGAGCCTGACAGCGGGATCTTCTCGGAGTCTAGGTAAACTCTCTCGAGTGACATCCAACCCTGTCAGCTAGGTGAGAACCTAACAGCGGGATCTTCTCGGGGTCTGGGTAGACTCTCTCGAGTGACATCCAACCCTGTCAGCTAAATGAGAGATTGACAGTGGGATCTTCTTGGGGTCTAGGTAGACTCTCTCTAGTGACATCTAGCCCTATCAGCTTGGTGAGAGCCTGATAGTGGGATCTGCTCGGGGTCTGGGTAGACTCTCTCGAGTGACATCCAGCCCTACCAGCTTGGTGAGAGCCTGACAGCGGGATCTGCTCGGGGTCTGTCAAATGAACACTTCAACTTTTTACTATAATCGCGATTGGAGCATTAGCACATCAAGAAGCTTTATTAAAAAAGAGCATTACTTACATAGCTCAAGGGTAAAAACGTTTCAAGTCATCACCACTCCAGGTGAGATTTAGGATCTCGCCCTCCACATTTTGGAGGTGGTACCCTTCTGATTTCAATGTTTCTTGTATAATATATGGACCCTTCCAGTTGGGGTTGAGTTTCCCCTTGGCGGCTGATCTCCCTACCGCATCCACCTTTTTTAAGACCAAGTCCCCTTTCGTGAATTGTTTGACCCTGACATGCCAGTCAAAGTACTTAGCCATTCTTCTTTTCACCTCTTCCTACCGGATGGCGGAGAGCTCACATAGCTCCTCCACCATGTCGAGGGAGAGCCGCAGTTCCTCCTCATTTTCAGCTTACCATTCTTCCCTACCTACCTCTGCCTCGACCACCCGAGGCATTCGGACCTAGAACTCGATTAGGAGCACTTCCTCGTATCCATAGGAGAGCTTGAAGGGGGTCTCCCCCGTGGTGGTGTTGGGGATGGTTCTAAGGGCCCAAAGAACTGAGGGAAGCTCTCCACCAAGCTACCCCTCAAGTTTTCAACTTTTTTCTTCAAGAGGTTCACTATGATCTTGTTTGCTGCCTCCACCTGCTCGTTGCTCCTAGGGTGGTTTACCAAGGCAAATTTGAGATTGATCCTGATCTACCCGCAGAAGCTAATGAACTTGGCGCTGACAAACTAAGGTCCATTGTCCGTGACAATGGCTTGCGGCAACCGGTGCTAGCAAATGATCTCTCCCCAAACAAAATTCCTTATAACCTGGGAGGTCACCTTAGCTAGCACCTTCACCTCCAACCACTTAGAAAAATAGTCTATCATGACAAGTAGAAACCTTCTCTGCCCGCTGGCCTTGGGGAAGGAACCTACCAAGTCCATTCCCCAGATGGCGAAGGGCTAGGGGGCCGTGACACTTCTGAGGCACTGGTCAAGTTGTAGTTGGAGGGGGTAAATAACTGGCACTTGTGGCACTTCTTCGTAAACTCCACCGCATCATGGCCCAAGGTAGGCCATAAATACCCTTGCCTGAGAATCCTTCCTTCTAGGGTCCGACTCCCGGAGTGACTCCCACACTCCCCGGAGTGGACCTCCTCCAAGATCCTTTGGACCTCCCTCTCGTCCACGTAATGTACCAACATCCCTGAGAGGGTCTTTCGGTACAACTTCCCATCGCGGATGAGGTAGTATGCTGACATGTGTTTGAATTTCTTCTTATTCATCCCTTTCAAATACTCTCCTTTGGAAAGGAAGGTTGCGAATGGGTCCCTCAACGAGGGGTGTTGATTCACCTCTATCAACTCTCCCTCTTCAAGAGAAGGGTAGAACAGATCAATGATGATACCCCCCCTGGGGACCATGCTTTGCTAGTTGGTCCACCTTCTCATTCTCTTCCCTGGGCACGTGTCGGACGGAGAAGGTTTGGAACGTGTCGATGACCCCCTTCACCTTCGCCAAGTATAACGGGAGGGTAGGCTCCCTTACCTCGAACTCCCCGTTGATCTAGGAAGCCACCACCATGGAGTCAGTGAGGACCTCCACATCATGCACTCCTAGCTCCCTGGCCAGGCAGAGCCCTGCAATCACCGCCTCGTACTTGGCCTAATTATTAGTAATAGAAAAATGGATAACTATCGTTTGTTATATCTTTGTTCCCTGGGGGCTTTCCAAAATCACCCCCACTCACAGGGAATGCATACCTGAGGCACCATCCATCATCACGTTCCAGGGAACTAGGCGGGTGAGCTCTTCCTCCGCCACCTCGATCACATAGTCAGCCAAGAAGTCAGCCATCGCTTGGGCCTTGATAAAGAGGCGGGGAACAAAGGAGATATCGAACTCACTTTGTTCCACCGACCATTTAGCCAACCTGCCTGAATGCTACACCCCCTCAAAAATGTTGTGGAGGGGGTGGTCAGTCACCACTCAGATTGAGTGTGCTTGGAAGTAGGGTCGGAGCCTGCGAGCCGAGATGATTAGAGCGAATGCTAGCTTTTCCAAGATGGGGTATTGAATCTCCGCCTTCCTCAGGACCCTGCTCACATAATAGATGGGCAACTGCTTCTTCCCCTCTTCCCAGACCAGGACGGAGCTTAAGGCTTCCACTCTGACCCCAAGATACAAATACAGATCCTCCCCCTCCTTTGGCCCTTGGAGTAGGGAGACTGATTCAACTGCCTCTTCAAGGACTGAAATGCCTCCTCGCATTCCCCAGTCCACTCGAACTTCTTGTCTCCTCTTAATGCTTTGAAGAAGGGAGAGCACTTCTCCCTGGCTCGGGAAAGGAACTTGCTCAACCCTGCCAGCTTCCATGTCAACCGCTACACCTCTTTAGCATTCCGAGGCAATCCCAGCTCCATGATCGCTCGGACCTTGTTAGGATTCGGCTCTATCTCCGCGGGGGTTATAAGGTGACCCAGGAACTTGCCCCTGCTGGCCCCAAAGACACACTTCAATGGGTTCAGCCTCATTTTGTACTTGTGCAAGGTGGCAAAGGTCTCATCTAGGTCCCGGAGGTGAGAGTCCATGTCCCGACTCTTGATCTTGAGGTCATCTACATACACCTCTAGTTTCCTCCCCTTCTGTTCTTGGAAGACCCTATCCATCATCTTCTTATACGTTGCCCCTGCATTTTTCAGCCCAAAGGGCATCATTTTGTAGCAGTAACACCCATCCTCCGTGATGAAGGAGACATCTTTTATGTCGGGGGGGGGGGGCATCATGATCTGGTAATAACCCGAAAATGCATCTAAAAAACTCATTATAGAGTAAAGAGAAATCGACACACATACGCCACCGGCTGTCTCCTTTTTTAACCATTACTACATTGGATACCCAGCCGGGGTACTGTATTTCAGATACACAGTCGGCCTTGAAGAGTTTGGCCACCTGCTCCCTGATGGGCTCAGCTAGCTTGTCTGTAACGGACCTCTTTTTCTGCTGGATGGGGCGGGGCTACGGGTCTAGATTGAGGTGGTGGTAGACGACATCCGCATCGATCCCTAGCATCTCTGCGGTGCTCCTGGCAAAGATATCCACAATCTTCTGGATACACTCCAGCATCCTGCCCTGGTCCTCCAGGGTCCCCCCCCGCTGATGTGAATCTTCTCCACCCTGCCTCTGAGGGTGAGAACCTCCATCTCCACCACCTTTTCCATAGCCTCCAAATGAGACTGCTCCCCCATTCTCCAACATCCTCCCCTCCTGGGGCAAGGACTTCTTCCTCAGCTTCCTCCATGACCATCACCTCGGCCGGCTCCTGGACTTCCTCCGCCACCTCCACCTTGGTGCGGTTCTCCTCCACCTCCATCTCCACCTCCCCGGCCTCCTGCTCCGCGTCCTCCATCCTTCGCTCCATCTCATCGGCTCCCTCCTACCAAGAGATGGAGTTTATGACATGGCGTAGCATTCCCTCGCCACCTTAGGGTTGCCCTGGACCCGGACCTAGATCCCCTCAGCACTGAACTTCAGGCATTGGTGGAAGGATGAGGGGACGCAGCGGAAGGCGCTGATGAGGGGTCGCCCGAAGATGGAATTGTAGCTGCTGGGGGCATCCACAATAATGAACCTGTAGGTGCGGGACTATCCCCCCAGAGTGATATGGAGTCCTACTCCTCCTTCCACCTCCTTCCTCTCCCCCGAGAACCCAAATAAAGGTCTGTCCGAGGCCAGCACCCTCTTGTCCTCCACCTTCATCGTATTAAATGCCTTTTTGAAGATGACGTTGACTAAACTCCTATTGTCAATGAGGATCCAGGAGATAGTGAAATTCTCGATGGCTTTCTGGATGACCAGCGTATCGCAAAAGGGATCCTCATGATCCGATATATCCTTCCTTGAGAAGGTGATCTTCTCCTCTGGGGACGGGGTCTGGGATGTGGAACCAATGCTCCTTCAGTATATGGTGTGGTGGCTCACCTTCCGAAAACTCTCAATCCCCCCCCCACCATGGATCACTCTGATCCCTCCCTGGGTTCCAACATCCACCCGATCCTCACACCTATCCTCTTCCTCCCGAGGCAGGACTTCTTCGATCGGCACTCCCTGGCTGTCCTGCTATTGTTGCTGCTCCCTATTTCCTCTCATCTCGAGGAACTCCGGGCACATGGTGGTAGCGTGCCCCTCCTCTTGGTGGAATTCACAATAGAACAACTCCACCTTAACTTCTCTTCTCCTTCTCCGCACAGCTCTCCTCCTCCCCCCATGGCTATAGTCATAGCCTGGTTTTGGTCGGGGAGGGGAGGTCTCTGTCCTTGGCTCCCACCTGGAGGGTAAAACTGACTCTGGCCCCCCTGGCGGTTGTCTCCATGGAAACCTCTCTGCGGCCCCTAGTCCTGCCACTCCGGCCTCCAACCTAGCCGATGGTTCGGCTCCTAGCGCCCCTACCTGGGCTGCTGTTGCTGTTATTCCCTCTGCTGGGGTTCATCTCTCCTCTCCTCCTGACCTCTGCCACCTCTGGGCTTCTCTTCCTCTATGTCCCACCTAGCCAGCTTCCGGGCAAACTCCGGGTTCGATGCCTCCCCGTCGACTTCCATTGCCGCCCTCTCTATTAGTTCCTCATAGGAGAGGGGCGACACCATCTTCAGCTCCATTTTGAAAAAAACCCTGTTGCAGCCCCAGGGTGAAGGCCATCATTAGGGTGTACCCTGAAATCTCTTGGACCTGGGTCACCTCCTCCTAGAACAGGTCCACGTAGCTCCCTAGGTCTCATTCATCCCCTGCTTGATGTGGAACAGGGAATACGACTCCTTCTTCCTCCTCTTATAGGTGGTGAACCTCAGTATGAACCCCCGACGTAAGTCCTCGAAGCAGTAGATGGAGTTGGCCGGCAGCTGGTAGAACCACTCTCTCTCTCCTTCTCCATGAGAGTGATGGCAAAGAGCCTGCACTTGAACCCATCCAACATCTGTCGGATCAATACCACATTTTCAAACTACTGGATGTGTTGTATTGGGTCTCCCTTCACGGTATAGTAAGACATCTTCGGCTCCCTGAACCCCTCTAGAACCGGGGCAAAAGAAACCAATTCGCTGAAGGGGCTGCCTCCCCCTATTGGGCGAGCTGGAGGGTTTCGCACCCCCATCTCGCCGAACCTACCGCCGCTCGTCGAGCCCGGGAAGAGCACTCGCCCGGGGAGCTCGCATCCTCTCCCTTCCTCCGCAACTTACTTCCCAGCTCGCCTGCAGGGAGCATCCTCGCTGAGGGTCGGGACCGCGAGTACAGGTGCTGCTGGAGTCAAGCACTCGCCACGCATGCCGAGTGCAAACCTGATGAGGCCGAGCACCTCCTGCTTGAATTCTTTGAACATCCCCACCATGGCGAGAGGCGGGGGGGGGGGGGGGGGGGGTGGACCGGTCCGAGCCTTTCCCTGATCCTCCCATCATCGAGTTTGCTGAAGATTTTCTATGCTGACCACGCTCCACGCTCACCGCACCAAAATGTTCAAACCGATAATTCGGTCTCTGTGGAGTTCACCCTTGGGGAAGGGGAGATTGCGTGCCTACTTCTCTCCTACAAGCAAAATGACGAAGGAAAATCAAAGGGGATTGACCCAAGGGCTCGGCGCGGAGGTCCCACCACACACCCAGAAGATCTTAGAGCGCTTCCCCTCCCTTAGCCAAATGCCAAGCTAAGGCTACCTCAGAAAGCACAAGAAGGTCTGGGAACAAGTAAACTTACCTTCTGAGGTACCCCTTGGGTCCTGTTTATAGGATTCTGAAAATAGCCTGCAAATAGCCAACCTCCGTTGTTCTGAACAACTATGTGCAGCCCAACTGGGTCTACCAACAACGTAACTCTGCTGTTCTAGAAGGATATTTGCACCCCCTATAAGGGCACCCAGGTAATTTGGCCTCTGGGCCCCACGGTGATGAGTTTCCTGGTCTTTGGGCCAACTTGCCACTCTACTGGGTGGGAGCGAGCTGGTGCCCAGGTGGCCTAGGCAGGCCAGCTCGCCACTCTATAGGGGCAGATTGGCGACCAGACCGCCCAGGCAGGTGCGGGCTGGGGCTGGCTCGCCCAGCTTGCCTGTCTGGCCTTAATGAGAGTGAGCCAGCCCTCTCGACTCGCATGCCCACTATATAGAAGCGGGCCGATCGTCTTGGCTCGCTCGCCCTGCTGGGCCCACTCGGCGAACACGGGGTTGTACACTTTTATTTCATGATTAAAACTCAGTTTAATGTCTCTATTAAAATCTTTTCGCTCTGATAATGCCAAAGAATATCTTAATCATGATTTTTTCTTCTTTCTGTATTCAAAACGGGATTGTTCATCAAACTAGCTGTGTCTATACCTGAAAGTGAGAGTTAGATCTAATATACTCTAGAGGGGGGGGGGGGTGAATAGAGTATATCTGGTGATTAAAACTTTTTGCTGAACAAGATACCTTGTTCTAAAACTTGGGTGATATATCACAGCACAGCAGATTAGACTAATAAAAATAACAGTATCCTAACAAACACAACCACAGCAAGAACAAAAGAAAAAGGGCAACTAGACAACATAAGAATTTTATAGTGGTTCCACAACCTGGGTACATCCACTCTTCTACCACCCTGGTAGGAATCCACTCAGGTTTTTGTTCAGGTGACTGCCACCAATGAGCTTTTTGTAAGGTGCTCAAAAACCAAACCTCAAGTCTTTTAGTTAGGAGACTTGCAACCAGGAATCACTTTTGAAGGGAGTAGAGAACCCTTTTTACAGAGGGGGTGAGAGAGTGATTGTCACAACCCGCATTTTCCCAACAATTAGATTAAATCAGAGTAAGGGAAAATACGCGCCGTGATGCCACGTCGTGCAGGGGATAACTGCAGACGCTCAGGCAGGGCTCCAAACTCTACAGTTTTAAAAGAAAACATATGTTATCATTAACAAAATCCCGTTTAAGTTGAGAAGATAGCCGTATCCCTCGGCTTAGTGGATCATCTAGTCCACGGTCTACAATATAATTATACGCTTGCGGAAGATATTTGATTAGATTGACTCTAACATCCTACATGAGTACAAATGTCCCCGAGGAACAACTCATACCATGCAAACCCTAGATTTATAATAAGTATATGAAAAGTCTTTACGCTAACTAGAAAGTAGTGACTTAGTTTTGAAAGAAATTGCATGGATGCTTTACTATTAATAGTTTTTTTTATATAAGTCAAAATACCTAACATGCAGTCCTAGCAAGGAATCATCCCAGAGAGCAAGTTATCTAAATCAAAACATAAGAAACTATTACAGCCAGCAAGTGTCAAAAATCAACAATCCTGTGGGCGTCAACAACCTGACACGAACCCACAGTATTAGGTATGTCTGAACTAAGGAAAACAACTAAAAAGACAACTACCTCGCTATGGCGAGGTGCAAAACCACAGCCAACACTGCTGCTCAGAAAACCAAAACTAGCTCCACTATCTGCTACTGCTCTGAACCTGAGGCATTCCAAAAAAACAGAACACCTCAGCAAGAAGGTACAAGTAGTGACAAGAAAATAAATAAAGTAAACAAATGAACAAGGTCCAAAGGGGTACCAACCCAGGACCCAAAGTACTGAAATAAGGTACAAAACAAATTTAGAGAAATAGAACTTACGTGAATCGTCACGTACAACCAATCATGCCAGATACCCAAGGCAGGGGGAAAACAAAGGCATGAGTAAATCATAAGAAAGAAACTCAAAACAACAACTTTATTAGTCGCGTGTGATCAACTCTATCTAAACAGGCAGGGTGCTCACTAATAAGGACACACCCCTCACAGATGTTAAAATCCGTCTAATTGCGGGGGAGACTTATACACTCCACTAGTCGCCGCAGGATGCCCAACCACCAATAGAGTTGCACAACCACTAATAAAGGAAAACAAACCTTGCGGTCGGTGGATTTGCCCACAAACACCCGCAAGAACGAGTCACTAGGAAAATAAATCACAGGATTTGGCACATCGGATTCCACTCGATATATTCTAGGTTAAAAACACGATTGATCAACCTCTAGAAATGATTTACGACCCTAGGTAATTTCTAACGCGAAAAATAGGGCGATAAAAGCCCACAATAAAACCCTACATCGTATTTCTACAACTCCACAAGACGAGATTTTTCATGCCAAAAACTAAATAAAAACCAAGAAAACTCATAAGGAAGACTCAACAAGCATACTAAACCGAATATCAAAAGTGCACAAGGATTGAGAACTAAAGTTTAACCGTTACCATCGAAATCGGACGAGAGGGAAGGAGGGAAAACCACTACTTGCCTTGGTTGCACCGGAAACGTTCTCTGAATCGCTCCACACCGTAGATCGGGGCAAAAGAACTCAGGAGAAGTAAAAATCTAAACAACAATGGCGGAAAAGGGGTTAGGGCCGAAAAACCCTAACAAGAAAACTCACGGAAAGAGGAAGAAATTACCACGATAGCGTAGCTCTCGGTGAGAGCTTTCCGGATCTACGATCGGTTGAAGATTCCGAGCACCGGAGCTCCGTCGGCGGCCACCGGAAGATTCACGAAATGGAGAAACTTATCTCTCGCCGCTGGTCTGGTTCGGAATAGAAGTATCGGAGAAGATGAAGTTATATCCTAATAACCTAAGAGAAAAGTATATATATAGTTTTTTTTTCTTTTATAAAAATTTCAACTTAAAAGGGACAGCCTCGGAAATATCAAAAATAGACATCTAAGCTGGATTCAAATCGAAAAGTGCAAAACATGAAAGTTGTAGATCTCGTCGAGACGAACAAAATTCATGTTGACCATTTTTTGATACGATGCCGTTTTGACCATCAAAACGGCGCTCTAACACTGACAAGAATGGAATACTCGAGTGGCAGCATGCATACTCGAGTAGAAGCATACATACTCGAGTAGAAGCATACATACTCGAGTAGAATCATACATACTCGAGTAGGAGTTCAAATATACTCGAGTATGAGTCCATATACTCGAGTAGGAGTTCAATATACTCGAGTAGAAGTCTATATACTCGAGTAGGAGCACCATACACGAGTTCCAGCAGAATAAACGAGAATAAGGGTTCAAGATGACCTCAAATCGAAAAGTGGTCAACATGAAAGTTGTAGATCTCGTCGATACGAACAAAATTCATGTTGACCATTTTTTGATACGATGCCGTTTTGACCATCAAAACGGCGCTCTAACGCTGACAGAAATGGAATACTCGAGTGGCAGCATACATACTCGAGTAGAAGCATACATACTCGAGTAGAAGCATACATACTCGAGTAGAATCGTACATACTCGAGTAGGAGTTCAAATATACTCTAGTAGGAGTCCATATACTCGAGTAGGAGTTCAATATACTCGAGTAGAAGTCTATATACTCGAGTAGGAGCACCATACACAAGTTCCAGCAGAACAAACGAGAATAAGGGTTCAAGATGACCTCAAATCGAAAAGTGGTCAACATGAAAGTTGTAGCTCTCGTCGAGACGAACAAAATTCATGTTGACCAGTTTTCCATACCACTTCTATTTGACCCTCTAAATAGCGCCCGAACACCGACACAAAAAATAATAATAATAAAAACGGTCGAGATAAAGGCTTGAACTCTCGAGATTTACATAGAAACTTGCCAAAATACGTATAGGACTCGAGAAAACAACTAGGATCGATCAGAGTCAAAGGGAGAACGCTCGAGGAGAAAATTGACGGGATGAACCCAACAACGAATTCGAAACCTAAATCCGACGAGCCATTCCTGAGATAAAAATTTCCAAATACAATGACATAAATACTCAAAACTTCAATCGCGCGCCGAGACTCCAAAAATGCTCGGATTGCGACGAAACTTGATGAGCAAGTTTAAAATTACTCAACTTAAACCTCATAGAAATATTTTCTGATTTCGACAAAAATCCAAGAAATTGGCTGACTCCACCGAACGGACGCGAAAATGCCTTATCGGCGATGCGCCGTCAACCCGACGTTAAAAGTAACGCCATGACGTCATAAATATGACGATACCAAAACCAAACAAAATCATCGAAAAAATCAGGGGCGTTACAGTCACTCCCCCTAAAAAGAAGTTTCGTCTCGAAACTTAATACAAATCCAAAATCTAACAAAAGCGAAGAAATCAAACACAACCTAAAACATAAAAACATACCAGAACTAGGCGAAGAGGTGCGGATGAGATTCTCTCATCGCTGATTCCAACTCCCACGTCGCGCTCTCGACGTCCTGGTTTCTCCAAAGAACTTTGACCATAGGAATGGTCTTCCTCCACAACACTCGATCTAGAGATTCCAAAACGCGGACAGGCTCTTCCACATACGAAAGATTGGGCTGAATCTGGGGCACCGAATCAAGGACTTGACGACCATTACGAACACACTTCCGCAACTGGCTCACATGGAACACATCATGGACACCAGGGAAAGTAGCAGGCAAATCCAGCCGATAAGCTGATACTCCGATGCGCTCCAGAATTTGAAAAAGGTCCCACATACCGGGGATCCAACTTGTGGTTCCTTCCAAATCTTTTAACACCTGGTATCGGAGAGACCTTCAGAAAAACCAAGTCCCCAACAGCAAACTCCAGATCGACCCTTCGTCGATTAGCATATTTCTCATAACGCTCTTGTGCTACATGGAGTTTCTCACGAATATGAGTTACAGCACAATTCATCTCCTCAAGGGCTTCCGGACCTAGCAACGGCCTCTCACCAACTTCAGCCCAAAATAAGGGAGTTCTACAATGCCTCACATATAAGGCCTCAAACAGGGCCATCTGCAGACTCTCTTGATAGCTATTATTGTAAGCAAATTCCATGAGTCTGAGACGCTCATCCCAAGCACCACCATGATCCAAAATATAACACCTGATCATATCTTCTACAATCTGATTCACTCTTTCCGTCTGACCATTCGTCTGCGGATGATAGGCGGTGGAATACCTTAAATCAGTACCCAACCCCTCTTGTAAACTCTTCCAAAAACGAGACGTAAATCTGGAGTCTCGATCTGACACGATGCTGACAGGTACACCATGTAATCTAATAACTTCTTCAAGATATAACTCAGTGATCCTTTTCATAGAATACCCAATCTTAAATGGCACAAAGTGAGCACACTTAGTCAGCCTATCGACTATCACCCAAACCGAATCGTGCCCACAAGGAGATTTTGGTAGACCGGTAATGAAATCCATTGATATACTCTCCCACTTCCATTGTGGAATATCTAGCGGTGTCAGTTTACCACCAGGCCTCCTATGATCTGCCTTAACACGCTGACACGTGTAACATTCTGACACAAACTTAGCTATATCACCCTTCATTCCCGACCACCAAACAATTTGCTTTAGATCTTTATACATTTTGGTGGATCCAGGATGATAGGAAACACTAGAACCATGAGCTTCTTGACAAATCTTAGCCCGAATGTCACCAATGGCCGGGATACAAAATCTACCTCGATATTTCAGAGTACCTAACTCATCCAAAGAAAAATCAGGTAACTCTCCTTTCTCAGTTCTAACCCAGAGGTGCAGCAAATCAGGGTCATCCTTCTGGTGCACTCTAGTAAGGGAAATCCAAGAGGGCTCTTCTGCTTCCAAACTGGAAGGCATCGAACTACTCCCAACTTCAATGTCCATTAACAAGAATTCTTCCACCAGGGATTGCACAGATAAATTGAAGATTTCAACTGTCTTCCTACTCAAAGCATCGGCTACTACATTAGCCTTTCCCGGGTGATAAAGGATCTCCACTTCATAATCAGCTACATACTCTAACCACCTACGCTGGCGCAGATTTAATTCTTTTTGAGTGAATACGTACTTCAAACTCTTATGGTCTGTGTAGATCTTGCACATCGCGCCGTACAATAAATGTCTCCAAAGTTTTAACGCATAAATCACTGCAGCAAACTCTAAATCATGTGTGGGATAGTTTCTTTCGTGAACTTTTAATTGTCTTGATCCGTATGCGATCACCTTTCCTTCTTGCATCAAAACACAACCAAGTCCAATGCGTGATGCATCCACATACACAGCATACTCAAGTCCTTCAGTAGGCAGAGTTAAAACTGGAGCAGTACACAATCTCTTTTTCAATTCTTGGAAGGCTTCCTCACACTTATCGCTCCAAATGAACGCGGTGTTCTTCTGGGTAAGTTTAGTTAGAGGGGAAGAAAACACAGAGAACCCTTCCACGAATCTTCTATAATAACCGGCCAGACCTAGAAAGCTCCTAATCTCCTTAGGAGTAGAAGGTCTCTTCCATTCCATCACAGCAGAAATCTTTGTTGGGTCTACAAAAATACCATCCTTGCCCACCACATGGCCCAAAAAGGACACCTGGGGTAACCAGAATTCGCACTTACTCAACTTAGCGTAGAGCTTGTGCTCCCTCAGGGTTGACAAAACTAAGCGCAAGTGTTTAGTATGCTCCTCGACACTGCGGGAATACACGAGGACGTCATCTATGAACACAATAACAAAATGGTCCAAGTAATCCTTGAACACTCTATTCATTAAATCCATGAATGCCGAGGGTGCATTTGTCAGTCCAAAGGACATCACCAAGAACTCAAAATGCCCATGCCGAGAACGAAAAGCCGTCTGGGGTACATCAGCCTCACGGACTCTCAACTGGTGGTAGCCTGAACGAAGATCAATCTTCGAAAACACAGAGCATCCCCACAATTGATCAAATAGGTCATCAATCCGAGGCAACGGATATCGGTTCTTGATGGTTACCTTATTTAACTCTCGATAATCTATGCAGAGCCTCATAGAACCATCTTTCTTTTTAACGAACAAAACAGGAGCACCCCAAGGTGAAGAACTCGGTCTAATAAAACCACACTGCAGCAACTCATCCAGCTGAGCGCGCAACTCTTCTAACTCTCGCGGAGCCATACGGTATGGTGCCTTAGCAATAGGGCGAGTACCTGGCTCGAGGTCTATCACAAACTCTACCTCTCTTTCAGGAGGAAGTCCTGGAAGACTATCAGGAAAGACATCTGGATACTCTTGCACCACCGAGACATCCTCAAGACGTGGTGTAACAAAAGCTGATTCCAAAGCCGACAGAGAAACAACATATGCCTCATAACCAGACTCTAAAGCTCGACAAGCACGTACCGCAGAAATAAGGAGGGAACTCTTGCCTTGAGAACCATAGACACTCATAGGTTGGCCGTTGCCCATCTTGAAATCCAGCCGCTTAGCCTTGCATTGGATGACTGCATCATACTTGGACAACCAGTCCATGCCCAAAATCACGTCAAAGTCTGCCAGATCCAATAACATCAAATCCGCAAAAGCTAGAAAATCGCCTAGACAAATAGGGCATCTCTGAATTCCTCGACTTGATGTCACTAGATTTCCAGAAGGAAGCTTGACGTTGAAGGAATCTTCTAATTGATCCACGTTCAAACGATGTTTATCTACAAAACTCTGCGCCACGAAAGAATGGGTGGCACCCGAATCGAAAAGGACGCGCGCCCACCTGTTCCGCACCTTAAACTCCCCTATAATCGTAGCATACGTAACTAAACGAACGAAAACTACAACAAACAAGGAGAGTAAAAATCAAGTTAGAATCTAACCTGATATCACTTGGGTAGAGGTCTGAGCTTCCTCTTTAGTAACCACGTTTAACTTTCCTTTTCCTTTGTCCTGGTTTGGTGGCGGCGGTAGAGCTCGGAGTGGGGTAGGCTGCAATGGGGGCTGAGCCTGAGGGCATGCAGACTTCTGGTGTCCCTTCTGTCCGCACTGGAAACAAGTTCTATCCTTCAACCAGCAACGACTCACATCATGACCCTTCCTTGAACAAAATGAGCACACCAGCTCTCCCTTGGGTACGCCTTGAATGGCGGGCACCTGCTGCTTCTTCAGGGTAGCGGTCCTCTTGAAACACCTTTCGTATGGGTGGCCAGATCGACCACAGAAACTACATATCTCTCCACCTTTCTTTTTCGAAGGAGGGCCAGATGCCCTAGAGCTTCCGTCTTCGGCACCTTTCCTCTTATCTTTTCTCGCTGCAGCTCCTCGATTCTTGGCATTTTCAATCGCCTCAACCTTCAGTGCGGCTTCCACTGCCTCTGCAAAATTCTCCGCTCTATAAGCGCATGCCAACTGCTGGACATCGCTTCTTAGTCCTCCAAGGAATCGCTTCACTCTACCATCCTCCGAAGCTACTAAATCTGGAGCAAATCTACTCAACTTGCTAAACTCAATCTCGTACTCGCTCACCGTGAGCTGTCTCTGTTTCAGGTACAGGAAGTTATTCATCAGGCGGTCCTGCTCGACCGAGGGTAGAAACTTTTTCAGCAGCATCTTCTTGAAAGACTCCCAAGAACAACCTTCCTTCAGACTCTCTTTTTCACGAATCCACCAGTTCTTTGCCAATCCTTTTAACTGGTAGGCCCCAATCATTACCTTCTGGGCTTCTACAATCCCCGAATATGAAAACATCTCCTCGATAGAGATGATCCAATCGTCTAAAACCATAAAGTCTGCACTTCCGTCATAGGTAGGAGGCCCCAGCCGCTGGAAGTGTGAAATAAAATTCATCTCTGGTGGTAGTGTCACCGGGGGCACTAGAGGAGCAGGGGTATCGGGTAAAACTCGATCCACAATAGGGTCTTGCACTAAGGGTTGTTGCACAGGGGCGGCAGACAAAAAGGATTCCATTTGCGATTGCATCGCAAGCACTTGCCTTGACAGAGCCTCGTTGCTCTGACGTAGACTCTCGATCAACGCATCACTTTGCGCACCTGACGACTCACCCTCCGACTGGGGAGTCGACCTCATTGCAGGACGCTTAGGCGGCATTTCTAAAAGGGTAACAAACGATCACTCAATTAAAATCCTAGATTACGACTAGGACAAACAAAACTAGTTCAGACCATACTTGAAAGACACTTGCTAAAGCTGTCACTTGCTCTGGGATTATATGATGATGATATGTGCTACTCAGGATGATATCTTATCATCCTATTGACTCATGTGCCTATGATACGAATGCATGAATCCTTTACTCTTATTTAAAATCATGTGTGTATATATGTCATCAAGTAAATCTTTAGCTTGGCATGTTGTGCTTATGTTATGTTATGCTATGCATGTGGTGCTATGAATTCTATAAAAGGCCTTAATGCATGTTATGAGCGGCATACACATGCAATGTTATGCATCCCATACTACATAATATTGCATGCAACGAAAAGAAAACGTGCTAATGAGCATTCATGTGGTGAGGTTATGCATCCCATACTACATAACCCTCACATGTTGCCATCTATGGTGGATCCATATACAAACACATATTATGCATCCCATACTACATAATATGCCCCGTATACTTCTAATCATGCTTATGAGTGTAGTGTTCATGCTTCAGCCAAGACATATTGATGACACATCGGTGTGTGTATGATATGACACTAAACAACTAACACTAACAAGGGAAGGTTGCCCGACCAATTGTCAAGCATCCTCCCTCTGATACCAACTGTCACAACCCGCATTTTCCCAACAATTAGATTAAATCAGAGTAAGGGAAAATACGCGCCGTGATGCCACGTCGTGCAGGGGATAACTGCAGACGCTCAGGCAGGGCTCCAAACTCTACAGTTTTAAAAGAAAACATATGTTATCATTAACAAAATCCCGTTTAAGTTGAGAAGATAGCCGTATCCCTCGGCTTAGTGGATCATCTAGTCCACGGTCTACAATATAATTATATGCTTGCGGAAGATATTTGATTAGATTGACTCTAACATCCTACATGAGTACAAATGTCCCCGAGGAACAACTCATACCATGCAAACCCTAGATTTATAATAAGTATATGAAAAGTCTTTACGCTAACTAGAAAGTAGTGACTTGGTTTTGAAAGAAATTGCATGGATGCTTTACTATTAATAGTTTTTTTTTATAAGTCAAAATACCTAACATGCAGTCCTAGCAAGGAATCATCCCAGAGAGCAAGTTATTTAAATCAAAACATAAGAAACTATTACAGCCAGCAAGTGTCAAAAATCAACAATCCTATGGGCGTCAACAATCTGACACGAACCCACAGTATTAGGTATGTCTGAACTAAGGAAAACAACTAAAAAGACAACTACCTCGCTATGGCGAGGTGCAAAACCACAGCCAACACTGCTGCTCAGAAAACCAAAACTAGCTCCACTATCTGCTACTGCTCTGAACCTGAGGCATTCCAAAAAAACAGAACACCTCAGCAAGAAGGTACAAGTAGTGGCAAGAAAATAAATAAAGTAAACAAATGAACAAGGTCGAAAGGGGTACCAACCCAGGACCCAAAGTACTGAAATAAGGTACAAAACAAATTTAGAGAAATAGAACTTACGTGAATCGTCACGTACAACCAATCATGCCAGATACCCAAGGCAGGGGGAAAACAAAGGCATGAGTAAATCATAAGAAAGAAACTCAAAAAAACAACTTTATTAGCCGCGTGTGGTCAACTCTATCTAAACAGGCAGGGTGCTCACTAATAAGGACACACCCCTCACAGATGTTAAAATCCGTCTAATTGCGGGGGAGACTTATACACTCCACTAGTCGCCGCAGGATGCCCAACCACCAATAGAGTTGCACGACCACTAATAAAGGAAAACAAACCTTGCGGTCGGTGGATTTGCCCACAAACACCCGCAAGAACGAGTCACTAGGAAAATAAATCACAGGATTTGGCACATCGGATTCCACTCGATATACTCTAGGTTAAAAACACGGTTGATCAACCTCTAGAAATGATTTACGACCCTAGGTAATTTCTAACGCGATAAATAGGGCGATAAAAGCCCACAATAAAACCCTACATCGTATTTCTACAACTCCACAAGACGAGATTTTTCATGCCAAAAACTAAATAAAAACCAAGAAAACTCATAAGGAAGACTCAACAAGCATACTAAACCGAATATCAAAAGTGCACAAGGATTGAGAACTAAAGTTTAACCGTTACCATCGAAATCGGACGAGAGGGAAGGAGGGAAAACCACTACTTGCCTTGGTTGCACTGGAAACGTTCTCTGAATCGCTCCACACCGTAGATCGGGGCAAAAGAACTCAGGAGAAGTAGAAATCTAAACAACAATGGCGGAAAAGGGGTTAGGTCCGAAAAACCCTAACAAGAAAACTCACGGAAAGAGGAAGAAATTACCACGATAGCGTAGCTCTCGGTGAGAGCTTTCCGGATCTACGATCGGTTGAAGATTCCGAGCACCGGAGCTCCGTCGGCGGTCACCGGAAGATTCACGAAATGGAGAAACTTATCTCTCGCCGCTGGTCTGGTTCGGAATAGAAGTATCGGAGAAGATGAAGTTATATCCTAATAACCTAAGAGAAAAGTATATATATAGTTTTTTTTTCTTTTATAAAAATTTCAATTTAAAAGGGACAGCCTCGGAAATATCAAAAATAGGCATCTAAGATGACTTCAAATCGAAAAGTGCACAACATGAAAGTTGTAGATCTCGTCGAGACGAACAAAATTCATGTTGAACATTTTTTGATACGATGCCGTTTTGACCATCAAAACGGCGCTCTAACACTGACAGGAATGGAATACTCGAGTGGCAGCATGCATACTCGAGTAGAAGCATACATACTCGAGTAGAAGCATACATACTCGAGTAGAATCATACATACTCGAGTAGGAGTTCAAATATACTCGAGTAGGAGTCCATATACTCGAGTAGGAGTTCAATATACTCGAGTAGAAGTCTATATACTCGAGTAGGAGCACCATACACGAGTTCCATCAGAATAAACGAGAATAAGGGTTCAAGATGACCTCAAATAGAACAGTGGTCAACATGAAAGTTGTAGATCTCGTCGAGACGAACAAAATTCATGTTGACTATTTTTTGATACGATGCCGTTTTGACCATCAAAACGGCGCTCTAACGCTGACAGGAATGGAATACTCGAGTGGCAGCATACATACTCGAGTAGAAGCATACATACTCGAGTAGAAGCATACATACTCGAGTAGAATCGTACATACTCGAGTAGGAGTTCAAATATACTCGAGTAGGAATCCATATACTCGAGTAGGAGTTCAATATACTCGAGTAGAAGTCTATATACTCGAGTAGGAGCACCATACACAAGTTCCAGCAGAACAAACGAGAATAAGGGTTCAAGATGACCTCAAATCGAAAAGTGGTCAACATGAAAGTTGTAGCTCTCGTCGAGACGAACAAAATTTATGTTGACCATTTTTCCATACCACTCCTATTTGACCCTCTAAATAGTGCCCGAATACCGACACAAAAAATAATAATAATAAAAACGGTCGAGATAAAGGCTTGAACTCTCGAGATTTACATAGAAACTTGCCAAAATACGTATAGGACTCGAGAAAACAACTAGGATCGATCAGAGTCAAAGGGAGAACGCTCGAGGAGAAAATTGACGGGATGAACCCAACAACGAATTCGAAAACTAAATCCGACGAGCCATTCCTGAGATAAAAATTTCCAAATACAATGACATAAATACTCAAAACTTCAATCTCGCGCCGAGACTCCAAAAATGCTCGGATTGCGACGAAACTTGACGAGCAAGTTTAAAATTACTCAACTTAAACCTCATAGAAATATTTTCTGATTTCGACAAAAATCCAAGAAATTGGCCGACTCGACCGAACGGACGCGAAAATGCCTTATCGGCGATGCGCCGTCAACCCGACGTTAAAAGTAACGCCATGACGTCATAAATATGACGATACCAAAACCAAACAAAATCATCGAAAAAATCAGGGGCGTTACAGTGATGGTGTCTTCTCTTTCTCAAACAACTGAGAAGGCTTGTGGATTTGATGGTGATAAAAGCTCCCCCTGAGATACTGAGTTTGTTCAGGATTAAATGGAGCTTTGCTTCAGGGTGATAGGCCTTCAAGCTTTCAACTTCAACCAGAATAACTTAAGGAACTTCTTGACAGATACAGTAGTGGTTGTCCTATTGAAGATTCCTGAGAGAATGACAGAAGAAGACTCTTGATTTGGATGATTGTTCTTCTTCTTCAGAAATTTGTTCTTCTTCTGGTCTAGCAGTAGTTGATTTCTTGACTGATTGATTTTCTGTGTCTCGAGTATTCTGTATTTTTATTACTCTTCTGTCTTGTGTGTTGTATGTTCTGCAGGAAGAAGGGAAATTCTGTATTTTAATATTTTCCATGTGGAAGTCCATTTGAATTTTGAAATTCTTCCTGCAATTAATGCTGACGGCCTTGGAATTATTTGGCATTGATTTGTTTCCCCAACTATCCCTTAGAAAAATGGCAGGCAATAATCCAAATGAAGACCATAATTAATACTCTTGTCTAACGGTAATATTCAGAGAATATTAGAGCATTAATTACTCAGGAATCATTACAATAAAATAGGAACAGGAGAGGGAAACAACAAGGTCTGGATTCGTCGACCTGAGTCCACAGTTCGTCGAGCTGAGAATTACTGTTCGTCAAGCTGAGTTCCAAGATCGTCGACCTCTGAATGGCTGACTGCTGCTTGATGAATTTATTATTCTGTGCACCAAGTTCATCGAGCTGAGATCCAAGATCGTCGAGTTGAGTCCTGAGAACTGAGTTTGTCCAGCTGGAGTCCAAGATCGTCGAGTTGAGTTTTCATTCTGGACTTAGAATATTTAAGATGTCTTCTGGTGTTGAGTGTCGAGACATTATCTGGCGTTGAGTGTCGAGACATTATCTAGCGTTGAGTGTCGAGAAATTATCCTGGCGTTGAGTCAAGACAATGTCTGGTGTTGAGTGTCGAGACTTTATCTAGCGTTGAGTGTCGAGACTTTATCTGGCATTGAGTGTCGAGACATTATCTGGAGTTCGTTGAACTGAGAATAGGGAACAGAGAACGGAGTTTGTCGAGCTGATGTTCTGAGTTCGTCGACCGGAATTTGACATAGGACATTGAGTGACTTTGTCTAGAGTTCGTCGAGCTGAGAGCCAAGTTCGTCGAGCTCAGCTCAGAGAATTGTCTCTGAGTTCGTCAAGCTGAGCATGACTTTCGTCGACCTGAGATTGACGAACGTAGAACTCTTTTTCTAAGTCTTGAATTTTCTCTAAGTCTTTAGTCTCTGGCAGTGTTTGAGGCTGGTCCTTTGTATTATTGACTCTAAGTACTTGACCTAGACTCTAGGACACAACCATGACCTTGGTCTATACATATTGGGTCATATCCTAACTTAGTGAACCTAACCCAAATCCAACTAGGGATCCAACAATACCTCACAGCAAAATTGCATGACATGACGCTAAAACCGTCACCTCCTTGATGTCGCTCGCACTTTGATGACACAGATGTAAGTTCCTAGCTCCTGTTGGGGCTATGTCGTTCTCATCTCCTGTTATCTCATCAATCATGAAAGATAGGGTAAGCTCTGAAAACTCTAGAAGGGGGGGGGGTGAATAGAGTTATTGAAACCTTTTTATATTTGTTGTATTAAAGAATCTTTAATAAAATAAGTTATTATACTATAAGTGTATAAGTGTACAGGTGCAGCAGATAAACTAGAGATATATATCTAATCTACACAACACATATGTATCACAGCACAAGCACAAAGAAAAATCACACCAAACACAGACAACTCAAGAATTTTATAGTGGTTCCCCAAACTTGGGTACATCCACTCTTCTATAACCCTAGGTAGGAATCCACTACAGGTTTTGATAAGGTGACTACCACCAATGAGCTTTTGACCAGGTGCTCAAAAACCAACTCTCAAGTCTTTTGGAAGGAGACTATCAACCAAAATAATTTTGAAGGGAATTAAAACCCTGTACAGAGGGTGGGAAGAGAGTTTGATGAAAGTCTTCTTTTCTCAAAACACAGTGAGAAGACTATGTGGATTTATAGTTTTTGATGACAAAGCTCCCCCTAAGATCTTGAATGGTTCAGGAGTGGAAGCTTTGTAGAAGGGTGAGTAGGCCTTGACTGATTTGAATGTTGATGTCACTTGAGATCCCTGAAAGCAAAGAAGGAGAGGAAGAAAGACTCTTGATGGTGATGGTTGTTCTTTCTTCTTCTCTTGAGAGCAGTTAAATTTTCTGAGAGATTTCTGTAACTCTATTTTTGATGGATTGTCGTTTTTGTGATATATTCTCTTACTTGTTGTTTTCTTATCAGGGAGATGTGAAAGTCTCTAGTGTCGACTAAATCCACTTATGGGGGGGGGGGAATAGGTGTCGTGTAGTCTTTTGTGGAATTAAATGTACCTGCACAAATTAACAAACACAGCACAAAAAACACACAAAGAGTTATAGTGGTTCCCCGATTTTGGTACGTCCACTTTCCCCCCTTCGACCTATCTCCCACCAAGGGATGACTCGGTCACTTCTCCAAATGGATTGAAATCCAATCCTCACACTATGGAAGGAACCCTTCCAACAAAGGAGTCACAACTCCACCACCACGGGTTGCACCCAACCCTTACAACTAGGAATAAAAAATTCCTTTACAATAAACCAAAATAGAATGTAAAATAAAATACAAACAATGCTTTTGGAGATGCCGATGTCCTTCTTCGTTCTTTGAAGCTTGCTTGAAGATTACAAAGAATCCACAACCGGATTTCTCTCTTGGAGAGGATCTTGTCAAGATTGGCGGCGGCAAGTGATTGCAGCGGCGATACTTTGTAGATCCAAACTTCTTGACGAAGCACGCAAGGTCTACGAATGATCTCAGTTGGATCAATCGTCTCCACCGATTCGGAATGAAGAACTAGTCCTTTTCAACGAATTGAGAGACAAGAGATCTCAAGAGAGATGTGTGAGACGCTCGGCTTGCCTCGGTACTATCGTTAGAAGATCAAAGAAGCACTGAGATCAACGATCAATGGCGACGATGAACTTGCGAGCGGCTACAGGCGATCGGTGGTTTCCGCGATCGGCTAGGTCACGGCGTCGACTACTTTTGATTTTGCGTGAATGAGTTACTGTAGAAGTTCGAAATACCGTGTATATATACCCTGATCCAACCCTAAAAGACTGTTGTGGGGCCCACAAGGAGAAACCCTAACCCCGGCCTAAACAACGCACGGTAAGGTGGTTCGGTCCAGCGAATGAAGAAAATTTGCCTAAGGCAAAATCGGCGAGAATCGTTGGTGATTCCCATCGAAGTCGGCGGGAATCACTCACGATTCCCGTCGATTCTGCCTTGGCCGAATTCCAGTTGGAAACCTTGTCAGACAGAGGAAATCGGAGGGAATGCAGACTGATTCTCGTCGAATCGGCGGGAATCACTAACGATTCCCATCGAAGACGGCGAGAATCACATAGTGATTCCCGTCGATTCTGCCTTGGCAGAATTTCTAATTGGAAAACTGATAGCTGGAAGAAGTCAGTCGGAATGCAGACTGTTTCTCGTCGAATCGGCGGGAATTACAAACGATTCTCGTCGAAGTCGGCGAGGATCACTTAGTGATTCCCGTCGATTTTGACTTAGAAGAATTTTCTCTTCCTTCCCTTGATGACTTGGTCTTTGACCCATCTTTGCTCCTTCTTCTGCTCTTGATCTGCCTTAACCTTGTACTTGAAAAAAAGTACACTCCAATAGAGAGAGCACACGTGAGTCAACACACTGATCTACTCAACGAGGGATTACGTTGCGTAGACCCGTGTATATTGACCCACTGCACCATGATATTGGTGTGTACTTAGCATGGAATAGCTGCAAACACAACTTGATAGAAGATCGTCAAATACATTGTCAATTCAACTTAGCTTGTTCAGGGGCTTCTTCAAATCAGGTATATTGTGGATACAGTACCCAACAATCTCCCCCTATTTGAAGAAGCCTAAACCTTACAAGCAAAGGTGAATAGAACAGATGGGAATGAAAATCATAAAATGAAAATTAAGTTGAGAGTGAAATTCATTACCATTTTCCTGAGAGCATACTTAACATTGGCAGCCACCTACTTAACATTGGCATCCACCTTAGCCTTAACCGAGAGGGTAATCTCCCACTTTTCGGCTTCTGCAAGTCTTGGACTTCACTTGGAGCCAAATGCTCCCCCTCAGTTCTTGCATCCGTGCTCGATCTTGAGTTCCTTATTGATTCTCCCCCTTGATCCAAGAGCCTTGAGCCCTTCAGTCTTCAATCTTAAAAGTTCAGCATGCCGAGTTCAGTTTGAAGAGACTGAACTTAGCCTCGTCTAGTGGCTTTGTGAAGATATCTGCAATCTTCTTATCCGTGGGGACATAGCAGAGAGAGATATCTTTGTTTTCCACATGCTCCCGAATGAAGTGGTAGCGCACTTCAATATGCTTTGCTCTGCTGTGCGACACAGGATTGTTCGCAATTGCTATTGTGCTCGAGGAGTCGCAATACATAGGAACTTCTCTGAACTGCAAGTCATAATCTTTGAGTTGATTTCTGATCCATAGAAGTTGTGCGCAATAGCTGCCTGCTGAGATGTACTCAGATTCAGCCGTGCAGGTTGCGACACAGTTCTGCTTTTTACTGTTCCATAAAATAAGCCTTCTTCTGAGGAATTGGCACGTCCCGGAAGTGCTTTTCCTATCATCCCTGCTTCCTGCAAATTCAGCATCTAAAAAGCCTATCAGCTCGACATCATTGTTTCTTGGGTACCACAAGCCAAGATTTGGTATACCTTTAAGGTATCTAAGAATTCGCTTTGCAGGGACATAATGAGATTCCTTAGTGTTCACCTGATATCTGGCATAAACGCATGTGTAAAATATAATATCCGGTCTACCAGCAGTAAGGTAGAGCAGGGATCCAATTATGCTTCTGTATTTGGTTTCATCAAAAGGTCTCCCTTTCTCATCCTTGTACAGAGACACAGTGGATCCCATTGGAGTCCTCATAGAGGTTCCATTCTCCATTCCGAATTTCTTAAGGAGTTCATTTGTGAACTTCGTCTGAGAAATGAAAATTCCATCCTCAGACTGTTTCACTTGAAGTCCCAAGAAATACTTTAGTTCTCCCATGCTGCTCATTTCAAACTTTCCTTGCATAAGTTTAGAAGACTTCTTGCAAAGATTATTGTCCATTGAGCCGAATATTATGTCATCGATATAGATTTGCACCAGCAGAATCTTTCCTTTGACTTCCCTAAGAAACAATGTCTTATCTATTTTTCCTCTCGAGAACTTGTTCTCAAGAAGAAAACTAGACAGAGTCACATACCAAGCTCGAGGAGCTTGTTTTAAGCCATATAATGCTTTATTAAGAAAGTAAACATGATTAGGGAATGATGGATTAACAAAACCTGGGGGTTACGCGACATATACTTCCTCTTTCAAATGTAAGACCCCCCTCCCGGAACACAGAACACGGCACGAGAGGAGTCTTATGCCCAGAACAGCCGCCTTGCGGTAACACTAGCACTCGGTCTAGCCAATACCATAAGACGCCTATCCTGCCGGCTACAACCAATATCAATATATAACTGCCAACCCAACCATAATAATATAAAGAAGTCAATCCACACTAAGCATAAGTCCATAAGTATAGCAAAAGAGAAGCTAAAACAAGCTTCTATATAATCAGAGTACGTAGATAGAATTGCCCCAAAGGGCTACAACAAAATCTCTCTCACTCACATCTGTAACCTACAGTAGCGACGGTACCGTCCCCTCAGGCCCTGTCGTCCTGGCCTGGCTGTCCAGCTGCGTAGCCTGCTGCTCCACCTGCGTGGTTTCCTCCTAAAAAGGAAGACGTAGCAACCGTTAGTCATAAAGACTAAGTGGCTTCACATCCGCTCCCCCGGCAACTCCTCGGCACCGGGCGAGAAAGGAACAGGTACAATATATATAACAGTAGTACAAGCAGGTGAAGTAAGTATACAAGTCATAGGTAGCAATGAAAGTAGTGTATAAATGAACAAGCTCTTATTCTACAATTCTACCATCTACAGCAGCAAGAGAGTATAATGTTATAACAGTAAGTAACTCAACTTATATGAGTGCCCATACAAGCATATAAGTTGAGGGTCGTTCAGCAGTAAGTAACTCATCGTATAGGAGTGCCAATACAAACTTATACGATGAGGGTCTTGTGTATGTAATGAAATGCAATGCTATGTATGCAATGCAATGACACACTCATGATCAAGCACATGCAATCGCTATGTCGACACAGACTTATAATTCCCACTATTCGAGCAGGTAGCTAACCTCTCAGGCGTCAACCGTCGTGGCCAAACGGTGATAGTAGCGCGGGCATCTCACTACTAGGCTGGTCTCCACACTACCTGGCCTAGGCCTCGGTACGCCTCAATGCTAAGAACACAACAGCGGAGCTCACATGCGTACTATGGCTCAGTGGGTTCTCTTGGGTAAATGTGCACCAAGATCCTAGCCCCGAACTAGACTAAGGTATGACACGGAAGGAGCCCCGGAAATGAGCACGAGGACCAAGCCCAACCGTTCACTTAGCACGGAAGGAGCCTCGGAACGTGAACACCGAGGACCAAGCCCAACCGCCCAAGGTCTAACTGTCAACTCCCATCGGTGTGACGATTGGCGAGCCCGTAGACCTGCCACACTATCCTTAACCCGGGATTACGACACCACGTGTCGACTTACACCACATGCAATTCCACAATATTGTGGCATGGAAGGAGCCTCGGGACGTGAACACCGAGGACCAAGCCAAAACATCCATCAAACACGGAAGGAGCCTCGGGACGTGAACACAGAGTGCCAAGCCCAACCGTCCAACTTTACTCATCTCAACCTCATTCCAACTAGTGACGGTCAACACCGCACTTGTTACTTACACAATGCTGCCCGTAGGGAGACGACACTCTAAGAATTGGATTACTAATTCCCTTCTATCCATTCAACATACATCATGGCCATAGTTAAATCATTTATACATCTATCAATTTATAACTACCCATTTATATCAGGCTCTTTCCTTCAATTAAGCTTGTCCATAACTCGTTATACGAATTCAGATTTATAACCTCAACTTATCATATCACTATGATGGTTATGTGAAAGAGTTCACCCAAGCCTCGAGTTGGATCGCAACATTAAATTCCACCAAATTGCACTCCACATTACACAGCCCAGAATTTAGGTGCAGCCTTAATCCGGTCAGCAACTTCGACCAAGGATTCCCGAGGCTACAGAAATCCGGCGAGTGCGTGTAACCACACGTTGGAAAGATAATTTCAAGGGCTATAACTTTCGTGTTTAGTAGAAAGCCCAGATCTTGCCAAGACACCCCCAAAAGTGGCCACGAAGATTGCTGCGTGCAGAAATCAGATTTCTGCATGCATCTTAAGGCGAGATGAACGGCATCCGTTCATCTTCCTCCTTGCACCGATCTCCCAAAAACTTCTCCAAAAATTACGTCCACCCTTATTCACCCTCACAAAGCCATACTTCTCCATGAATCACTCTCTCATCTTCACTTTGAAGAATGAAGAGGTTGGAGTGGACTAAGCCTAGAAGACGACCTAGGCATGGCTTTTTTCCTAGGAAATCTCCTCCTCACCATCAAGAATCTATGGAGTCGATATCTCTCTTAGAATATTAACTACAGATCTAGCACCAAGGGAGAGGGGAAGAAGCTCACATCATTTCCAACGGTACCACCATTTCCGGCCATGGATCTTGTCATCCTTCTTTGCGGCATCTCTTGCTTAGTGTAGTTGTTCTTCACGACAAAGGAATGAGAGAGAGAGAGGGCCGTCTCCAGGAGCTCCGACGATTTCCCTCAGCTCTGTCGGTTTCGCAAGGTTCGCGATGAACGCAAGATCGATTGGTAAGGATGGCTAGGGTTCGGATTTATCTTCTCTTATAAACCGATGTATTAGGTTAAATCCCTTCTGCCATGTGTCAACGCCCCATTGGACCGCCCAAATTAGGTCTTACTTCAAGTGACCGGTCCAAGGAACATCCAACACGAATCCCGAAGTCTGGTTCGGTCCGCCTGCGCAAGCCGACGAATCTGCCTGGGCGAAGAAAATGCACAAGTCAAATTCGATGGGAATCAACTGTCATTCTCGACGATCGGTGAGAATCGCCGAGCATTCTCGACGAATTCGTCGGGTACCAAAAATGATACCCGACGAATTTCACTTAGCCAACCTATCGGAAATCTTGGCGTTGAGTGCGTTGAGTATCAGTCAGCGATACTCGATGATCGGTGGGTATCACCGGGCATTCTCGACGATCGGTGAGAATCGTCGGGCATTCTCGACGATCGGTGAGAATTGCCGGGCATTCTCGACGAATTTCCCTTAGGCCATTTCCTTTCGATCCGTTGGATATCACTCAACCCTACACTCCATTCAACGCACTTGACACCATTTTCCAGTGCACCCCGAGCCCGAGTCAAGTCTCTTGACTCAGAACTCGTGCGAGGGGCCTAGCGCGAATTGGGACATTACAAATCCTATAAACAAAATAAAAGATTTCGTCCCCGAAATCAGGCTGAGGTCATGGGGAGTAAAGCATACAGAAAATAAATATGCTTTTGAATAAAATTACCTGAAGGAAACAGCTCCGGGTAGCGTCTTTGCATCAAATCCATTGGCTCCCATGTGAATTCCTCCTGCCCATGATTAGACCATAGCACTTTTACCAAGGGAACACTTTTGCGGCGCAAGGTTCTTATCTCATTATCAACGATCCACACCGGCTCCAGTCGCACAGATCTGTCAGACGCTACAGTACCATCAGTTGTGGGGATGTATTGTTCGGTCTGCAACAGCGCCTTCCGAAGCGACAATACATAGAACACATCGTGGAGATTCTCTAGTTCCGGTGGCAACTCCAACTGGTAGGCCAACGGGCCAATCCTTTCCACTATGATATAAGGTACAACATACCTTGGGCTGAGCTTCTTCACACCTCGTACTCATGATACTCCATGCATCGGCCGGATTTTCAGAAACACCTTGTCTCCCACTTGAAATTCCACCATCCGATGTTTAGCGTTATAATACTTCGCCTGCCGACTTTGAGCCTCTAACATACGATCCCGTATCAACCTAACCACCGCATCCGTGTCATCTATATATTCAACACCCAAAGTCTTCGGGTCTTCATCTTGCACCCAAGACAAGGGGGTTCTACACCTCCTTCCATATAGGGCTTCATGGGGTTCCATGCCAATGCTAGCTTGATGGCTGTTGTTGTAGGAGAATTCCACTAAGGGCAAGAGTCTTTCCCATAGCTCTCCCATATCTATCACACACAACCTCAACAGATCCTCCAATGTTCGGATGGTCCGCTCAGACTGCCCGTCCGTCTGAGGATGAAAAGCGGTGCTGAAGGTAAGGCGCGAGCCCAAATACACCTGCACCGCCTTCCACTCCTTGGATGTAAAGCGACCATCACGGTCCGAAACTATCGTCTTAGGTATACCGTGATACCGTACAAACTGCTCCACGAAAAGGCGTACTAAGACATCCACATGAGCCTCATTCTTCATAGGAATGAACCGGGCAACTTTCGTCAGGCGATCGACAATCACCCACACTTAATAATTCCCTGAGCGTGAGCGAGGTAGCCCATGTATGAAGTCCATGGAAATATCCTCGAACTTCCACTCGGGGATTGGCAACGACTGCAACAGGCCACCGAGACTCCTGCACTCCGCCTTCACTCTTTTGCAGGCTTCACAATGCGTGACAAAGTATCGGACATCCTTCTTCATTCCGGGCCAACACATCGTCTTCTGTAAGCCGGCGTACATCTTGGAAATTCCCGGATGCACTGAATATTGAGAGCAATGCACCTCTCTCAAGATATCCTCCCGTATTTTACCGCCCTTGGGAATGTAGAGCAGGCCGCGAAAGTAAATGAGGCCGTCCTTTAGTGTGTACTCATCAGTAGCCCCGTCCTCTATCAACTTGAGTGCCGGGGCCAGAGCCGCATCCAATCCTTGCTCCACTCGGTTTCGGTCCCAGATATCACAAACCATGCTCATGCTGGACAAGTACTCCGTATATTCTGCCGAAGGAGCCTTTAATATAAATGTAATATCCATCTCCTCAATCATCCGTGCCAACTCCATGCTTATCAACCGAGACTCTGGGCTCGAGCCGGGTACCTTCCTGCTCAACGCGTCGGCTACATAGTTTGCTTTTCCGGGGTGGTAGTTCAAGGTGAACTCATAATCGCATAGAAACTCTAACCACCGCCTTTGTCTTAGGTTCAACTCCTTCTGGGTATAAACGTACTTCAAGTTTTTTTGGTCCGAGATGATTTCGTAGTGGACGCCGTATAGATAATGCCTTCATACCTTCAAGGCGAACACCACTGATCCTAGCTCCAAATCATGCACTGGGTAATTGATTTCATGCTTCTTTAATTGTCTTGAAGCATAAGCAATCACGTGCCCGTGCTGCATCAACACCGCTCCCAACCCCTGATAAGACGCGTCTGTGTAAACTTGAAATCCTTCCTTCCCAAACGGCAGGACAAAGATGGGGGCAGAGGTAAGTCTATCCTTCAATTCCTGGAATGCCGCTTCACATTGGGGTGTCCACTCAAATGGCACTCCTTTCTTTGTCAAAGAAGTAAGCGGGAGGGAAATCTTGGAGAATCCTTTTACGAACTTGCGGTAGTATCCGACAAGTCCAAGAAAACTCCTCACATCGGCCGCCGACTTCAAGGGCGACCACTCCTTCACGGCACGCACCTTGGCCGGATCCACAGCTAGTCAAGCCCCACTGATTACGTGACCCAAGAAAGCCACTTTCCTAAGCCAGAATTCACACTTGCTAAACTTGGCGAACAGGGCATGCTCTTTTAGCTTCTCCAGAACTAAGGCCAAATGCCTGGCATGTTCTTCCTCCGTCTTCGAGTAGACTAAGATGTCGTCAATGAACACAATGATGAAGACATCTAGATAGGGCTCAAACACTTTATTCATCAAGCTCATGAAAGCTGATGGGGCATTTGTGAGCCCAAACGGCATCACTGTGAACTCATATAAGCCGTACCTTGAGCTGAAAGCCGTTTTCTGAATATCATCCTCTTGTATTCTCAATTGGTAATACCCCGAGCGCAAATCTAGCTTGGAGAACCAATGCGCTCCCACCAGTTGGTCGAACAACTCATCGATTTGAGGTAACGGATAGGTGTTCCGTACTGTCAGTCGGTTTAGTTCTCGATAGTCTATACATAAACGCAGGGTTCCATCTTTCTTCTTAATGAATAGAACAGGGGCTCCCCAAGGTGATGAGCTGGGGCGAACAAACCCTGATTATACCAACTCCTGCAGTTGAACTCTAAACTCCGTGAGTTCTTTCGGGGCCATCCGATAAGGGGTCCTGGAGACAGGCTTAGCTCCTGATACAAGCTTAATCTGAAAATCCACTTCTCTATGCGGGGGTAACCCTGGCAATTTCTCAGGAAATACCTCAGAGAAATCCCGTGCTACCCGCACATCCTTCACATCTACCTTCGTCTCCTTTAGTTCGAAACATATCATGTAGACTTCATCCCCTCTCATATGAGCCTTCAAGGTCTGGATTGAGGATAACAATAATCGTGGTGCAAATTTTATATCTTGGAAGATCAAGTCAGTATCTCCATGTCTCAAATAGATTCGCTTCTCCGCACAGTCGATCCTTACATGGTGCCAATCCAGCCACGCCATGCCCAGAATGAGGTCGAATTCTGGTATTCTCAAAATTATGGCAGGGGTATCAAAGGTCTTTCCCCCAATGGTTATCTCCAACTCACACTTCGCGGTTGCCGTCATCTCAGATCCGTCTGGGAGGTGTACTCTTCGAGCAATACTAGAGAAATATTGCACTCCGTGTATGTCCTTGATGAAGTCTTCGGACACTAAAGAATGTGAGGCACTAGTGTCAAATAACGTATAAGCCGGTTTCCTGCCGACCATCACGGTGCCTAAGTGTCATTAATAATAATCAAGCTAGACGTCTACTGTATCTTAAGTCACTAGAGGATATTAATGAAAGTAAAATGGGTAATTCAAATCGTACCTGCAATCATCTCCTGATGATTCCGCTCTTAAGTCATGTCCAAGGCATACATTTGATCCCGAGCGGGTCCGGGGTTTCTTCCTCGTGGTCCACGTCCTCGACCACGCACGTACCCTCGCTCCCGAGGGGCTGCTAGAGGGAAAGCAAAAGGTGCATCTCCAAGCAGTTGCGGATAGTAGCGTCAAATGTGGCACGGTTGGTTGCATTAAAAGCACACCCGCTCCTGCCTTCCGCCGTGTTGCTGAAATTGTTGAGGTGGAGGTAATGCTGGCGGTTGCGGAACCGGGCGCTCCTCTCTAAAGTTTTAGGGGAAACGCTCGCCACCCCTCCGATATCCTCTTCCTCTTCTATTGTCAAATCTCCTTCTGTTGCTGGGGCCATCTTTCATCACGCCCTCCGCTGGTCTCTTACCACTTCCCAAGTGGTCCGCTTCCAATCTCTTCGCCATATCGATAATCTCCGCCAGAAAAGAGTCCGCTATAAACAAAAGGGCTTGCATTAGGGGATCTCACAAGAATTTGTAGAATCATTTGGCGTACCCTCTATCATCCAACTCATAGGAGTCAGCGAATCTAGCCAAGTGCTGAAATTCCCGTTGGTACTCTGTCACTAACATGGACCCTTGTTTTAGTTGCAAAAATCTCTCTTCAAGACCATCCCGAGCGGCCGAGGGGATGAAATGCTCTAAGAAGGCTTCAGAGAATTCGCTCCAACTAATGTCCGTGTACACTCTTCCACGAAAAGTGGAGCCCATGAGGGACTTCCACCACCTTTTGGCGTGCAGCTCTAAGAGTGTCACGACAAGGGTCACCGCCATGTTGTTTGGACATCTTATTCCTGCCAACAATTCTTGTATAGTGTCGAGCCACTCTTCCGTACGCACCGCCGACTCTGTCCCAATATAAGCGAGAGGGTAGAGAGCTCGGAAAACGCTTAACCAACTAGATCCCGGACCATGTTATTGTACAGGTGTCTGCTGAGATTGGGACCTAAAGGCGTCCAAAATAGCTGTGAGCGTCTGCCCCAGCTCTGATTGTTGGAATTGTGTGGGTACGGATGGGGCGGGGATGCCCCTCACTGGCTAAGCATGTGCTGGGATCTACACATAGGGTACAAACCTAAGGTTAGGTTGGCTAATCTAAGGCCAAAGATGGAAAACTCAGTGTGAATTACATATGGGCACACCACTGCTTCCACTAAGTCAGTTTGTCCCCAAACTGACTAATCAAACGGGGGTGGCACCATTGTTAAGTGACTTTCTCCTTGGAGGATCGTAGCAAGCTGATACCATTTGTAAGACCCCCCCTCCCGGAACACAGAACACGGCACGAGAGGGGTCTTATGCCCAGAACAGCCGCCTTGCGGTAACACTAGCACTCGGGCTAGCCTGTACCACAAGATGCCTATCCTGCCGGCTATAAAAAATATCAACATATAACTGCCAATCCAACCATAATAATATAAAGAAGTCAATCCACACTAAGCATAAGTCCATAAGTACAGCAAAAGAGAAGCTAAAACCAGCTTCTACATAAAAGTACGTAAATAGAATTGCCCCAAAGGGCTACAACAAAATCTCTCTCACTCACATCTGTAATCGACGGTAGCGATGGTACCGTCCCCTCAGGCCCTGTCGTCCTGGCCTGGCTGTCCAGCTGCATAGTCTGCTGCTCCACCATCGGGGTTTCCTCCTAAAAAGGAAGACGTAGCAACCGTTAGTCATAAAGACTAAGTGGCTTCACATCCGCTCCCCCGACGACTCCTCGGTACCGGGCGAGAAAGGAACAGGTACAATATATATAACAGTAGTACAAGCAGGTGAAGTAAGTATACAAGTCATAGGTAGCAATGAAAGTAGTGTATAAATGAACAAGCTCTTATTCTACAATTCTATCATCTACAGCAGCAAGAGAGTATAATGTTATAACAGTAAGTAACTCAACTTATATGGGTGCCCATACAAGCATATAAGTTGGGGGTCGTTCAGCAGTAAGTAACTCATCGTATAGGAGTGCCCATACAAACTTATACGATGAGGGTCTTGTGTATGTAATGAAATGCAATGCTATGTATGCAATGCAATGACACACCCATGATCAAGCACATGCAATCGCTATGTCGACACAGACTTATAGTTCCCACTATTCGAGCAAGTAGCTAACCTCTCAGGCGTCAACCGTCGTGGCCAAACGGTGACAGTAGAGCTGGCATATCCACTACTAAGCTGGTCTCCACACTACCTGGCCTAGGCCTCCGTACGCCTCAACGCTAAGAACACAACAACGGAACTCACATGCGTACTACGGCTCAGCGGGTTCTCTTGGGTAAATGTGCACCAAGATCCTAGCCCCGAACTGGCCTAAGGTATGATACAGAAGGAGCCCCGGAAATGAGCACGAGGACCAAGCCCAACCGTTCACTTGGCATAGAAGGATCCTCGGGACGTGAACACCGAGGACCAAGCCCAACCGCCCAAGGTCTAACTGTCAACTCCCATCGGTGTGGCGATTGGCGAGCCCGTAGACCTGCCACACTATCCTTAACCCGGGATTACGACACCACGTGTCGACTCACACCACATGATATTCCACAATATCGTGGCATGGAAGGAGCCTCGGGACGTGAACACCGAGGACCAAGCCCAACCATCCATCAAACACGGAAGGAGCCTCGGGACGTGAACACCGAGGGCCAAGTCCAACCGTCCAACTTTACTCATCTCAACCTCATTCCAACTAGTGATGGTTGATAAGTAAATTTTGTTTTAAAGAAGATAGATTTAGTTTTATATAATCTTTTACGTATATAAGTCTATCTCTTTTTTTTCTTACTTATATCCTGTGGATTAAGGCAAGAGTACCTATCGCATAGGAGTATAGTATTTTGTAGAAAATATCAAGGTCGTATTTTTCCTGGGATCGGTGTTAATTATTCTACTTTTTAGAACGGACTATTATTTTATCGAATGAACGGAGTGGAGTTTATATTTAAAAACTAAAGATAGAAAAAATATATATACGTGATTTTATTAAGATAGAGACTTAGAAACTAGTCCTCGATTTCAGAATTACTTTGATAGAATATTAATTCAGCTATTAAAGAACAACTTTATTTCTTAATTATCTAACTTCATGAGAGGGTCCCTTTGGTAGCATCACTGACTCGAAAGTACGACCAAGAAGGCTTGCGTTTAAACGGGTTAATGTAAACGTAGTGTCTCGTCACCTGGTATATAATCAATTAACAGAAAACCCTAGTTAGAATAACTAGAAAGTAGAGTTGAAATAGTTGAAAATAGTATCCAGCCCAGAGCTCATCTTGACCAAGTGCTAAGGGTTCTTAGCCTCTTCTTAGGATGGGGGCGGTATAAAGTACAGAAAATAATATCTACCTATCTATCTCAATCCAGGATTTAAGCTTTCGCTTCACCTTTGTTTTTGGGATAGGGTAGTAAAATTTTGTAGAGCTTCCGCACTATCTTAATCCAGGTCATAGGCTTTCGCCTCGCCTTTCATTCGGGATAGTACGAAATAATAAGGTTTTGAAAATAGTTTTGAAAGCAGTTTCACGCTATCTTAATCCAGGACATAAGCAGAGCTTCGCCTTTCATTCGGGATAGTATGAAAAAAAGGAAAGTAAAAATTAAAAATAAAGCAGTAAAGTACTCAGAATTAAAACTGAAAGAGTCTATTTTATAATGTCCGAAAAATTATTACAACTTTCTAAAAAACTGAAAATAAAGCTGAAAATATTACAACTTATAGAACTTTAGAATACTTGAAAGCTACTACCAGTTCCTTGTCAGAGAGCTGGGGAGTCCTAACAGTTCTTAAGGAAGCTGCTGGAGTTCAAATAATTCTACTCAGCTCTGCCCCTCTATTTATAGAAAAAAAATTCTTTTGGAAAAACACTTTTGGAAAAGTTGCCAAACAGCTTATGGAAAAGCTGCCAAACAGCTTTTGGAAAAGCTAAAAATCAGCTTTTGGGATAGCTGTCTATTGGACAGCTTGACACGTGGCGGTTTGGATAAGGATGGAGATGACTTGGCAGCTGAGTTGGCTGGCTGGATAAGGATGGCGGGTTGGGCTAGCAGCTGGCGGGTCGGGCAGCGGTCTTGGCGGGTTGCAGGTCCTAGCAGCTTTGGCGGGTCGGGCAGTTGGTGGGTTGGGCAGCTGGCGGGTCAGACAGCTGGCGGGTCAGGCTTTAATTGGCGTAAAAAGACCACCGCCTGGACTTGAACCCAGAACCTGTTGAAACTCAACAGAACTACCACTCCACTAGGCCAATTGATCTTTGATGTTTGAAACCTGCATATAATATATTTATAATATATACAATACAGATTTTATTATACTATAATTCTTACAATCTTATATTATTTTAAAATATAATTATATTATTTACAATATAATTAAAAACATTTATAAAATAATATTATACATTCATAATAAAATTTTATTTAAAAGATAATATACATAATTTTACTTATATAATAATACTAAATATTAATAATACTATACTTAACATATTATATTATAATTTATAAGTACATTGTAATTAATTTATATACATTATATTAACTCTTTTTCTTTACATTATTATTATTATTATATGTATTAATTTATATGTATTATTATTGTCATTATCTATAGATTATTAGATCATATATATATATATTTCAAATAATATGACGGTTCAGCTCCGTTCAGGCCGTCCAAACCGGTCGGACCGTGAACATTATCACAAAACATAATATAGTATATTAAAGTGATTGTTAAAATTGACAAACAAACTAATTGAAGAATAAAACTAAAAACAAACCGTTTATTTAAGTTTTTACATGAAGTATTACAACCTTAAATTAGAATTTATATTAAAACATAGACAAAAACATGTATAAATAATCACTCATCAAATATCTCCATACTTAGATTTTGCTATTTCAAAGCAAATATAGAGTTGAGTATATTTACAAGTTATGAAATTTTCTATTTACTATCAATTTAATTCTTCAAGATAAAACAGGTATAAACATCCGGTGAATAAAGAGTTAAATGCTATCGTATATATATATCATTGATACCAGAGTTAAAATTTATAGTCATAAAAGTTTTTGAAAAACAAATAGTAAGCATATATTAAAATCAGATATAACAAGGATAGATTGACTTTATGATTACTATATCTTTATACGAGATATATTGGAAAATGTGCATTCTATTATTTATGCTCTCTCAAAATTTTAAACAAAAATAAAATATCAACTTTGGAAGGGTGGAATTTACCTATACAATAGGCTTTTGTAGAAGTGATAGATTTTTGTATTCTATCATCTTTTTATCTAAGTTATGCGTTGTTATAACTACTAAGGAATGTAATTCCAAAGTGGCAAAAAAATACAAAGCATACTTGAGTTTTTATTTGAATCCAATGTATATTTTGAGGAGCACATACTCCTTTCCATATAATCTTTTTATATTTATTGGATGCCTATGTGTACGGAATGAAATCTTATTCCCATTGACATAAGATCTTTTCTTTTACTTGGAGCACATACTCTTAGATACTTGCTTGCGTAAAAAAACATGCAAGTAGAAATAAATAAATATTCAGGAGTTGGATAAAAAATTTTGAGAGCAACTATAATAGTTTGTATTTCTTATATTTCGTTAAGAATGGAGTAAGGATAATTACAGTCTAAAATTATTTGGTGAACATAATATGTTTTGCTTCTATTGTATATATATGTATTTGTTTTTTAGATTAAAGCAGGCTTGCTAAAAAAATAACTCCGATTGTAATGAAATTTTACAAGGTAGGGTTTACAAGTTTATTCCGGATATTTATATCTATCTAGTTATGAGAAGGAGTAGTAAATTTGAAAATTGAATAATTTGCATTTTTGATCAACTCAGATTTTATTGGAATATATTTACATAGTATGGTTTTGAAAGTTGTTTTGGGATGAGTACTAAAATAAACAATGCTTTTATTTAAAACATATAAGTGATAAAAATAATTTGCAGCTAAAAGCACCTCCATACTTATGTTAGACATAAGTATGAAGTGAAAAATATTTACAGAATACACAAAAGCATAAAAGATGGAAGTAAACAAAGGAATTTATATTTCGAGGTTATGGAGTAGTGTTAGGGTTTCAAGTTCTTTTTGAAAAGGGTCCCCAGTAAAATATAGTTTTAAACGGTGCCCGTTTACTTTGAAAGTTCCTAGTTCAGGGTGAGAAATAAGAACGGTCCCATATGGCCAGGTTTGTTTAACAGTATAGGGTCCGGTCCATCGGGATTTTAATTTTCCTGGAAATAATTTAAGGCGTGAGTTATATAGTAGGACAAAATCACCTGGTGAAAAAGATTTTGGAAATTTAATTTTCCTATCATGATAAAACTTAGATCGCTCTTTATAAAATTTATTATTTTCATAGGCATTTGCACGCCATTCCTCAAGTTCATTGAGTTGAAATTTACGTTGTTCGGCGGCTAAGTTTGTATCTAAGTTAAGAAATTTTAGCGCCCAGTATGCGCGATGTTCTAATTCTACAAGTAGGTGACATGCTTTTCCATATACTAAACGATAAGGTGTACAACCGATCACAGTTTTGAATGTTGTACGGTAGGCCCAAAGTGCATCATCTAATTTTAGGGACCAATCCTTTCGATTAGTATCTACAGTCTTTTCTAATATGCGCTTTAGTTCTCTATTGACTACCTCCACTTGGCCGCTTGTTTGGAGGTGATAAGCGGTAGCGAGTTTATGAGTAACTCCATATTTGGCTAACACTTTAGCCATCTGGGTGTTACAAAAATGAGTACCTCGATCGCTAACTATAGCCCTAGGCATGCCAAAATGTGAAAATAAGGTTTTTAGAAATTTAACGACGACTCTCGAGTCAGCGGTGGGTAAAGCTTACACTTCAGCCCACCGTGAAACGTAATCGACCGCTACTAAAATATAACAATTTTTAAAAGGAGGTAAAGGGCCTACAAAATCTATGCCCCACAGATCAAAAATTTCACATTCTAAGTAAAAGTTTTGGGGCATTTCGTCCCGACGGAAAATGTTACCTGACCGTTGGCAGCGGTTGCAAACGCTTACCAATTTTTGAGCGTCCTTGAATAAAGTAGGCCAAAAGAATCCTGCTTCAAGGGCTTTACGTGCAGTCCGGTTGGATTGATAATGTCCGCCGGTTGGTCCTTCGTGACAGTGCCATAGTTCTTTTAGTCCTTCCTCGTTCGAAATACATCTTCTAATTACTTGGTCGGCACAGACTCGGAATAAATACGGGTCTTCCCAAAAGTAGTTTTTCAAGTCAGAAAAGAATTTCTTCTTTTCTTGAATTGTAAAAGCTTTTGTAAGGACTCGGGCTACTAAATAGTTAGCCAATCTGCAAACCAAGGAGTAGAAGAGTTTGTTACCTTTTTGAGAGCGAGGAGACTTTCTTCAGGGAATTTATCTTCGATGTCGGCTTCCACGAGTGTATCTGTTGCAGCATTCTCTAGCCGAGAAAGATGATCGACTGCCAAATTCTCTGCGCCTTTCTTATCTCGGATCTCTAAATCAAATTCTTGTAATAAGAGAATCCAACGTAATAAACGGGGTTTTGCATCTGCCTTTGTTAGTAAATATTTTAAAGCAGAATGATCCGTAAAAACTATAACTTTCGATAGTGTAATATAAGATCTAAACTTATCAAATGAAAATACAATCGCCAGTAGTTCCTTTTACGTGGTCGTGTAATTGGTTTGTGTGGATGTGAGAGTTTTACTTGCGTAATAAATAGGATGAAAATATTTGTCTACTCGTTGTCCTAAGACAGCTCCTACCGCATAATCACTCGCATCACACATGATCTCAAAAGGGAAGGACCAGTCTGGGGCTACTAAAATAGGAGAGTTGATAAGTTTGTCCTTAATAATATTGAATGCTACTAAGCATTCATTATCGAATATAAATGGGGCTTCTTTTTCTAAAAAATGAGTTAACGGTTTTGTTATTTTAGAGAAATTTTGAATGAACCGTCTATAGAAACCTGCATGGCCTAAGAAACTTCGAATAGCTTTTATATTTGTTGGAGGAGGAAGTTTTTCAATTATTTCTATTTTGGCCTTATCTACCTCGATTCCCTGGGAAGAAATTTTATGACCGAGAACTAAACCTTCGCGGACCATAAAATGGCATTTCTCCCAGTTCAACACTAAATTCGTGTCTTCACAGCGTTGAAGAACACGAGCGAGGTTGTCTAAACACGTATGGAATGAGTCTCCAAATACGGAGAAATCATCCATAAATACTTCCATAACGTCCTCTATTAACTTGCCGAAAATAGCTAGCATACATCTTTGAAATATAGCCGGCGCATTACAAAGTCCAAACGGCATTCGCCTATAGGCGAAAGTACCAAAGGGGCAAGTGAGCATAGTTTTCTCTTGATCTTCAGGGGCTATTGGAATTTGTAAATACCCTGAATAACCATCGAGAAAACAATAATATGAATGACCCGAGAGTCGCTCTAATATTTGATCTATAAACGGTAGTGGAAAGTGATCTTTACGGGTGGCATCATTTAATTTTCGATAGTCGATGCACATCCTCTAACCCGTAACAGTACGTGTTGGAATTAGTTCATTATTAGCGTTTGGCACTACCGTTATACCGCCTTTCTTAGGGATGACTTGTACGGGACTAACCCATGTGATATCTGAGATTGGATAGATAATTCCTGCGTCTAATAATTTCATTACTTCAGCCTTTACGACATCCTTCATATTAGGATTTAAACGTCGTTGGGGCTAGATAGATTTACGAGGGTTATCTTCCAAAAATATTTTATGCGTACAAAAAGATGGGTTGAGTCCTTGGATATCAAAAATTTGCCATGCTAATGCATGACGATGTTGTTTTAACAGTTCTATTAATTCAGACGTTTTCTTATCATTTAATTCGGCAGAAATGATAACAGGGAGTTTAGATTCGGCTTCAAGGAAAACGTATTTTAAATGTGCAGGAAGTGTTTTCAGCTCGAGGGTTGGTGGTTTTTTATACGAAGTTAGAGTTTTTAGAGTTGTAGAAGTTAAAGATATAAAATGTTCTAAAGGGTCATCGGTAGGCATTTCTTGTGAAAGGGATAAGTCTGCCAAGTCCGATTCTTCTACAGTTATTGAAAGTACATAAGAATAGGAAAAACCATTATCCTCAAAAGAGGCTTCCGCAAGATAGCAGGAATCGTCATTTATTAAAGAATTTTTCATAGAGGGATCTATATCGATAGTAACCTCGTCATCTCCTACTCGTAAGAGAAGTCTACCGTTACTTACGTCTATTATCGCACGAGAGGTTACGAGAAAAGGACGACCGAGAATTATGGGAACATCGACGTCTTCCTCTATGTCAAGTATAACAAAGTCTACCGGGAAGATAAACTTGTCTATTTTGACCAGAACATCCTCTACTATCCCTACTGGATATTTAATAGAACGATTTACTAATTGGATGCTCATTTTAGTTGGGCTGGGGTTACCTAATCCTAGTTTTAGAAAGAGCGAGTAGGGCATTAAATTTATGCTAGCACCTAAATCTGCTAACACATCTTTTATTAATAGATTACCGAAGAGACACGGGATGGAAAATCGTCCCGGATCGTTTAATTTTGGGGGTAATTTATGTAAGAAAATGGCTGAACATTCGGCGTTAAGAAAAACTCTCGAAATATCTTCGAGTTTCTTTTTATTTGAAAATAACGCTTTTAAATATTTTGCGTATTTAGGCATCTGTGCAATTGCCTCGCAGAAAGGTATATTGATTTGAATTTGTTTTAGCATTTTTAGAAAAATTTTATATTGTTCATCTTCTCGCTCATTTTTTAATTTAGATGGATAAGGTAAAACAACATTGGGGAAGAAATTTGCGGGGGTTGAGGAGGTAGAGTCGTAACGGGAAGTGGTGTAGGAGGGCTAACCTTAGCTTCTTTTTCTACCCTAATGGGTGGTGGTAGCTCCCTGCCACTTCATAGTTGGACGGCTTGTCAACTTGGGTTACTGGAATGGCCAGTATCCCGCGGATTTGGTTCCGTATTTCCTGGCAAATTGTCAGGTTGGCGTTCCGATAGCATTTTTGATATTTGTCCAATTTGTGTTTCTAAGTTTTTAATTGATCCGGTCAGGTTCCGGATATTGGACTCATTAATACTGACATATTTCGTGAATATGTCTTCTATCGGGGTTGGCCTAAATTGGTGCGGTTGTGGTGGTGGTGTTTGTGGTTGTGGGGGTTGCGGTGCAAATCCACTTGTATTTGCAGTCGGAGGGCATTGAGCATTATTCGGGTTGCTCCATGAAAAATTAGGATGGTTCCTATATCCTGGATTATAAGAATTATTATTTAAGTTAATATTAGGATTATAGGAAGGTCTATAAGAGTTCCCCATATAATCGATTTTTTTAATTATATTATTATTCGGATTCCAAGTAGTTGTGGCGGAGGAAGCAGATATTCCAGCCAATTATTTAGTTAAATTTTCTACTTGGAGTGCTAGAGTAGAAGAAGTGTCGAGCTCATAAATTCCAGCTTGTTTAGGGCGTGACCTTGGCACGTTCCACTGGTACGCGTTCATGGCCATCTCCTCAAAGAGGGTTTGAGCGGCCTCGGGGGTTTTGTTATTGAGCGTGCCCCCAGCGGCAGCATCAATGGCTTGTCTGGTTTGAATATTCAAACCATTATAAAATATTTGTACCTGGAGCCAAGTTGGCAGTGCATGATGTGGACACCGACGTAGATATTCCTTAAAACGTTCCCAAGTCTCATAAAGAGACTCAGACTCGCCTTGCACAAAGGAAGAAATATCCGCACGCAGACGTGCGGTTTTTGCAGGTGGAAAATACTTTGTAAGGAATTTTTCGGTCATTTCAGCCCAAGTGGTAATAGATCCTCTGGGGAGAGAACCTAGCCACTATTTGGCTTTCGTTCGTAACGAAAAAGGAAATAAGCGAAGACGGATGGCATCATCAGTGACGTCATTTATCTTAAATGTGTCGCATATTTCTAAGAAGTTTGACAAGTGCGTGTTTGGATCTTCGTCGGGCAATCCATCGAATTTAACAGAATTTTGAATCATTTGGATTATACTCGATTTAATCTCGAAGTTATTATTAGCAATTGGTGGGCGAACGATACTAGACCCGGTATCATCTAAATTAGGTCGTGCATAATAAGACATGGTCCTTTGGGGGACCACCTCTGGCAATTGTTGTTGCTCTGCTGCCATTTCTTGTACGTGTGCGGTGCCTACAGACTCTTCCAGATTTAATACAAGCTCTTGATTTAGAGATCGGAGGCGCCTGCGAAAGGTGCGATCGATTTCAGGATCAAGTTCAAGAGGTAAATCAGATGGAGTTCTGCGGGTCATACACTAAACAAAACTGTTGTATAAAAACACAAAAAATAAGTAAAAAAAACTAAGTTAAACAAACACAAATACAAACACACCAAAAAGAAGTAAAACAGAAAATAACTAAAAAAAGGTTTTTTATATAAAACAGGTTTTCTATAAAACAGGTTTTATAATAAAAAGTAGTTTTTATTATAAACTAGTTTTTTAAGAAGAAAAGTTTGATATAAAATATGTTAAAATAGTAAGTTATGTTTTTTTGTTAGAATTCGTTAGTGGTTAATAAACTTGTTAATAAAAAAATTAGGGTTTATAAAAATAAAGTTTTAAATTCAGAGAATTTTATGTTTGTTTTATTTTTATAAAAACTAAGGTTTTTAAATAACAAGAAAAAGAAAAGATAAAATTAATAGCGTTCTTTTATTTTCAAATATTAACACATATAAACGAGTCTCCGGCAACGGCGCCAAAAAGCTTGATAAGTAAATTTTGTTTTAAAGAAGATAGATTTAGTTTTATATAATCTTTTACGTATATAAGTCTATCTCTTTTTTTCTTACTTATATCCTGTGGATTAAGGCAAGAGTACCTATCGCATAGGAGTATAGTATTTTGTAGAAAATATCAAGGTCATATTTTTCTTGGGATCGGTGTTAATTATTCTACTTTTTAGAACGGACTATTATTTTATCGAACGAACGGAGTGGAGTTTATATTTAAAAACTAAAGATAGAAAAATATATATACGTGATTTTATTAAGATAGGGACTTAGAAACTAGTCATCGATTTCAGAATTACTTTGATAGAATATTAATTCAGCTATTAAAGAACAACTTTATTTCTTAATTATCTAACTTCACGAGAGGGTCCCTTTGGTAGCATCACTGACTCGAAAGTACGACCGGGAAGGCTTGCGTTTGAACGGGTTAACGTAAACGTAGTGTCTCGTCACCTGGTATATGATCAATTAACAGAAAACCCTAGTTAGAATAACTAGAAAATAGAGTTGAAATAGTTGAAAATAGTATCCAGCCCAGAGCTCATCTTGACCAAGTGCTAAGGGTTCTTAGCCTCTTCTCAGGATGGGGCGGTATAAAGTACAGAAAATAATATCTACCTATCTATCTCAATCCAGGATTTAAGCTTTCGCTTCACCTTTATTTTTGGAATAGGGTAGTAAAATTTTGCAGAGCTTCCGCACTATCTTAATCCAGGTCATAGGCTTTCGCCTCGCCTTTCATTCGGGATAGTACGAAATAATAAGGTTTTGAAAATAGTTTTGAAAGCAGTTTCACGCTATCTTAGTTCAGGACATAAGTAGAGCTTCGCCTTTCATTCGGGATAGTATGAAAAAAAGGAAAGTAAAAACTAAAAATAAAGCAGTAAAGTACTCAGAATTAAAACTGAAAGAGTCTATTTTATAAAGTTCGAAAAATTATTACAACTTTCTAAAAAGCTGAAAATAAAGCTGAAAATATTACAACTTACAGAACTTTAGAATACTTGAAAGCTACTACCAGTTCCTTGTCAGAGAGCTGGGGAGTCCTAACAGTTCTTAAGGAAGCTGCTTGAGTTCGAATAATTCTACTCAGCTCTGCCCCTCTATTTATAGAAAAAAATTTCTTTTGGAAAATCACTTTTGGAAAAGTTGCCAAACAGCTTATGGAAAAGCTGCCAAATAGCTTTTGGAAAAGCTGAAAATCAGCTTTTGGGACAGCTGTCTATTGGACAGCTTGACATGTGGCGGTTTGGATAAGGATAGAGATGACTTGGCAGCTGAGTTGGCTGGCTAGATAAGGATGGCGGGTCGGGCTGGCAGCTGGCGGGTCGGGCAGCGGTCTTGGCGGGTTGCAGGTCCTGGCAGCTTTGGCGGGTCGGGCAGCTGGCGGGTTGGGCAGCTGGCGGGTCAGGCAGCTGGCGAGTCAGGCTTTAATTGGCGCAAAAAGACCACCGCCTGGACTTGAACCCAGAACCTGTTGAAACTCAATAGAACTACCACTCTACTAGACCAATTGATCTTTGATGTTTGAAACCTGCATATAATATATTTATAATATATACAATACAGATTTTATTATGCTATAATTCTTACAATCTTATATTATTTTAAAATATATTTATATTATTTACAATATAATTAAAAACATTTATAAAATAATATTATACATTCATAATAAAATTTTATTTAAAAGATAATATACATAATATTACTTATATAATAATACTAAATATTAATAATACTATACTTAACATATTATATTATAATTTATAAGTACATTGTAATTAATTTATATACATTATATTAACTCTTTTTCTTTACATTATTATTATTATATGTATTAATTTATGTAACATCCCATTTCCGGCTAGACCCCCTAGAAGTCAGTTGGTCGTGACAGAACCCCAGGAAGCACATAAAATTGAAATAAAGCGATCAATATTTTGGGTCACGGGTTGGTCACGCCCGTAACCGACCCGTCACGCCCGTGACTTGGGCGTGACTACTTCGACGATCGTCGATCTCCACGAAACGATCGTCGAACGTGCAGCCTGGGCATGTCACGCCCGTGTCCAAGGTGTCACGCCCGTGACCTAGGGCGTGACTCCTTCGCCGAGCGTCAATCCCCGTAAAACGATCGTCAAAATTGTCGTTTGGGCCTGTCACGCCCGTGACAAAGAGTGTCACGCCCGTGACCTAGGGCGTGACCAGCCTTCAACGACCGTCGATCCCAGTTCGACGATCATCGACCTCAAAATTGCCGTTCGGGCCTGTCACGCCCGTGACAAAGGGTGTCACGCCCATGACCTAGGGCGTGACCACCATTCGACGACCGTCGATCTCAAATCGACGATCGTCGACCCGTATTAACCACACGGGCCTGTCACGCCCGTGACCCAAGGTGTCACGCCCGTGACCATCCATCGACGATCGTCGATCTCAGTTCGACGATCGTCGAACCCAGAATTGGCTATTCGGGCCTGTCACGCCCGTGACCTATGTGTCACGCCGTGACATTAGCCGAAACGACGGTTCAGGCCCGAATTTATTCTAACACGCGTGGTAATAAATGCTGGTGTGGGAAGTTACACCAGGAGTATTTATGGGCCGTTTCCTTCCTTAATTATTTAAATAAATAAGGAAAATGTTGGTCCAATAGGAAATCACCACCTGGCGAACACCTCTTCGTTTTCCAGCGTTGCCCTTCATCATAACCGAAGCGTTAAGGGGAGGAGCCTTCATGGCCATTAAGGCTTTACCCATTCATCTTCCCACTTTCTGACTTATAAAAGCCCACTTGGGGCAAGAGGAGAAGTTTACACGCTCAAGTAAATGGATCAGAGCCTTGTTCTTGCTGTAGGAGAAGTTCAGCAACGCCACCTCCGCGCCATGGCACCCCGTCGTTCTTCTCGCCTTCAAACCGCGAACAAGGTCCTCCTCTGCTCTTTCTCTTTCATGGGTAGATCTTAGGATTCTTAGAAAAGAAGTTCGCGCTCAACGGAGCCGGACCCGTCTCTCGTTTTCATGGGAAAACCATGAAAATGGTATTTTTGAGTTCGCCGGAAACCGCCACCTCCGGCGGCCAAACCACCGCCGACCACTAGCCATCGCCTCAACGGAGGTGGTGGTGGTGGTGGCTGGCCAGGGAAGTGACCGGACTGCCGGCGACGGATCACGGAATGATTACAGGAAAAATGGTTTTCTGTCTGTTTTCGGGTTCATGAAGAAGATGAACAGTAGAACCAATATTATAATACCTAGATTATTATATACTACATGATGGAAAAATAGATTATTTGAATATATTTTGAGGCTGCAAAACGAGGCACTTAGAGGCCGAATTAGAAAAAATGACCAGTCACAAAAGTTGTAGCCCTCTGGGTCTACTTTAATTTAAAATTGATTTTATTCAATTTTGGTGAGTGGTTTGACCACAGCACTCATTTTGGTGGGATCAAGACCTAGGCTAACCAGAAATTGAAATGGTTGCCCACAGTTCATAACATGTCCAAATGACTTGAAATTTGGCCTGGAGGTCTATAATATGTATGTCGAGAGGCTGTCCAAAAATGAGAATTTTTGGAGAACTTTTGCCTAAAGTTTTTTGTAAAATTCTAATAAACATTATAAAATTAATTAGGAGATGAAATTAAGTCCAAACTCCCCCAAATTTTGGGTGGTGGTCCCTGGCATCAATGTTAAGATCTGTACAAAATTTCAACTCAATTGGTCGAGTTTTGAATAGGGAAGTATCAAGTCCTAGATAGGTCTTGGTGAGGGGTACTTTGGGGAAAAAGTACAATTGGAAATGGAGTGGACAAATCTCCTCAAAAGAGGCTGAAGTTGTGGCCACTGATTTGTTAAGTCTATGTCTACTCTCTTGGGTAACATGGTGTGGATTAGGGTGGATTTTACCCTAAGAGACCGGCTCAAACCCAGTGTGTGGTAGTTTGAGGTTTGTGAAGGGCATAGGAGCAAAAGCTCTTGTATGCCCTTGAAATTTGGAAGAGAGTGGCATGATATGCTGAAAACTCTCTGGTTGAAATGGTGAAGGCATTGGAGGTAATTAGGTACCTCAGAAGTTGAGATTTTGGTTTAGGATAGAAATGTAATTTAGTTATTTTAAGCACTAAATCTAATCCAAAAATTATGAAACTCGGGAGGAGGGAGTTTTAGGATGTTTTAGACTTATGATAATTTTCCTGGAATTTTATGATTGATAAATATTATACTTCATGTGTTAAAGGATTATTTGCCCGACTTGTTGTTTCAATTATTGGGAGGCTCTAAATTAATTATAATCAGTTAAATTTCTGGATTTAGATCTTGACTGGTAGAACATTGATCTCTGGATTTTCATAGAATTTTATGTTGAGTAAATCTAGTACTTTATTCACAGATGATAGAAAGGGCTTTTATGTTTAAAAATTAATTATGGATAAAATACTTACTGGAAAATTATGAGACTTGGCCAGTGCTAATTTTAGGCCTTTATCTGCATGGCATAAATTATTTATAATTTTTTGAAGAATATTTTCTGTACTTAATTCATAAACAACAGAAGTTAGAGATTATTTCTAAAATAGTTTTCATGCCCTTTTAATGATAGAAAAATTATGATACTTAGGATTTAACCTATTGAGATAACCTAGTATTTATCATAAATTTGCTGGACATCTTGCATGAGAACTTAGGGTAGTTCATGTTCAACCGGTAGCCCTTGGGATTTTCGAGGAATTTAATTAAATGCCAAATAAATTAGGAAAATTTCCATTTTCTTGACTTAGGTCATTTATATCATGGTAAGTCTCCAGTAAATAATTTAGGGCATTTGGATGAGTAATGGATCGTTGCATAACCGGTTCGACATGTAGCCTAGGTCGGTCTGCATACAGCAATTTGTGAAATACAATAGGACATGATCTGAGGAAGTCATTGGAGTTAAACATTTTGTCTGGGTGGAAATGTGGAGGAAAACGCAATAGGAAGATATAAAGAGTAGCGAGAAGTGGTGATAGCTAGAGTTAAGAGGTGCTCGGGTTCGGCGAAAGATCGCTTTTCCCGAAGAGAGGAAGGTTAAAAATTACCCTAGGATAGTCTATCGTAATATGAGAAGGGAATCGGGCTAAGGGAAATAAACCAACAATATTAAGTGCCTTGCGAAAGGGAACTTCGGGCCGTAATGCCGCCGTCTTGGTTCCTAGTGCCCCTTGAGAGCCCTTCACGGGGAATACCGGGGGCAGTCCTTGGCTAACGTAAACTGTAATAATGAACTGGCAAGAGTAACTTAGTAACTAGGATTGAACTTTTCACAAACACTGTTGGCACAGGAAGATTGATGAGAGCTTCGGCTCGGGTGATTTGGAAACGGACGTTTGGGTCCGGGGAGCTTCGGCTCGGTTGGTTGGAGACGGACGTTTGGTCCGGGGAGCTTCGGCTCGGTTTTGTGTGTTTACGATAAACTTGCATGTGCATAAGATAGGACAAAGTTAAGGTGGTGGGTTTTTCGATATCGGGGAGTTCGATTGCACCGACACCGATATCGTTGACTCGGCGGGATGATTAGCACTTCGCCAACAGAAGTCCGGTGCGCCAGCCGGCAAGAGTACGCAGGCGTCCGCTTAGTGCACCAAGCGTTGAGGCGTACGATAGGTCAGACCAGTGGTGCTTTTACTGGTTTTGAGGTGGGCGAGGCCCAACCCACCGCTTCCGTCTGCCACTACGGAGGTATCCTAGGAGGTAACGGCTCCGAAAGGGGGAACTAAAGGTCTGTGTGCATAGAGTCGGGTGTGTGAGTTGCACTTACATGTTTCATCATACCCACTAGCATGTCATAGCATAATCGATTCATTTAACCCTGACACCTAAAGTATTAGTGGTATGGGACGCTTATACATTAGGACCTGCAAAACGACCCCTTGGTCTATAAGCTTGTGTGGGCAAGTTTATAAATCAAAGGTTAATTTCAATATATAACAACCATTGCTGTTTGATAACCGACACCCCAAGGTATAAGTGGTATGGGACACTTATACGATGGGAGACTTGCAAAAGATCCCTTTTGCTTATGTGTTCTCGCATAAGTGAAGGTTTAGTTTCATATAATTACTTTTCCTACTGCTAGACCTATTATAACATTCATAATAACTGCTCACCGAATACATCTTGCTAGATTAAGTCCACTGTCACCTGTTTACTTTTATTCTCCACAAATATGTCCTCCCCTTTCTTTCTCCCCGCTCGGTACCTAGGAGCCATGGGGGAAGGGGTAGGGGATGATAGGGCTTAGTCTTTATGACTAACGGTTTTCGAACCGCATCATTTAGGGGATCGTGGAGCCCAGCATGGAGGAGCAGCCCCAGAGATCGGTGCGCCTGGAGATGGGGCAGTCTAGCTCCGGAGTTCATACAGCCGGGACCGTGAGTCTCGACCTTGAGTAGTTTCTGTTTCGCTTCCGCATGAGAGACTTGTAGTGAGGACATTTTGTACCGGGCATAAGCCCGCATTTATAGTACTCTGATGATTTCTGTGGACACTCCCTTCGTGGAGATTTTATCTTATTTACATGTGATGTATTATTGTGGACTGCATTGTTCTTACTTCAATTATTGTGCTACTTATTGTGATCGAAAAGGCCGGCAGAATCGGCTCGTTGTAGTGACGACCTTCCCGAGTGCGAAGGTGTCACCGCAAAGCGGCGGTTCTGGGCATAAGACCCCGGTGGTTGAGAAAGAAAAAAAAAGGGGGTCTTACAAGTGGTATCAGAGGGAAAACTTCGATCAGAATGAAGTAGCAGTCCACATACCCAGGGTCACCCCCGCTCGAGTTTAGTTTGGGAACAAACTAAGCAGCGGAAGCAGTGGTGTGCCCATATGAGGATCACATATAAATTGTCCACCTTTATGTAATATTGGAACGTTTTCTCAGCGTGTGTTTTTGTTACGCAGCCTCCAGCACGGACTACGCCACAAGGTGGAGTTCAACAGGCTCAGGATGTTGCGCCACCCCCACCGGCCCCCACTCCTTTCCTTCAGTCAGACATGGGACAGACCCTGACTGCCATCCTGGAGGCCTTCAGGGCCCAGCAGATTCCGGCCCCGCAGCCAAATCCGGGGGCCAACTGGCTCAGCATCTTCCGGGGTCTTTCTCCCCCGTCCTATTTGGGGACAGAGTCGGCTGTTCGGACGGAAGAGTGGCTAGATATCATGTACGAGATGCTGACCGGGATACGATGTCCCTGGGAGGAGAGGGTGGCTCTGGTTGTCTCCTGCCTGGAGTCCCATGCAAAGAGGTGGTGGAAGACGCTGTTGGACACGACATTTGCCGACAGGGAGGTTGCAGAGGTTACCTGGGAGGAGTTCAGGGCCGCTCTGCTGGAGCATTTCATTCCGCAGTCGGCTAGGGATGATTTGGAGGAGCGGTTCTTACAGTTGAAGCAGGGTACCCGGACAGTGGTGGAGTACCATCGAGAGTTTGACCATCTGGCTCGATACGCAGATTCCTACCAGCTGGACGAGGCAGGGTATATCAGGAGGTTCTATAAGGGCCTGCAGGAGGACTTGAGGGAGGCTCTGTTTTTTGTATCTGACGGGCCCATCTCCCGGATTTTGGAGATGGCCAAAAGGATTGAGGCAGATTGGCACGCCACCCGGGGCCGGAAACGGCCAGCAGAGGATCAGGGATGGAGAGGTAGAAATGACCAGCGGCGAGGTGCTGTACCAGAGGGGAGGAGGACGGAGGACCAGCCTCGTCGGGACGTGAGGCAGGAGCCGAGGGAACAGGTGGTATTAGCTCCTCCCCCTCTTCGGATGCAGGAGATGCCGAGACCCGAGGGAATGGCGTATCCCCCACCAGAGTGTTTTCTTTGTCATCAGATTGGGCACATTCGGAGGAACTGCCCCATGAGGGGGGCACCACCTCCAGCACATCAGGACGGCCCACCAGCTCAGTATTACGGAGGCCGAGGACGCGGCCGCGGTCGAGGATACCAGGGGGGAGATCGTAGACAAGGAAGAGAGCAGGTATATGCTTTGGACCTTGCGCAGCCTCGGAATCCGGAGCAGGTCATCGCAGGTACGCTGCTATGCTTCTTCATTTTCATAGAATTTCCCTTTAAGTTGTTAAAACTCAGAACCGCACTAGATAGATTAACAAGGAAAGAAAATTCTTTATAGAATCCTAAGATATTTAATCACCCCAGGTATAGTCTTCATCAGCGGCAAGCCTGCACGCACACTTTTTGATACTGGAGCTACTCACTCCTTCGTGTCGGAGACGTTCGTAGAAGGACTAGAAGGTGTGGAGCGGTTCACAGGCTCGAGGATGAGGGTGCGACTACCGGATGGATCTGAGCTCCTTACCACGGATCACTGTAATATGGAGGCGGAAATTGGTTGTTGGTACCCCAGTTTGATTTGAGTTTAGTCCTCTCCTTTATGCCCCTTGACCCAAGAAATATCTATGGTCAATGGTTAGAAGTCTAGCTGTAGAGTCCTCGCTTTTCCAAATTGAGAATTTGGTCAAGTAGGTTTTTCGTTCGACTATAGTCGAACGCCGTTCGACTATCGTCTATCGGCTGATCGACGATCATCTATCAGTTGGTCGACGCTTTGTCTGCGCTGATAGTTCGACTATCTGTTGATAGGTCGACTATCTGTTCTGCGCTGATAGTTCGACTATCTGTTGATAGTTCGACTATCTGTTCTGCGCTGATAGTTCGACTATCTGTTGATAGTTCGACTATCTGTTCTGCGCTGATAGTTCGACTATCTGTTGATAGTTTGACTATCTGTTCTGTGCTGATAGTTCGACTATCTGTTGATAGATCGACTATCTGTTTTGCTTTGATAGTTCGACTATCTGTCCTGATAGTTCGACTATCTGATAGTTCGACTATCTGCTGATAGATCGACTATCTGTTTTGTTTTGATAGTTCGACTATCTGTTGATAGATCGACTATCTGTTTTCTGAGGTAGGTCGACTATCTGCTTGATAGGTCGACTATCTCTGTGCGCTTGATAGTTCGACTATCTGTCCTAGATAGATCGACTATCTGATAGTTCGACTATCTGCTCTGATAGTTCGACTATCTGCCGGGGTAGTTCGACTATCTTCTTCGATAGTTCGACTATCTGGATCGTTCGACTATCTGCCCGATAGCTCGACGATCTCCGTGCGTCGTTCGACGATCTTCGAAGGTCGTTCGACGTTTTCTGTCTGCCTTTGTATTTTGTATTTATTTATTATATTTAATTATTTAATATATTTTCTGGCACACTATTTTAAGCTGTATGATAAAATTTCCAGGCATTATTTGCTCTATTCTTTTTGCCTGAGTTCAAATCTTTTAAGATAAAGTTGTTTGTCTTATTAGCTGTCTCTTTAAATTACTTTATCTGCTGACAGCCTTTTATAGCCGTTGGACTGAAAAGTCTTCTTTTTGCTATAAAGAGATTATTTCTGATGTGACTTTATTTAGTCCTTCTGATTATTTGATTTAAGCCTGCAGCTTCTTAGAAAGAGGTTTATTCCTTTTTGTAGAATGTTTTGCTGCAGAGATATTTCTGTCTTCTTGATATTTACAGCCCAGGTCTCAAGGCTCAGAAGAAGACAAATAATTCAAATGGAAGAGAGCCGTTGCTTGCTGATGATTATATAAAGAACCCTTTGAAGAAGGATTCAAGCTAGTTAATAGAAGCTAATAGCCAACCAGTGTCCATTCAAGCTCTCAAGCCTTCATCAAGCTCAAGCTTCCTGCTCTCAGCAATTTCCATCTAACTGAGAAGTGTTAAGATCTTCATCTCTTCTTCACCTGAGTTCTCCTGCTTTCAGGAAGTTCAAACTCAGAGTTCCTTTGAAGAAGAAGAAGAAGAAGATTGCTGCTTGAAGACTTTTGATTTTATTATTTACTTTCTTCCTGTAGCTTTTCCTTCAGAATTTTCTGAAGAGTTTTCTGCACTGAAGCAAGACTTCACCTGGACATCTTTGAGCCAGGGGGAGCCTTGATTCTTTAGAGCATTCTAGCTCAGTGCAAGCTTTTGTGCTTCTCTAATCTATTGTAAAATAGAGAAGACATCTTAACCTTCTTCCCCCTCCTGTACAGGGTTATTACTCCCTTCAAAAGTATCCCTTGGTGGCAGGGCACCTGATCAAAAACCTATGCTTGGTTTTTAGACACCTGATCAAAAGTCTAAAGGGTTTCTGGATCTACCTGAAGCAGATCCTGTTGGTGGCAGGGCACCTGATCAAAAACCTGAGTGGATTCCTACCGTGTGGGTAGAAGAGTGGACGTACCCAAGTTGTTTGGGGAACCACTATAAATTTCCTTGTGTCGTCTGGATTCCATTGTTTAATTCCTGCATTGTGGCTGTGATTAGATATAACTAGGTTGCTAGTTGCTGATTAGGTTTTTCCAAGCTTAACTGTAATTACAGTTAGCTTGTGTTTGTACACATCACTTGTGTTAGGCTTTAAGGTTAAATCAATATCTATAATCTTTTCATTCTGCACTTCACTCCAAGGGAGTTGGGTAGACTATTAAGTTTTGTCTGTGCAAAATTTGATAACTCTATTCACCCCCCCCTAGAGTAGTATCTATCCCTTCACTTTCAATTGGTATCAGAGGGAGGTTGACTGACTGTATAGGCTAACACCTAAGTCACAAGATCCTGATAGATACCAAGAGCTTATAGATATTCACTATCATGGCCCAGTCTAAGGATTATTCTAGCACCAGACCTCCAGCATGCAACTTAGCTAAGTTTGGCATCTGGAAGGCAAGGATCAAATTATATATGAACTCTATTGATGAAAGTATTTTTGCTTCTATTTTGTCAGGTCCCCCAAGAGCACCTGCTGCTGCCACTGCCTCATCATCTAATATGAGTGCAGTGCCTCCTCCAGATTATAATGATGAATACAAGAAGGCCAAAATTACTGATGCCAAGGCAATGAACATACTGGCTCAGACAATGTCTGATGAGGTGTTCCAGAAGGTGGCTGACTGCTCCTCAGCTAAGGCCATGTGGGACACACTGAACCAGATTGTAGCTGGTTCAGCTGATGAAAGGAAGGACAGAAGGTCCAACCTTATCTCACAGTATGAGAACTTCAAGAAAACTGATGCTGAATCAGTTGAAGCTATGTACACCAGGCTCAGCTCAATCATCAATGAGCTGAGGACCCTGGACAAGGACATATCATTAACAGAGGTCAATGATAAGATTCTTATGTGCTTCCCTAGCACATGGGATCTAAGAATCTGGCCCATCAAAGAAGCCAGAAGTACTAATGAGATCTCAACTGAAGCTCTCCTCGGCAAGCTCAAGTCTTTTGAGCAAGTGCTGAAGACCAGAGAAGCAGAAGCTGAAGCCAAGACCCCCACTCCAACAAGAAAAGAGCAATCTCTAGCTCTTAAGGCTACAGATGTTTCTGAAGGCAGCCAATCTAATGAGGAACTTATGGCACTGTTTGCCAAGAGGTTTCTCAAGATGGGGAGAAAGGAGTTCAGAAAGAAGTCTTCACGCTATGAAGACAAACCAAGGTATGATCGCTCTCCTGCTAAAGAAATTATTTGTTATGGTTGCAGGAAGCCTGGACACATTTTGCCAGAGTGTCCAGAGGAGAAGAACAAGGAAAAGAGAAAAGACAAAGAACAACACAGGAAGCACTCCAAGCCATCCTCCTACAAAAACAAGAAGAAGGAGAGAGGTTTCATTGCTGAAACCTGGAGTGATTCTGATGAAGAATCCTCCTCATCAAGCTCCAGTGAAGATGAGGAAGAGAAGAAGGCAAAAGAAATTTGCCTAATGGCAATAGATGCTTGCAGCAACCACTCTGCTGCAGAGAGTTCTGATTCTGATGAAGAGATGCCTACTGAAGATGAGGTACTTTCATCTTATGATTTTACTTCAGAAGAGTTTAAGTTAGAATTTAAATCTTTATGTTTAGATTTAATTAGCTCAGAAAAAGAAATAAAAGAACTTAGAAATAGGTTAGCTGACTCAGAATCAATAGCCTCTGAAAACATTAGGTTAAAGGAAGATCTCACTACTTGTAGTGAAGAAATTAAATTTCTTAAAATAAAATTAGCTAAGTCTAAGAGATTAGAAGAATCCCTTAATGGTAGAAGCCTTAAGCTGTTAGAAATTACCAGCATGACTAACACTAGGTCAGGTAAAGATAAACTAGGCTTAGGAGCTTCTCCCAGTGAACCCCCAGTCCTTCTTAAAAATAATCTTTCAACTCCAGTGAACTTCATTTCAGCTAGTGGAAAGAAGAACACTGAGCAAGTAAATCTGGTAAATAAAACCTTAAATAAAGCTAAGAGAGAAAAGAGAAAGAAGTTTTTCAAAGAAATGCAAAGAGCGTCGAACGCCGCTCGACGATCGGAAGCTCCATGGTCGAACGAAGCTCGACGATCTGAGCGCCCATCGTCGAACGTCGATCGACGATTTCAATATGATTTTCAAAATCATAATCAATTCCATAGAAACCTAAATGAGAATAGAAACCCTAGGTTTATTGACCCATCATCTGCATGGAGAATCCCACCTAGGAGATCTCACCCACTAGGTTATCACCCTCAGCCTGCATTCTCATATATTTCCAGTTTTTCTTATGTGAAAAACAAGGGACCCAAGGTTACCTGGGTCCACTCTGTCTAAATAATTATCTTACAGGTGAAGGCCTATCCAATCACTCAAAACAAGTGGTATTTGGATAGTGGATGCTCTAAGCATATGACAGGAAATAAAGATCTACTGTCAAAGTTCAAAGCTAAGCTCGGCCCAAGGGTCATCTTTGGAGACTCCAGCTGTGGTCAGACAGAAGGCTATGGCAAGATCACAATTGGTGCAGTTACTTTCAAGAGAGTTGCTTATGTCAATGGACTGAAGCATAATCTGATTTCAGTCAGCCAGCTATGTGATGCTGGCTACCAGGTTTCATTTTCTAACTCCTCTTGCAATATTACTTTAAATAATAATGTTGTTTTAGTAGGTATTAGAATAGGTAATATCTATTTAGTAGATTTTAATTCATCTAATTCTGAAATCTGCCTGTTTAATGAAGTAACCCTTAATAATAATTCCCTATGGCATAAAAGGCTTAGTCATGTAAACATTAAAAATATATCTAGGTTATCTAAGCACAACCTTGTTAGAGGTTTACCTTCTTGCCCCTACAAGAAGGAGAGCCTTTGCAAGGCTTGTCAGCTAGGCAAGCAAACCAAGAATTCATTTAAATCTGTAAATAAAAGTGATTCTCCTAGAATCCTGTATTTATTACATTTGGACCTTTTTGGCCTAATAAATGTACAGAGTTTAGGAGGGAAGTATTACACTTTAGTAATTGTAGATGACTTCTCTAGGTTCAGTTGGGTTTTCTTTTTGAGAACTAAGTCTGATAACTTCAAAGCCCTTACAGACTTTCTATTATGTGTGCAGACTGAGTACTCTACTCATGTGGCCTTGATCAGAAGTGATCATGGTACTGAGTTTGACTCTCTTCTCATGCAAGAATTCTGTGAGAGAGAAGGTATCAAACATAGCTTCTCAGCTCCTAGAACTCCTCAACAAAATGGGGTAGTTGAAAGGAAGAATAGAACACTTATTGAAGCTGCTAGCACATTGTTGGCAGATGCTAACATGCCTCTATCCTATTGGGTAGAAGCTGTTAGTATAGCCAACTATGTCTTGAATAGAAGTTTGATACACAAACTTAAGTGTAAAACTCCTTATGAGTTGCTTAAAGGAAAGAAACCAAAAATTAATTACTTTAGAGTTTTTGGCTGTATTGTGTATATTCATAATAATAATAAAGAATATATTAGAAAATTTGAAGCAAAAGCTTCAATGGGAATCATGCTTGGATATTCCCAAGTAAGCAAAGCTTATAGGGTTTATAACAAATCATCCTGTAAGATAGAAGAATCTGTGTATGTGACTTTTGATGAGTCTCAGATGTTTTACAAGGAGAAAGAAAATTCTCCTTCCTCCAGTTCTTTGCAGGTACATGATGCCCCTCAAGAAATTCTCCAACTATCAACTCTTCAGATCACTGAATCAGACAGTGATGAAGACATTGCTGAAGCTGTTGAAGCTGTTGTTGTACCACCAACAGTAGATCAAATTCCTCCTGAGGAATTAATCCCAACTGTTGCTGAAGATCACATCCCACCTGCTGATATTGTCACACTTAGAGATCACCCCACATCTCAAGTGATTGGAGACATATCAGCCGGTGTGCAAACAAGACATCAATTAAGACAGGATGTGATGCATGCTTGTTTCCTCTCACAGGTTGAGCCCCTCACCTTTAAAGATGCAGAGCTAGATCCCCACTGGATCATTGCAATGCAAGAGGAGCTCAATCAATTTGAGAGATGTAAAGTTTGGACTTTGGTTCCAAGACCTAAAGGCCAACTGATCATAGGCACCAAGTGGGTGTATAGAAACAAGTTAGATGCTAATGGAATAATAGTAAGGAATAAAGCTAGGATTGTAGCTCAGGGCTACAGACAGGAGGAAGGTATAGACTATGACCAAACCTTTGCTCCTGTTGCAAGGCTAGAAGCAATAAGGATCTTCTTGGCCTATGCAGCCTTCATGAAGTTTAAGGTGTTCCAAATGGATGTCAAAAGTGCATTCCTAAATGGTGAGCTTAAGGAAGAGGTGTTTGTTGAACAACCACCAGGGTTTGTTTCTTCAACTCAGCCCTCACATGTTTTTAAGTTGCAGAAAGCTCTTTATGGACTAAAGCAAGCTCCTAGGGCCTGGTATGAGACCTTAGCTAGTTTCCTGTTAGAGCACAACTTCACTAGGGGAGTAGTTGATAGAACCCTTTTCGTCAAGCATCACAAGGACACAATCCTGTTAGTTCAGGTGTATGTAGATGATATTATTTTTGGCTCCACTGATCCCAAACTTTGCAAAAGGTTCTCTGACCTGATGCACTCTAAGTTTGAGATGAGTAGCATGGGTGTGCTGTCTTACTTTCTTGGTCTCCAAGTTAAGCAAGATGCTGATGGTATCTTCATCTCCCAATCCAAATATGCTAAGGAATTGGTAAAGAAATTTGGGATGGCTGATGCTTCAGCAATGCCTACACCCATGGCTACTAATGTAGTTATTGATTCTGATGATCACGGCAAGCCAGTTGATCAAAAGAATTATAGGGCCATTGTTGGTTCCCTATTATATCTAACTGCAAGTAGGCCAGATATAATGTTTGCTACATGCCTTTGTGCTAGATTTCAGGTCAACCCCAAGGAATCTCATCTGATTCTTCTAAAGAGAATCCTGAGATACCTGAAGGGATGTCCAAATCTAGGACTTTGGTACCCAGCTGAGTCAGAGTTTGAATTAATTGGATATTCTGATTCTGATTATGCTGGTTGCAGAGTTGACAGGAAGAGCACCTCAGGAACTTGCCAGTTCCTGGGAGAGAGATTGGTCTCTTGGTTCTGTAAGAAGCAGGCTTCTGTCTCAACTTCAACTGCAGAGGCTGAATATATAGCTGTTGCTAGTTGTTGTTCACAGATCCTGTGGATTCAAAACCAGCTTGTGGATTATGGTTACTCACACAAGAACACCAAGATCATGTGTGATAGTACCAGTGCTATCTCAATTGCACAAAATCCAGTGCACCACTCTAGAACGAAGCACATTGAGATTAGGCACCATTTCCTGAGAGATTGTGTGGAAAAGAACAAGATCTGTCTTGAGTTCATATCCACTGAGTTTCAGAGAGGTGATATATTCACCAAGCCTTTAGATGAACAGAAGCATCTGTTCTTTTTAGTTCAACTAGGCATGATTAATGGACGAGACTAAGTGTGACTATATCTGCCTATGTTGAAATATGCTTGAAGATCGTCGAACGATGATCGAAGATCGTCGAACGGATTAAGCCTATCGTCGACCTCTGGTTAATGATAGCTTATCTGTTTGAAGATCGTCGATCGACGTTCGACCATCGTCGAACAGGTTGAGCTCATCGTCGATCTCTGGATGACGAAAGCCTGTTGTTTGAGAAGCTAGAAATAGTCGAACAATGGTTCGACTACTCTGCTTCTGAGCCGATCGTCGAACGGCCGTTCGACCATCGGGTCAGTATCTTTTTAATAGATCGACTATTCCCGGTTTAATATAAAGCCGATAGTCGACCTAGGTTAAAAGATCTTTTGCTTTATCGTCGACGGAGCGTGCCCTTTCGCATTCTGCTTTCCCGCTTGCGATTTCCGGGCGTTTCGTCTTCTTCGTTCTCTGCAGTTTTCTCGAGCTTTCTCCAGCGAATCCATGGCGATTTCCCCAGCTGTTCTAGCCGTCGTGAAGTTTGATGCAGGATTCAGTGTGGATTTCGAAGCATTCAGTAGCTGCGATGCCGGAATCGTAGAAGTTCTCCAGCTCTGCAGGGATCAGGGTTTAGAGAAGTTTATGTCTGAAAGGATTAAGATCAACATTCCAGAAATCAAAGAATGGGCTTTCACGTCGTCTTCCACAGACGAATCGATGACTGGTACCATAGGCGGAGAAGAAGTTATCCTGACTCCGGCCGTCTTATCTGATGTTTTTGGATTAGTTATTGGTGACGAGGATTATGAGCAAGATGCTCAGGAATTTGGAAGAATGCTAGTTGAGCTGGGACATGCTGAGGGCATTCCCACCAAGCTGCTCAAAGTAAACTTCCCCTTCAAGATCAAGTTCCTCGCTGAGGTAGTAGGAAAAGTGCTCCTGGGTAAGCACTCTGCTCACGACAATATAACAAGGCAGCAATTCGCACTCATGTGTGCGATTGTTAATCGAAAAAGGATAGATTGGGCAGCTGTTTTGTTTGATTTAATCAGGAAAAAGACTGGTAAGAAAGAAGTCACCTTAGGAAGGGTTATCGGAATCTTCCTTAAAGAAAAATTCCCCCAGCTGCTAAGTTCAACTGCAACAACCATCAACGCCAGCAAGAAGATGGATCCCCACCTGTTCTCAAAGTGGAAGAGAACGTTTGTGAAATCTGCTCCAGCAACATCTGAGGACACAAGGACTGCATTAGTCGCTCCTCAACCTGTTGAAGCTGGCTCAGCTCTTCCTTCCTCCTCCTCTGCATTGCCGTCTGCCTCAGTTGAAGTACCATCAACTTCAGTTGAAGTAAGACTTTCTTCCTCTGCTGCTCCAGAAATAACTACGGTTGTTCCTCTTTCCCCTCCAGCCTCTCCTCTACCTACTCATCTGGCTAGGATATCTGCTCCTAGCTTTGATCTGTTAGGATCAGAGAGAATTCTTACTCCTCCTGTATCTCCCGTTCATTCCCCAATTCATTCTCCAATTCATTCCCCAATTAACTCTCCTGCTCGATCCCCTGTCCACATCATTTCTCATCCCAGCACCACTTTCATATCTGCTGCAGCTCCATCCACCTCTCATCCATCATCTTTTGAAATCTCTCCAGAACTTATCTCCCGCATTGTGGAGCTGATTACCCCGTCAATCAAAACCATGATTGACGAGGCAATCGCTCCCCTTGCAGCCTCCATTAATCTTTTATCTGCCTCCATCAAATCCCTTTCAAAGTCTGCTGAGCCATCTTCCTCGAGGGGCCTGGTTTCAGTATCCACTGAAATCAGGCAGGGGGAGATGTTCCATGAAGATGCCTCAGATCATCCTGCCTCTCCTCCAGCTATAAAAGATACAGTCATGACTGCCCAGGAAGAATCTGCTCAAGCTGAGATAGAAATAGTTCCAGATGTTGTAATGACTGCCCAGGAAGAATCTGCCCCTGCTGAGAAAGAAATAGCTCCAGTTTTGTCTGATAAGGAGATAGCAGATGGAATCTTGTTATCTGAGATTGCAGTTAAAGTCTGCTTAGAAGATCTTACCTCTCCTGTGATTGTTAGATTCCTGGAAGGAATTATAACTTCTTATCTGAATGAATCATGGGAGATGGTTAAGTATGAAGGTAACTCTTTCATTCGTTTTGTTGATGAGTCGATTAATTTGATAGTTTGTGAATACCTTGAAGGAATGATTATCGCTTATTTAGCAGATATGTATTCATAATTTTACAGATGTTATTAAAGAAGATTTAGCTGCTCAAATCATAGCAGTTGTTTCTGAGGCTGACCCAAGTATTCTTGCTACTCAAGTAGACCCTGAGTTGGAATCCTTCTTAGATAATAAAGAAGATGAGTCTGAGAAAGATGAAGTCAAAGTTGACTCTCCTGTTCTGAATTTGGAAGAAGATCAAGCAAGAGCAGCATGGGATTTAAGAGTTCAATCTTTAAAAGAGAAAGAGAAAGATTTGCAAATTGAAAAGTCAACCATCTGGGATGACTCTCCAGGGTTGGATTTAGACTCCCTTCTGGCTCTGGATCCCATGGAAGAGGAAAGAGAAAGATCTGATCTTAAGCTTAAAGAAAAGGCTGTTTCAGAAGCCTATGATCCTTATGAAAATCCTCCCTCATCTCAGTCTGATGATGATGATTCTGATATTTCTGAGAAGTCAAAGAGAAAGAAATCTGCTACAAAGAAAAGAAAAGCTGCTCCTCCTCCTCCTCCTCCTAGCAAGGATAATGATATTCCTTATTATATTTTGAAGGGCATTGACCCTAAATCCAAGGAATTTCAGCATTGGATGTGGTTTTCGAAGAATCAGCAAAAAGAAAGAAAAAGAACCAAGAGGTATGATAGTCCTGTCTCAAGATGGACTCCCAGAGGTCCCCCTCCTCCACCTCCAGGTGCAGGAGCCTCTGGGAACCTTTCAGCTCATCCTACTGACTCCTCTGGAAAATCTGCGTCTGTTCAGCCCCAGCCAAGACAAGGTTATCAAAGCTCTCAAGGCAAATCATTTTATGGTTCTCAAAGACAAATGAAGGAGACTGTAGTTCAAAGACCAACCTTTTCCCCACCTCCTTCTCCAAAGAAGAGAATTCCATCTCCAACACCAGTACAATCTGAGAAAAGTATTTCGAAAGGTAAATAGTTTACTTTGTTTTAAAATATCTAGCAAGAACCTCTCTGCTAAGTATTCTCTAATGTCTTATCTAGATAAAATAGCTGATGCTGCTTCTCCTGAGCCCGTGTATGAAAATACTGAGCTCGATCCTAACTTTAGGATGGCTCGCTTTCAAGAACTTGTAGAAGCAGCTCAGATAAGAAAAGCTAGAGCAGAAGGAAAAGATACAACTGGTTTTACTACCATGTCAGCTTATAGAAAGAAAGAGCTTGAAAAGTTTCAGGTTAATCCTGAGGTTTTTGATCCATCAAAATACATGGAAAAGCACCCTGAAGCTGTTGTCCCTAGGGCTACAGAACTGAAGATCATTGGTGCGCAGGACCTGAAAATGTCAAAGAAAGAATCAGATGACCCTCTAAGAAAAATTTCCTTTGTTTCTAGTTCTTCTGATCCTTTACCAGACTCTAAAGATTCTTAATAGTTTGTTTAACTGCTGTGCTATATTTGTCTATCTGATTGATAATCTGCCAGTTTAGTGTTAACTATTTGCTGAATTATTTTTTAGTATTCTATTGCTAGCTGTTTTAGATTTTGAGAGACTTAACTCAAATAGGGGGAGATTGTTGGTACCCCAGTTTGATTTGAGTTTAGTCCTCTCCTTTGTGCCCCTTGACCCAAGAAATATCTATGGTCAATGGTTAGAAGTCTAGCTGTAGAGTCCTCGCTTTTCCAAATTGAGAATTTGGTCAAGTAGGTTTTTCGTTCGACTATAGTCGAACGCCGTTCGACTATCGTCTATCGGCTGATCGACGATCGTCTATCAGTTGGTCGACGCTTTGTCTGCGCTGATAGTTCGACTATCTGTTGATAGGTCGACTATCTGTTCTGCGCTGATAGTTCGACTATCTGTTGATAGTTCGACTATCTGTTCTGCGCTGATAGTTCGACTATCTGTTGATAGTTCGACTATCTGTTCTGCGCTGATAGTTCGACTATCTGTTGATAGTTCGACTATCTATTCTGCGCTGATAGTTCGACTATCTGTTGATAGATCGACTATCTGTTTTGCTTTGATAGTTCGACTATCTGTCCTGATAGTTCGACTATCTGATAGTTCGACTATCTGCTGATAGATCGACTATCTGTTTTGTTTTGATAGTTCGACTATCTGTTGATAGATCGACTATCTGTTTTCTGAGGTAGGTCGACTATCTGCTTGATAGGTCGACTATCTCTGTGCTCTTGATAGTTCGACTATCTGTCCTAGATAGATCGACTATCTGATAGTTCGACTATCTGCTCTAATAGTTCGACTATCTGCCGGGGTAGTTCGACTATCTTCTTCGATAGTTCGACTATCTGGATCGTTCGACTATCTGCCCGATAGCTCGACGATCTCCGTGCGTCGTTCGACGATCTTCGAAGGTCGTTCGACGTTTTCTGTCTGCCTTTGTATTTTGTATTTATTTATTATATTTAATTATTTAATATATTTTCTGGCACACTATTTTAAGCTGTATGATAAAATTTCCAGGCATTATTTGCTCTATTCTTTTTGCCTGAGTTCAAATCTTTTAAGATAAAGTTGTTTGTCTTATTAGCTGTCTCTTTAAATTACTTTATCTGCTGACAGCCCTTTATAGCCGTTGGACTGAAAAGTCTTCTTTTTGCTATAAAGAGATTATTTCTGATGTGACTTTATTTAGTCCTTCTGATTATTTGATTTAAGCCTGCAGCTTCTTAGAAAGAGGTTTATTCCTTTTTATAGAATGTTTTGCTGCAGAGATATTTCTGTCTTCTTGATATTTACAGCCCATGTCTCAAGGCTCAGAAGAAGACAAATAATTCAAATGGAAGAGAGCCGTTGCTTGCTGATGATTATATAAAGAACCCTTTGAAGAAAGATTCAAGCTAGTTAATAGAAGCTAATAGCCAACCAGTGTCCATTCAAGCTCTCAAGCCTTCATCAAGCTCAAGCTTCCTGCTCTCAGCAATTTCCATCTAACTGAGAAGTGTTAAGATCTTCATCTCTTCTTCACCTGAGTTCTCCTGCTTTCAGGAAGTTCAAACTCAGAGTTCCTTTGAAGAAGAAGAAGAAGAAGATTGCTGCTTGAAGACTTTTGATTTTATTATTTACTTTCTTCCTGTAGCTTTTCCTTCAGAATTTTCTGAAGAGTTTTCTGCACTGAAGCAAGACTTCACCTGGACATCTTTGAGCCAGGGGGAGCCTTGATTCTTTAGATCATTCTAGCTCAGTACAAGCTTTTGTGCTTCTCTAATCTATTGTAAAATAGAGAAGACATCTTAACCTTCTTCCCCCTCCTGTACAGGGTTATTACTCCCTTCAAAAGTATCCCTTGGTGGCAGGGCACCTGATCAAAAACCTGTGCTTGGTTTTTAGACACCTGATCAAAAGTCTAAAGGGTTTCTGGATCTACCTGAAGCAGATCCTGTTGGTGGCAGGGCACCTGATCAAAAACCTGAGTGGATTCCTACCGTGTGGGTAGAAGAGTGGACGTACCCAAGTTGTTTGGGGAACCACTATAAATTTCCTTGTGTCGTCTGGATTCCATTGTTTAATTCCTGCATTGTGGCTGTGATTAGATATAACTAGGTTGCTAGTTGCTGATTAGGTTTTTCCAAGTTTAACTGTAATTACAGTTAGCTTGTGTTTGTACACATCACTTGTGTTAGGCTTTAAGGTTAAATCAATATCTGTAATCTTTTCATTCCGCACTTCACTCCAAGGGAGTTGGGTAGACTATTAAGTTTTGTCTGTGCAAAATTTGATAACTCTATTCACCCGTCCTCTAGAGTAGTATCTATCCCTTCACTTTCATTGGTGGAAAGGCATTCGAGGCTCCAACGACAATTTTGAAGCTGACAGACTACGACCTGATCCTGGGCATGGTATGGCTGCACTGGAACCATGCCCAGATTGACTGCCAGGCGAAGAGGATCACCGTGAGACACGGGGACTCTTTCATTACCATCGAAGGTATAAGACCTGTCTCTCGTATACTCTTATCTTCGGTACAGGCCGTTAAGGCCCATCTGTAGGGAGAGGAGGTCTATCAGATTCTATTTGAGATGACGGAAGTTAAGGAGTCGGTGACAGACATCCCGGTGGTGCGAGATTTCGCTGACATCTTTCCAGAGAAACTGCCAGGACTACCTCCACACCGAGAGCAGGATTTTCGGATACAGCTTGTGCCGGGGGCCAAGCCGGCGTCTAGGGCCCCTTATCGAATGGCCCCAAAGGAGTTGGCAGAGTTTCGGACTCAGTTGCAGGAATTGGTTGAGGCAAGATTTGTTAGACCGAGTTCCTCGCCATGGGGAGCACCGGTCCTATTCGTGAAGAAGAAGGATGGGACACTCCGCCTGTGCATCAATTATTGAGCACTAAACAGGCTGACCGTCCGGAATACCTATCCGCTCCCATGGATAGACGAATTGTTTGACCAGCTGGAGGGAGCCCATTATTTCTCGAAGCTGGACTTGAGGTCAGGATACTACCAGCTACGGATCCAGGAGGAGGATATCCCGAAGACGGCCTTCAGTAGCAGATATGGCCTGTATGAGTTCACCGTGATGCCCTTCGGGCTCACGAATGCTCCGTCGGCGTTCATGAGCCTCATGAACCGGGTTTTCGAGGCCTACTTGGATGTGTTCATCATAGTCTTCATAGACGACATCCTGATCTACTCTAGGACGGAGGAGGAGCACACTCGGCATCTGGCACTGACTTTGGAGAGGTTGCGGGAGCATCACCTTTATGCCAAATTCAGCAAGTGTCAGTTTTGGTTGAAGGAGGTGGCTTTTCTGGGCCACATTATCAGCGGAGCCGGGTTGGCAGTGGATCCGGCAAAGATTCGGGCAGTTCGAGATTGGCCGCAGTTGAAGACAGCCACCGATGTACGCAGTTTCTTGGGACTTGCCGGTTACTACCGGAAGTTTGTGGAGGGGTTCTCTCAAATTGCCCTCCCCCTCACATCGTTGACGAAGAAGGAGGCACCTTTCGTTTGGACCCCGCGGTGCCAGGCGGCCTTCTAGGAGCTGAAGGACCGACTCATCTCAGCCCCTATTCTGGCCCTTCCATCTGGAAAGGAAGGATTCCAGGTGTATACCGACGCATCATACCAAGGGATGGGAGCGGTGCTGATGCAGAACGGACACGTCATAGCATATGCCTCCCGCCAGCTGAATACCCATGAGAAGAACTACCCAGTGCACGACCTTGAGATGGGAGCGGTCGTTTTTGCTCTGAAGGTCTGGCGCCATTATCTTTATGGAGTCCACTGCGATATCTTCTCCGATCACAAAAACTTGAAATACGTGGACACGCAGAAGGAGCTGAATATCAGGCAGAGGCGCTGGGTGGAGTTCTTAGCAGATTATCAGTATGAGATGCACTACCATCCAGGGAAGGCAAACGTGGTGGCCGACGCGTTGAGTCGGAGAGCGGCCATTTCCGAAGACGGGCCCCAGGTTATGTCCATGGAGCTAGTCCGGTCATTCAGAGATATGCAGATATCCCTAGTATCCGAGGATGATCCAGAGCTGTATAGGGAGTATCTGACATCGATGGTGGCCATAGACGATATTCGGGATCGCATTCGGGACGGACAGAGGACAGATGCGTGGGCAGAGCCGTTGTTCCAAGCCTTGGAGGAGGGTTCGACAGGAGATTATTCCCTGAGAGATGGTCTGCTACATTTCAGAGGCAGAGTATATATACTCGCATGAGGCCAGATCCGAGAGGATATTATGACGGAGGCGCATTGCAGCCGGTACTCTGTGCACCCGGGGATCACAAAGATGACCGCTGATCTGAAGAAGATGATGTTTTGGCCGGGCATGAAGAAGGACATTACGTACTTCGTGACCCATTGCGAGGCGTGTCAGTTGGTGAAGGCGGAGTGCAAGAACCCCGCAGGATTGTTGCAGCCACTCCCGGTGCCGGAGTGGAAGTTTGATGATATAGCGATGGATTTTATACATGGTCTTCCCCGGTCTCGGACTGGGAACGACTCGATTTGGGTGATTGTCGATCGGTTGACGAAGGTGGCCCGCTTTGTACCGATCAGGAAGAATGACTCGGTGGGAGTGCTGGTACGGAAGTTCGTGGAGCAATATATCCGATATCATGGCGTGCCCCGGACGATAGTGTCGGACCGCGATGGACGGTTTACATCCAGGGAGTGGCGGTCAGTGCAGGCATATTTGGGCACCCGGTTGACTTTTAGCACGGCCTTCCACCCTCAGACGAACGGGCAGACCGAGCGCACCAACCGGACCTTGGAGGACTTACTACGGCTGTGTATACTGGACCGAGGGGAGCCGTGGGAGAAGATGTTACCGTTGGTCGAGTTCTCCTATAATAATAGCTACCAGTCCAGTATCAGGATGGCGCCCTATGAAGCCTTGTATGGAAGAAAATGTAGAACCCCGCTTTCTTGGGTTCAAGACGAGGATCCGAAGGTGTTGGGATCGGATTTTGTTGAAGACACCGAGGCTCAGGTGAGACTGATCAGAGATAGGATGTTGGAGGCGCAGAGCAGACAGGCTAAATACTATGACGCCCGACATCGTCAGGTGGAGTTTCGGGTAGGAGATCGAGTGTTCTTGAAGATTCGGCCCATGCACGGAGTCTCACGGGTGCGCGGTCGGAGGAAGAAGCTCAGCCCTAGGTATATGGGCCCTTACCGGATCCTGGAGCGGATCGGACCCCTAGCCTACAGGCTAGAGTTGCCGCCAGAGCTGGCAGCTCTACACGACGTCTTCCATATTTCTTCGCTGAGAAGGGCTCTATTACGCCCGGAGCAGCGGATTTCGACCACCGAAGGGCCGGTAGCTTCAGACCGATCTGTTCACTTGGAGCCGGTTCGGATCGACGACAAAGGAGTACGGATCTTGCGCCGCAAAAAGATCCCCTTAGTCAAGGTTCTGTGGAGAAACCACGGTCAGGAGGAGCACACCTGGGAACCGCAGGATCTGATGAGGCAAAGATACCCGGAGTTGTTCAGTCAGGTACATCTCACCACCTCTCGGTATTCTATAGATTGCCTTCTTGTTTTGAACAGTTAGGACTAGATAAGAAAAATCCAGGACCTAGGCATGCGCAATCAATCAAAAAGGTGGGGGCTAATCTTTTGTTTATTGGGGAGATTGTCTTCGTCTATCAAACAGATAGTCGCCTGAACCCAATAAAAAGATCGTATGGGATGTTACAAGTTTAATTTATTCCGATAGAAATCCCCGTAGGCTCAACCTCAATTTCGGGGACGAAATTTTTGTTTTGTTTATTGGGATTTGTAACATCCCATTTCTGGCTAGACCCCCTAGGAGTCAGTTGGTCGTGACAGAACCCCAGGAAGCACATAAAATTGAAATAAAGCGATCAATATTTCGGGTCACGGGTTGGTCACGCCCGTGACCGACCCGTCACGCCCGTGACTTTGGGCGTGACTACTTCGACGATCGTCGATCTCCACGAAACGATCGTCGAACGTGCAGCCTGGGCATGTCACGCCCGTGTCCAAGGTGTCACGCCCGTGACCTAGGGCGTGACTCCTTCGCCGAGCGTCGATCCCCGTAAAACGATCGTCAAAATTGCCGTTCGGGCCTGTCACGCCCGTGACAAAGAGTGTCACGCCCGTGACCTAGGGCGTGACCAGCCTTTAACGACCGTCGATCCCAGTTCGACGATCATCGACCTCAAAATTGCCATTCGGGCCTGTCACGCCCGTGACAAAGGGTGTCACGCCCGTGACCTAGGGCGTGACCACCATTCGATGACCGTCGATCTCAAATCGACGATCGTCGACCCAGTATTAACTACACGGGCCTGTCACGCCCGTGACCCAAGGTGTCACGCCCGTGACCATCCATCGACGATCGTCGATCTCAGTTCGACGATCGTCGAACCCAGAATTGGCTATTCGGGCCTGTCACGCCCGTGACCTATGTGTCACGCCCGTGACATTGGCCGAAACGAGGTTCAGGCCCGAATTTATTCTAACACGCGTGGAAATAAATGCTGGTGTGGGAAGTTACACCAGGAGTATTTATGGGCCGTTTCCTTCCTTAATTATTTAAATAAATAAGGAAAATGTTGGTCCAATAGGAAATCACCACCCGGCGAACACCTCTTCGTTTTCCAGCGTTGCCCTTCATCATAACCGAAGCGTTAAGGGGAGGAGCCTTCATGGCCATTAAGGCTTTACCCATTCATCTTCCCACTTTCTGACTTATAAAAGCCCACTTGGGGCAAGAGGAGAAGTTTACACGCTCAAGTAAACGGATCAGAGCCTTGTTCTTGCTGTAGGAGAAGTTCAGCAACGCCACCTCCGCGCCATGGCACCCCGTCGTTCTTCTCGCCTTCAAACCGCGAACAAGGTCCTCCTCTGCTCTTTCTCTTTCATGGGTAGATCTTAGGATTCTTAGAAAAGAAGTTCGCGCTCAACAGAGCCGGACCCGTCTCTCGTTTTCATGGGAAAACCATGAAAATGGTATTTTTGAGTTCGCCGGAAACCGCCACCTCCGGCGGCCAAACCACCGCCGACCGCTAGCCATCGCCTCAACGGAGGTGGTGGTGGTGGTGGCTGGCCAGGGAAGTGACCGGACTGCCGGCGACGGATCACGGAATGATTACAGGAAAAATGGTTTTCTGTCTGTTTTCGGGTTCATGAAGAAGATGAACAGTAGAACCAATATTATAATACCTAGATTATTATATACTACATGATGGAAAAATAGATTATTTGAATATATTTTGAGGCTGCAAAATGAGGCACTTAGACGGCCTTAGTAGCAGATATGGCCTGTATGAGTTCACCGTGATGCCCTTCGGGCTCACGAATGCTCCGTCGGCGTTCATGAGCCTCTTGAACCGGGTTTTCGAGGCCTACTTGGATGTGTTCGTCATAGTCTTCATAGACGACATCCTGATCTACTCTAGGACCGAGGAGGAGCACACTCGGCATCTGGCACTGACTTTGGAGAGGTTGCGGGAGCATCACCTTTATGCCAAATTCAGCAAGTGTCAATTTTGGTTGAAGGAGGTGGCTTTTCTAGGCCACATTATCAGCGGAGCCGGGTTGGCAGTGGATCCAGCAAAGATTCGGGCAGTTCGAGATTGGCCGCAGTTGAAGACAGCCACCGATGTACGCAGTTTCTTGGGACTTGCCGGTTACTACCGGAAGTTCGTGGAGGGGTTCTCTCAGATTGCCGTCCCCCTCACATCGTTGACGAAGAAGGAGGCACCTTTTGTTTGGACCCCGCGGTGCCAGGCGGCCTTCCAGGAGTTGAAGGACCGACTCATCTCAGCCCATATTCTGGCCCTTCCATCTGGAAAGGAAGGATTCCAGGTGTATTCCGACGCATCATACCAAGGGATGGGAGCGGTGCTGATGCAGAACGGACACTTCATAGCATATGCCTCCCGCCAGCTGAAGACCCATGAGAAGAACTACCCAGTGCACGACCTTGAGATGGGAGCGGTCGTTTTTGCTCTGAAGGTCTGGCGCCATTATCTTTATGGAGCCCACTGCGATATCTTCTCCGATCACAAAAACTTGAAATACGTGGACACGCAGAAGGAGCTAAATATCAGGCAGAGGCGCTGGGTGGAGTTCTTAGCAGATTATCAGTATGAGATGCACTACCATCCAGGGAAGGCAAACGTAGTGGCCGACGCGTTGAGTCGGAGAGCGGCCATTTCCGAAGACGGGCCCCAGGTTATGTCCATGGAGCTAGTCCGGTCATTCAGAGATATGCAGATATCCCTAGTATCTGAGGATGATCCAGAGCTGTATAGGGAGTATCTGACATCGATGGTGGCCATAGACGATATTCGGGATCGCATTCGGGACGGACAGAGGACAGATGCGTGGGCAGAGCCGATGTTCCAAGCCTTGGAGGAGGGTTCGACAGGAGATTATTCCCTGAGAGATGGTCTGCTACATTTCAGAGGCAGAGTATATATACCCGCAGGAGGCCAGATCCGAGAGGATATTATGATGGAGGCGCATTGCAGCCGGTACTCTGTGCACCCGGGGATCACAAAGATGACCGCTGATCTGAAGAAGATGATGTTTTGGCCGGGCATGAAGAAGGACATTACGTACTTCGTGACCCATTGCGAGGCGTGTCAGTTGGTGAAGGCGGAGTGCAAGAACCCCGCAGGATTGTTGCAGCCACTCCCGGTGCCGGAGTGGAAGTTTGACGATATAGCGATGGATTTTATACATGGTCTTCCCCGGTCTCGGACGGGGAACGACTCGATTTGGGTGATTGTCGATCGGTTGACGAAGGTGGCCTGCTTTGTACCGATCAGGAAGGATGACTCGGTGGGAGTGCTGGTACGGAAGTTCGTGGAGCAATATATCCGATATCATGACGTGCCCCGGACGATAGTGTCGGACCGCGATGGACGGTTTACATCCAGGGAGTTGCGGTCAGTGCAGGCATATTTGGGCACCCGGTTGAATTTTAGCACGGCCTTCCACCCTCAGACGGACGGGCAGACCGAGCGCACCAACCGGACCTTGGAGGACTTACTACGGCTGTGTATACTGGACCGAGGGGAGCCGTGGGAGAAGATGTTACCGTTGGTCGAGTTCTCCTATAATAATAGCTACCAGTCCAGTATCAGGATGGCGCCCTATGAAGCCTTGTATGGAAGAAAATGTAGAACCCCGCTTTCTTGGGTTCAAGACGAGGATCCGAAGGTGTTGGGATCGGATTTTGTTGAAGACACCGAGGCTCAGGTGAGACTGATCAGAGATAGGATGTTGGAGGCGCAGAGCATACAGGCTAAATACTATGACGCCCGGCATCGTCAGGTGGAGTTTCGGGTAGGATATCGAGTGTTCTTGAAGATCCGGCCCATGCACGGAGTCTCACAGGTGCGCGGTCGGAGGAAGAAGCTCAGCCCTAGGTATATGGGCCCTTATCGGATCCTGGAGCGGATCGGACCCCTAGCCTACAGGCTAGAGTTGCCGCCAGAGCTGGCAGCTCTACACGACGTCTTCCATATTTCTTCGTTGAGAAGGGCTCTACTACGCCCGGAGCAGCGGATTTCGACCACCGAAGGGCCGGTAGCTTCAGACCGATCTGTTCACTTGGAGCCGGTTCGGATCGACGACAAAGGAGTACGGATCTTGCGCCGCAAAAAGATCCCCTTAGTCAAGGTTCTGTTGAGAAACAACGGTCAGGAGGAGCACACCTGGGAACCGCAGGATCTGATGAGGCAAAGATACCCGGAGTTGTTCAGTCAGGTACATCTCACCACCTCTCGGTATTCTATAGATTGCCTTCTTGTTTTGAACAGTTAGGACTAGATAAGAAAAATACAGGACCTAGGCATGCGCAATCAATCAAAAAGGTGGGGGATAATCTTTTGTTTATTGGGGAGATTGTCTTCGTCTATCAAACAGATAGTCGCCTGAACCCAATAAAAAGATCGTATGGGATGTTACAAGTTTAATTTATTCCGATAGAAATCCCCGTAGGCTCAACCTCAATTTCGGGGACGAAATTTTTGTTTTGTTTATTGGGATTTGTAACATCCCATTTCCGGCTAGACCCCCTAGGAGTCAGTTGGTCGTGACAGAACCCCAGGAAGCACATAAAATTGAAATAAAGCGATCAATATTTCGGGTCACGGGTTGGTCACGCCCGTGACCGACCCGTCACGCCCGTGACTTGGGCGTGACTACTTCGACGATCGTCGATCTCCACGAAACAATCGTCGAACGTGCAGCCTGGGCATGTCACGCCCGTGTCCAAGGTGTCACGCCCGTGACCTAGGGCGTGACTCCTTCGCCGAGCGTCAATCCCCGTAAAACGATCGTCAAAATTGCCGTTCGGGCCTGTCACGCCCGTGACAAAGAGTGTCACGCCCGTGACCTAGGGCGTGACCAGCCTTCAACGACCGTCGATCCCAGTTCGACGATCATCGACCTCAAAATTGCCGTTCGGGCCTGTCACGCCCGTGACAAAGGGTGTCACGCCCGTGACCTAGGGCGTGACCACCATTCGACGACCGTCGATCTCAAATCGACGATCGTCGACCCAGTATTAACCACACGGGCCTGTCACGCCCATGACCCAAGGTGTCACGCCCGTGACCATCCATCGACGATCGTCGATCTCAGTTCGACGATCGTCGAACCCAGAATTGGCTATTCGGGCCTGTCACGCCCGTGACCTATGTGTCACGCCCGTGACCTATGTGTCACGCCCGTGACATTGGCCGAAACGACGGTTCAGGCCCGAATTTATTCTAACACGCGTGGTAATAAATGCTGGTGTGGGAAGTTACACCAGGAGTATTTATGGGCCGTTTCCTTCCTTAATTATTTAAATAAATAAGGAAAATGTTGGTCCAATAGGAAATCACCACCTGGCGAACACCTCTTCGTTTTCCAGCGTTGCCCTTCATCATAACCGAAGCGTTAAGGGGAGGAGCCTTCATGGCCATTAAGGCTTTACCCATTCATCTTCCCACTTTCTGACTTATAAAAGCCCACTTGGGGCAAGAGGAGAAGTTTACACGCTCAAGTAAATGGATCAGAGCCTTGTTCTTGCTGTAGGAGAAGTTCAGCAACGCCACCTCCGCGCCATGGCACCCCGTCGTTCTTCTCGCCTTCAAACCGCGAACAAGGTCCTCCTCTGCTCTTTCTCTTTCATGGGTAGATCTTAGGATTCTTAGAAAAGAAGTTCGCGCTCAACGGAGCCGGACCCGTCTCTCGTTTTCATGGGAAAACCATGAAAATGGTATTTTTGAGTTCGCCGGAAACCGCCACCTCCGGCGGCCAAACCACCGCCGACCGCTAGCCATCGCCTCAACGGAGGTGGTGGTGGTGGTGGCTGGCCAGGGAAGTGACCGGACTGCCGGCGACGGATCACGGAATGATTACAAGAAAAATGGTTTTCTGTCTGTTTTCGGGTTCATGAAGAAGATGAACAGTAGAACCAATATTATAATACCTAGATTATTATATACTACATGATGGAAAAATAGATTATTTGAATATATTTTGAGGCTGCAAAACGAGGCACTTAGAGGCCGAATTAGGAAAAATGACCAGTCACAAAAGTTGTAGCCCTCTGGGTCTACTTTAATTTAAAATTGATTTTATTCAATTTGGGTGAGTGGTTTGACCATAGCACTCATTTTGGTGGGATCAAGACCTAGGCTAACCAGAAATTGAAATGGTTGCCCACGGTTCATAATATGTCCAAATGACTTTAAATTTGGGCTGGAGGTCTATAATATGTATGTCGAGAGGCTGTCCAAAAATGAGAATTTTTGGAGAACTTTTGCCTAAAGTTTTTTGTAAAATTCTAATAAACATTATAAAATTAATTAGGAGATGAAATTAAGTCCAAACTCCCCCAAATTTTGGGTGGTGGTCCCTGGCATCAATGTTAAGATCTGTACAAAATTTCAACTCAATTGGTCGAGTTTTGAATAGGGAAGTATTAAGTCCTAGATAGGTCTTGGTGAGGGGTACTTTGGGGAAAAAGTACAATTGGAAATGGAGTGGACAAATCTCCTCAAAAGAGGCTGAAGTTGTGGCCACTGATTTGTTAAGTCTATGTCTACTCTCTTGGGTAACATGGTGTGGATTAGGGTGGATTTTACCCTAAGAGACCGGCTCAAACCCAGTGTGTGGTAGTTTGAGGTTTGTGAAGGACATAGGAGCAAAAGCTCTTGTATGCCCTTGAAATTTGGAAGAGAGTGGAATGATATGCTGAAAACTCTCTGGTTGAAATGGTGAAGGCATTGGAGGTAATTAGGTACCTCGGAAGTTGAGATTTTGGTTTAGGATAGAAATGTAATTTAGTTATTTTAAGCACTAAATCTAATCCAAAAATTATGAAACTCGGGAGGAGGGAGTTTTAGGATGTTTTAGACTTATGATAATTTTCCTGGAATTTTATGATTGATAAATATTATACTTCATGTGTTAAAGGATTATTTGCCCGACTTGTTGTTTCAATTATTGGGAGGCTCTAAATTAATTATAATCAGTTAAATTTCTGGATTTAGATCTTGACTGGTAGAACATTGATCTCTGGATTTTCATAGAATTTTATGTTGAGTAAATCTAGTACTTTATTCACAGATGATAGAAAGGGCTTTTATGTTTAAAAATTAATTATGGATAAAATACTTACTGGAAAATTATGAGACTTGGGCAGTGCTAATTTTAGGCCTTTATCTGCATGGAATAAATTATTTATAATTTTTGAAAGAATATTTTCTGTACTTAATTCATAAACAACAAAAGTTAGAGATTATTTCTAAAATAGTTTTCATGCCCTTTTAATGATAGAAAAATTATGATACTTAGGATTTAACCTATTGAGATAACCTAGTATTTATCATAAATTTGCTGGACATCTTGCATGAGAACTTAGGGTAGTTCATGTTCAACCGGTAGCCCTTAGGATTTTCGAGGAATTTAATTAAATGCCAAATAAATTAGGAAAATTTCCATTTTCTTGACTTAGGTCATTTATATCATGGTAAGTCTCCAGTAAATAATTTAGGGCATTTGGATGAGTAATGGATCGTTGCATAACCGGTTCGACATGTAGCCTAGGTCGGTCTGCATACAGCAATTTGTGAAATACAATAGGACATGATCTGAGGAAGTCATTGGAGTTAAACATTTTGTCTGGGTGGAAATGTGGAGGAAAACGCAATACGAAGATATAAAGAGTAGCGAGAAGTGGTGATAGCTAGAGTTAAGAGGTGCTCGGGTTCGGCGAAAGATCGCTTTTCCCGAAGAGAGGAAGGTTAAAAATTACCCTAGGATAGTCTATCGTAATATGAGAAGGGAATCGGGCTAAGGGAAATAAACCAACAATATTAAGTGCCTTGCGAAAGGGAACTTCGGGCCGTAATGCCGCCGTCTTGGTTCCTAGTGCCCCTTGAGAGCCCTTCACGGGGAATACCGGGGGCAGTCCTGGGCTAACGTAAATTGTAATAATGAACTGGCAAGAGTAACTTAGTAACTAGGATTGCACTTTTCACAAACACTGTTGGCACAGGAAGATTGATGAGAGCTTCGGCTCGGGTGATTTGGAAACGGACGTTTGGGTCCGGGGAGCTTCGGCTCGGTTGGTTGGAGACGGACGTTTGGTCCGGGGAGCTTCGGCTCGGTTTTGTGTGTTTACGATAAACTTGCATGTGCATAAGATAGGACAAAGTTAAGGTGGTGGGTTTTTCGATATCGGGGAGTTCGATTGCACCGACACCGATATCGTTGACTCGGCGGGATGATTAGCACTTCGCCAACAGAAGTCCGGTGCGCCAACCGGCAAGAGTACGCAGGCGTCCGCTTAGTGCACCAAGCGTTGAGGCGTACGATAGGTCAGACCAGTGGTGCTTTTACTGGCTTTGAGGTGGGCGAGGCCCAACCCACCGCTTCCGTCTGCCACTACGGAGGTATCCTGGGAGGTAACGGCTCCGAAAGGGGGAACTAAAGGTCTGTGTGCACAGAGTCGGGTGTGTGAGTTGCACTTGCATGTTTCATCATACCCACTAGCATGTCATAGCATAATCGATTCATTTAACCCTAACACCTAAAGTATAAGTGGTATGGGACGCTTATACATTAGGACCTGCAAAACGACCCCTTGGTCTATAAGCTTGTGTGGGCAAGTTTATAAATCAAAGGTTAATTTCAATATATAACAACCATTGCTGTTTGATAACCGACACCCCAAGGTATAAGTGGTATGGGACACTTATACGATGGGAGCCTTGCAAAAGATCCCTTTTGCTTATGTGTTCTCGCATAAGTGAAGGTTTAGTTTCATATAATTACTTTTCCTACTGCTAGACCTATTATAACATTCATAATAACTGCTCACCGAATACATCTTGCTAGATTAAGTCCACTGTCACCTGTTTACTTTTATTCTCCACAAATATGTCCTCCCCTTTCTTTCTCCCCGCTCGGTACCTAGGAGCCATGGGGGAAGGGGTAGGGGATGATAGGGCTTAGTCTTTATGACTAACGGTTTTCGAACCGCATCATTTAGGGGATCGTGGAGCCCAGCATGGAGGAGCAGCCCCAGAGATCGGTGTGCCTGGAGATGGGGCAGTCTAGCTCCGGAGTTCATACAGCCGGGACCGTGAGTCTCGACCTTGAGTAGTTTCTGTTTCGCTTCCGCATGAGAGACTTGTAGTGAGGACATTTTGTACCGGGCATAAGCCCGCATTTATAGTACTCTGATGATTTCTGTGGACACTCCCTTCGTGGAGATTTTATCTTATTTACATGTGATGTGTTATTGTGGACTGCATTGTTCTTACTTCAATTATTATGCTACTTATTGTGATCGAAAAGGCCGGCATAATCGGCGCGTTGTAGTGACGACCTTCCCGGGTGCGAAGGTGTCACCGCAAAGCGGCGGTTCTGGGCATAAGACCCCGGTGGTTGAGAAAGAAAAAAAAGGGGTCTTACAATTTATATGTATTATTATTGTCATTATCTATAGATTATTAGATCCTATATATATATATATTTCAAATAATATGACGGTTCAGCTCCGTTCAGGCCGTCCAAATCGGTCGGACTGTGAACATTATCACAAAACATAATATAGTATATTAAAGTGATTGTTAAAATTGACAAACAAACTAATTGAAGAATAAAACTAAAAACAAACTGTTTATTTAAGTTTTTACATGAAGTATTACAACCTTAAATTAGAATTGATATTAAAACATAGACAAAAACTTGTATAAATAATCACTCATCAACGGTCAACACCGAACTTGTTACTTCCACAATGCTGCCCGTAGGGAAACGACACTCTAAGCATTGGATTGCTAATTCTCTTCTATCCATTCAACATACATTATGGCCATAGTTAAATCATTTATACATCTATCAATTTATAACTACCCATTTATATCAGGCTCTTTCCTTCAATAAAGCTTGTCCACAACTCGTTATACAAATTCAAATTTATAACCTCAACTTATCATATCACTATGATGGTTATGTGAAAGAGTTCACCCAAGCCTCGAGTTGGATCGCAACATTAAATTCCACCAAATCGCACTCCACATTACACAGCCCAGAATTTAGGTGCAGCCTTAATCCGGTCAGCAACTTCGACCAAGGATTCCCAAGGCTACAGAAATCCGGCGAGTGCGTGTAACCACACGTTGGAAAGATAATTTTAAGGGCTACAACTTTCGTGTTTAGTCAAAAGCCCAGATATGGCTAGAACACCCGTGAAAGTGGCCACGAAGATTGCTGCGTGCAGAAATCAGATTTCTGCACGCATCTTAAGGCGAGATGAACGGCATCCGTTCATCTTCCTCCTTGCACCGATCTCCCAAAAACTTCTCCAAAAATTACGTCAACCCTTATTCACCCTCACAAAGCCATACTTCTCCACGAATCACTCTCTCATCTTCACTTTGAAGAATGAAGAGGTTGGAGGGGACTAAGCCTAGAAGACGACCTAGGCATGGCTTTTTTCCTAGGAAATATCCTCCTCACCATCAAGACTCTATGGAGTCGATATCTCTCTTAGAATATTAACTACAGATCTAGCACCAAGGGAGAGGGGAGGAAGCTCACATCATTTCTAGCGGTACAACCATTTCCGGCCATGGATCTAGTCATCCTTCTTTGCGACATCTCTTGCTTGTGCAGTTGTTCTTCACGACAAAGGAAGGAGAGAGAGAGAGGGCCGCCTCCAGGAGCTCCGACGGTTTCCCTCGGCTCTGTTGGTTTCGCAAGGTTCGCGATGACGGCAAGATCGATCAGCAAGGATGGCTAGGGTTTGACTTAATCTTCTCTTATAAACCGATGTATTAGGTTAAATCCCTTCTGCCACGTGTCAACGCCCCATTGGACCGCCCAAATTAGGTCTTACTTGAAGTGACCGGTCCAAGGAATCATCCAGCACGAATCCCGAAGTCCGATTCAGTCTGCCTGCGCAAGCCGGCGAATCTGCCTGGGCGAAGAAAAGACACAGGTCAAATTCGACGGGAATCAACTGTCATTCTCGACGATCGGTGAGAATCGCCGAGCATTCTCGACGAATTCATCGGGTATCAACAATGATACCCGGCGAATTTCACTTAGCCAACCTATCGGAAATCCTGGCGTTGAGTGCGTTGAGTATCAGTCAGCGATACTCGACGATCGGTGGGTATCACCGGGCATTCTCGACGATCGGTGAGAATCGTCGGGCATTCTCGACGATCGGTGAGAATCGCCGGGCATTCTCGACGAATTTCCCTTAGGACATTTCATTTTTATCCGTTGGATATCACTCAACCCTACACTCCATTCAACGCACTTGACACCTTTTGCCAGTGCACCCCGAACCCGAGTCAAGTCTCTTGACTCAGAACTCGTGCGAGGGGCCTAGCGCGAATTGGGACGTTACATCAAATCTCCATTTAGGAACGCAGATTTCACGTCCATCTGATAGACAGTGAATCCTTTGTGAGAGGCATACTCTAGGAACAATCTGATCGCCTCGAGCCTTGCAACCGGTGCAAAGGTTTGGTCGAAGTCAATTACCTCCTCCTGTCTGTAACCTTGAGCCACCAGTCTGGCCTTGTTCTTGATGATGACACCGTGTTCATCCAGTTTGTTTCTGAAGATCCACATAGTGTCTATCACATTCTGTTTCTTTGGTTTGGAAACAAGCGTCCAGACGTTGCATCGTTCGAATTGATGTAGTTCATCTTGCATGGCCAATATCCATGATGCATCTTTGTTCGCTTCGTCGAACTTCTTTGGCTCAACCTGTGACAGAAAACTAAGGTGCAGAATCTCGTTAATTGTACCTCTTCGAGTTCTGACACCGTCACGAGGATCTACTATGATCTGATCTCTGGGATGATCCCTCACGTGTCGGAGCTCTAAGAGTCTGGCATCTGGAGCTCTAACAGCTTCTCAGGCTCCTCCCTCTCCTGGGAGATTTTCTCCATCCTGATTGTCATCTTCTCCAGTTGGCATTGAGGTGGAGACCTTGACGTACTTGGGAGTTGCATCTTTAGTAGTCTCATCGAGACTTAGCTGTTCAAGCGTTGCACATGCATCATCAAGAATGACACTGGAAGAATTGCTATGAAGCAAGCTTCCTTTATCAAATACAACATTAATGGACTCCTCTACCACTAGGGTTTTCTTATTGAAAACCCTATAAGCCCGACTATGGCTACTATAGCCCATGAAGATGCCTTCGAAGCATTTTCTCCAAATTTAGTACGTGGGTACTTCCCATTATTGAGTACATAGCATCTGCAGCCAAAAATCCTTAAATAGGACATGGTCGGTTTCCTGCCTTTCAATAGCTCATAAGACGTCTTACGATGATTCTTGTTGATCAATGCTCGGTTCTGTACATGACAAGCCGTATTGACAGCCTCTGCCAAGAAGTACTCTGGAAGAGAAGCGTCATTCAATATTATCGTACATGCTTCAATGAGCGTTCTATTTCTCCTCTCCGCAACTTCGTTTTGCTGAGGAGTATGCGGGGAGTAAAACTCATGAAAGATACCATGTTCTTCACAGAATTCTGTCATAGCACCAGACTCGAATTCTGTTCCATGGTCACTTCTGATTTTAACCACGGAGCAGTTAAGTTCGTTCTGAATCTGTTTGATAAAATTAGTGAAGATGTCAAACGTATCTGACTTTCGTTTCAAGAAGAACACCCACGTAAACCGAGAGTGATCATCAACAATCACTAGCGTATACAATTTGCCTCCTAAGCTATGAACTTGCACTGGACCGAACAAGTCCATATGTAGAAGATAAAAACATCTGCAGGAGTCTTTGTCTGCAATGCCCTTAAAGGTAGCCTGAGTCTGTTTGCCCATCTGGCATACAGGATAAGGGTTATCTTTGATGCACTTAATAGTATGGGCATCCCTTACTAAATTCTTGGAAAACAACATATTAATAGTCTTGAAATTAATATGTGTTAATCTCTTGTGCCATTGTTAACAAAGAGATGCACTGCCTTTTTCTACTAGGCACACGGGGGTAGAAGAATCTAAGCTAAGAAAATCTAAGCAAAAGATATTTCTGCTCCTAATGCCAGTTAATACCGTCTCCGAAGAGACACGCGATATTATCAAGCACTTCTCCTTGCATAACTTAACGTCGTATCCTTTATCACACAACTGGCTTACACTGATCAGGTTATGGTTTAACCCTTCAACATAGGCCACATCTATGATAGAGAATACACTGTTGGAAATCATACCATAACCCCTGGTGACTCCTTGATCTGATCCTCCAAAGATGACTTTGGGTCCATTTTCGACTGGGGAGTAATCACGCAGCAGGCTTCTTTTCCCCGTCATTTGCCGGGAACATCCACTGTCCAAGTACCAAATTAGCATTTTGGTGGCCTTTGGACATACCTGCAAAACAGAATTAGTTTCCCTTAGGAACCCAATCGAACTTGGGTCTTAGATTCCTTCTTAGCACACTCCCCCTCGGTTGGTTAACCCTACGAGTGGTCGGCCTTGCATTGCTAATAAAAGGAGTCTCATTGTATCTTGGATTAAACCAGCAATCCACAACTAAGTGACCAACTTTGCCATAGCACCAACAGTCAAACCTGTTGTACCGTTTCCTAGGCTCCTGCTTCACCCTTGGAATGGTGGGTCCAGCCGGGGCCTTGGATCTGGAGGTGGAGGCACCATGATGACAGCAGTCACACGATTTCTTCACTTCCTGTTCCTTCAGTATATCAGGCTTGGCCTTTGGTGCCTGCTTCCTATTATGGCCGCTAGAGAAGTGGCCATAATTCTCCACTTGGATTTCCTCATAAGGTGCCTTGAAGACACTCTCACCGTAGTTATGGGGGAAGGTCCAACCATCATACCGGCTCTTGGGCTTTTCAACCGAGGGCTGGAAGAAGTGGTCATATGTTAACTCAAAGTCCTGCTCATTGAAAGGAAAGCCAGGCTTTCTGAATGAAATAGGACCGAGTGGGGCCTTTTCCTTTTCTGCAGCAGAGGCCTTCTTAGCAGCCTTATTTCTCCTCTGATTTCTGTTTCTCCTAGATGATTTACCAGGCACACCCACATGCCCTAAGCCAGCCCCCTTAGCCTGAGCAGAGAATTTATCAACCAGAGGAAAAACGGTCTTGGGCATAGAGAAGCTTTTGACAATCTTTCTCTCTGCCGCAAGCTGTTCTTCCAACTTGTTGATTTCTTCCTGTTTTTGGTCAAGGAGCCTTAGAGAATCTGAGTGCTCATAAGTTAGGCCTAGGTGTTCCTGTTGGAGAGAAATCAAGCTAGTGATTTCTTCTCTTAGGGACACACCCTCAGCCTTAAGGAATTTGACCTCCTTTTTATGAGCCCTCAATCTCTTGCGGCATTCCTCAAAGATATTGAGCAGAAGCTCATACTTTTCGAGGAGCTCAGCTTCACGGGCAAATGGGCTGTCCTCTAGATCATCTTCAGGAGACTCAAAGTCAGAGTCAGAGAGGGGGGTATGATCTTTTACCTTCCCAGTAAATGGGGGGCAGTCTCCTTCTGAGTCGGAGCGACCCACTAGCCCGAAGTAGGCTTCCTCATCATCACTAGAGTCTGAAGAAACAGATTCACTCAGTGTCTTTGGCTTTTTAGCAATGTAGCTCCTCTCCTTCTTCTTATCTCTAAAGGACCTGTGCTCCTCTCCCTTCCCCTTATCTCTTTTGCTTTGGTGGCAGTCAGCAATGACGTGGCCTGGCTTATTGCATCCAAAGAAAATAATGTCAGCAGAGCGATGTTTGTTCTGTTTAGATTCATACCTGTAAGAAGAGTAATTCTTCTTCTGATGTCTGGAGGAGGAGCCGTCTCTCTTTCTTTGATACCTCAACTTGAGGAACTTCTTGAACTCTCGAGTGATGAAGGAGAATTCTTCTTCAGATAGCTCTGAGCCGGAAGAGCATGGCTCAAAGTCTTCTTCCTCATCCTTTTTTCAAGAGAGGGACGAGGCTGCACCCTTGCCTTTCCTTGATTGATTGGCTTTCAGGGCTACAGTATTTTCTTTGGCAGCGGCTTTATCGGCTTCTTCTTCAGCTTTTCTGGTGTTCAGCTAAAGCTCATAGGACATAAGCTTCCCAAACAGAATCTGGGGATCAGTTTCTGCCAGCTTGCCAAATTCTATGATGGCGCAGATCTTGGTGTCCCGTTCCTTAGTAAGGGATCTAAGGAATTTGTCATTTAGTTCACCGTCGGTGAACACTCTGCCATAACCCTTCAGGGCATTGACGATCTTCAGGAAGTTCTCGAATGTCACTCCAATTTCTTCCTTGGGACCTTGCCTGATGGCCTCATACTTTTGGTTCAGAAGGGACCTTCGATCATCCCTTACTTCATCAGTGCCTTCCATCAGAATGATAAGGCAGTGCCATATTTCCTTGGCAGTCCTGCAGTTGCAGAAATTTTGCATCATGGAATCATCGACGACACTTACTAAGATGTTTTGAGCTTTCTTGTCTAGTCCGATAAGCACCATCTCATCCTTATCCATTTCGGAGTGCTTCTTGGGCACCATCTTGGTAGGATCTATGGTGGAGGCCTTAGTGGGGATATAAGGGCCCTCCTCCACTACCATGAAGAGTTGAGGGTCGACTGCTTCCATGTAGAACCTTATCCTTTCCTTCCAAATGGGAAAGTTCAGCTTGGTGCATACTGGGATCTTTCCTGAATACTTGAGTCCGTCCATTCCCGAGATCTTCTTTCCTCTTGACACTAAACACATGATCTTACTCAAGGTGTTAACCTTATTGATGAGCAACCTCCCTCTGATATAACTTGAAAGTCTCTAGTGTCGACTAAATCCACCTAGGGGGGGGGGGAATAGGTGTCGTGTCGTCTTTTGCGGAATTAAATGTACCTACACAAATTAACAAACACAATACAGAAAACACACAAAGAGTTATAGTTGTTCCCCGATTTGGGTACGTCCACTTTCCCCCTTCGACCTATCTCCCACAAAGGGACGACTCGGTCACTTCTCCAAACGGATTGAAATCCAATCCTCACACTACGGAAGGAACCCTTCCAACAAAGGAGTCACAACTCCACCACCACGGGTTGCACCCAACCCTTACAACTAGGAATAAAAAATTCCTTTACAATAAACCAAAATAGAATGTAAAAGAAAATACAAACAACGCTTTTGGAGATGCCGATGTCCTTCTTCGTTCTTTGAAGCTTGCTTGAAGATTACGAAGAATCCACAACCGGATTTCTCTCTTGGAGAGGATCTTGTCAAGATCGGCGGCGGTAAGTGATTGCGGCGGCGATACATTGTAGATCCAAACTTCTTGACGAAGCACGCAAGGTCTATGAATGATCTCAGTTGGATCAATCGTCTCCACCGATTCGGAATTAAGAACTAGTCTTGTTCAACGAATTGAGAGACAAGAGATCTCAAGAGAGATGCGTGAGATGCATGGCTTGTCTCGGTACTGTCGTCGGAAGATCAAAGAAGCACTGAGATCAATAATAAATGGCGATGACGAACTTGCAAGCGGCTACAGGCGATTGGCGGTTTCCACGATCGGCTAGGGCACGACATCGGCTACTTTTGATTTTGCGTGAATGAGTTACTGTAGAAGTTCAAAATACATGTGTATAATACCCTGATCCAACCCTAAAAGACCGTTGTGGGGCCCACAAGGAGAAACCCTAACCCCGGCCTAAACAGCGCACGATAAGGTGGTTCGGTCCAGTGAACGAAGAAAATTTGCCTAAGGCAAAATTGGCGAGAATCGTTGGTGATTCCCGTCGAAGTCGGAGGGAATCACTCACGATTCCCGTCGATTCTGCCTTGGCCGAATTCCAGTAGGAAACCTTGTCAGCCGGAGGAAATCGGCAGGAATGCAGACTGATTATCGTTGAATCGGCGGGAATCACTAACGATTCCCGTCGAAGACGGCGAGAATCACTTAATGATTCCCGTCGATTCTGCCTTAGCAGAATTTCTGTTTGGAAAACTGATAACTGGAAGAAGTCAACGGGAATGCAGACTGTTTCTCGTCGAATCAGCGGGAATCACAAACGATTCTCGTCGAAGTCGGCGAGAATCACTTTGTGATTCCCGTCGATTTTGACTTAGAAGAATTTTCCCTTCCTTCCCTTGATGACTTGGTCTTTGACCCATCTTTTCTCCTTCTTATTCTCTTGATCTGCCTTAACCCTGTACTTGAAAATAAGTACACTCCAATAGAGAGAGCACACGTGAGTCAACACACTGATCTACTCAACAAGGGATTACGTTTCGCAGACCAGTTTATATTGACCCACTGCACCCTGACATTGGTGTGTACTTAGCATGGAATAGCTGTAAGCACAACTTGATAGAAGATCGTCAAATACATTATCAATTCAACTTAGCTTGTTCAGGGGCTTTTTCAAATCAGGTACATTGTGGATACAGTACCCAACAAGATGTGTATCAGATAACTGCAACTTGGTCGAATTTCAAAAACAAACTCTGCAATAAATGTGCAGCCAAAATCTTGGGAACGAAAAATGGCAAGAATGCTGTCAATTATTCTATTTTATGTCTGTCCCGAGATATAAGCAATTAATTCCATGGAGGATATTAGAAATCAATGCTGCAAGTAACGGCTCTATTCAGAGAATATAAGAGCATTGATTTACAAGGGAATTAATATCCTATAATAGATAAAAAGTAATGAGACAGAAAGAGAAAGAATAAATAACAAAATGTCTTACAATTTTCGTCGACCTGAGATCATCTTTCGTCGACCTGTAATTTCATTGACTTGTAATTTCGTCGACCTGAGCTCTACGAACAACTGCACTGCATAAACTGAATGATTCTGTGCTCTGAGTTCGTTGACCTGAGATCTGCTTTGTCTTTGAGTGAATTATGTCGCTGAGTCCATTATGGTGCTGAGTGATTATGGCGCTGAGTGATGAAGTATTAGTCGGCCTGAGAATAGAGATCGTCGAACTCAGTTCAGAGAATTTTATCTCTGAGTTAGTTGAGCTGAGTACGACTATCTTCGACCTGAGATCGACGAACGTAGATCTCTTTTTCTAAATCTTGATTTCTCTAAGTCTTGAGTCTCTGGCAGTGATGGAGGCTGGTCCTTTGTATTGTTGACTCTAAGGACATGGCCTAAACTCTAGAAATACATAAAATTTGACCCTTCTATACAACATGGGTCACAACCTAAGAAGAGAATCTAGCCCAAATCACCTAGGGGTTCCAACAATCTCCCCCTATTTGGGTGAGGTTACTTCAAAACAAAAAAATAAAGATCACAAGACAAAATGAAGTAAACATAGCATGAAAACTGATATAACTGATAGAATAAATAAGCTATCAGTACCTTTATAAATCTATGTATCCAGATTGTTCACAGAAAACACAGAAAATAAACAATTTAAATGTTCTTGTGAGAATCAGAAGACTTTGCAAATATGATTGTCCTGTTTGGATCTTGAGCTTGCTTCATAGTCATGGTAAAATCAGCATCTCCGAGAGTCTTTTGAGAGGTGGTTTTTGGAACCATAGCTTCAGAATATAGACTCATGTATTCATCAATATTGAACAGTTTCTCTACTTGATATCTTTCAAACTCTTTCTTTTTGTAGCTTGACATGGTAGAGAACTGAGAAGGATCTTGGCCTTTTTCTCTGGCTTGCCTGATTTGAGAAAGAGCCACAGATTCCTTGAATCAAGCCATTCTTGTAGTTGGACTAGCTTCAGGATCATAAGCTTGAATTGGAGGTTCTTCAAGATTATTAGCCTTGCCAGGAGATGGAGGAGGGGAAAATGTTGGCTAGGGAGTAGACTGCTGAGCACTGTAAGAACTTCTAGAGGACATCTGATGTCTATGTTGATGCTGACTACCTCTAGAAGATTGAATTGGTCTTCCTTGCCTTTGATATGTTTTAGTAAGAGTAGGCTTGGAGAATGCTTCTGAACTTTGAGATAAGGTTTCTGAGGCTCCTGCAACTGGAGGAGAAGGAGGAGGAGGGTCCCTTTTGAATTTCTGTGATGGAGGAGTATATCTTCTGCTTTTCTTTCTGCGCTTTTTTCATTCTTGGATAGCCACATCCAAGCTGGTATACCCTTATAAGGAGTTATGTTTTGCAGAATGTAGTATGGAATATCATTTGTAGACTTAGGATTTGGAGCAGGAGGATGAGGTTCTTTCCTTTTCTTGGAGATTTGCTTCCTCTTTGGAGCATCATCAGAATCATCATCACTCTCATCATCAGAAGACAAAGGATTGTCATACATAGCATCAATCTGACTTAATACATCTTGGGAAATCTCTTTACTAGCTGGAGTGGGAACAACTTCAGCTTCAGCTGCTTTAGCTTCCATAGCCATATCCTGATTTATTAAATCATCCAGATTAGGAATGGGGTTGTCATCCATTATATAAGTTGGCACGGGAGGGCTAGATCTTTGTTCATATAATACTACTGGAGGAGCTATCAGACTTTTCTTTATAATATCTAATACTTCTGAACTTGCAGGGGAGGTGTAGCACATAATTGCTCTTGATAATTGAGTGGGAAAGGAGAGTCAAAAATGAATATAAGATCAAAAAATTTTCATCATAGAATGTAGATTTACTTTTGATTTAATAAAGTAGACCCTTCCAGGCAGAACTTCTGGCAAGCTGGTCTCTTGAGCAATGGATACTACAATATCTGTACATTGATTATCTATATCTGCTACTGAGTCAGTTATCTCTATATCATCTGATTCCATATCAGTATCAAGAAAATTTTTAAAATCTGTTTCCATGTCAACATTTGTTCTTGCTGCTGTTGCTGGTTCTGCTGCTGTTGCTGGTTCTGCTGTTGCTGCTACATCATTTGTTTCCATATAAACATTTGTTCATGCTACTGCTGCTGGTTCTGCTATTGCTGCTTTATCATTAAGTATCTCCCCCTGCCTGGTTTCAGTAGGGACTGAAGCCAGGCCCCCAGATGAAGAGAGGGTAGAGGTGAGGGTAGAGATTTGAGCAGAGAGAGATGATATGGAGATAGCTATAGGGGAAATAGCCTATGCAATGATGGTTTGAAGGATAGGCTTGAGGAGCTCAAGAAGTGGCTGGATGATGGAGGGATTCAAAGATGTAGAGGTAGATGTTTGGGCAGGAGGTGGTTGAGAAGGGATAGAGGTAGTGATGACAGTTTCTAGAGAATATGGTTGATTGGAAGTGTCTGGAAGGGGGTCTTGTTGAGGAGATTGTTCAGGAGAAGGAGTGTTCAGAGGAGATGAAAGTAAATTGAAAGATGGATTGAAGAGAGAGTGGAGAGGGGGATATCAGCAAGATGAGATGGAAAAGGAGATTGGGGAGGAGTAGGGATAGATGTATCAGGCCTAAGAGAGGGAGGATTGGATGGAATATGTGTAGGGGAAGAAGGAATTGGAGATGCTGGTGGTGTGGGGGTATGTATTAGAATAGAAGTGGAGGCTGGGGTTTGTTGAACTTGAGGCTGAGATGGAGCTTTAGAATCAGGAGGAGGTGGAGAGGTGGATGGAATCTCTTCAGAGGGATGAGGAGTAGCTGATGCAGCCCTTGTACTTTCAGAAGATTTAGAGGAAGAGGACTTGCCCTTTGATTGCTTTATAATAGTCCTCTCCCATCTTCCAAAGAGGGATTATGTGAGCTTCTTATATGCATTAATGCATGTTATCTAAGATAGCAGTAGTTCATTGGCCTTGGATTTCAGAAACAAGCCCAGGATTCTTCCATATCAAACCTCCTTTTTGCTATTCTTTTTCCTGATTAGATCAAAGAAGATCTGCGGCCAGTTCACATTCTTCTTACTGACCAACGCGGCCATAACTAGGAACTGTTGCCTGGAAATATAGACATGTGTTGTATGCTTAGCAAACAACACCTTCCCAACGACATCCGCAAGAAATTTATATGCCGGGGAGAAATTTTTCTTAAACAGTTTGTTGGGGTTTTCGCCGAAGTGACCCATAACAGTCAGCATATCCTCATATTCATTATCATCCATTTCTAGATCATCTTCTCCAGTTTTAAAATTGAAAAGTTCAGAAAGAACGGAGGGAGAAAGAATCACCTGATTACTACTGACAGTCCCAGTCATTTCAGTCTCTGTTGAAGAAGAGCCAACCCATTCCTTGATTTTCGTTATAGGAATCCTGATTCTTTCAGACATAAACTGCTTCAGATTTTTTGCTCAAATAGCTGTAGAATATCTATGAAAATTTGATCTAACTGTTGGAAAGAGTCAAAATCAATATCGAAACCATGATCAAAATTCATGCTGGTTGATCCAGTAACGGCCATTTGCGATGTTAAGATCGAATGAGGGAGAGAAAGAGCACACCTGCAAGAGAAAACACAAGATCAAGTGTAGGAGGGGAATTCTGAAAGCGCGGGATTGAGGTCGAAGAAGAAAATCTTAATAAAGGTTTTCGGAATATGAATCACCAATCTCAATCCGATAAAAACACAAGATTCTTCGATCTCAAGTCGACGAAAAATTTCATTCAGGAGAAATTCGTCGATCTAAGAACGAAGAGAGGGAAAGTTTTCGTCGTTCGTAGAAAACTTTCAGAGACAAAATTCATCGTTCTCTAGTCGAGAAATACGCTCAACTAAGAGATTTCGTCGATCTATGGTCGATGAAAAGTCTTCAAGAACATTTATCAGTTCGTCGATCTCAGGTCGACGAACAGAAGCAATTCTTTGACCACAGACAGAGCATTAGATTAAGTCCTGACCACTTGTCATACCAAGCTGATTGACAAAGAACAGATGCTTTGATGAGTCCAATGGCTTAGTGAATATGTCTGCTCTTTGCAAATCAGTAGAGATAAATTCAAGTTTAATCTTATGTTTATCAACACAATCTCTAATGAAATGATGTCTAATGTCTATATGCTTGGTTCTAGAATGCAATACTGGATTTTGTACAATTGAGATAGCACTTGTATTATCACAAAGAATAGTTGAATTATTTAAGTTGACACCATAATTTAGTAGTTGGTTTTGTATCTACAAGATCTAAGAACAGCAACTGCCTGCAGCCATATACTCAGCTTCAGCAGTGGAGGTTGAAACAGATGCTTTCTTTCTACAGAACCAAGATACAAGTCTGTCATCAAGGAACTGACAAGTTCCTGAGGTGCTTTTCCTGTCTACTCTACATCCAGCATAATCAACATCAGAATATCCAGTTAACACAAATGCTGATTCTGTTGAATACCAGAGGCCTAGATCTGGACAACCTTTTATATATCTTAAAATCCTTTTTAAAAAAATAAGGTGAGATTCTTAAGGGTTCACTTGGAACCTAGCACAAAGACATGTGGAAAACATAATGTCTGGTCTGCTTTCTGTTAGATATAGTAGGGATCCAACAATGGCCTTATACTTGGTTTGATCAAATGGTCTTCCAGGTTCATCAGCATCTATAACAGCATTGGCAGCCATGGGAGTTTTCATGAAGGAGGCATCATTCATCCCAAACTTCTTAATAAGCTCTTTAGCATATTTAGACTGAGAGATGAAAATTCCTTTAGGAGTTTGTTTCACTTGAAGACCAAGGAAATATGATAACTCACCCATGCTACTCATCTCAAACCTTGAGTGCATTAGATCAGAAAATCTTTTGCACAGATTTGGATCAGTAGATCCAAATATTATGTCATCTATATATATTTATACTAATAGAATTTTATCATGATGCAATTTTGTAAAAAGAATTCTATCAACCATGCCTCTTGAAAAACCATGCTCTAAAAGAAAGCTGGCTAAGGTCTCATACCAAGCTCTTGGAGCTTGCTTTACACCATAGAGAGCCTTATGCAATTTAAAAACGTAAGAGGGGTGAGTTGAAGAAATAAAACCTGGTGGCTGTTCCACATATACTTCTTCTTTTAGTTCCTCATTGAGAAAGGCACTTTTGACATCCATTTGATATACCTTGAATTTCTTGTGAGCAGTATAGGCCAAGAAGATTCTAATGGCTTCAAGCCTTGCAATAGGTGCAAAGGTTTAATCATAATCAATCCCTTCCTCTTGTCTATATCCTTGAGCAACAAGCCTTTCCTTGTTCCTCACAATCACACCTTGGGCTTCAAGTTTGTTTCTGAATACCCACTTAGTCTTAATAACTGGATAGCCCTTAGGCCTTGGAACTAAGTCCCAAACTTTACACCTCTCAAACTGGTTGAGTTCCTCTTGCATTGTAATGATCAAGTTTGGATCTTGCTCTGCATAAAATATGGATTGAGGCTCAATTTGAGAGAGAAAGTAGGCAAGCATCACATCAGGGTTGAGTTGATGCCTTGTCTGCACTCCTGCTGATATGTCTCCAATTACTTTAGATCTAGGGTGATCCCTAAGTGTGACAAAATCATTAAGATAAGTTGGTTCAACAACAGTTATTTGATTTAATTCCTCTTGTGGAATTATATCAACTGTTGAAGGAAGTTGGACTGCTTCCACAGTTTCTTCTTCACTTTCAGCTTCTGATAGATCTTGTGGAGAGGGATGTGGTTCAACCTTTGAGGTAAGGTTTAGATCACCCAAGCTCTCACACAAATTCTGTACCTGCAAATGACTGTTGGTAGAGATATCTCTCTCCTTGTAAAACATGTTAGATTCATCAAATGTCACATGCATGGATTCTTTAATTTTTAGTGTTGATTTATTGAATACCCTATATGCCTTGCTGACTTGGGAATATCTTAGAAAAATTCTCATTGCAGCCTTATCTTCAAACTTTCTACGATGTTTCTTGTCATTATTGTGAATATAGCATATACATCCAAATACTTTAAAATAGGTGATTATAGGTTTCTTCCCTTTGAGTAGTTCATAGGGAGTCTTGAGCTTTAGTTTGTGTATAAGGCTTCTATTTAGGACATAGTTTGTTGTGCTTACAACTTCTGCCCAATAGGATAGAGGCATGTAAGCATCTGCAAGCAATGTACCTGCAGCTTCAATGAGTGTTCTATTCTTCCTTTTAACTACCCCATTTTGTTGAGGAGTTCTGGGAGCTGAGAAGCAGTGTCTTATACCTTCTTTCGTACAGAACTCTAGCATAAGAAGAGACTCAAACTCAGTGTCATGATCATTTCTGATCAATGCAACTTGAGTAGAATACTCAATCTTTATGTTCTTGAGAAAATCTGTAAGAACTTGAAAGGTATCTGACTATGCTCTCAAAAAGAAAACCCATGTGAATTTGGAGAAGTCATCTACAATAACTAATGTATAATACTTTCCTCTTAGACTTTGTACAACAATAGGACCAAAAAGGTCCATATGGAGCAAATACAAAATTCTAGGTGAATCACTCTTATTAATGGATTTGAAACTAGATTTAGTTTGCTTGTTTAGTTGACAAGCCCTGCAGAGGCCTTCCTTCTTGTAGGGACCAGAAGGTAAACCTCTAACAAGATTGTCCTTAGATAACCTAGCTATATTCTTAAGGTTTACATGACCTAGTCTTTTGTGTCATAAGCTAGTTTGAATGCTAATAGAGTTGAATAGACAAATTTCAGAATTAGCAGATTCAAAATTTACTAAGTAGATGTTGCCTTGTCTAATTCCTGATAAAACAGTTGTTTTGTTTAGAGAAATAATGCATAAGGAGTTAGTAAAGCTTACTTGATAACCTGTATAACATAGTTGTCTTACTGATATAAGGTTATGCTTTAGACCATTTACATAAGTCACCTTTTTGAATGTGACAGCTCCACAGTTGAAGTCACCATAGCCTTCTGTCAATCCAAAGCCTGAATCCCCAAAGATTACTTTAGGTCCAGTCTTGGCTTTATAGTTGATTAGGCATTCTTTGCAACCTGTCATATGTTTAGAGCAACCACTGTCCAGGTACCATTTGTTTTGAGTGACAGGGTTCTCTTCTACCTGAAAAGAGGATTAGCAGTTTTTGACCCAGGTTACCTTGGGTCCTTGTTGTTTAACATAGCTGAAGCTTGAAATATATGAGCATTCAGGTTGATCCTTATAATCTTAGGGATGATACCTTCTAGGAGGTATGACCCACTGACTAAAGGGATTAAGTAATTTATTAGCTTTTAGGTTACTCTGGTTATGAGCTAGATCTGACATATTTGAGTATGTTGGTCGACCTGAGATCGACGATCGGGGTTGAGTTCTTCGATCTCTGCTCGTAGAATGGAGGTATCCATTCTTAGAGCCCTAGAAACGTCGATCACTGGTCGACGAACCATACTGGTTTCGTCGATCCCAGTTCGAAGAATAGAATACATTATTATTTGCATTCAGAGTTCGTCGTTCTGAGGTCGACGAACCATACCCATTTCGTTGTTCTGAGTTCGACGGAATTTGTTGACCATAGTTATGTTGTTTGTTTTTCTTTTTCTAATTTGTTTTCTTAATTTCTAATTGTTTAAAAACTTTATTAACTTTGTCTACCTGTTCAGTATCCTTCTTAGCACTTTCAGAAATAAAATTAATAGGTTTTGATAGTTGACTTTTCTAAATGAGGATTGGTTCACTAGATGAGGCTCCTAATCCTAGTTTGTTATTATTAGATGTTGTATTAACTGTACTAATTATGTCTATCAATTGTAAACTTCTACCATTTAAGGTTTCTTCTAGTTCCTTAGCCTTACTTAATTCAGATTTTAAGAACACTATTTGTTGATTAGCTAGGTTTAGTTCTTCAGTTAATTTTTTATTATCAGCAATGACTTTTTCTTGTTCTAACAGTTTTTCCCTGAGAAGTTTGATTTCCTTCTCAGATCCTATTAGGTCTAAACACAGTTGTTTAAATACAGATTGAAATTCTTTAGATTGAAAATCATATGATGCAATTACCTGATTCTCTTAAGAGAGGTATTATTCATGTTCTGATCCTTCAGAATCTGATCTGTTGCTTCAAGCATCTATTGCCATAAGACAAACTTCCCTTGCCTTCTTTTCCACTGTATCATCCTCATTAGAGCTAGAGGAGGATGTTTCATCTTCAGTATCACTCCAGGTTTCAGCCACAAAGCCCTTCTCCTTCTTTTTGTATTTGCTGGAGGAGGCCTTGTTGTGTTGATGTCTTCTTGACTCCTTTTCTTGCCTTTTGTCTTTCTTTTGAGCTTCTAGACATTCTGAGATAAAATGTCCAGGTTTCCTACATCCAAAACAGACAACTTCTTTAGAAGGGGTCTTATCATACCTTAGTTTATCTTCATTCCTTGAAGGCTTCCTCTTGAAGTCCTTCCTTGCCATCTTATAGAATCTCTTAACAAAGAGACTCATGAGTTCTTCATTGGTTGATAAGCTGGGAGATTCTTCTGCAGCTTTGAGTGCTAAACTTTGTTCCTTCCTGGTAGGTGTTGAAGCTTTTGGTTCAACGACAGCTTCTCTTGACTTGATTAGTTGCTCATAGGATTTGAGCTTTCCAAGAAGAGATTTTGTTGATATTTCAGCCATGCTTCTGGATTCTCTGATGGGCCAGATTTTGGAGTCCCATGTGCTAGGAAAGCACATGAGGATCTTGTCATTGACCTCAGTCAGAGTGATTTCTTTATCCAATGTTCTGAGCTCACTTATGATGGAGCTCAGCTTGTTGTACATTGCTTCTACAGATTCTGCTTCATCTTTCCTGAAGTTCTCATATTGGGAGATGAGATTTGATCTTCTGTCCTTCCTCTGATCAGCAGAGCCTTCTACCATTTGGTTGAGGGAATCCCAAATGGCTTTGGCAGATGTGAAATCAGCAACCTTTTGAAATATGTCATCTGACATAGTTTGGGCTAGTATATTCATAGCTCTGGCATCAGTAATCTTTGCCTTCTTATGTGCATCAGCTTGATCTGGAAGAGGCACTGCACTGAGATTTACTGAAGTTGAGGTAGAGGCCACTGGAGCTGGTGGTCCTGTCAAGATAGAATTGAAAATATCCTCTTCAATAGAGTTCATGTACAACTTGATTCTTGCCTTCCAGATTCCAAACATTTGCAAGTTGCAAATTGGAGGTCTGGTGCTGGCATAATCCTTATTTTGTGCCATGATAACAGAAAATAAGAAATAATCAGAGAGACTTCTAAAGCTTATTCAGAGTTTATCCTGAGGATCTGGGTTAATCCACGTGTGAGCATGTATGATATGATTAACCTTCCTCTGATACCAATTGAAAGATAGGGTAAGCTCTGAAAACTTTAGAGGGGGGAGGGTAAATAGAGTTATTGAAACCTTTTTATATTTGTTGTATTAAAGAATCTTTAATAAAATAAGTTATTATACTATAAGTGTATAAGTGTACTGGTGCAGCAGATAAACTAGAGATATATATCTAATCTACACAACACATATGTATCACAGCACAAGCACAAAGAAAAATCACAGCAAACATAGACAACACAAGAATTTTATAGTGGTTCCCCAAACTTGGGTACATCAGCTCTTCTACCACCCTAGGTAAGAATCCACTACGGGTTTTGATCAAGTGACTGCTACCAATGAGCTTTTGACCAGGTGATCAAAAACCAACTCTCAAGTATTTTGGAAGGAGACTTGCAACCATAATAATTTTGAAGGGAATTAAAACCCTGTACAGAGGTGGGGAAGAGAGTTTGATGAAAGTCTTCTTTTCTCAAAACACAGTGAGAAGACTATGTGGATTTGTAGTTGTTGATGACAAAGCTCCCCCTGAGAACTTGAATGGTTCAGGAGTGGAAGCTTTGTAGAAGGGTGAGTAGGCCTTGACTGATTTGAATGTTGATGTCACTTGAGATCCCTGAAAGCAAAGAAGGAGAGGAAGAAAGACTCTTGATGGTGATGGTTGTTCTTTCTTCTTCTCTTGAGAGCAGTCAAATTTTCTGAGAGATTTCTGTAACTCTGTTTTTGATGGATTGCCGATTTTGTGTATATGTTCTCTCACTTGTTGTTTTCTTATCAGAGAGGTGTGTATTAGATAACTGCAACTTGGTCGAATTTAAAAAACAAACTCTGCAATATATGTGCAGCCAAAATCTTGGGAACGAAAAATGGCAAGAATGCTGTCAATTATTCTATTCTATGTCTGTCCCGAGATATAAGCAATTAATTCCATGGAGGATATTAGAAATCAATGCTACCAGTAACGGCTCTTTTCAGAGAATATAAGAGCATAAATTTACAAGGGAATTAATAGCCTATAATAGATAAAAAGTAATGAGATAGAAAGAGAAAGAATAAATAACAAAATGTCTTACAGTTTTCGTCGACCTGAGATCAGCTTTCGTCGACCTGTAATTTCGTCGACCTGTGATTTCGTCGACCTGAGCTCTGCGAACAACTGCACTGCATAAACTGAATGATTATGTGATCTGAGTTCATTGACCTGAGATCAGCTTTGGCTTTGTGTGAATTATGTCGCTGAGTCCATTATGGAGCTGAGTGATTATGGTGCTGAGTGATCTTTGGCGTTGAGAGATGAAGTATTAGTCAGCCTGAGAACAGAGATCGTCGAACTCAGTTCAGAGAATTTTATCTCTGAGTTAGTTGAGCTGAGTACGACTATCTTCAACCTGAAATCGACGAACGTAGATCTCTTTTTCTAAATCTTGATTTCTCTAAGTCTTGAGTCTCTGGCAGTGATGGAGGATGGTCCTTTGTATTGTTGACTCTAAGTACATGGCCTAAACTCTAGAAATACATAAAATTTGACCCTTCTATACAACATGGGTCACAACCTAGGAGGATAACCTAGCCCAAATCACCTAGGGGTTCCAACAAATCACATTCCCTCAACAGTTCTCCACGGTCAAACCCAATTCTCCATTCTCTATCCGGGCAAGCATTCTTTTCCTCTCCCTCTATGTATCTTTGGGTACACGGCTTTTGTGCATGCTTCCTCCGCGACCCGTGACAAAATCTCTCCACGTGCCACCAAATGTGTCTTTTTGGGTTACTCTACCACTTAGAAAGGTTATTTTTGCTTTGACTCTATTCTTTGCAAGCAGTTCGTCTCCACGGACGTAAACTTCTTCAAAAATGCGTCCTATTTCTCTCACGACTACTCTTTTCTTCCTGATGTTCCTGATTTTCCTACCGTCCCCTCCATCCCGTCTATAGCTACCGAGATTTCTCCTCCTCCACCATGTACACCGTCTCATCCTCCTCTCTCTGCCTCCGTTGTCTTCCTCTTCTCTGTGGTTGTCTCTCTCTACTCTCGTGCCAGCTCTCTCCTCCATGGATGCACCGGATACTGAGGAACACGCTGACCTGGATCTTCCCATTGCTCTTCGCAAAGGGGTGCAGACATGTAGCTAGCACTCGCTTGCTGTTATTGTTTCCTATGCTCATCTTACTCCTTCTAACTGGATTTTTGTGTTGGCTATCTCTGCCACTGCCACTCCACGCACTAACCAGGAAGCCCTTGTTTTTTCCCTCAAAGGAAGTGTTGGATCCCTAGTTAGATTTGGTCTAGGTTCACTAAGTTAGGATCATATGACCCAACATGTATAGCCAGGGTCATGGTTGTGTCCTAGAGTCTAGGCCAAGGTCTTAGATTTAACAATGCATGGACCAGCCATCAACAAACTGCCAAAGACTCAAGACTTAGAGAAATATCAAAGACTCAGAAAATGAGTTCGACGTTTGTCAAACTCAGGTCAACGAAATCCGTGCTCAGCTCGACGAACTCAGAGAAAATTCTCTGAGCTGAGCTCGACGAACTTAGTTCTATGTTCGACGATCTTTGGACACTGTGATTCAACATTCCTAAGTCCAAAATCAGACTTCAGTCGACGAATACATCTTCTCAGCTCGACGATCTTGGTGCATAGAATTGGAAAGATTCATTAAGCAGCAGTCAGCAGTTCTGAGGTCGACGATCTTGGATCTTAGCTCGACGAACAATAATTATCAGCTCGATGAACTGTGGACTCAGCTCGACGAATCCAGACTTGGTTATTCCCATCCTTTTGTCCCTATTCTATTGCAATAATTCCTGAGTAATTAATGTTAAAATATTCTCTGAATATTACCGTTAGACGGAGCATTAGTTATGGCCTTCATCGGGATTATTGCTTGCCGTTTTTCAAAGGGACAATTGAGGAAATCAATCAATACAAACATTCTCAAGGCTGTCAGCATTGAATGCAGGAAGGAATTCAAATTTCAAAAGGAAATTATATGGAAAATATAAAAGGGATTTTTTCTTCTCTTCCTGGTACAACAAGACACACAAAAGAATAGAACAACAACAGTGAACAAGGATCTTCTGCTCTCTCTCTCTCTCGACAGCACTCTGAGACGCGGAGTACACAGAACAAAGTGATAGAGAGAAACAAGTGCTAGACTAAAGGAAGAACTTTAAGTTGAAGAAGAAGAACAACCATTCAAAATCAAGTGTCTTCTTATGTCCTCATCCCAGGATTCTTCAAAGAATAACAACTACAACATCAGTCAATAAGTTCCTAGATCTCTTCTGGTCAAAGCAAAAGCCAGAAGGCCTATCACCCTGCAGCAAAGCTCTAACTTCCTGAACCTTTCATTATCTCAGGGGGAGCCTTTGCTAACATCAAAATCCACACAAGTCTTCTTAGTTGTACTTAGAGAAAGAGAAGACAAAATCAATCTCTCATCTCCCATTATATAAAGGGTTCTTAACTCCCTTCAAAAGTTATTCCTGGTTGCAAGTCACCTGATCAAAAGACTTGAGGTTTGGTTTTTGAGCACCTGATCAAAAGCTCATTGGTGGCAGTCACTTGAACAAAAACATGAGTGAATTCTTACCAGGGTGGTAGAAGAGTGGATGTACCCAGGTTGGGGAACCACTAGAAAATTCTTGTGTTGTCTGGATGCTCTTTTCATTTGTTCTTGCTGTGGCTGTGCTAGTTAGGTTGTTGTATTTGTGATTATTTATATTTTTTGTGCCTGTGGAAAATCATATTAGTTTAAGAATAAGTTTTTATTTACAATAAAAGTTTTAAAACCTAAAGATACTTTATTCACCCCCCCCCCAGAGTATACCAGATCTAACCCCTCACTTTCAATTGGTATCAGAGGAGGTTCTTTTAGTTGTACAAGCTAACCCTTGAACCAAAGATCCTAAGTTAGATCTATCATTTCATTTCTATTAGGTTTATACACAAAGCATGGCACAGAACAAAGATTATGCAAGCACCAGACCTCCAGTGTGCAATCTAAACAAGTTTGCCATCTGGAAGGCAAGAATTAAATTGTATATGAACTCTATTGATGAAGATATCTACAACTCTATTTTGATAGGTCCCCCTCTGGCATCTACTTTTACAGCATCACCCAGCACTAATGCAGTTCCACCACCAGAGTGGACTGAGGCTCAGAAAAAGGCCAAAGTTGCTGATGTTAAAGCAATGAACATTCTAGCCCAAACAATGTCAGATGACATATTTTAGAAAGTGGCTGAATGCACATCAGCCAAGGCCATCTGGGATTCCCACAATCAAATGGTGGTTGGATCTGCAGATGAAAGGAAAGATAGAAGATCCAATCTCATATCCTAATATGAGAATTTCAAGAAGAAGGAAGCTGAATCTGTAGCAGACATGTATAATAGGTTGAGCTCAATCATAAATTAGCTAAAAACCTTGGATAAGGACATCACCCTCACAGAGGTGAATGATAAAATCCTTATGTGCTTCCCAAGCTCATGTGATTCAAGGATCTTGCCCATCAAAGAGGCCAGGAGCCTAAATGAGATTTCCACTGAATCTCTTTTGGGAAAGCTAACGTCCTATGAGCAGCTCATCAAATCCGGAGAAGCAGCTGAGCAGAGAACACCTCCACTAGCAAGGAAGGAGCACATCATTGCATTCAAGGCTGCTGGGGAGATAGAGACTCCAACAATCAATGAAGAGTTGATGGGCCTATTTGCCAGAAGATTCTACAAAATGGCAAAGAAAGATTTCAGAAGAAAGTCATCCAGGTAGGATGACAAGCCAAGGTATGACAAAACCCCCACTAAAGAAGTGGTGTGCTTTGGCTGTAGGAAACCTGGACACTTCCTCTCCGAGTGTCCATAGAATCATAAGAAGGAGAAGAGAAGAGAGAAGGACTCTAGAAGATAGCAAAGCAGCAGGCCTTCTTCCAGCAAACATAAGAAGAAGGAGAAAGGCTTTGTAGCTGAAAGCTGGAGTGAAACAGAAGATGAATCCTCATTATCCAACTCTAGTAAAGAAGAAGAGGAGGCAAGGGCCAAAGAAGTTTGCCTCATGGCCATTGATGCCTCCAGAAATCATTCAGATGAAGAAGAATCAGACAATGAAGAAGCTTCAGAATCTGAAGCTGACCTAATAAAGAGCTGTCCAGTTGTGAATCAACTATGGTACCTGGACAGTGGTTGCTCCAAACACATGACTTGCAATAAGGAAAACCTACTCAACTACAAGTCCAAGATGGGACCAAAGGTAATATTTGGTGACTCAAAGTGTGGCCAATTTGAAGGCTACGGAAAAGTAAGGATTGGAGATGTCACATTCAAGAAGGTGACTTATGTAAGAGGACTCAAGCATAACCTCATCTCCATAAGCCAATTATGTGATGAAGGTTATCAGGTACACTTTATCTCAACATCTTGTATTATTTCTAGTAAAGAAAAACAAAATGTTTTAATTGGGAATAGACAAGGAAACATATACTTAGTTGATTTTCATTCTGCCAATTCAGATATCTGCTTACTTAACATAATTAGTAATCAGAATGACTTATGGCATAAAAGGCTAGGACGTGTAAACATGAAAAATATTGCTAGGTTATCAAAAGACAACCTTGTGAGAGGTTTACCTTCTGTTCCTTACAATAAGGAAGGCCTCTGCAGGGCTTGTCAACTAAGCAAGCAAACTAAATCTAGCTTTAAATCAGTAAATAAAAGTGATTCACCTAGGATCTTATACTTGCTACACATTGATCTCTTTGGATCCATTATTGTACAAAGCCTAGGAGGGAAATCCTACACTTTAGTTATTGTAGATGACTTCTCAAGGTTCACTTGGGTGTTATTTCTGAGATCTAAGTCATATACCTTTAAAGTTCTTACAGATTTTCTCAATACCATACAGATTGAGTACTCTACTCGTGTTGCATTGATCAAAAGTGATCATGGTACAGAGTTTGATTCTCTTCTTATGCATGAGTTTTGTGAGAAGGAAGGTATCATCCATTGCTTCTCAGCTCCTAGAACTCCCCAACAAAATGGGGTAGCTGAAAGGAAAAATAGGACCCTAATTGAAGTTGCAGGCACATTACTTGCAGATGCTTACATTCCCATATCCTTTTGGGCAGAGGCTGTAAGCACAGCAAATCATGTATTGAACAGAAGTTTGATACATAAACTGAAGAATAGGACTCTCTATGAATTACTTAAAGGGAAGAAACCTAAAATCACATATTTTAAAGTATTTGGTTGCATATGCTATATACATAATAACAACAAGAAATATATTTGAAAGTTTGAAGCTAAGGCTGAAGAGAGAATTTTTCTAGGATATTTCCAAGTAAGCAAAGCTTATAGGGAATTTAAAAAATCATCCTTAAAAATTGAAGAATCAATTCGTGTTACCTTTGATGAGACTAATATGTCTTGCAAGGAGAAAGAGATTTCTACCAGTAATCCTTTGCAGGTACCTCACTTGTGTGAGACTTTAGATGAATTAAACCTCACCCATGAGGCTCCAACACATCCTTCTCCACAGGTTTATGAAGACAGTAAAGAAGAACAATTGGAAGAAGTTGAACCTCATCCAACAGCAAACATAATTCCACAAGAGGAATTAATTCAGAATGATGTTGCTGAACCAACTCCACTCACTGACTTTGTCATACTAAGGGATCACCCCAGATCTCAAGTGATTGGAGACATGTCAGTAGGTGTACAGACAAGACATCAACTTGATGAAGACTTGATGCATGCTTGTTTTCTCTCTCAAGTTGAACCTCAATCCATAAAATATGCTGAGCAAGATTCCCATTGGATCATTGTTATGCAAGAGGAGCTCAACCAATTTGAGAGATGTAGAGTATGGGATTTGGTTCCAAGACCCCAATGAAAGTGAAGGGATAGATACTACTCTAGAGGGGGGGGGGTGAATAGAGTTATCAAATTTTGCACTAGACAAAACTTAATAGTCTACCCAACTCCCTTGGAGTGAAATGCGGAATGAAAATATTATAGATATGGAGATAACCATAAAGCCTAACACAAGTGTTGTGCACAAACTCAAGCTAACTGTAATTACAGTTAAGGCTTGGAAAACCTAATCAGCAACTAGCAAACCTAGTTATATCTAATCACAGCCACAATGCAAGAATTAAATTAAGCAAGCCAGATGACACAAGGAATTTATAGTGGTTCCCCAAACAACTTGGGTACGTCCACTCTTCTACCAACACGGTAGGAATCCACTATAGGTTTTTGATCAGGTGCCCTGCCACCACAAGATCTGCTTCAGGTAGATCTAGAAACCCTTTAGACTTTTGATCAGGTGTCTAAAAACCGAACACAGGTTTTTGATCAGGTGCCCTGCCACCAAGGGATACTTTTGAAGGGAGTAATAACCCTGTACAGGAGGGGGAAAGGGGTTAAGGTGTCTTCTCTATTTTACAATAGATTAGAGAAGCACAATAACTTGCACTGAGCTAGACAGCTCGAAAAGAATCAAGGCTCCCCCTGGATCAAAGAACGTCCAGGTGAAGTCTTGCTTCAGTGCAGAAACTCTTTAGTAAGAACTGAAGGAAGAACTACAAGAAGATATAAAATAATAAAAGAAAATATAATCTTCTAGCAGCTATCTTCTTCTTCTTCTTCTTCAAAAGAACTCTGAGTCAGAACTTCCTTGAACAGGAGAACTCAGGTTGAAGAAGAGCAGAAGAGCTTAACACTTCTCAGTTGAATGAATATTGCTGAGAGCAGTGAACTTGGACTTGATGAGAGCTTGAATGCTGATTGAATAACTCTTAGGATAACTGGTTAACTAGCTGAAATCCTTCTCCAAAGGATTCCTTTTATAGCAGCAACAAGCAACGACTCTTTTCAATTTGAACTGTTTGTCTTCTTCTGAAACTTGAAACCTGGGCTGCAAATATCACAAAGACAAACAAACTCTGCAGCAAAATATTCTATAAAAGGGATAAACCTTTTTCAAAGAAGCTGCAGGAAGCAATCTGATAATAAAGGTACTAAATAAAATCACATCAGAGACAAACTCTTTATAGCAAAAGGAAGACTTTTCAGTCTAACGGCTATAAAGGACTGACAGCAGATAAAGTAAAAATACACTGTCAACTAATAAGACAAACAACTTTATCTGAAAAGATTTTACTCAGGCAAAAGGGATGGAGCAGATATTGCCTGGAAATATTATCATAAAACAACTGAAATAAAATGCCAGATAATGTATTAATTTATTTAAATAGAATAAATAAATACAAAATAAAAAGGCAAACAGAAAACGTCGAATGACCCTCAGAGATCGTCGACCGACGCACGGAGATCGTCGACCTATCAGGCAGATAGTCGAACGATCCAGATAGTCGACCTATCAAAGAAGATAGTCGAACTACCTCGGCAGATAGTCGACCTATCAGAACAGATAGTCGATCTATCAGATAGTCGATCTATCCGGACAGATAGTCGAACTATCAAGCACAAACAGATAGTCGACCTATCAAGCAGATAGTCGACCTATCACAGAAAACAGATAGTCGACCTATCAACAGATAGTCGACCTATCAAAACAAAACAGATAGTCGATCTATCAACAGATAGTCGAGCTATCCGATAGTTGAACTATCAGGACAGATAGTCGAACTATCAAAGATGACAGATAGTCGACCTATCAACAGATAGTCGACCTATCAAAGCGGAACAGATAGTCGACCTATCAACAGATAGTCGAGCTATCAGATAGTCGATCTATCAGGACAGATAGTCGAACTACCAAACCAAGCAGATAGTCGACCTATCAACAGATAGTCGAACTATCAACGCAGACAGAGCGTCGACCAACTGATAGACGATAGTCGATCAGCCGATAGACGATAGTCGAGCGACGTTCGACTATGGTCGAACGAAAAACTACTTAACCAAATTCTTCATCTGGAAAAGCGGGTACTCTACAGCTAGACCACTAACCATTGACCATAGATATTTCTTGGGTCAAGGGACTAAAAAGACAAGACTAAACTCAAATCAAACTAGGGTACCAACAATCTCCCCCTATTTGAGTTAAGTATCTCAAAAACTAAAACACAGAGCTAGCTATAGAATAATAAAATCAATACATAAAATAGTTAAACAACTAACTAGCAATTAACAATCAGTCAGATATATATAACATCAGTCAATCAAAATTAAGAATCTACAGAATCAGGCTTGGGAACAGAAGAGCTAGGAACAAAAGAAATTTTCCGCAAGGGATCAATGGCTTCTTTCTTAGACATCTTCAAATCTTGCTCGCCAATAATCTTCAGTTCTGCAGCCCTTGGAACAACTGCTTCTGGGTGCTTTTCCATATATTTAGAAGGATCAAAAACTTCAGGACTAACCTGGATTTTATCTAATTCCTTCATTCTGAACTTTAACATTGTAGAAAACCCTGCAGAGTCCTTTCCTTCAGCCTTAGCTTTCTTTATCTGGGCTGATCCAACAAGCTCTAGAAATCGAGCCATCCTGAAATCAGGATCTAACTCTTGGCTTTCATACACATTTTCAGATGATGTATCTATAGGCTTCACAGTTTTAAACTTAACAGATAAATCTAATAAACTTTCAGCTGTATCTTTAACTTCTTGAATAACTAAAGATGATGGAGGAGCAAACTCAACAAACTTTTTACTGGATTTTTCAGAGAAGATGGTTCTTTTACCTTTTACAACATCCTTAGCAACATGAACTGGTATATCAGGAGAAACCTTTCTCTTGGGAGATGGAGGAGGTGAAAATGTTGGCTTTTGATATACAACCTCCTTTACTTGCTCTTTAACCTCAGTATCATGCCTTTGAGTACCAATATATGATTTGCCTTGGTGGCTTTGAGAACTTTTCCTTGAATGAGGCTGAGAAGGAGCAGATTTTGCAGATGGAGCAGATGGATTAGCAGATAAATTGCTAGAGGCTCCTGCACTGGGAGGTGGAGGAGGAGGACCTCTGGGAGTCCATCTGGAAACAGGACTATCATATCTCTTAGATTTCTTTCTCTCCTTTTGCTGGTTTTTGGAAAACCACATCCAATGTTGGAAGTCTTTCGACTTAGGGTCAATCCCTTTCAATATGTAATAGGGAATATCATTGTCTCGATTGGGAGGAGGAGGAACAACAGCTTTCCTTTTTCTCTTTGCAGCTTTCCTTTTCTTAGAGTCCTCAGACATATCTGAATCATCTTCATCTTCAGAAGGAGATGAGGGAGAATGATCATAAGGGTCATAGGCTTCTGATACAGCCTTTTCCTTTGCTTTCATAGCAGCTTTCTCTTTTTCTTCTTCTATGGCATCCAGAGCCAGAAGAGAATCCAGATCAGGTCCTGGAGAGTCATCCCATACAGTAGATTTTTCAGCTTCAGGGTCTTCTTGCATATCTGACTGAGCTGGTTGAGCAGACTCAGTATCTTGAGCAGCAGGCAAAAGATCAGCTGGAACTTCTGGAGAGGGTTCTGATACTGTCATTAAGACATCTAGAACAACTAAAACATTTGAAACAGATTCTTGAACAACTACTTCTACTTGAGCAGCTATATCTTCTTGAATATAATCTGTAGAATCATGAACACAAATCTGCTATATAAGCTAATAACATCCCTTCTAGGTATTCACAAACTAGCAAATTAGTTGACTCGTCAATAAAACGGATGAGTGAATTACCTTCATACTTTACCAACTCCTAGGATTCATCTAGATAGGATGTAATAATGCCTTCTAGGAAACGGGCAACCAAAGGAGTGGTGAGATCTTCTAAACAAACTTTGACAGCAAATTCAGATAACATAACTGCATCAGATATTTCTTTTTCCGATAACACTAAAACTGATTCTTCTTGAGCTGGAGCAGTCTCTTCTTGAACTGTCATCACTATATCTGTCACCGCTGGAGGATCTGCCGGAGGGGAGGCTGGAAGCTCTGAGGCTGGAAGCTCTGAGACATCTTCATAGAACATCTCCCCCTGCCTGATTTCAGTGGGAACTGAAACCAAGCCCCTGGAAGAAGAGGGCTCAGCAGAATTAGAGAGGGATTGGATGGTAGCAGTCAAAGTAGCAATGGAGGAAGCAAGTGGAGCAATTGCCTCTTCAATCATGATTTTGATTGAAGGGGTAATCAACTCCAAAATGCTGGAGATGAATGCTGGGGTGACTTCAAAAGAATGTGGGAGAACTGCAGATGATGGAAGATCAGCAGGAGGAATGTATTCCTGTTGAACTGGAGAACGAACAGGAGACTGACGAGGTATTGAAGTCCTCTCAGATCCTAACAAATCAAAACTAGGAGCAGATATCCTAGCCAGATGAGAAGGTATAGGAGATGCAGGAGGAGAAGGAATAACAACCGTGGTTGTATCTCGAACAGGAGAAGCAGAAAGTCGTACTTCAGCTGAAGTTGATGGAACTTCAACTGAGGTAGACGGAACTGAAGATGATGGAACTACTTCAGTAGATGTTGATGGTAAGGCAGAAGAAGATGATGGAAGAGAAGGATGAGCTGAGCCAGCTTCTAGAGGGTGAGAAGTGACTGAATCAGTCCTTGTGCTCTCGGATGTCGCTGGAGCAACCCCTGTAAGAGCGGGCTTCACAAATGTCCTCTTCCACTTTGAGAACAAATGGGGATCCATCTTCTTGCTGGCATTAATTGTTGTAGCAACTAAAACTAGCAGATGAGGATACTTCTCTTTCAGAAAAATTCCAATAACCCTTCCTAGGGTAACCTCTTTCTTACTGTTCTTCTTCCTTATCAAATCGAACAAAACACCAGCCCAGTTAATCCTTTTCTGATTTACAATTGCACACATCAGTGCAAATTGTTGTCTAGTAATGTTATCATGGGCTGAGTGCTTTCCGAGAAGCACTTTTCCAACTAACTCAGCAAGAAATTTTATCTTGAAGGGGAAATTTACCTTGAGGATCTTCGAGGGAATGCCTTCTGCATGTCCTAGCTCTAACAACATCCTTCCGAATTCTGGAGCATCTTGCTCAATTTCTTCTTCACCATTAATCAATCCAAAAACTTCAGCCAAAACTGCGGGAGCTAAGATTACCTCTTCTCCGCCAATAGAGCCGGTCATCGATTCGTCGGTGGAGGACGAAGTAAATGCCCATTCCTTAATCTCGGGAATATTCAACTTAATCCTTGTTGACATTAGTCTTTCTAACCCCTGATCTCTGCATAACTGGAGGATTTCCACAATCCCTGATTCACAACAGCTGAAGGCATCAAAATCGACACTGAATCCTGCGTCGAACTTCATAACTACGAGCAATGCTGGAGAAATCGCCATTGAAGGAGCTGGAGAGGGCGTGAGAGAGACGGAGAAGACGAATCGGCAGAAAATCGCAAGAGGAGGAGCAAGCGGGAAGACGGAATGCAAAAGGACGCTCTCCGTCGACGATAAAAGCGAAGATCTTTTAACCTAGGTCGACTATCGGCTTTATATTAGACCGGAGATAGTCGATCTATTTAAAAGATACTGGAGATGATGGTCGAACGGTCGTTCGACGATCGGTCCAGAAGCAGAGTAGTCGAGCAATCGTTTGACTATTTCTGGCTTCTCAAACAACAAGCTGTCATCATCCAGAGATCGACGATGAGCTCGACTTGTTCGACTATGGTCGAACGGCGGTCGACGATCTTCAATCAGACAAGGTTTCATCAACCATAGGTCGACGATGGGCTTGACCCGATCGACTATCTTCGAATGTCATTCGACTATCTTCAAACAAGTTTCAACATTGGCAGATATAGTCACACTTAGTCTCTTCCATTGATCATGCCTAGTTGAACTAAAAAGAATAGATGTTTCTGTTCATCTAAGGGCTTGGTGAATATATCACCTCTCTGAAACTCAGTGGATATGAACTCAAGACAAATCTTGTTCTTTTCCACACAATCTCTCAGGAAATGGTGCCGAATCTCAATGTGCTTCGTTCTAGAGTGGTGCACAGGATTTTGTGCAATTGAGATAGCACTGGTACTATCACACATGATTTTGGTGTTCTTGTGTGAGTAACCATAATCCACAAGCTGGTTTTGAATCCACAGGATCTGTGAACAACAACTAGCAGCTGCTATATATTCAGCCTCTGCAGTTGAAGTTGAGACAGAAGCCTGCTTCTTACAGAACCAAGAGACCAATCTCTCTCCCAAGAACTGACAAGTTCCTGAGGTGCTCTTCCTGTCAACTCTGCAACCAGCATAGTCAGAGTCAGAGTATCCAATTAACTCAAATTCTGATTCTGCTGGGTACCAAAGTCCTAGATTTGGGCATCCCTTCAGGTATCTCAGGATTCTCTTGAGAAGAATCAGATGAGATTCCTTGGGGTTGACCTGGAATCTAGCACAAAGGCATGTAGCAAACATTATATCAGGCCTACTTGCAGTTAAATATAATAGGGAACCAACAATGGCCCTATAATTCTTTTGATCAACTGGCTTGCCGTGATCATCAGAATCAATAACTACATTAGTAGCCATAGGTGTAGGCATTGCTGAGGCATCAGCCATCCCAAATTTCTTTACCAATTCCTTGGCATATTTGGATTGGGAGATGAAGATACCATCAGCATCTTGCTTAACTTGGAGACCAAGAAAGTAAGACAACACACCCATACTACTCATCTCAAACTTAGAGTGCATCAGGTCAGAAAACCTTTTGCAAAGTTTGGGATCAGTGGAGCCAAATATAATATCATCCACATACACTTGAACTAACAGGATTTTGTCCTTGTGGTGCTTGACGAAAAGGGTTCTATCAACTACTCCCCTAGTAAAGTTGTGCTCTAACAGGAAACTAGCTAGAGTCTCATACCAGGCTCTGGGGGCTTGCTTTAGTCCATAAAGAGCTTTCTACAACTTGAACACATGTGAGGGCTGAGTTGAAGAGACAAACCCTGGTGGTTGTTCAACAAACACCTCTTCCTTAAGCTCACCATTTAGGAATGCACTTTTGACATCCATCTGAAAGACCTTAAACTTCATGAAGGCTGCATAGGACAAGAAGATCCTTATTGCTTCTAGCCTTGCAACAGGAGCAAAGGTTTGGTCATAATCTATACCTTCCTCCTGTCTGTAGCCCTGAGCTACAAGCCTAGCTTTATTCCTTACTATAATTCCATTTGCATCCAACTTGTTTCTATACACCCACTTGGTGCCTATGATCAGTTGGCTTTTAGGTCTTGGAACCAAAGTCCAAACTTTACATCTCTCAAACTGATTGAGTTCCTCTTGCATTGCAATGATCCAGTGGGGATCTAGCTCTGCATCTTTAAAGGTGAGGGGCTCAACCTGTGAGAGGAAACAATCGTGCATCACATCCTGTCTTAATTGATGTCTTGTTTGCACACCAGCTGATATGTCTCCTATCACTTGAGATGTGGGGTGATCTCTAAGTGTGACAACATCAGCAGGTGGGATGTGATCTTCAGCAACAGTTGGGATTAATTCCTCAGGAGGAATTTGATCTACTGTTGGTGGAACAACAATAGCTTCAGCAATGTCTTCATCACTGTCTGATTCAGTGATATGAAGAGTTGATAGTTGAAGAATTTCTTGAGTAGCATCAGGTACCTGCAATGAACTGGAGGAAGGAGAATTTTCCTTCTCCTTGTAAAACATCTGAGACTCATCAAAAGATACATGCATAGATTCTTCAATTTTACAGGTTGATTTGTTATAAACCCTATAAGCTTTGCTTACTAGGGAATATCCCAGAAAAATTCCCATTGAAGCCTTTGCTTCAAACTTTCTAAGATATTCTTTATTGTTATTATGAATATAAACAACACAGCCAAATACTCTAAAATAATTAATTTTAGGTTTCTTTCCTTTAAGCAACTCATAAGGAGTCTTACACTTAAGCTTGTGTATCAGACTTCTATTCAAGACATAATTGGCTGTACTAACAGCTTCTGCCCAATAGGAAAGAGACATATTAGCATCTGCCAACAATGTGCTAGCAGCTTCAATGAGTGTTCTATTCTTCCTTTCAACTACCCCATTTTGTTGGGGAGTTCTAGGAGCTGAGAAGCTATGTTTGATACCTTCTCTCTCACAGAATTCTTGCATGAGAAGAGAGTCAAACTCAGTACCATGATCACTTCTGATCAAGGCCACATGAGTAGAGTACTCAGTCTGCACACATAGTAGAAAGTCTGTAAGGGCTTTGAAGTTATCAGCCTTAGTTCTCAAAAAGAAAACCCAACTGAACCTAGAGAAGTCATCTACAATTACTAAGGTGTAATACTTCCCTCCTAAACTCTGTACATTTATTGGGCCAAATAGGTCCAAATGTAATAAATACAGGATTCTAGGAGAATCACTTTTATTTACAGATTTAAAAGAGTTTTTGGTTTGCTTGCCTAGCTGACAAGCCTTACATAGGCTCTCCTTCTTGTAGGGGCAAGAAGGTAAACCTCTAACAAGGTTGTGCTTAGATAACCTAGATATATTTTTAAGGTTAACATGACTAAGCCTCTTATGCCACAAAGAATTATTATTAATTATTACTTCATTAAATAAACAGATTTCAGAATGAGTTGAATTGAAATCTACTAAATAAATATTACCTATTCTAATGCCTACTAAAACAATATTATTATTTAAAGTAATATTACAAGAAGAGTTAGAAAATGAAACCTGGTAGCCAGCATCACATAGCTGGCTGACTGAGATCAAGTTGTGCTTCAGTCCTGTCATATATGCAACTCTCTTGAAAGTAACAGCTCCAATAGTGATTCTGCCATAGCCTTCTGTCTGACCACAGCTGGAATCTCCAAAGATAACCTTTGGGCCGAGCTTAGCTTTGAATTTTGATAAAAGATTTTTAGTTCCTGTCATATGCTTGAAGCATCCACTATCCAAATACCACTTATTTTGAGTGATAGGATAGGCCTTCACCTGCAAGAAATTCATTTAGACATTGTGGACCCAGGTAACCTTGGGTCCCTTGTTTTTCACATAAGAAAAGCTAGAAATAAATGAAAATGCAGGCTGAGGGTGATAACCTAATGGGTGAGATCTCCTAGGTGGGATTCTCCATGCAGATGATGGGTCAATAAACCTAGGATTTCTATTTTCATTTAGGTTTCTACGGGTTTGATGATGATTTTGAAAATCATATTGAAAACGTCGATCGATGTTCGACGATGGGCGCTCAGATCGTCGAGCTTCGTTGGACCATTGAGCTTCCGATCGTCGAGCAGCGTTCGACGCTCTTTATATTTCTTTAAAAAATTTCTTCCTCTTTTCTCTCTTAGCTTTATTTAAAGTTTTATTAACTTGATTTACTTGCTCAGTGTTCTTTATCCCATCAGCTGAGATAAAGTTCACTGGAGTTGAAAGATTATTTTTAAGAATAACTGGGGGTTCACAGGGAGAAGCTCCTAAGCCTAGTTTGTTATTACCTGACCTAGTGTTAGTCATGCTGGTTATCTCTAATAACTTAAGGCTTCTACCATTTAGAGATTCTTCTAACCTCTTAGACTTAGCTAACTCAATTTTAAGAAACTTAATTTCTTCACTATAATTAGTGAGATCTTCCTTTAACCTAATATTTTCAGTAGATATGATTTCTGATTCAGCTAGCCTATGTCTAAGTTCTTTAATCTCTTTTTCAGAACTAATTAAATCTAAGCATAAGGATTTAAACTCTAATTTGAATTCTGTAGAAGTGAAATCATAAGAAGATAGTACCTCATCTTCTGTTGGCATTTCTTCCTCTGAATCTGAACTCTCTGCAGCTGAATGATTGTTGCAGGCATCTATTGCCATTAGGCAAACTTCCTTTGCCTTCTTTTCTTCCTCATCCTCACTGGAGCTAGAGGAGGAAGATTCTTCATCAGAATCACTCCAGGTTTCAGCAATAAAACCTCTCTCCTTCTTCTTGTTCTTGTAGGAGGATGGCTTGGAGTGCTTCCTGTGCTGTTCCTTTTCTTTCCTCTTATATTTGTTTTTCTCCTCTGGACACTCTGGTAAGATATGTCCAGGTTTCCTGCAACCATAACAGATAATTTCTTTAGCAGGAGAACGATCATACCTTGGTTTGTCTTCATAGCGTGAAGACTTCATTCTGAATTCCTTTCTCCCCATCTTGAGAAACCTCTTGGCAAATAATGCCATTAGTTCCTCATTGGATTGGCTGCCTTCAGAAGGATCAGCAGCCTTAAGAGCTAGAGATTGCTCTTTTCTTGTTGGAGTAGGGGTCTTTGCTTCAGCTTCAGCTTCCCTTATCTTCAGCACTTGCTCAAAGGATTTGAGCTTGCCGAGAAGAGCCTCTGTTGAGATCTCTGTTGTACTTCTTGCTTCCTTGATGGGCCAGATCCTCAGATCCCATGTGCTAGGGAAGCACATAAGAATCTTATCATTGACCTCTGTCAATGAAATGTCCTTGTCAAGGGTCCTCAGCTCATTGATGATTGAGCTGAGCCTTGTGTACATGGCTTCAACTGATTCAGCATCAGTTTTCTTGAAGTTCTCATATTGTGAGATAAGGTTGGACCTCCTGTCCTTCCTTTCATCAGCTGAACCAGCTACAATCTGGTTCAGTGTATCCCATATAGCTTTTGCTGAGGAGCAGTCAGCAACCTTCTGGAATACTTCATCAGACATTGTCTGAGCCATTATATTCATTGCCTTGGCATCTGCTATCTTTGCCTTTTTGTACTCATCGTTGTAGTCTGGAGGAGGCATTGCACTCATATCAGATGATGAGGCAGAAGCAGCAGCAGGTGCTCTTGGGGGTCCTGACAAAATAGAAGCAAAGATGCTTTCATCAATAGAATTCATATATAATTTGATCCTTGCCTTCCAAATGCCAAACTTAGCTAAGTTGCATGCTGGAGGTCTGGTGCTAGAATAATCCTTGGACTGGGCCATGATAGTGATAGTGAATATCTATAAACTTTGGTATCTATCAGGATCTTGTGACTTAGGTGTTAGCCTATTCAGTTAGTCAACCTCGCTCTGATACCAATTGAAAGTGAAGGGATAGATACTACTCTAGAGGGGGGGGGGTGAATAGAGTTATCAAATTTTGCACTAGACAAAACTTAATAGTCTACCCAACTCCCTTGGAGTGAAATGCGGAATGAAAAGATTATAGATATGGAGATAACCCTAAAGCCTAACACAAGTGTTGTGCACAAACTCAAGCTAACTGTAATTACAGTTAAGGCTTGGAAAACCTAATCAGCAACTAGCAAACCTAGTTATATCTAATCACAGCCACAATGCAAGAATTAAATTAAGCAAGCCAGACGACACAAGGAATTTATAGTGGTTCCCCAAACAACTTGGGTACGTCCACTCTTCTACCAACACGGTAGGAATCCACTACAGGTTTTTGATCAGGTGCCCTGCCACCACAAGATCTGCTTCAGGTAGATCTAGAAACCCTTTAGACTTTTGATCAGGTGTCTAAAAACCGAACACAGGTTTTTGATCAGGTGCCCTGCCACCAAGGGATACTTTTGAAGTGAGTAATAACCCTGTACAGGAAGGGGAAAGGGGTTAAGGTGTCTTCTTTATTTTACAATAGATTAGAGAAGCACAATAACTTGCACTGAGCTAGACAGCTCGAAAAGAATCAAGGCTCCCCCTGGATCAAAGAACGTCCAGGTGAAGTCTTGCTTCAGTGCAGAAACTCTTTAGTAAGAACTGAAGGAAGAACTACAAGAAGATATAAAATAATAAAAGAAAATATAATCTTCTAGCAGCTATCTTCTTCTTCTTCTTCTTCAAAAGAACTCTGAGTCAGAACTTCCTTGAACAGGAGAACTCAGGTTGAAGAAGAGCAGAAGAGCTTAACACTTCTCAGTTGAATGAATATTACTGAGAGCAGTGAACTTGGACTTGATGAGAGCTTGAATGCTGATTGAATAACTCTTAGGATAACTGGTTAGCTAGCTGAAATCCTTCTCCAAAGGATTCCTTTTATAGCAGCAACAAGCAACGGCTCTTTTCAATTTGAACTGTTTGTCTTCTTCTGAAACTTGAAACCTGGGCTGCAAATATCACAAAGACAAACAAACTCTGCAGCAAAATATTCTATAAAAGGGATAAACCTTTTTCAAAGAAGCTGCAGGAAGCAATCTGATAATAAAGGTACTAAATAAAATCACATCAGAGACAAACTCTTTATAGCAAAAGGAAGACTTTTCAGTCTAACGGCTATAAAGGACTGACAGCAGATAAAGTAAAAATACACTGTCAACTAATAAGACAAACAACTTTATCTAAAAAGATTTTACTCAGGCAAAAGGGATGGAGCAGATATTGCCTGGAAATATTATCATAAAACAACTGAAATAAAATGCCAGATAATGTATTAATTTATTTAAATAGAATAAATAAATACAAAATAAAAAGGCAAACAGAAAACGTCGAACGACCCTCAGAGATCGTCGACCGACGCACGGAGATCGTCGACCTATCAGGCAGATAGTCGAACGATCCAGATAGTCGACCTATCAAAGAAGATAGTCGAACTACCTCGGCAGATAGTCGACCTATCAGAACAGATAGTCGATCTATCAGATAGTCGATCTATCCGGACAGATAGTCGAACTATCAAGCACAAACAGATAGTCGACCTATCAAGCAGATAGTCGACCTATCACAGAAAACAGATAGTCGACCTATCAACAGATAGTCGACCTATCAAAACAAAACAGATAGTCGATCTATCAATAGATAGTCGAGCTATCCGATAGTTGAACTATCAGGACAGATAGTCGAACTATCAAAGACGACAGATAGTCGACCTATCAACAGATAGTCGACCTATCAAAGCGGAACAGATAGTCGACCTATCAACAGATAGTCGAGCTATCAGATAGTCGATCTATCAGGACAGATAGTCGAACTACCAAACCAAGCAGATAGTCGACCTATCAACAGATAGTCGAACTATCAATGCAGACAGAGCGTCGACCAACTGATAGACGATAGTCGATCAGCCGATAGACGATAGTCGAGCGATGTTCGACTATGGTCGAACGAAAAACTACTTAACCAAATTCTTCATCTGGAAAAGCGGGGACTCTACAGCTAGACCACTAACCATTGACCATAGATATTTCTTGGGTCAAGGGACTAAAAAGACAAGACTAAACTCAAATCAAACTAGGGTACCAACACCCAAGACTACCAAGTCATTGGAACCTAATGGGTATATAGAAAAAAACTAGATGCCCAAAGAGTAATTGTGAGAAATAAGGCTAGGCTTGTTGCTCAAGGTTATAGGCAAGAAGAAGGGATAGACTATGACCAAACCTTTGCACCTGTTGCAAGGTTAGAAGCAATCAGAATATTTCTTGTCTATGCTGCCTACAAAAAATTCAAGGTATATCAAATGGATGTGAAGAGTGCATTTCTAAATAGAGTACTCAAAGAAGAGGTGTATGTTGAACAACCTCCAGGTTTTGTCTCTTCAACTTATCCCTCTCATGTATTTAAATTGCATAAAGCTCTTTATGGTATAAAGCAAGCTCCAAGAGCTTTGTATGAGACCCTAGCCAGCTTTCTGATAGAGCATAAATTCATTAGTGGGATAGTAGATAAAACCTTATTCACTAGACATCATAAGGACCAAACTTTGTTGGTACAAATATATGTGGATGACATCATATTTGGGTCTACTGATCCCAAATTATGCAAGAGGTTCTCTGACCTCATGCATTCAAAATTTGAGATGAGTAGCATGGGTGAGCTCTCCTACTTCCTTGGTCTCCAAGTGAAGCAGCTTCCTGATGGCATCTTCATCTCCCAGGCTAAATATGCTAAAGAGCTTATAAAGAAGTTTGGGATGGCTGATGCCTCAGCAAAGAAAATACCCATGTCTATAAATGCTGTAATAGACTCTGATGCACATGGGAAACCTGTGGATCAGAAATTATATATGGGCATTGTTGGGTCCCTACTATACCTTACAGCAAGCAGACATGATATCATGTTTGTCATATGCCTTTTTGCTAGGTTCTAGGTGAACCCTAAAGAATCTCACCTAGTTTTTCTAAAAAGAATTTTAAGATATATAAAGGGTTGTCCTTATATAAGACTCTGGTATCCTACTGAGTAAGAATTTGAGTTAGCTGGATACTCAGATGCTGACTTTGCTGGATGCAGGGTGGACAGAAAGAGTACCTCAGGAACCTGCCAGTTCCTTGGTATGAGATTGGTGTCCTGGTTTTGTAAAAAGCAGTCATCTGTGTTTACATCTACTGCTGAAGTAGAATATATTGCAGCTGGCAGTTGTTGTTCCCAGATACTGTGGATCCAAAACCAACTCCTTGACTATGGCTTCAACTTAAATAATTCAACCCTCTTATGTAATAACACAAGTGCTATAGCTATAGCACAAAATCCAGTCCATCACAGTAGGACTAAACATATAGACATTAGGCATCATTTCATTAGAGAGTGTGTAGACAAAAACAAAATTAAACTTGTCTATATCTACACTGATTTACAAAGAGCTAATATTTTCACCAAACCCCTGGATGAAAGAAACCACCTGTTCTTTATAAATCAGCTTGGAATGATCAATGGAGAAGACTTAGTTTAGTTTCTGTCTACACTCGATGAATTTTTCAAAGTTCGTCGAATGGAGCTTGACGAACTGGGAAAAGTTCTTGAGATATTTGTCGACCGGAGATCGACAAACTCTCTATGAGTGAAGTTAGTTTCGTCAAATGGAGATCGACGAATCTACTTCAAAAAACTTTCATCAACGGAGCTCGGCGAAATGTCTTCAAACCTTCAGACTGAGTTAGACGAATTGTTTAACTCCAAATTATTTCATCGACCTCAGATCGAAGAATTTCTTATTTTTCATGGAACGGAGTTTGTCGATTCATATTCTGAACAACCTTATATTTAGGTTTTCTTCGACCTCCATCCCACACTTTCAGTTCCTTGCACTTGATCTTCGTTTTTCTCTTGCAGGTGCTCTAATGGCGATTCCAGCAGGAACTCTCGCAGTAATGAAGTTCAATACTGGCTTTGATGTCGACTTCGAGTCTTTCCAATATTACGACCCCATCTTTCTGGAAATCCTGCAACTGCTTGAAGGACAGCAATTGAAGAATCTACTTTCCAAAAGGATAAAAATATCTGGCACTGAAATCCGTGAGTGGGTCTATACTTCCTCCACCACAGAAGAGAATACAATGACAGGAAATATATCGGGTACTATCGTCTCCCTTACCCCTGTAGTGTTAACTGAAATTTTTGGATTAAACAATAGAATAGAAGAATTTGAGATTGAGAATGAAGAGTATGCTGAGATGCTTAGTCTAATGGGTTATTCTGGAGATAACCCTAACAAACTGCTGAAGAAACAACTATCTGCTGAATTTAAGTTTCTGGCAGACATTGTAGGGAAAGTCCTGCTGGGCAAGCACACTGCCCATGACTATATAACCAGGCACCAATTCCTGGTAATGTGTGCAATGGTAAACAAGAAACAAGTTAACTGGGCTCAGATCATGTTTGATCTGATTAAGAAGAAGAATACTAAGAAAGAGGTTTGTTTTGGAAGGATCTTATGGATCTTCCTGAAAGAGAAGGCTGCTGAATCCCTGGTCTCCCCAACCATATTCATAAATGCAAGTAAGAGACTCACCTGTGTCCTCTTTAGCAAATGGGAGAGGACCATCACCAAGCCCTCCAAGGCTACCTCCTCTTCCATCAGAACTTCAGAGAGTACCAGGGCTGCTCTAGCCACTTCCCACCCTACTAAAGAGGTTCCATCCTCCATCCCACAAATTCCAGCTATCCAAACTTCCTCTCAGATAGTACATCAACAAACCTCACAATCCATTCATATCCCAGTCTCTACTCCCACACCTCCATCATCCCCAATTCCTACATCTCCAACTCATATTCCCTCTCATACTCCTTATCCCCAGCATGATACATCAATACCATCACCACCCCCATCTCCTCTTCCATAGCACTTGGCTGACATACCCCTATCCAACCTATTATCCCTACCAACATTCAATCTACTATCCTCCCCCCTCAATACTCCTTCTCCTCAAGATGACCCTCTACAAGAAACTCACATGCAAGATGCTACACCTCCAACTCCACCAACTACTACAATCTCTACCTCTGTCCCCATTCAAACACCCCCTGCAACAACCTCTTCCTTACCACTATTGGATCCCTCCATCATATCACCACTCATTGCACTTCTCACACCCCTTCTCCAAACCATCATAGCAGAGGCTATTTCCCCTCTTGATGTTTCCATCTCCTCCCTTGCTGCCCAAATCACTGCCCTCTCTGTTGCTCCCTCTTTAGATAGGGGTCTGGCTTCAGTTACCACTAAAACCAGGCAGGGGGAGATACTCCATGAAGAAGTTGCAGCAGCACCAGTAGCAGACAAAATACCAGCAGCAGATGCAGCAATACCAGCAGCAGTAATAACAGAACTAATAGATGATGATTTATTTGATTTCATTCATTTTATTGAATTTGATATGGAAATAGATGAGCAGGTCCTAGAAAAAGAAACTGTTGGTGATCTTATTATAAATCCCACAGTTGACCTTGTAAAGTTATTAAGCATGTTTGAAATAGTTCACTTGAACTGTCTGCCAAAGGAAAGCATTAAGCCATCAATAGCTATAGTCCCTTACACCTCACTAATAAGCCCCAAGGTTGCCAAGCAACTTAAGGCCATTTTTGCTGTTCCAGAAATCCCAGCCAATCCATCTCCTCCAAGAGCTGTTTCCCCCACTATCTCATCTCCTCTTGCTCCAGTTTTTGTTATGGATGATTCACCAATGCCTGATCTTGATGCATTGATCATGGCTGATATAGAAGAGGAAAATAAGTCAGTTGTTGAAAGCACTGAAGTGTGCAGTTCTCCAGATCCCTCTAAGGCTGACAAATCTGCAATATCATATGAGACTATAAGAGAAATAGATGCATTATATGACAACCCATAAGATTCTGATGGCGATGAGGAGGAGGACTCAGATGAGGATCCCAAGAAAAGGAAAATATCCAAGAAGAGGAAAGCTCTTCCACCTCCTGCCCCCAAACCAAATCCAGCAAATGACACTCCATACTATATTCTGTAGAAAATTACCCCTTATAAGGGCATGCCAGCATGGATGTGGTTGTCCAAAAATCAACAGAAAGAAAGGAAGAGAAGCAGGAGATATTCATCTCCTCCCACTCAAAGATACATAAAGGACCCTCATCCTCCTCCTCCATCAACTGCTGGTGCTTCAGACACAGCTTGCAAAAGGTCTACCTAGTTTCAAACTTACCAAAGACAACAATGTTGATCTTCATCTGGCAAACAACAGTATCAACAACAAGAACATCAACAACAACAACAACAACAATGCCCTGAACATCAAAAGGCTGAAAGCCCCAAAAGACCTGCTTCCCCACCTGTACCATTTGAAAATCCAGAGACAACTATAACAGCTAGGATGGCCAGACTTCAGGAACTCGTTGGCCTTTCAATGATTAATAAAGCTAAAGCTTAAGGGAAGGATCCCTCTCAATACTCTACATTGTCCAAGTATAGAAAGGAAGAGCTTAACAGGTTTGAAAAGGCTAATAAAATATTTAATGTTAATGACTACATGAAATTGCATCCAGAAGCAGTGGTCCCAAGGACTACCTCTCTAAATATCATTGGGGCTGCTGAAATGATAATGACCAAGGCTCAAGTTGCAAATCCAAACAGGGAAATCATATTTACTCAGTCTGGAGACAAAGGAAAAGAGGAGAAGCACAAGGAGAAAAAGCAGAAGAAATGAAATTTGAACTGATTAGTTCGTGATATTTTAAAGACTGCTTTCTCATTTCTTGATACAAAGCTTATTGTATATATATATATATATCTGCTGCATATGCTAATTTTTCCTGCCAGATATAAGTTTTCTTGCTTTGTACATTTTTTTGATTTTATTATGAGTCTGTAATTAGTGACCTCACCCAAATAGGGGGAGATTGTTTGATCCCTAGTTGGATTTGGGCTAGGTTCACTAAGTTAGGATCATATGACCCAACATGTATAGCCAGGGTCATGGTTGTGTCCTAGAGTCTAGGCCAAGTTCTTAGATTTAACAATGCATGGACCAGCCATCAACAGACTGCCAAAGACTCAAGACTTAGAGAAATATCAAAGACTCAGAAAATTAGTTCGACGTTTGTCGAACTCAGGTCAACGAAAGCCATGCTCAGCTTGACGAACTCAGAGAAAACTCTCTGAGCTGAGCTCGACGAACTTGGTTCTATGTTCGACGATCTTTGGACACTGTGATTCAACATTCCTAAGTCAAGAATCAGACTTCAGTCTACGAATACATAGTCTCAGCTCGATGATCTTGGTGCACATAATTGGAAAGATTCATCAAGCAGCAGTCATCAGTTTTGCGGTTGACGATCTTGAATCTTAGCTCGACGAACAATAATTATTAGCTCGACGAACTGTGGACTCAGCTCGACGAATCCAGACTTGGTTATTCCCATCCTTCTGTCCCTATTCTATTGCAATAATTCCTGAGTAATTAATGCTAAAATATTCCCTGAATATTACCGTTAGACGGAGCATTAGTTATGGCCTTCATCAGGATTATTGCTTGCCATTTTTCAAAGGGACAGTTGGGGAAATCAATCATTGCAAACATTCTCAAGGCCGTCAGCATTGAATGCAGGAAGGAATTCAAATTTCAAAAGGAAATTTATATGAAAAATATAAAAGGGATTTTTCCTTCTCTTCCTGGTGCAATAAGAATAACAGAAGAACAGAACAACAACAGTGAATGAGGATCTTTTGCTCTCTCTCTCTCTCTCTCTTGACAGCACTCTGAGACGCAGAGTACACAAAACAAAGTGATAGAGAGAAACAAGTGCTAGACTAAAGGAAGAACTTTAAGTTGAAGAAGAAGAACAACCATTCAAAATCAAGTGTCTTTTTATGTCCTCATCCCAGAATTCTTCAAAGAACAATAACTACAGCATCAGTCAAGAAGTTCCAAGATCTCTTATAGTCAAAGCAAAAGCCTGAAGGCCTATCACCCTGCGGCAAAGCTCCAACTTCCTGAACCTTTCATTATCTCAGGGGGAGCCTTTGCTAACATCAAAATCCACACAAGTCTTCTCAGTTGTACTTAGAGAAAGAGAAGACAAAATCAATCTCTCATCCCCTACTGTATAAAGGGTTCTTAGCTCCCTTCAAAAGTTATTCCTTGTTGCAACTCACCTGATCAAAAGACTTGAGGTTTGATTTTTGAGCACCTGATCAAAAGCTCATTGGTGGCAGTCACCTGAACAAAAACCTGAGTGGATTCCTACCAGGGTGGTAGAAGAGTCGATGTACCCAGGTTGGGGAACCATTATAAAATTCTTGTGTTGTCTGGATGTTCTTTTCTTTTGTTCTTGATGTGGTTGTGCTAGTTAGGTTATTGTATTTGTGATTATTTATATTTGTTGTGTCTGTGACAAATCATATTAGTTTAGGAATAAGTTTTTATTTATAGCAAAAGTTTTAAAACCTAAAGATACTCTATTCACCCCCCCCCCCCCTCTAGAGTATACCCAATCTAACCCCTCACTTTTAGGAAGGCTGTCATGGATGAGGAAATTGCCACCCTTACTGAGCGGGGTACATGAACCCTTGTTCCTCCTCCATTGGGCAGCGATGTTGTTTGCTGTCACTGGGTATTTGTTATGAAGTTCAGTCCAGACGGTAGTATGGATTGTTACAAGGAAAGCCTTATCGCCAAAGGATTCACTTAGACTTTTGGTATTAATTATTTTGACACCTTCTCTCTCATTGCTCGTCCCAGCACTTTTCGGGTACTCCTCTCTATGGCCGTCAACAAGGATTGGCCCATTTCTCAACTGGATTTCAAAAATGCCTTTCTCTATGATGATCTTCAGGAGGATGTCTACATAGATCAACCTCCTGGGTATGTTGCTCGGGGGATACATGGGTATGTAGGCTGAAGAAGGCCATGTATGGACTAAAGCAAAGCCCCCAGGCTTGGTTTGACAAGTTTAGCGGCATTGTGGTGGTCGTGGGTTTAACAAGAAGTTATTTCGATCACTCAGTGTTCATTCGCAAAACCTCCATAGGTCTGGTGATTCTTTTCATATATGTGGATGATATTCTTCTCACTGGAGATGACAAGGCTAGGGTAACCTTAACAAATAAACATCTACATCAATACTAAAGGGTTCCTTCCGTAGTGTGAGGATTGGATTTCAATTTGTTTGGAGAAGTGACTGAGTCATCCCTTGGTGGGAGATAGGTCGAAGGGGGAAAGTGGACGTACCCAAATCGGGGAACCACTATAACTCTTTGTGTGTTTTCTGTGCTGTGTTTGTTAATTTGTGCAGGTACATTTAATTCCGCAAAAGACTGCACGACACCTATTCCCCCCCCCCCATAGGTGGATTTAGTCGACACTAAAGACTTTCATCTACAACCATCCTCTACCTATGTTCTGCGACAACAAGGCCGCTATATATATATCTCCAAAAATCCAGTCTTCCATGAGAGAAAAAAGCACATTGAAGTCGACTAACATTTTATTTGGGAAGAGATTTTGAAGAAATAGATTTATACTACGTTTGTTATCTCTGACAACGAGTTAGCAGATATCTTCACCAAGCCTTTGTCTAGTTCCTTCTTTCACATTTGCGACAAGCTGGGCATAATTTATATATATGCTCCAGCTTGAGGGGGAGTGTTGTTGTATTGTTGGGTACATTGTAAACTGTGTACCAGATTTGGATAAGCCTCACCTAACTCAATGATATACATCAATATGTATTTGATGGAATGTTGAGTTTGTATGTGCAGGTTAAAGAAGTGCAGGAAAATATTCTAAGTACAAGTGTCGACACTGGTGAAGGAAATGTGTCGACACTAGAAGCCAGTTTGTGTCGACACGCAGGACTTGTGTTGACACACAGAAGTTCAGTCTACAGCAATTTTGTCGACACACAGAAATTCTATCAGTAGCAGTTGTGTCGACACACAGGACTTGTGTCGACAAACAGAAGTTCAGTCTACAGCAATTGTGTCGACACACAGAAATTCTATCAGTAGCAGTTGTATCGACACACAGGACTTGTGTCGACACAAAGAAGTTCAGTCTATAGCAGTTGAGTCGACACACAGGACTTATGTCGACACAAACTCAAGAAATCTATCAACAACAACTATGTCGAGACTAGAAGCAGTTGTGTCAGCACACAAGACTTGTGTCGATATACACTCAAGAAATCTGTCAATAGAAGCTATGTAGAGACTGGAAGCAGTTGTGTCGACACACGAGACTTGTGTCGACACATCCAATAGAAGCTATATCGAGAAGATAAATAATGACTATGTCGACATAATAGGAGCTGTTTCGACATCATCAAGACTTGTGTCGACACATGGTCTATTTGTGTTGACACATTTGAAGTGTTATCCTGACAAGTCTCTGTTGTGATAGAAGTTCAAGGAGGGGTCAGGTATCAAGACTGAAGACCTGACAGCTATCATAAGTAACAAAGCTGTCACATCTGTCAGAGCTGTCAGAATGCCGTTATGTATCGGATCAACCGGTAACCTTGGATGGGTTCTATATAAAGACCTATTCCATCACAAAAAAAGACGATAAAAAAAGGAGAGAATAAAGAGAAAAACACAGAAGAAGAAGGCAGATTGTGAACAAGTCTGCAAGAAGAATTCCAATCCAATTCTAGATTAAAAGAAGGAAGCTGGATTGAAGATCATCTCCAACTTCTTTTGAAGATCAACCTTACTTTTTCAGATTCAAGAAGCTTTGAAGAAGCTAAGATAGGTTGGATCTTAAGAAGTCAGTTCAATCAAGAACTGATCAAGAAAGTCTTCACCTCATTCTCTTTCTATCTGGGTGAAGAATTTATTATTAAACAATAAATTTTTTTGTAAGATCTCTTGTAGATCTGAGTGTAAGAGAGTTGTCTCTCTGAGTTGTAAGCCTAAACATATAAAGGCTAAGGTAGGGTTGTGTGCCTGAGGTAGGATCTTGTTGCTCTGAGTTGTAGGTGTAACACCCCTACCCGTTACGTGTAACATAGTAGAAGGTCCGGTCGGGACCCCACACCATGTCTTACAAACAGGCAGAGACGTTACTAAGTAATACCAAATACGCATCCTATCACAGAGCATGCTAACGGAAGATTAAAGGGTTGCAAGAATGAACTCAAACATTAACACAGAAGTCCACAGCTAAACCAAACATGCTATAGTATAAAACCACAAGTACGGCCTTATGGCCTATTACAAGTGTTACTCTTTATACAAGAAGGTATCTTCCATACATCGGCACGCAGGCCGGCCACACATGGATTCTTACACAAGGTACAAAAATAGCCTTCGAGGGCTAGCACTCAGCAGCAGCAGCTTAGGGTCTTCCACCCTCATCCCTGCTTGGACCTTCTTGACCTGCACGCAAAAGATCCACCAAGCAGTGGCAAACAAAGCAATGGTCAGCATTTGGCTGACCATTTATAACGACCCTGTCCCTAGCACGGGACAGCGGAATTCCTTCCCTGCATAGCACTTATATACAATCAAAAGGGTATACTTTAGCACATCACACTTGTACGCCCGTACAAGTCATCATCCATCACAAACGTCGGCACAACGGCCCGATGTTTTGTGCTCTCAGGGCACATTATCGGTGTACCGGAAAACCAGGGTCCCACCACCGTTCAGAGGTCCCAAACATGACGGCAATTTGTGAGCATTCCAATCCCCTATGACTCAAATAGCCGGAGCGATTCTCATTCTGTGATCCTAACTGAGCCTTAAGCACCCCACGGTTAGACAACCAGAACGCGAGTACAGATCAGCCTTTCCCGTAGCTCACATACGTCAGACGTTGATCAGGACTGACACGGGTACAACTTCACCTTGCTCGTTCGCCATACAAGCTTTTCCATAGTTGCAGCCCCACCGGCTCAACAAGTAGCATTCACAACTACAAGGGTTGAGATCACACAGCATCAACCCCCCAAAAGTAGCACTCACAGCTACATGGGCTGAGATCACACAGCATCAACCCATCCACATACTATCCTGCTGCACTAAGCTGCAGGTGTCCACCAAGAACATCACACGCATCACAATAATACAGAGTCTTGCTCTGATATGCATACAATCATCACCAATCCGGACCAACCTGTCCAGATGGCTTCACACAGCATGCCTACCCGTACTTCTCGCTTCCGGGACTACTCCAACAAGGATCAAGGGATGGAGTTCAACATCCCAAGAGAATTCAACTCTACCTTTGTAGAGGATTCATGCATATGCAAAAAGAAAGGATTTCACATTGAGGAGGAAATCGTTACCCTTGGAGGACGTTTTGGAGCCATGGCAAGCACTGCTTGGAGTTCTGCCTTCCCGAAAATGGCCTCCGATCGCGAATCCGAGCTTGGACTAGCTGGATCTCCCTCTCCATCCTCCTTCTTCTTCTTCCTTCCTTCTTCCTCTTTCCTTCTTCCTCTTTCCTCTTTCCTTCTCACTTAAGAAGATAAAGTGAGGAAAGTTTGCTGGTTCGGGGTCTTATAGGGGCTGGAAAAACTGAAGACCACCAGATCTGGAAAGAGGGTAACAAACGGCCGAGATCTGCAGAAAAAGTCAATTTCGGCCTGACACGCCCTGTGACATGCCTGTGTCACAGGCCGTGTCCCTTAAGCGGCCCTTAAGAAGCAAAGAACCGCCTCACCACACGGGTTGAACATGCCTGTGACCACCTGACACGGCCTGAGACACGCCCGTGTCTCTGGCCGTGTCGCCTCTCTCGACGAATCTCGTCGATCGCCGAGATTATTCTTGCCGATCGTCGACATGATCTCGCCGATCGTCGAGAAGGACATGCCCTGTGACACGCCCGTGTCACAGGCCGTGTCGCCTCTTCTCGTCGATCGTCGATCACGATGCTCAACGATCGTCGAACGCGCGACTTGTAGCAACCCGAGGAGGACACGCTCTGGGACACACCCGTGTCTCAAGCCGTGTCACTCCAAAAACACCCAAAACCCAACTTTGAAACTTACTCGAGACCAGCTCGAGTATTTGCTTGACACGCCCTGGGACACGCCCGTGTCCCAGGCCATGTCACTTGGCCTGAAACCAAAACTGGGTTTTGGGGTATTACAATCCTCCCCTCCTTGCAGAAAATTTCGTCCCGAAATTTGAATGACTGAAAAACTCAATAAAGTCCATATTTATTGATTCTTACAAGGTCTCATACACAACCAATTACAAAAATAACTCGAGAAATTCTGTCCACATGGTTTGCTCACGCTCCCAAGTAAGCTCTTCTCGGCCACAATTGTCCCACCAGACTTTGACCATCCCGATTGTTTTGTTCCTCAATTGCTTCTCGACGGCATCTTCAATCCGAATGGGTCCAACCCTTGTCGTTAGCCCACTATTGACTGATACCCTATCTGCAACTATCACTTGCGACAGCTCTTTTATTGCTCTCCGCAACACCGATACATGAAATAAATCATGTAAACTACTTAACTCAAGCGGTAGCAATAACCGATAGGCTGCCTCACCGATGCATTCAATCACCTCAAAAGGTCCTAGATACCTCGGGCTCAACTTTTTCAGACGCCGTATCCTGGACACACCTTTAAACGGTTTGATTTTTAAATTTGCCCAATCACCCACCGCAAACTTTACGTCTCGGTGCTTGGCATTATAATATTTGGCCTGCCTATCTTGCGCAATTAACAACCTTTCACGAATTGTACGCACCGTTTCATGCATATCAGTCACATCTTGCCGCTTGTAAAGCTTTGTTTCACCCATTTCTGCCCAAGATAACGGTGTGCGGCACTTCCTGCCGTACAAAGCTTCGAAAGGGGCCATCTAAATACTGGCCTGGTAACTGTTGTTATAGGCAAATTCAATCATGAACAAATGATCTTCCCAGTGACTTCCAAAATCTTGCGTACACATCCGGAGCATATCTTCCAACGTCCTGTTGGTTCTTTCAGTTTGCCCGTCCGTCTGGGGATGAAAGGCCGTACTGAAATGCAACTTTGTGCCCAACAGCTGATGAATTAGCCTCCAATCTCCTGATGTGAAGCGTCCATCTCGATCGCTAACAATGCTACGGGGAATTCCGTGCAATCGTACGATCGAATCTACGTACATTTTAGCCAATTTGTCGACTGGATCATCTCTTCGATTTGGAATGAAATTAGCAACTTTTGTTAATCGATCCACAATCACCCAAATTGCATCATTACCCCGCTGAGATCTCGGCAATCCATGCACGAAGTCCTTGGAAATATCATCAAATTTCCACACTGGGACCGGTAGTGACTGCAGGAATCCTCGTGGCCTTTGGCATTCCGCTTTCACCAGAGCACATGTATGGCACTTAGCAACATACCGTGCTATATCTTTCTTCATACCCGGCCACCAGAAGTTCTTTTTCAGATCCTTATACATTTTTGAACTTCCAGGATGAATCGAATACCTTGAAAAATGGGCTTCGTACATGATTTCTTCACGAAGATTTCTCTGACAAGGAACACATACTCGATCGTCTTTTCTCCAAAGTCCATTGTCACAAGAAAACCGAGAGATCTTATCTTCCGCTGCATAACGCTGTAAACTATCATCCAATTCCGTCGCTTGGCGGACCCTATCCATTAGGTCATACTATACCTCTGCCCAATTCAAACACATGGTCACAGCAGTGTTTTTCTCCACACAACTAATATCCATTCGTTCTAGCTCGTGGATCAACCGTTCATCATGGTATGACAACCAATTCGCCCTTGTCAGAGTCCTACGACTCAGGGCATCTGCGACTACATTCCCTTTACCAGGAGTGTAATGAATTTGGAAGGTATAATCACTAAGAAATTCCATCCACCTTCTCTGTCGCATATTTAAGTCTTTTTGATCTAAGAGATATTTCAGACTCTTGTGGTCTGTATAGATATCCACCTTTACACCATATAAATAATGACGCCACAACTTAAGTGCAAAGATGACTGCGGCCAATTCCAAATCATGGACTGGATAGTTCCGCTCATGGGCTTTCAATTGGCGTGAACCATGTGCTAACACCTTACCACGCTGAAGGAGAACGCAGCCTAAGCCGCTACCCGATGCATCACTGTACACCTCAAAACCATCTATGCCACAAGGTGTTGTCAAAATTGGGGCCGTAGTCAACCGACTCTTTAACGCTTCAAAAGCTCGTGCACACTCGGGCGACCAAACGAACCTTTGTTCTTTCCGCGTTAGGATAGTGGGAGGCAATGCTATTCTTGAGAACTTTTCCACAAAACGCCTGTAGTAGCCCGCAAGTCCAAGGAAACTCCTGACTTCGGCTACCGACAAAGGAACAGGCCACTCCTGCACAGCAACAATTTTGGCAGGATCCACTGCAATGTCTTCGCCACTAACTACATGGCCCAGAAAAGCCACGGATGACAACCAGAAATCACACTTAGCAAACTTGGCATAGAGTTTCTTTTCCCTCAGGGTTTGCAATACCATCTTCAAATGATTTGCATGCTCTTCTCTGGATCGGGAATACACTAGGATATCGTCAATAAAGACGATCATAAAGAGATCCAAATATTGCTTAAACGTTTGGTGCATTAAATCCATGAACACCGAAGGTGCATTAGACAATCCAAAGGGCATCACCGTGAACTCATAATGCCCGTAGCGTGTGCCAAACACCGTTTTGGGTATGTCACTTTCCCGAACCCTCAGCTGATAATAACTTGATTTCAAATCCAGCTTAGAATACACCGAAGAGCCCACTAGCTGATCAAACAAATCATCGATCCGTGGGATCGGATACTTGTTCTTCTCTGTCAGCTTGTTCAGTCCTCGATAATCGAGGCATAGACGCAAGCTGCCGTCCTTCTTTTTCACAAAGAGAACCGGCGCACACAAAGGTGACTGACTTGGCCTTTTAAAACCTTGATCTAACAATTCTTGCAACTGAACCTTCAGCTCCGCCATTTCTTTTGGCGCTACACGATAGGGGGAACGGGCCACAGGTTTTGCACCCGGTACCGGTTCTATCGTGAAGTCAATTTCTCTTTGGGGTGGTAACCCTGGAAGGTCTTTTGGAAACACATCCAGGAATTCCGACACAACAGGTACCTCATTCACACTAGCCTTTGGCTCTATCGCTGCTACTAGCGTGAAGAACAACTCGGCACCCTTTCTAACGGCCTTCCGAACTTGCAGAGCGGATATCAACATCTCATTTATCCCATGCATGCCGCTAAACCTTATTTCTAGTTTGGTGTTCTGCCCCAACACAACTTCCTTAGACTTACAATCAATGCGAGCATGCTGCTCTGACAACCAATCCATACCGAAGATTATGTCGAATTCCGAAATCGGAAGCACAAGTGCTTCCAATCTGAAGTCCCAACTTCCTATTTTCCCTTCTACACACCCAGACTGATCCGCGCACAAAACACATCTGTTAGGTAAGAGTACCTTCAAACTTTCTGTCGTGCCTCGTATCGGCGCGCCAATGCGCAATACGAAATCCTTTGACAGAAACGAATGTGACGCACCAGTATCAAACAGTGCTCGTGCCGGATGATCCCAAATTAGGACGAAGACTAACATAGCAACAACACAATAAACACCAAAAACATAGCAGCACTACACAAAGGGAAAAGAACTCAGAGATCACGCGCACCTGTGACGACGTCGACCTGCTTAATGGCCTCCTGCTGTCGCAGATTGAAAACTCGAGGCTGCACTTGCGAAGCAGAAGACTCCGCCACCGCCTTCCCTTTATCCGCATAGGATGCGCCCGGCTTCTTATCACCTTTCGGAGGACCAACCCGACAGTCCCGAGCAAGATGTCCCGGCCTTCCACACGTATAGTAAGTGCGGGATTCATAGCCTGACGACGCTTCCGAAGTAACTGATGAAGGAGTTTGCCCAGAACGTCTTGACTTCTTACCCCATTTCTTTCGAAATCCACTTCTCTCCGGACGCGGCGGTTTGAACTCCGGTTTTGCAACAGCCAAAGGTCCTTTAGATTGTCCTCGCTTCAAATCTGCTTCCAATGCCCTCGCGGTGAAGACCAGAGCTTGAAATCCCTGATTCACGGAACTCGAGAGTAAATGCCGCAACTCATCCCGCAGTCCCGCATAAAACTGACTGGTCTTGCGTTCTTCCTCGGCAAAGATAGCGCCCGCATAATGCCCCAAACGCGTGAACTCATGCAGATACTCATCCACGCATCTCTCCTTTTGAGTCAACCACTGAAACTCCAATTCCAACGCAATCTGTTGCTGCAACGGCAAATGCTTGCCCAAGAACAACCGAGAGAACTCGTCCATAGAGACTCCCGTCAACTGTCTGCCTGCCAAGTGGTGCAGTTCGACCTCATCCCACAACAGTCGAGCTTCTCCTTCAAGAAGAAAAGTGGCTAACGTGACTTTCTGTTCCTCCTCAACCCGAAGGGCGGTCAAGATGCGCTTGATCCGAGCAAGCCAATCCTCTATTTGAGCTGGGGAACCCGCCCCGGTAAACGTCGGAGGATGAAAGCTCATAAACCGCTTCAGCTGCTGATCTGCGGCACACTGATCAACCGCTATACCCACCGGTTCTTGACGCACTGCCACAGGCACGGGATCCTCAGGCCGAGCTTTCCCTGCCTGCTAAGCATTCATCACCGCAAGTAACATTTCTGTAATCAAACGTACAGTTTCAGCTGATGGAGGAGGGGTGGGCACCTCTGTCGGTGCCGCACTCTCAACAGAATGCTGAGGTTCTGACTGACCCGCAACACTTCGCGTCACCTATATGTGTCAAAACACACAATTCAGCGACAAGCCACACAACAAACAGTCAAAACAAACACACAAGTGTAACACACCAGTGCATTTCAATCCTATGTGGACATGTTTGAGTTCAATTTTATACACGCACACACGAGCTCGCCACCCCACAAAAGAATTCATCCACGAATTCAGAGGAGGGAACCAAGGAATTTGATACCAAATTGTAACACCCCTACCCGTTACGTGCAACATAGTAGAAGGTCCAGCCGGGGCCCCACACCATGTCTTACAAACAGGCGGAGACGTTACTAAGTAATACCAAATACGCATCCTATCACAGAGCATGCTAGCGGGAGATTAAAGGGTTGTAAGAATGAACTCAAACATTAACACAGAAGTCCACAGCTAAACCAAACATGCCATAGTATAAAACCACAAGTACGGCCTTATGGACTATTACAAGTGTTACTCTTTATACAAGAAGGTATCTTCCATACATCGGCACGCAGGCCGGCCACACATGGATTCTTACACAAGGTACAAAAATAGCCTTTGAGGGCTAGCACTCAGCATCAGCAGCTTAGGGTCTTCCACCCTCATCCCTGCTTGGCCCTTCTTGACCTGCACGCAAAAGATCCACCAAGCAGTGACAAACAAAGCAACGGTCAGCATTTGGCTGACCATTTATAACGACCCTATCCCTGGCACGGGACAGCGGAATTCCTTCCCTGCATAGCACTTATATACAATCAAAAGGGTATACTTTAGCACATCACACTTGTACGCCCGTACAAGTCATCATCCATCACAAACGTCGGCACGACGGCCCGACATTCTGTGCTCTCAAGGCATATTATCGGTGTACCGGAAAACCGGGGTCCCACCACCGTTCAGAGGTCCCAGACATGACGACAATTTGTGAGCATTCCAATCCTCCATGGCTCAAATAGCCGGAGCGATTCTCATTCTGTGATCCTAACAGGGCCTTAAACACCCCACAGTTAGACAACTAGAACGCGGGTATAGATCAGCCTTTCCCGTAGCTCATATATGTAAAACGTCGATCAGGACTGACACGGGTACAGATTCACCTTGCCCGCTCGCCACACAGGCTTTTCCATAGTTGCAACCCCACCGACTCAACAAGTAGCATTCATAACTACAAGGGTTGAGATCACACAACATCAACCCCCCAAAAGTAGCACTCACAGCTACATGGGCTGAGATCACACAGCATCAACCCATCCACATACTATCCTGCTGCACCAAGCTGCAGGTGTCCACCAAGAATATCACACACATCACAATAATACAGAGTCTTGCTCTGATATGCATACAATCATCACCAATCCGGACCAACCTGTCCAGATGGCTTCACACAGCATGCCTACCCGTACTTCTCGCTTCCGGGACTACTCCAACAAGGATCAAGGGATGGAGTTCAACATCCCAAGAGAATTCAACTCTACCTTTGTAGAGGATTCATGCATATGCAAAAAGGAAGGATTTCACATATCCGAGGAGGAAATCGTTACCCTTGGAGGATGTTTTGGAGCCATAGCAAGCACTGCTTGGAGTTCTGCCTTCCCGAAAATGGCCTCCGATCGCGAATCCGAGCTTGGACTTGCTGGATCTCCCTCTCCTTCCTCCTTCTTCTTCTTCCTTCCTTCTTCCTCTTTCCTCTTTCCTTCTCACTTAAGAAGATAAAGTGAGGAAAAGTTTGCTGGTTTGGGGTCTTATAGGGGCTGGAAAAACTGAAGACCACCAGATCTTGAAAGAGGGAAACAAACGGCCGCAATCTGCAGAAAAAGTCAATTTCGGCCCTGACACGCCCTGTGACACGCCCGTGTCACAGGCCGTGTCCCTTAAGCGGCCCTTAGGCGGCAAAGAACCGCCTCACCACACGGGTTGAACACGCCCGTGACCACCTAACACGGCCTGAGACACGCCCGTGTCTCTGGCCGTGTCGCCTCTCTCGATGAATCTCGTCGATCGCCGAGATTATTCTCGCCGATCGTCGACATGATCTCCCTAATCGTCGAGAAGGACACGCCCTGTGACACGCCCGTGTCATAAGCCGTGTCGCCTCTTCTCGTCGATCGTCGATCACGATGCTCAACGATCGTCGAACGCACGACCTGCAGCAACCCGAGGAGGACACGCCCTGGGACACGCCCGTGTCTCAGGCCGTGTCACTCCAAAAACACCCGAAACCCAACTTTGAAACTTATTCGAGACCAGCTCGAGTATTTGCTTGACACGCCCTGGGACACGCCCGTGTCCCAGGCCGTGTCACTTGGCCTGAAAACCAAAACTGGGTTTTGGGGTATTATAGTAGGCCTGGTGGTTAAGGCTAAGGTAGGGCTGTTTCCTGAGGTAGGATTCTTGGGAAGAATCTGAGTTGTAGGACTTGAAGAAGTCTGAGCCGTAGGAACCAGTTGGGTTCTGAGTTGTAAGATCTGATGATCTGAGATAGTGGAAGGAATTTTGGCCGAATCTAGTTCTCTACTGGATAGGATAAGGGGGAGAGTGGACGTACCCACAAATTGGGGAACCACTATAAACCATTGTGTATTGTGCTGTGAATTTTCTGTGATTGTTATTCTTTGTGCTGTGATAGTTGTGATGTGTTTAACATTTTTAATTGCCTAAGTTTTTAAAAAGGATTTGAACCTCTTCACCCCCACCCCTCTAGGTGTTTAGGCTCTATAAACCAAATCTTTCAAGTGGTATCATAGACAGGTTCACTCAAATATAGACCTAACCGTCTGTGTAGATCTCCAAGGTAATTAACTATTAGCTAGAATGGGTTTAAGTGAAAATCAAAAGGAACTTAGATCCATGAAACTTCCTATCTGTAGGAAAGAAAACTTTGGCATATGGAAAGAGAGGGTCAGATTGTTCATGGAAGCATCTGATCCAAGAATCTACATCATAGTTCTAGAAGGACCTTTCATTCCTATGAACATATCAGTTCTTGATGCAAATCTCAAAACTCCAAAGAGCTATTCTGAAATGACTAAGGAAGAGATCATCCTAGTAACCTTAGACAAGAGAGCACAAAACATAATTGTGAGTACCATAGATGATTCTACATTCCAGAATCTGGTACATTGCAATACCTCCAAGGAGATGTGGGACACTTTGATTATCTAAATGGAGGGAACTGAATAAGTAAGAGAGGATAGAAAGTCCATGTTAAATCAAGAATATGAGAGCTTTAGACATGCCAAGACAGATAGCATAGCAGAATGTTATAAGAAATTCTTTAGAATTATAAATGGACTAATGAACTATGGAAGAGTCTTTAGCACATATGAATTGAATGACAAGTTTCTCAGCTCACTAATCAAGGACTGGGATACAAAAATATGTGTCATCAGAGAGGTGGCCAGGCTTGTTGATACACCTCCACCAACCTTGTTTGGAAAACTGTTATCTTATGAGATGCAGCTCATTGCCAGAAAGGAGGAGGAGAAAAGCAATAGGTCTGAATACAAAGAAAAGTTAGTAGCATTCAAGGCTGAAGCCCCAAGAAAGGGTAGGAGAAAGCCTCCTTCTCCACCCAGGAGAATTACTGAGGTTAAATCAGAAAATCGTGACATCAACACTTCAGACAACCACAACTCTGATGAAGACTTTGCTGCCTTTACAAGGCAGTTTCAAAGGTTCATGAACAAGAAGAAACGGAGAACAAAGCCATGCTCATCTTTTTCCAAGGATGACTATTACAAAAAGAAAAAAAACTTCTAAGGATGACAGGTATGGTTTTAATCCTAGTAAACAAACTTCTTCAAAAATTATTTGCTATTGTTGCAATAGGTTAGGACATGTCATAGCTAATTGTCCTGATAAAAGAAATGAATCTAAGGACAAAAATAAGCATCAAAATAAGGGCAAGAAGGAGAGATCCCTTGTTGCCCAAAAGCAGAAGAGTTGGACAGACTCTTCATCATCAGAATCTAGAGAAGAGGATGAAGCAGAAGCCTATATTGGATTGTTCACTACAGAAGAGGATTCTGTAAAAACTGAATTCTTGCAAATGTTGGATTATATAAATGAAAGTGAAGATCATTATTGTAGAGGGTTGATGGCTCTATCTGAGGAAGGTCAGTGCCAGGATCAGCCTGGTCCCAGTAAGGTATACAATCCGTCCTTAGTTTTTGAATATTATACTGGATCAGAATCAGAAGCATCTGCATCAAGAGATGTGGATGGTTCTGAATCTGAAGGGGATGTTCATCAATTAATTGATGAGTATGGTGGTCTGTTGCAAGCTTTTAAGAGAAGCAGATTCCTTGTCAAGAAGCGGGCTGAGGAAATTGAATCTCTCAAACTGGCTGTATCAGATTCAACAAAAGTGTTGGATTTGAAGCTGAATGAAGTTGTCAAACTGAAAAGCATAACTGTTATTCAGATGGGTACAATTACATTCAAAAATGATCACATCAAGAGTCTGGAAGTCAGACTTCAAAGAGAGAAGGATCTTGTGGCTAAATTCTCAAAGCCAAAGTCAGTCTTACCCTTAATAGATAACTTTATCTCCCAAAAGGGTAAGACAGGATTAGGCTTCAAGGAAACAACTAGGGCAGCTAATTCCAAAAGAAAAGGCAAAGCCCCGGTTCATCCACTAGCTATAAAACCCCCTATTTCTTTCAGAAAAGTGATGCAACCTACTAATAGGTATGATCATGACATCACTCATGGTTACTGTAAGTATGGTGATTAGAATGGCAAGGGTGCAAATGCTAATAGGGCAGCCTATGAGCAAACACACCAGGTTCTTAAAGAATCCTTAGTGTTTGGTGCTCCAGCACCTGCACTTAAAAGGACTACTAACAGCAATACTGTTAAGCCTGGACTTAAGAAAAGGTACAACAGGTTTGAGTGCTGGTGTTGTGGTAAGTTGGGCCACTATGCCATTGATTGTTTGTACAATACTAGTATTCTGAAAAAGGCCAGCTTACCTGTCAGAAAGGCTGTAGGTAAGTATGTCAAATATCAAGCTGACCTGGACCTAAGACCCAATAATAATTGGGGTTCTAAGGATAGGTAATTTTATTTGATGCAGGTAAGTCCAAGTGGCCATACCCCTATATGGTACTTAGACTGTGGATGTTCCAGGCACATGACTGGAACAAGAAGGATGTTGGAACACCCTATAACTAATTTGGGCAAGGATCACTATGTTATTAGGAAATTGGTTTGACCTAGTTGTATAGTTGAAAAGGTCAACTTAGAATGAGTCTAAGGCTTAGAACTTAGGTTTGGAGCTGCCCCCAAGACCATTCAAAGATCAGGATTTATTGCTGAGACAAAGAAAATTTTCGTCGAGCTCAGTTCGACGAAATGCCAAACTCAGTTCGACGTTCTCTGAGCTCAACTCTGCAAGTCGTCGAACTCCGATCGACGATCTTCGAGCTCAGATCGATGCTCTATCTTCAGCTATTTTTTAAGTCGCTGAGCTCAGTTCGACGATCGTAGAGCTCAGTTCGACGTTTTTTGTCTGCTGTATAAATCCAATCTCTGAGCTCAGTTCAATGATCGTAGAGCTCAGATCGATGATTTCTGTGAGAGATCGACGCTTTCAGATTTCAAATTCAAGAACAGCTATGGAATTCATTCAGATTCATTCAGAGTTATTTCCTTCATTTATTGCAAAGGATTTTCTAGCCGTTTCAAGCAATCTAATGCAAGTTTCAAGGAAGACTAAAAGGAATGTTACTTAGGACTTTCTCCAGAGATAGTTGTCAATTATGGAAGTCATTTATGACTGAGTAACGTCCATCTAAGTCAGAATCTGATACACTCCTACAGAATATGTTTTTGAAAAGGGATAAGAGATTAACACAGAAGAATACTAAGAGATATACAGGAGAATCAGATTGATAAAAGAGACACAGAAGAGAGATCAAAGAATTTCTCAGATCAAGAGTTCATCTTCTGAGACTTACAAATTTACTGAATCTCAAATCTTCAAGAACTCAAGGAACTTATGCTGTGGAGGAGATCTTCTGCTACTCAACTCCTCCAAAATCATCAAGTGTTCAAAAGCTTCAACATCAAGAACTCAAGACATCAAACATTTCAGCATCTGCTGAAATCATCAATTGCTGGAGATCTGAAGCAACTAAAGACCTTTCACCCTAGCAAAGCTTCCACTCCTGAACTATTCTACATCTCAGGGGAGCTTTGACAACATCAACAATCCACTAGTCTTCTCTCACTGATTTGAGACAGAGAAGACATCATCACCTTTTTCTTTTACCACCATCTGTAAAGGGTTATCTCTCCCTTCAAAAGTGAACTCTTGGTTTATGAGACCTGATCAAAACTCAGTGGTGGCAAGACACCTGATCAAAAAATCTGGTTTGGTTTTTGAGCACCTTATCAAAAGCTCATTGGTGCCCAGGACACCTGATCAACTATTCCTGCAGTTGATTCCTACCTAGGGTGGTAGAAGAGTGGATGTACCCAGGTTGTTGGGGAACCACTATAGATCCTTGTGTCATCTGGTTGCTGTGTGTTTGACTTTGCTGTGTGCTGTGTGATTCTTTATTTCTTGCTTTAGTTTTTATTTCACTGCAAGCACCTTACACATATACATAAATTTAAGTCTTCCTCTATTGTACAATTTTAATTGTAAATTATTTTAAAATACTCTATTCACCCCCCCCCTCTGGAGTTAAGGTAGATCTTTTCCTCACTTTTAATTGGTATCAAAGACAGGTTGGTTATTCAACATCTGAATTTTCAACAGATTGGTTGAACAGGCTAACACCTGAACCAAAATATCCTTGATAAGATAAACCTTCTATAGAGGATAGTTATTACTTTTTGTAGTATATTTATTTTCATAAAAAACCATTGCACAGATCAAAGATTATGCTAGCACCATACCTCCAGTGTGCAACCTCTCTAAGTTTGCACTTTGGAAGGCAAGGATTAAGCTTTACATGAATTCTATTGATGAGGACATTTTTAATTCTATTTTGACAGTTTGCCCAAGACCCCTAGTGATCACAAGTACAAGTGTTGTTCCACCTCCTTTAGTAACAGATGCAGAAATAAAGAAATGGAAAGTTGCAGATGCAAAGGCTATGAATATCTTTGCTCAGACCATGTTTGATGAGATATTCCAAAAGGTGGCTGAATGCAGTTCAGTAAAAGAGATATGGGACAAGTTATCTGAAATTGTCTCAGGATCTGATGATGAAAGGAAGGACGGGATATCCCATCTCATAAGCCAATATGAGAACTTAAAGAAAGGAGAAACTGAATCAGTGGCTGACATGTACAACAGACTCAGCCTGATAGTTAGTGAGTTGAAAACATTGGATAAGGAGATCACACTCACTGAACTAAATGAAAAAATCCTAATGTGCTTTCCCAGCACTTGGGACTCAAGGATCTAGCCAATCAAGGATGCCAGAAGCCTAACTGAGATTACTACTGAAGCTCTTTTGGGCAAGCTCAAATCTTATGAGCTGCTCATTAAGAATAGGGAAGAAGAGCAAAAGACTGCTTATCCAGTCATCAGAAAGGAGAAGACCATTGCTTTCAAAGTCATAGAAGAGAAGCCTTAAGATAAGGTCACAGGCAATGAAGAATTGATGAGCTTGATGGCCAAAAGATTTTACAAGATGGCCAGGAAAGACTTCAGAAAGAGATCATCCAGAGGGCATGAGAAGCCAAGGTATGACAAATCAAATAATAAAGAAATAATCTGTTTTGGATGCAGGAAACCAGGCCATATTGTGCCTGACTGTCCAGAAAATCAGAATAAGGACAAGAAGGACAGGAAAGATATGACAAAAGACAAGGACTCCATAGGAAACAACAACAACAAATCCTCCTCCAACAAAAATAAACATACAAGGAAGGGGTTTGTAGCTGAAAGCTGGAGTGATACTGAAGAGGAATCAAAAGCCTCATCAAGCTCAAGTGATGATGAGGATGATGCTGAAGAAAAGGAATTCTGCATGATGGCTATAAATGCCTCTTAGCAAAATTCTGATGTAGAACAAGGATCAGACTCAGAATCTGAAACTCAAACTAAAGAAGACCAGGTAATAGACTCCTTTGACTTTGACTCAGAGGACTTTATATCTGAATTTAAGGCACTTTGTTTAGACCTGTTAAAATCTGAGAAAGAGATTATCTCTCTCAGAAATCAATTGTCTGAACATAGCACCTTAAAATCAGACAACCTCAAACTCTCTGAGGAGTTAGAATATTGTAGGGAGGAGATAGCCTCACTGAAAAGTGAGTTATCCCAGGCAAAGAAGTTTGAAGAATCCCTTAATAGGAGAAACATCAGACTGATGGACATCACAAGCACAGTGAACTCAAGATTCAACAGTACACTGGGCTTGGGTGCTTCATCTAGCCAACCTATAGTATTAACAACCTCAATTAAATTTATTTCTGATAAAGGAAAGGGTGTTGTAGAGGTAGCTAAGAAGAATCATGATTTACCTAAGGAAAATCAAGTTCAACAAAAAACGTTGAACAGAGCTTGACGATCGTCGAACAGAGCTCGGCAATCCAAGGCTGAATCCCGAACTCAGATCGACGACTTCTGAACTCTGAACTCTAGCATAGTTGATCTTCGAACGGAGCTCGATGATCTGACCAAAGATCGTCGAACTCAGCTCGACGATCGTCGAACGAAGCTCAAAGCTTTGAACATTCTTTCAGAGGTAAATCTCAAATCAATCCTAGAAGTCCCTCATCCCAAAGCTTCAACCCTTATACTGAATGGATAGTACCTCCCAGGAGATACCATCCTGAAGGATATAAGAGTCAGCCAGGGATGTCTTTCATTTCTGAATTTAAAGGTTATCAACCTAGACCCAAGGTAAACTGGGTCAAAAACATATAAATTGTTTATGTGCAGATGAAGACCTATCCAGCAATGAACCAACAATGGTATCTGGATAGTGGGTGCTCAAAGCACATGACAGGGAGCAAGGAAAATCTCACATCCTTCAATGCCAAACTTGGACCCAAAGTGATCTTTGGAGATTCAAACTTTGGTCAAACAAAAGGATATGGTGTTGTTCAGATTGGCTCAGTCAAATTCAAGAAGGTGGCTTATATGGAAGGACTGAAGCACAACCTAATCAGCATCAGTTAACTCTGTGATGAATGATATCAAGTGACATTCAACAAATCCTTATGCAAGATTAAGTCAGAGGATAACACAATAGTGTTAACAGGTAAAAGAAAAGGTAACATTTATCTTGTAGATTTCCTTTCAACCAACATAGATATCTGCTTATTTAATTCAGTCTGCAAACAAAATGATTTATGGCATAAGAGACTAGGACACTTTAACCTTAGAACCATTGCTAGGCTATCCAAGGACAACCTTGTTAGAGGACTACCTTCTGGCCCCTACAAGAAGGAAGGACTCTGTAGGGCTTGTCAATTAGGCAAGCAAACTAAAAACAGTTTTAAGTCACTTAATAAGAGTGATTCACCTAGGATTTTGTATCTGTTACACTTGAATCTTTTTGGACCCATTACAGTACAAAGCTTAGGAGGGAAATCTTACACTTTAGTAATTGTAGATGACTTCTCTAGATTCACTTGGGTATTCTTTTTGAGGAAGAAGTCTGATAACTTTAAATGTTTGACAGATTTTCTCAAATGCATACAGATTGAGTTCAATACTCACATTGCCCTGATCAGAAGTGATCATGGGACAGAGTTTGATTCTCTTCTTATGCAAGAGTTCTGTCAGAGTGAAGGGATCAGGCATACTTTCTCAGCTCCTAGAACTCCTCAACAAAATGGGGTAGCTGAAAGGAAAAATAGAACCCTAATTGAATTTTCTACTACATTATTGATAGATGCTCACCTTCCTCTATATTTTTGGGCAGAGGCAGTGAACACCTCCAACCATGTGTTGAACAGAAGTTTGATACATAAACTGAAGGGCAAGACTCCCTATGAATTGCTCAAAGGGAAGAAACCTAAAGTAGACTATTTCAAAATTTTTGGTTGCAGTTATTATATTCACAATAATTACAAGAAGTATTTAGCAAAATTCCAAGCTAAAGCTGATGAAAGAGTGTTTTTGGGATACTCCATGATCAGTAAAGCTTATAGGGTTTATAATAAAACTTCTCTTAAAATTGAAGAATCTGTTCATGTATCTTTTGATGAGACTAACATGTGTTACAAGGAGAAGTCTACTTCTACCATAGAACCATTGCAGGTACACTCTCTTTCAAAAAATTTGGACAGGTTACACATTGTAGAAAAGGATTCAGTACATTCACCTATCCAACAAAGAGCTGAAATCAGTGAAGATGAAGAGGATACTCAACATCTTGATGTTCAACATCTTGGAGAAAACCATTTTGAAGAGTCAGTTGTTGTTCCACAAGAGGAAATAACAACACAGGTTGGTGAACAATCAACGCCCCCTATTGATTTAGTAGAGATCACCCAATCTCCCAAGTGATTGGAAACATCTCAGCTGGTATACAAACCAAAAATCAGGTCAACCAGAACCTGATGCACACCTGCTTTTTATCTCAAGTTGAGCCTCAATCAATTCAAGATGCAGAACAAGATCCACACTGGATCATTGCTATGCAAGAGGAACTACATCAATTTGAGAGGAACAAAGTTTGGGAGCTAGTACTAAGGCCTAAGGATCACTCAATTGTTGGAACAAAGTGGGTGTTCAGAAACAAGTTGGATGATCAAGGAGTTATTGTAAGGAACAAGGCAAGGCTAGTTGCTCAAGGTTATTCTCAAGAAGAAGGGATAGACTATGACCAGACCTTTGCACCAGTGGCAAGGTTAGAGGCCATAAGAATATTCCTTGCTTATGCAGATTCAAGGTCTACCAAATTGATGTGAAGAGTGCATTTCTCAATGGAGACATCAAAGAGGAAGTCTATGTTAGACAACCTCCAGATTTTATCTCTTCAACTTATCCTGACCATGTTTTCAAATTACATAAAGCATTATATGGCCTCAAGCTAGCTCCTAGAGCATGGTATGAGACCTTAGCATGCTTTCTTTTGAAAAATGATTTTATAAGGGGTAGAGTAGACCGAACTCTTTTTATTAGAACCCATAAGTCTCATACCCTACTAGTACAAATATATGTAGATGACATCATATTTGGTTCTATTGATTCAAATTTGTGCAGAAGGTTCTCTAACTTAATGCATTCTAAATTTGAAATAAGTAACATGGGTGAGCTTTCCTTCTTTCTAGGATTGCAAGTCAAACAGCATGCTGAAGGCATATTTATTTCTCAAACCAAGTATGCAAAAGAATTGGTTAAGAAATTTGGTATGTCTGAAGAATCTTGTATGAAAACACCTATACCTACCAATGTTGTATTAGATACTGATTAACATGGTAAACATGTTGATCAGACAACATATAGAGCAATGATTGGCTCTCTATTGTACCTTACATCTAGTAGACCTAATATAATGTTTGCTACATGCATATGTGCTAGGTTCCAAGTAAGCCCTAGAGAGTCACACTTAATATTAGTAAAGAGGATTCTCAGGTATGTAAAAAGTTGTCCAAATCTTGGACTCTGGTATCCAAAAGACTCAGGATTTGAATTAACTGGATTTTCAGATGCTAATTATACTGGATGTAGAGTAGACAGGAAAAGCACCAGTGGAACTTGCCAGTTTCTTGGTGATAGACTTGTCTCATAGTTCTGTAAGAAACAGACATATGTGTCCACTTCAACTACTGAAGCTGAATACATGGCAGCAGGCAGTTGTTGCTCACAAATTCTGTGGATTCAAAACCAGCTCCTAGACTATGGCTACAACTTAGAAGGGTAAAAAATATTTTGTGATAACACTAGTGCTATCTCTATAACACAAAATCTAGTCCTCCGTAGTAGGACAAAACATATAGAGATTAGGCATCACTTTCTAAGGGACAATGTAGAGAAAAAAAATTAAAATTCAATATATCCCAACTGATTTGCAAAGGGGAGATATTTTCACCAAACCTTTGGATGAAAAGAAACACACCTTCTTCCTAAATCAGTTAGGAATGTTAGATGGAGGAAGTTTAAAATAAATCCCAAGATTTTGAAAATCTAAAACATACCAAGACTAGGCTAAAAACTTGTATTTTCTAGTGTCTGTAGGTCATGTTTTGTCGCTGAACTGCGCTCGACGTTTTTCACAAAAATAGTCGAACGAAGATCGACGTTTTCCTAAATCGTCGACCGGAGTTCAGCGCCGTCTGTTAGCTTTTAGCTATCCTTCTTTCTGTTCATCGATCGTCGAGCGGAGCTCGACGTTCTCCAGTATCGTCGAACGGAGATCGACGTTATTGAAGACTCTTCAGATTCCATTAGAAGCCTAGATCGTCAAACGGAGTTCAACGATCCTTCCTTTCCGGAGTCGAACCCTAATATAAAAATCATTCTTTCGTCGTCATTCTTCTTTTGCGCTTTCATATTCTCTGCAAATTCTTTCTTTCCCTCCAAACTCTACTACACTTGGTTGTGTTTGTTAACTTTTTGCAGGTATACAATGGCTATGAATGTTACCGCTCTTGCAAAGATGAAGTTTGATACTGGATTTGATATCGATATGGATTCGTTTGACGGCATCGATCAAATCTTCAAAGACATTCTGGAACTGTTCAGAGAACAACAGTTGGTGCATATTATGTCTACCAGAATGAAGATTACGGCCGATGAGATAAAGGAATAGGTATTTACAGCAAATAATCTTGATCAAAATAATATAGTCGGTACTATAAGCGGGACTCAGGTACCTTTATCACCTACTCTACTGACTGAAGTATTCCATTTAAGTACTGGAGATGATTCTACTGAAATGTCTGGAGAGGAATTTGATTCAATGTTGGATAGAATGGGTCACTCTGCAGCAAACCCTAACAAGTTATTGAAAAAGAACCTATCTATTGAATTTAGATTTTTAGCTGATGTTGTGGGGAAAGTGCTTCTAGCAAAGCACTCAGCTCATGATACCATATCAAGGTATCAGTTCTGTCTGATGGGAGCCCTAGTGGACAAGAAACACTTGAACTGGGGAGAAATTTTCTTTGATTTGATAAAGAAGAAAATAAACAAAAGCTTTGTGAATTTTGGGAGGATTTTAGGGGTATTCCTGCACTCCAGGTGCCCAGAACTTCTAGTCTCAAATGGGATGAACATCAATGCATCAAAAAGACTGACATGTGCCCTATTTGGTAAGTGGGATAGGCAGATAATCAAACCATCCAGGACTACCATGGCTTCAGGCACAAGGACTCTTGCAGTCACTTCCCCTCAGGCCTCTGCCCTCATGGAAGAGTTGCCTGCCTCCACCTCTTCTCCTCCTTCTCCACCACTTGTTTCTACCTCCACCACCTCATCAACCATCTCCACATCCATCTCTTCCCCCATTACTATTTCATCACCAATCTCACCTCCAGCCACCTCAGAACCATTCCATCCTCTCCACTACTATCCACCTCTTGACATACCCTCTTTCAACATCTTGGAAGATTCCTTTATGGATGATTCCACTTCCTCCCCTACTGAGCCTCCTTCTACCTCCTCATACCAACATCTTCTTCATGACATTCTCACCCAACCATCCTTCACACCTTCCATCTCCACACCCATACCATCTATCTCCACCATCCCAATTTCTCAACCAACCATCCTACCATCCACAATACCATCTACTGCAGTCCATCCATCACCAGCCCAAAACATTTCATCCTCCACCTCTACTCAAGTCATACTTGAGCAAGTGGATATATCAGCTTTGGCAGATAAGCTATATGGGATACTGGCTCCCAAGCTAGTAGCCCTGCTGGAGACCTCCATGGCTCCACTCCTGGAATCATTAAAGGAGTTATCTAACAGGCTATCCTCTCTCTCCTCTCCTCAGGTAATCCCTTCTGTGGGGTGCCTTGATACAGTCATCTCTGAATCAAGGCAGGGGGAGATGCCCTATGAAGCTGAGGTAGTGCCTGCTGCTCCTGAGGAATTACTGCTGCCAGAGATTTCTACTCCAGTACGAGTACTCACAGTGGACTTAAAGTCACTGTTGTCTGAATTTGATCTTCTTCACAGAAGCTGCTTACCAACTCTGGGAGTTGAAGACCTCACTAAGGCCATTGTGCCTATTACTATCTGTGATCCCAGCCTGATTATCTCTTATATCAATTCTCTTAAGGCTGTGGAAGTTTCTGCTTGTGTTGCTGCTGCTGCTGAAGTTGCTGTATCTACTGATGTTGATATGTTATCTGCTGATGTTGCTGCTGATGATGATGATGATCTGGCTAGTTATCTGGAAGAATCTACTATTTCTGTTCCTTCTGCTCCTGCTGCTACTTCAATTGTTTCTGCTCCTGTTCTGTTTGTTGAGAAGTCTAAACAAAGAGAAGAGTATATCAAAAGCATTGATGATCTATATGACAGACCCCAGAGTTCAGAAAGTGATCAATTCAACACTAACTCTGAAGATTTTTGCTGGCACCATTGCCAAGAAAAGGAAAGCAAGAAGCAAAGCAATGATGAGAGTCCCTCCTGCTAGAGCCAAAGATGTCAATGACATACCATATTATATTTTGCATGATTGTCAGATAACAGAGCCTTGAATGTAATACTCTAAGAATCAGCTAAAGGCTATGAAGAAAAGAAGAAAACTTGATAAATATGAGAAAGGATCTTCTGAGTCTCATCCTCCTCCTCCTCCTCCTCCTCCAGATGTTGGTACTGGTGGAGGATCTGCTTCTCAACCTGGATCTGCTTCAAAGCATAGTTCTTCTCAACCTTCACAAAGATTTCAACCCAGAGGTCAACATCAAAGAGGCTATCATTCTAAAAGAGGTCAATACAGAGGAAATCAGAGAGAGTACAGAACTTATTCCAGACAACAAAGGGAAGGACAAGGTCCTATTGATTCTACTCAAGCTCCTTTCCCTTACAAGCTTAAAGATTCAATTGTCACCAGGACTCCAACTGATTCAGAATCTATCAATAGATATGAACCTCAAGTCCCTTTTGAAGATCCTGAAAACAACCCAGTGTCATGGACTGCAAGAATAAAAGAGCTTGCTGCTCTAGATCAAATGAAGAAGGCCAAGGAGCAAGGTAAAGACATTTCAAACATTACAACCCTATCAGAACAAAGAAAGACAGAACTGGAGAGATGTGCTTCAAGAAAGTTCTTTGATCCAGAAGATTATATGAAGCTGCATCCTGAGGCTGTAGACCTAAGGTCAAGATCCCAAACATCCTAAGGTGCAGGTGATGACAGAAGATCAAAGAAAGATGCTCTCAATCCTAACAGGGAGATTCTATTTAAGAAAGACAATGAGAAGAAATGATTTCTGTAAGCAGACAGTGCATCTATATCTCTTAATATTGCTGATATTCTATATGAGTTCTGCAATACTGCTATGTTTTTCTTCTGCATTGTTGGTTTAGCTTTTGTTTCTACATGTATGCTTTTGTAGTTCCTGTTGTGTCCTGTAAATAGTAATCCTAACCAAAATAGGGGGAGATTGTTGGAACACCCTATTACTAATTTGGGCAAGGATCACTATGTTATTAGGAAATTGGTTTGACCTAGTTGTATAGTTGAAAAGGTCAACTTAGAATGAGTCTAAGGCTTAGAACTTAGGTTTGGAGCTGCACCCAAGACCATTCAAAGATCAGGATTCATTGCTGAGACAAAGACAATTTTCGTCGAGCTCAGTTCGACGAAACGTCGAACTCAGTTCGACGTTTTCTGAGCTCAACTCTGCGAGTCGTCGAACTCCGGTCGACGATCTTCGAGCTCAGATCGACGCTCTGTCTTCAGCTATTTTCCAAGTCGCTGAGCTCAGTTCGAGGATCGTAGAGCTCAGTTCAACGTTTTTTGTCTGCTGTATAAATCCAATCTCTGAGCTCATATCAACAATCGTAGAGCTCAGATCGACGATTTTTGTGAGAGATCGACGCTTTCAGATTTCAAATTCAAGAATAGTTATGGAATTCATTCAGATTCATTCAGAGTTATTTCCTGTATTTATTGCAAAGGATTTTCTAGCCGTTTCAAGCAATCTAATGCAAGTTTCAAGGAAGGCTAAAAGGAATGTTACTTAGGACTTTCCCTAGAGACAGTTGTCAATTATGGAAGTCATTTATGACTGAGTAACGGCCATCTAAGTCAGAATCTGATACACTCCTACAGAATATGTTTTTGAAAAAGGATAAGAGATTAACACATAAGAATACTAAGAGATATACAGGAGAATCAGATTGAAAAAAGAGACACAGAAGAGAGATCAAAGAATTTCTCTGATCAAGAGTTCATCTTCTAAGACTTACAAATTTACTGAATCTCAAATCTTCAAGAACTCAAGGAACTTCTGCTGTGGAGGAGATCTTCTGCTACTCAACTCCTCCAAAATCATCAAGTGTTCAAAAGCTTCAATATCAAGAACTCCAGACATCAAACATTTCAGCATCTGCTGAAATCATCAATTGCTGGAGATCTGAAGCAACTGAATACCTTTCACCCTAGCAAAGCTTCCACTCCTGAACTATTCTACATCTCAGGGGGAGCTTTGACAACATCAACAATCCACTAGTCTTCTCTCAGTGATTTGAGACAGATAAGACATCATCACCTTTTTCCTTTACCACCATCTGTACAGGGTTATCTCTCCCTTCAAAAGTGAACTCTTGGTTTCTGAGACCTGATCAAAACTCAGTGGTGGCAAGATACCTGATCAAAAAATCTGGTTTGGTTTTTGAGCACCTTATCAAAAGCTCATTGGTGCCCAGGACACCTGATCAACTATTCCTACAGTGGATTCCTACCTAGGGTGGTAGAAGAGTGGATGTACCCAGGTTGTTGGGGAACCACTATAGATCCTTGTGTCATCTGGTTGCTGTGTGTTTGACTTTGCTGTGTGCTGTGTGATTCTTTATTTCTTGCTTTAGTTTTTATTTCACTGCAAGCACCTTACACATATACATAAATTTAAGTCTTCCATTGTTGTACAAATTTAATTGTAAATTATTTTAAAATACTCTATTCACCCCCCCCTAGAGTTAAGGTAGATCTTTTCCTCACTTTCAAAGGATGCTGAAGGATTACTCTCTCATATAAAATGGACCCAAAGTGATCTTTGGTGGATCTGAAAAGGGATTCATTAAAGGGTTTGGTAACTTTTCCAATAACTCTATATCTATCACTCAAGTAGCTTATATGAAAGGTCTGAAATATAACCTAATTAGCATAAGCCAACTAAGTTATCTTGGTTATGACACTTCTTTCCTCAAGAGTGTGTGCCAAATAAGAAGGTCAAGTGATCAAGAGATCATTCTTACAGGCACTAGAAAAGGAAATGTCTACTGTCTTAACCTTGAGTGTGAGAATAAGAACTCACTTATCTGTCTAGTTGCAGATGAGAAAGCATCTCATTGTGTCCAATGGCACAAGAGGCTAGCTCACCTGAACTACAGTCAATAGGCCAACTCTTTTGTATGGAGTTAATGAGGAATGGTCATCAGGTCAAGTGCATTAAAGAGGGTGTATGTTCAGCTTTCCAAAAGGGCAAACAGACCAGGACCTCTTTCCATGGACATGATATCAAAGATTCTGTGAGATGTCTTTACCTTCTGCATATGGATTTATTTGGTCCTATGCCAATTCATAGTCTAGGTAGGAAAGTTTACACATTTGTAATTGTGGATGACTATTCTAGATTTACATGGATTTTCTTCTTGAGGCAGAAATCTGAAACCCCAATTGTCTTCTAGAATTTTGTTAGGAAAATTCAGAATGAACTTAACAATTCAGTGGTCAAAATCAGAAGTGACCATGGGACTGAATTTCAGTCTGAATGCATGATAAAGTTCTGTGAAGAACTTGGGATTCATCAGGATTTCTCCTCACCTAGAACTTCCCAGCAAAATGGGGTTGCTGAAAGAAAGAATAGGACTCTTATTGAGGCAAGTAGAACACTATTAAGTGACACTTCTCTCCAAGAATATTTCTGGGCTGAGGCAGTAAATACTACATGTCATGTTCTCAATAGAACATCCATCAATAGAAGACTCCTTATGAAATTATGAAAGGCAGAAAACCAAACATATCCTACTTTAGAATCTTTTGTAGTAAGTGTTATGTTCTAAATAATGGCAAGCACTATTAAACTATGTTTGCTGTCAAATACCTAGAAGGGATACTTGTTGGGTACAACAATAGCAGTAGGTCTTATAGGATCTACAACTTGACTACATAAGTTGTAGAAGAATTAGTCCATATAGTCTTTGATGAGTCTAAGCTAATTAACTGTGAGCTGTCTAGCACTTCTATTAGTCCTACAGGTTTGAAGGAAAAGATGGACAAGCTAACAATTAGTGAAGACCAACCTGCAAGATAGGATGAAGAAAATGATGGATACTGTCCAGGGGGAGTACAAGACTCACTGGATGAAGATGAAGACAATGAAGTACATCTAGATGAGGACCATGAAGAAGACCAAGAGGTGGACAGATTTCCTCTAGCAAGAAGACATTTGAAGGATCATCCAGCACAACAAATCATTGGTGATGCAAGACATGGAGTTCTGACCAGAAGCAAGAGCATGAACATAGTTCTATGTTCAAGCTTCCTGTCCCAGATGGAACCTAAGAAGTTTTAAGAAGCTATACAAGACACAAATTGGATTGATTCCATGCAGGAAGAGTTGAATCAATTTAGAAGATGTAAAGTCTGGGAGTTGGTTCCTAAACTAAAGAACCACAATGTTATAGGAACTAAGTGGATCTACAGGAATAAGTTAGATGAAAATGACACTATAATCAAGAATAAAGCCAGACTGGTAGTAAAGGGCTACAGACAGGAAGAAGGGATAGACTTTGATCAGATATTTGCCCCAGTGGCAAGTTTGGAAGCAATAAGACTGTTCCTAGCTTATGCAGCTTATCAAGGGTTCAGAGTATTTCAAATAGATGTAAAGTCAGCATTTCTGAATGGTGACTTAAAAGAGGAAGTTTATGTTAAACAACCTTCAGGTTTTGTAGATTCTCTTTATCCCAATTATGTATATAGGCTTAATAAAGCTCTATATGGATTGAAACAAGCCCCTAGGGCTTGGTATGAAACACTGTCTGCTTTCTTTATTGAGAATAAATTCTCAAGAGAGAAAATTGACAAGACTTTATTCTTTAGGGAATCAAAAGGTAAGATCATCCTAGTCCAGATATATGTTGATGACATTATCTTTGGTTCTACTGAAAACAATCTTTGTAGTAAGTTTGCCAAATTTATGCAAGGGAAGTTTGAGATGAGCAGCATGGGTGAGCTGAAATTCTTCTTGGGACTCCAAGTTAGATAGATTGATGATGGATTGTCCATATCTCAGTCTAAGTTCACCAAGGAGTTAATTAAGAAATATAGCATAGAGTAAGCCTCCACCATGAAAACTCTAATGGGGACAAGTATGCATATAAGCAAAGATGAGATAGGAAAACCTGTTGATGAGTCTTTGTATAGAGGGATAATTGGCTCCCTACTTTACTTGACTGCTAGTAGACCTGACATCATGTATGTCACATGTGTTTGTGCTAGGTACCAAGCTTGCCCAAAGGAATCTCATTATTCTGCTATCAAGAGAATTTTGAGATATCTTAAGGGCACACCTAATCTAGGTCTTTGGTACCCTAAGAATAGAGATTTCTTGCTAACAGGTTTTTCAGATGCATACTTTGCAAGCTGCAAAGAAGATAGGAAAAGCACCACAGACACTTGTCAGTTCCTAGGTGGAAGGTTGGTGTTATGGAGCAGCAAAAAGCAGACAAGTGTAGCTATTTCCACTGCTGAATCAGAGTATATAGCTGCAGGCAGTTGCTGTGCTCAGTTGTTGTGGATACAACATCAACTTGAAGACTATGACATCAAGGTAAGTAGAATTCCATTATATTGTGATTATACTAGTGTTATATCTATTACTAGAAATCCTGTTTCACATAGTAGAACTACGCATATAGAAATCAAGTTTCACTTCATTAGAAAACATGTTGAAAAAGAAGACATAAGTCTAGAATTTGTCAACACTAACAAACAAATTGCTGATATATTTACAAAACCTCTGGATGAAAGTAAATTCAATTATTTTAAAATTGAATTAGGTATGTTGAACCTAGAATGAGATGTTAGGTCAGCACAAAATTTCTCAAGAAATTTGGCTAAGTTAGAAAATTTGTGTCGACACAAGCCAATTGTGTCGACACTATCTTGTATCTGGTAAATTGTGTCGACACAGAAGTGAAATCTATGTCGACATGAATAGTTTGTGTCGACACCACTCTATCGAGACCTAGGTCATCTATGTCGACACATGTAAAATTTTGTCGACTAGTAAAATCTCTAGTCAGGCGCGTCTTTTGACCTTCCTTTTACAAGTACACTATAAATAGGAGAAGACAAAATCTGGCCGACTGTGCTTTCAGAACTCTCGACTCTAGACTTTATGTCGACAAGAAATTCTCCTGTCGACTCTCTTCTTTCTCTTTCACTCATGGCGCCACAACAGGAAGACAAGGTCAATGAGGGATATGAACTGGTATGCAAGGAGTTCGAGACTGCCTTCCCAGAAATCAAGTCCGTGATTACCCTAATCACTGAAAATGGATTAGAATACTTGGTCTCAGAACCAACAAGGATCTTGAAGAAGGAGGTTCTTGAATTTTACTCATCAGTAACAATGGATTCTAAAGGAAAGAAGATAAAGTCCACTGTAAATGGTACTACAGTAAAACTCTCACCGAAGAATATAAGAAAGTCACTTCAGCTTCCCAAGATTAAGGAAGAAGATGATATCACATCATCCATGATAAGGGATGCACTATAATGGTGTGGACTGGAACCCACTACCAAGATTGGATCTTCAATGAACAGGAAGGGAATGAATTCCCAGGGTAAGTTCCTGTCAGAGATTATAGGCAAGGTTATTCTATGCCAAACAAGAGTACATGATAGGATTTCTACCTATATGTTCGGACTCATGACCAGAGTTATATTCCAGGTGAAAACAGACTGGTCTGCTATCATATTTGACAAGATCAAAGAAAGTGCTAAGAAGCCCAATCTGGGTAGAATACTAAGCCTGTTTCTGGCTTTCACCATTCCAGAAGTGATGAATCAAATTCCAGGAACCAAGATTAATCACGTGAGGAGGATGGATTTGAGAAAACTATCTAGATGGGATAGAGTTTTTACAAAAGATGTTTCTACCCCATAGAAACATGTGAAGAAGGATAAGAAAAAGAAACCTACCACCCAGGAAGCAGAATCTTCTAGTGATTCTGAAGAGCAGGTTGTCTTCAGCTTAGATGAAGAATAACCAAAAAAATCACCTACACCACAACCAGATAAAGAAGCTCAAACCAAAGGAGAGAGCATTAAACTACCAGTGAACCAGATGGTCTCCACTCCAGGGGGAGACAACACAGAGATAACAATTGTTCAAGAACCTGAATAATCGCAACTACCTGCCCAAGGGGGAGGTATAACAGAAGTTACACTGGAGAGTGAGAATGCAACTGATACTGTTATGGAAATAGTATCAGAAATCAATAATGTTGCAACTATTATTACTGAGAATGTAGCACAGGATGTGCATGTTTCAGACAAATATCAAGCAGAGCAACTCCACTCCTCCAGTTTGGAGAAAACCCTGGAAAGGTATCTTGATATCCAGGGAGAACCATTTGTTGAAAAAGAGAACATTATCCCTCCTGTTCAGATGCAGTAGGAGGTAACTCTGGAAGAGTTATTTCCTGATTTACAAGGAGCTCAAACTAAGGGGGAGATGGCAAGGACTGATAGTGAGAAGCCACTAAATGCCTCAAGTCCTAAGGAAACTGTGGCTATAGAAAGTTCATCAAATTCTTCTGAAAATGAAGAAGCCACCAGGGCCAAGAAAAGGAAGCTGGTGGCACTCAGGAAGAAGAGCACGGGCTATAAGAAAGCCTTGCAAACTGTCCCTCAAACATCTGCTCCAGGAATAAACTTCAGTTCACTTTTGGTGAAACTGTAAGTGAAAATGGATGATCAAAGACTTGCTCTAGAGAAATATGTGGATGAGTCACACAAAGAATTATAGAGCTAGCTGACCCAAGATATCAAATCTATCAGATTTGAAGTAAATTTGCATAAGAAGGAGATGATAGATTGCTTCCACAAGGGAGGTAATGATGTAGTATACTTGGCCCAACAACAACAAATGATAAAGACTGAAGTTGAGGACATTGCAGTTAAGCAAGGTTATGTCCTAGAAAATCAACTCAGAATGAATGAGAATCTAAAAGACTCACATGTTGCTATTCTAACAACAATTGGGAATATTGCAACTGATGTCAAGACTGAAGTATCCCAGCAAATCCAAGCAGATTTAGCTGCTGTCCAAACAGCAATTCAAGCATCTCAAAAGGCTATTTTTGATCAACTGACAAAGTTTCGAACCTACTACAAAGAGGGAATAGAATATCTGGCTGGTCAAGTATGGTTTCAAAAGAATGATCTGAGAGATCATGTCGCCAGAGAAGTCATAAAGGGGGAGAGAGTGTTAGTCAAGACAAGCTCTGATCATTCTAAGTGGGTATCCAATACCATCAGAGCTACTCTTGGATATCCACTCCTTTGTGATGATGATAATACTACTGAATCTGGTATTCAAGCTGCTTACATTGAAGGGGTTCAGCAGGATGTTGCCCAAGTCATCTATCCTCCATCTAATTTTGAAAAAGTACAGCAGGCAGTACATCAAATGTATAGCCTCCATAGGAGGCATATAATGTTACTATTGAAACAGTTGAAATGTCTAAGGCTGCTTTATAAAGAGAGCAAGAAGCACAAAGAGCTAGGTATACTCAGAAAGAGGCTCAACTCTCTAAGAAAAGATTCAGAGAGCAGGCTAAATTAAAGGCTGATTTTGAATAATGGAGTCCAACCTCCAGAAATATCATTCTTACTGCTTGGAAAGCTGTGAAAGATAATATGCATGATAGAGGCAAATGATATTCTGAACAAGAGTGGGGTAAATATCAGAAAAGGCAAGATGTCATACATCAGTTCAGAAGGGATATCAAAGCTGGGAAGTTATCTGCTAACTCTGTGGAGCCTAACAAGTACTTCCCAAAGCCTTATCATTACTTTGAAAGGCAGAAGATTAAGGCTGAAGAGCTCAAAAAGAAAGATCTGAAAGGGAAGAAGCCAGCTGATGACATAGAATCCAAGGTGCAAGCTAAGATTCGATCTGGCAAGGGAATAGTTATCAAGGAGCCTGATCAATCTTAAGGATAGATAGGCTAGTTTTAGAACTGTGTAAATTTTCTGTTCTAAAAATCTTGTAAATCAAAAACTAATTCCTGATTAATGAATTTTATCATATTCTGTGATGATATGTTATGTAGTTTCTGCATTATGAGTTAATCCTGTTTGTGTAATGATTATATACTTAGTAATCTTTGTTTTATTATAAGTGGTGTATATCATTAACTAAGGGTTATGACTTCTCCAAATAGGGAGAGATTGTTGGGTACATTGGAAACTGTGTACAAGATTTGGAGAAGCCTCACCTAACTCAATGATATAAATCAATATTTATTTAATGGAATGCTGAGTTTGTATGTGCAGGTTAAAGAAGTGCAGGAAAATATTCTAAGTACAAGTGTCGACACTGGTGAAGGAAATGTGTCGACACTAGAATCTAGTTTGTGTCGACACACAGGACTTGTGTCGACATACAGAAGTTCAGTCTACAGCAATTTTGTCGATACACAGGACTTGTGTCGACACACAGAAATTCTGTGAGTAGCAGTTGTGTCGACACACAGGACTTGTGTCGACACACAGGACTTGTGTCGACACACAGAAGTTCAGTCTACAGCAATTGTGTCGACACACAGGACTTGTGTCGACATATAGAAATTCTGTCAGTAGCAGTTGTGTCGACACATAGGACTTGTGTCTACACACAGAAGTTCAGTCTACAGCAGTTGTGTCGACACACAGGACTTGTGTCGACACACACTCAAGAAATCTGTCAATAACAGCTATGTCGAGACTAGAAGCAGTTGTGTCGACACACAGGACTTGTGTCGATACACACTCAAGAAATCTGTCAATAGAAGCTATGTCGAGACTGGAAGAAGTTGTGTCGACACACGGGACTTGTGTCGACACATCCAACAGAAGCTGTGTCGAGAAGATAAAGAATGATTGTGTAGACATAATAGGAGTTGTGTCGACATCATCAAGACTTGTGTCGACACATAGTCTATTTTGTTGACACATTTGAAGTGTTATCTTGACAAGTCTCTGTTGTGATAGAAGTTCAAGGAGGGGTCAGGTATCAAGACTGAAGACCTGACAGCTATCATAAGTAACAAAGCTGTCACATCTGTCAGAGCTGTCAGAATGCCGTTATGTATCGGATCAACCGGTAACCTTGGATGGGTTCTATATAAAGACCTATTCCATCACAAAAAAAGACGATAAAAAAAGGAGAGAATAAAGAGAAAAACACAGAAGAATAAGGCAGATTATGAACAAGTCTGTAAGAAGAATTCAGATCGAATTTTGGATTAAAAGAAGGAAGATGGATTGAAGATCATCTCCAACTTATTTTGAAGATCAACCTTACTTTATTCAGATTCAAGAAGCTTTGAAGAAGCTAAGACAAGTTGGATCTTAAGAAGTCAGTTCAATCAAGAACTGATCAAGAAAGTCTTCACTGCATTCTCTTTCTATCTTGGTGAAGAATTTATTATTAAACAATCAATTTTTCTGTAAGATCTCTTGTAGATCTGAGTGTTGGAGACTTGTCTCTCTGAGTTGTAAGCCTAAATATATAAAGGCTGAGGTAGGGCTGAGTGTCTGAGGTAGGATCTTGTTAATCTGAGTTGTAGGCCTGGTGGTTAAGGCTGAGGTAGGGCTGTTGCCTGAGGTAGGATTCTTGGGAAGAATCTGAGTTGTAGGACTTGAAGAAGACTGAGCTGTATGAACCAGTTGGGTTCTGAGTTGTAAGATCTGAGGATCTGAGATAGTGGAAGGAAGTTTGGCTGAATCCAGTTCTCTACTGGATAGGTGAAGGGGGAGAGTCACTACAACAAAGCATACATATCGCGACGTTTTTTTAAGCCTTTCACGACGCTTTTTAAACGCCAATATTCCTATGGCGGCGTTTTGGCAAACGTTGCAAGTTCGCTGCGATAAGAGGCGCCGCTAAAACCTTTGCGGCGTTTTGTACAAAGCGACGTTATTGCCTATTGCATACAATGGCATTTTTGTAGATAAAAACGCGACTAACGAAAATATATTGATCAGATTAAATAATGATTTTTGCGGCGTTTTCTGTTGTAAAGCGCCGCTACTGATACCGACATCGGCGGCGCTCTTGCATAGAAAACGCCGCCAAATTGTTTATTGTTGTTTTTAAAAAAATTGAAGCAGTCGACATCCTGCTTGCTCCATCCATCAGTACATTAAACAATGTATCTCATCAATAGCCATATCCAGTCAAGAAGGAATGTCCATGAAATATAATTCTCAACCCCCATTTCAACAAAAACCTATTTTTTGAGAAATGTACATTTTGGGTTTTTATGCAAATTAAAATTCATCATTATTTACTTTACAGAATTGAATCAATGCAAAAAACCCTACTTCTTCCTCACATTAGCTTGATTAACATTCAACTGTGAGAGAAGTGCACTAAGTAACTCAGTATGATCCTTTGTCATCAAGTTGTCAAATCTATGCAGCACATTGCATAATATACCAAGACTTAATTTCACATTAAATTTATGTACTTATTATGTTCTTTTGGTAATCCAGGCGCAATAGATATGTATTGGTGATAAGAAATCTTAACTTCATAAGTCAATTATAGAAAAAATGTTTAAATTGCTAATAAGAATGAACCAATCAATATAATGCTTAGAAACTAAGGGCAATATAGCCAAAAGAACTACATTAGAAAAGGAGAACTCAGATGACATTGAAATACAACATACCCAAGCCAAGTGTTAGTTATTTCAAACTCTAGATGGATACACGACCGATCAGAAATTGGAGTATGAAGCTCCCTCTCTACAGCCACATTAGATCTGCAATAAAAAGAATCACCATGTCACAGAATTTTCCGCGGCAAGACAATCCTACTAAGAGATGATTTTCAGCGAATGAAATTTTTCCATTACCTGCAAGGATGCTAAATGTCATGAACTGCATGCATGGCCATTGGCAAGACTCCAACTCCTTTCACCATGATTTTGGGAACATGAGTACTGAGATAAGATCCCATCATCTCAATTAGCTTCTCTATACGCCTAAGGGCCAGTTTCTGCAGGGGAAGATCAGCAACATGCAGCATTTTCCTATCAATGCTATTGAGAAGTCCAACAAAGTGAATCTTTAAAAAAGTTGGAAGGTCATCAGATCCACTCAATATTATAGAAACATTCTGGATCATCATTGGGATTTTTTCTGTCCTGATACAACAACATGATTAGATAAAGAAATCAATTATAAGGGATACAAATAGTATTATATACAGATCATTTTAGTAAAAAGCTAAAATGTTATATATCACCTTATTTCAGTTTCAGTCACATCCACCTCAGCAGGAAAGCATAAAAGTTCGTCCAAAAGGGCGGGTAAGGCAGCAACAAAAATTTCCTTCTTGTCGGATCCCGTCTGGAAATGGTAGAATTCTAAAACAGAAGTTAGTTGCTCTTCGTCTGCATGGAGAAGAGCAAAAGCAAGTACCTTTGGAAGCCAATTGATAATTAAAGGCACGATATCCATCTCTAAATGGTTTGCTAACTCGTGCAACGTAATCATTGCTTGATCATTAACTTTGTGTGAAACAATCAACCTTGGTATAATGAAAGGAACCATTCTTTCAACAAGTACTCCTGTTTTAATTCCAACAACAGTCTCCGCAAATTCACGGCACATAGCAGGTCGGCATACAAGGCTTGCAGAAAGATATTCATATAATCCATAACTAATGTGAAAGAATTTTGAAAGAATAAATTCAAATCCTCCTTTAAGATGGAAAGAGCATGATCTGTGTATTAGCTGTGATGCAGTTTGTTTTACTATCTGATTTTCATTATCAAGCTGATCAATAAATAAAACAAGAGAGTACAAGAAAGGTTGCTCATGAATATCAAAATATTTCATTATCTCAGCTATTGTATCCAAGAGAGTCACCAAGATGAGTGGATCCCCAGTTCCAGACAATGCATGTTTCAATCTGTCCAAGAACTTCTGCTCTTTCGTCTTGTTGCTTGCCTCCCCATCCATAAACAATACCTCTAAAATGTCATCATCAAGAAAATAGCTTATTTCAGTACTCCATGCTTCCCTGACAGCTATCATTTTGTGGAGGAGAAAAAAATCAATACATGTAACATGTTAGCATGAAACACCATGTTATTAGAGATGTATAATTAGTGATGTATAATTAGTCCAAGCATATATTAGAGATGTATAATTAGTGTTCTAATCACCATGTTAGCATGAAACACAGCCATAATTACAGTATGTTTAATCAAACTAATCAATAATGATTGCGGGTTCTCTAGGACAAATGGATATGAACATGAGGATGCATACACAAGTTGTGAGAATTATTGAAAAATACACAACTATTATGCGAGTTGTACGAGACATCCTGCTCTCTCCATAACTGCTCTTTCCTAAAATAGAGATATTTGGCTATCCCATGGGAATCTTAATATTCCTTTAAAAGGCCATCATTCAAATAAGGCAATCATATGCTTATACTAGTAACTGAATCTACAAGCGCCAATAGACGGTTTAAAAATATTAAACGTATTATGCACTCAACCAAGAAATCAGTAGAGCACTACATAAATTATATACAACACAAACTGAGATATGAATGAGAAAAAGATGGGCACATTGCAGGAATTTATGCTAATTTGCAATAAAAATGAACTGATTTTCTGCCAAAAATTGAATTGTACCAAGAAATTGCAACAATTTATTACCAAAACCAATCAAGCATTTCACAAGAGAAGATACAGACTAGTAAAACAAATATTTATAATCATCATCACGTAAATGAACAAGCCCGAGATAGTGGGATGTACACTTACAGTTTATTTCCTTCTAATGGCACACGCTTGTACTCTAAATCAATGTGCAAGCCTATATAAACCAAAAATTAAATTCAATAGTTATATATATGTATACCTCCATTAGCTTAAATCACATCCACCACGTTCACAACCTGCGTGTCTCAGAATGAGCATTTTGGGGTATCTCCCAGACCAACAAATTTTACTCATGACCATACTAAGAAATATTAATTCAGTATGCAAAATCCAAACAAAACAACAAATAAATCTACCCAATCAGAAAAGTGCCAGCATATTTTACTCATGACCATACTAAGAAATATTAAAATGTATCAAACATATTCCTAAGATTTAAAAATGATATAAACTTCTAGATAAACAGTTGTGTGGATAAAAAGTCTCAAGTATATTCAAGACGTGCTAGCATGAACCAATTCATGCGATACCACCGTTGTTTTCTCCTTGTTCACCTGCTATCAAATACCTTCATTAAAACTCTTTCAAAGGTCAGCCATACATTAACACACAATTTAACATCATATTTAATTACCTTCTTCACAGTTAGCTCTTGTAGCATGATTTGTTTGAGGCATATCATTAGAAGTAGTCACATTGTTCGAGTTTTGTCCTCGAATAAGAGACATCATCTTCAAGAACTGCACATGTATATATTTTTAAGATAATTAAAAATATTACTTGTAGTGGAAATATAAGGGCATACACATAACTAGTCTTAATCAACTATACCTGATCTGGATATAGATGTATTCCAGGTGCTCCTGATGTTCCAGAGCGATCGTTTCTAGAACCTTGGCATGAAATAGCATCCACAAGAAAATCCATTGTTGTTTGCATAGTAGCCACCTGTGATTTCAAGATAGCTATCTCTTCGGAATCATTTGATTTTTGTTGTCCCTTGCGTATAGTTTGTGAGCGACGCGATAGTTCAGGATACACTTAAATGGCTGTGACACCAATTCCCATGCCTCGACATCGACCATAGTATTCTTCTCCAAATGTCGACCTAAACAAAGATATTGTAGTTTCCACGACATTTTAAATTTTTTTAAAAAAATATGCATGGTTTTCACCTAAAAGCGGCCTCATGAATGTCTGTCAACGGCGTGTCTGGGGGGCATTGTGACATTTGCTCCTCTATTGCCTTATCCAAAGCAACCTACAATGAATAAAAAAGTGAAGTCATATGAATCAAGTTTATTTAAAATGTATGTCGAGGAAAAAACCTTACTTTTTTTGAAGTTGCTTCATCATCCACAAACTTTTTCCCTTTTTTTTTGAAGTACGACTATCTACATATAGTTCAAGCCGAGTTGGCTCCCTTCCCAATTCATCAGCCTATCAAACAATTAATTATATATCTTGGTATTAAAAATGTAAGAAGTATACATATGCAATTGTTTTATATTTATACTTGTAAAGCATAGCTACGCATGCGGCAAACCAATTGAAAAATTAAATCTAAGCATTATTTAGCATATTTCTAATAGCCGAGGCAAAGCGTAACTAAGGCTGAAATTCCCCTCAAATGGAACACAGTGTATTGAAGTATTTCTAATTATCAGCATGATTTATTTGTAATCAAGAAACACAAACTGCATTCAATTTCCCTCTTCGGTGAAAACAAAAACAACACAGTAGAGCATCACAGTAGAGCAAAATTTTAAAAAACTAAAAAATAAATTGAAAATGAATTAGGAAAGATGAAAGAAAATCAAAAAATTTCATGCCAAGCCTCTGACATTAATGCAAACTATAGGAAAATAATCAGTTTTTCAGTAGAAAAGAGGAAGGACGTAGGTCTTTTGAGAGGGATTTAAACCCACGCATTTCCCTATCTGCCTTCCACCACTGGTGAAAACAAAGCTTATACCTATTTAGGAAGAGAACCGGTCGAAAGGAGAAGCTAATGTCGCCGCCAACCGCACTCCGCAGAAGGTATCGCCACCAGCCGCACTTCGTAGAAGGGCTTGGAGATCAAGAAGTAGGGCTCCAACAGAGCTTAGATCAGCGATGTTAGGGCTGGATTGAGATGCAGGCCTCCAGTAGAGCTTCACCGGCTTGGAGATCGAGAAATGCAGGCCTCAAGTAGAGCTTCACCGGCTTGGAGATGGAGAATGGGGATGCAGTGCCATGAATGGGATGCGGCGCGATGAAAGGGAAGCGGCGGGATAAATCTAGGGCATCGGCTGAATAGCGGGGGGTTAAAATAAGTAGTTAATTTTATTTTGTTTTTTAATGCATTTGGCCACGTTTTTCCTTAAAAGCGCCGCAAAAAACCAACATTAACTTATAAATACAGCGGCGTTTTAAGAAACGCCGCAAAAAAAACGCTGCCATAGAGCTACACTGTTGTAGTGAGTGGACGTACCCACAAATTGGGGAACCACTATAAACCATTGTGTGTTGTGCTGTGAATTTTTTATGATTGTTATTCTTTGTGCTATGATAGTTGTGATGTGTTTAACATTTTTAATTGCCTAAGTTGTTAAAAAGGATTTGAACCTATTCACCCCCCTAGGTGTTTAGGCTCTATAAACCAAATCTTTCATGTGTGGTGACCGGGCGGTCTGACCCTGGCGGCTTGGAGCCTGCTCGGTCTGGCAGTTTCTCTCCAGCTGTTTGGTAGCCGAGATGTTGTTGATTGGAGATCGGGCGGTCTGGTGGTTTGACGCAGGCGACTTGAATACAGGGCAGTCTAGCAGTCTCCCCTAGCAGCTTGTCTTCTCTTCATAGTTGTTGTCGGGCGGTTAGCCTATTCTTCTAATCGCGCGGATTGTGCGGTCTATTTTTGTATATAGCCGCTTGCACTTATAATTATTTGTCCCACATTTCTTATTTGTAATCTCTCCTCACTCCTCCATTCTATAAAAGCGAGGTTATACCTTTGTAATACCTACTTTTTGGATAATAAAAATTCTGTTATTCCAAATTTTGGTCTACTATTTCGTGTTCGCACACTCCTAGCACGGCCGCGGACTGCAACCCCTTCATGTTGCCGCAACGGAGGCTGTGGAAGAGACCTACCTTGCTAGTCAGATGGCTGGAGGGACCGCCATGCCTTGCAACCGCTACATTATGGTCACGGGGTGCGGTTTTTCGGCCTACCAGAATCCGAGCTGGGAACCCCAGCTCGGGGGTGGTCGGCCGTCGGGCGGAGAAAGAGGGTTAGCCTTCCCGGCCGGCCCCAGGCAGCTTGTCTGTGGGAGCCCACACATGGATCGCATGCTTGATCGCGCATGCTGATTGCGTGCGTGGTGGTTCTCCCCCATGATCTCCACTTAGATAATGGGATCATGGGTGTAAAGGCTATCCACACTCTAGTTTGGTTATTTATTCTACCTATCCTCATAAATTGCCCCCCTTCCAAATCCTCGATGGCAGAACTGGTACGTGAGAAGAGCAATGATTTCTCCTTCCTCACAAGAGATTTTTTTATTGACTATAACAGTGATAGCGAACAGAGAAGTGCTGGAAAAGGCGGATGGCGATGCTTTGAGAGCCCAGGTGTGCTGTAAAAATATGGAGATGTCAATAATGAAAGAGGCGTGCACGGACATGCATGGCCCCGCGTGCAATGCCGGCAAATAAGTCTATCTATGCGTGCACTAACATGCGGGAGCATGTGGGCCTGTCGGCGCAGAGCCTCGGGCGTGCATAGACTCGCGTGTGGGTATACACCTATGGGTGCACGGAGCCTTGCACGCGCGCCCCTGGAAATATGCGCGGCCCTACACGCGGGCACCCCTGTGGGAGCGTGTGGGCTCCCCTCTAGGTGTGCGCACCTCGCACACACGCTCACCTGCCGATTCGTGTAGCCTCTCGTGCGGGCACACCTTGAGGTGCACACAAACTCACACGTACTCAACTGCGGGTGCACGCAGCCTTGTGCGCGTACGCGCGTATCTATGGGTGTGTGCAGCCTCGCACGTGCGCTCACCTAGAGGTGTGTATGTATTTGCGCACACGCACACCTGTGGGTGTGCCCAATCTTGCGTGCATGCGCACACCTACGAGTACGTACGATCCTCTGCGTGTGCGCACACCTACGGGTGCGTGTGAATATGCGCAGGATGCACGAGTTTGCGCTTTGACATGACAATGGCCCCCTTTGCTTGTGCATACTATATGGCTAAGTTCTGTTGTGATGAGACTGGATGGCGTACGCGTGTGTACCGGGCTCTCAATTGAACGCTGCCAACTTGATTGTTGGGCCTAAGTTTTACTTTTATATGTTCATGATTCTAAGCGCACCGTGAGGCCTATGCGTCTGCGCTCGTCATGTTTTGCTGATCAATTCGCGGTTTAGAGGAAGATATATTGGTTATTTACTAATCTTGAAGTAAAAATACCCTGTGTTGAGGAGAGAGTTCATAATCCACCGAGACGTTGGTTGACAGTTTGCGAGACCACTATGAGATCCAGCTTTCGCTTTCCATCGTGCAAGGATGTGATTGGCATTTTGAAGTTCTGTGGTGTTCCCTTGTCCCAATTTGTACCTCTTGGGATTACGCGCCTTATGGGATTGGTTGTATTCTTTAGATATCATGACTCAAAATTTTTCCTTCAACTGGTTTAGAGATTGGTGCGATGTCTGGATTAATAGTGGTATTCGTGCTGAGATCCATAGAAATAAAAGTTGGCTTAATTTTAGAGTCATGTGAATCGCCACCATGGGAATACCTTATTTGGCTATGTCAGGAACTCCTGGGGCCTACCAGAACTTTGAAATTCTCCCTGATGTTAAGATTCAATGAGCCTCGTGAGCTGACTAATCAATTTTTCAGCATTTCTTTATTCGTTGAGGAGAAGTGTCTGTTGTAGTGTAGGGTATCTTTTGACCATGAGCGCACATTCGATGTGCCTCCGGTGTGTGATCGGAAGAGAAAACTTACTTTGTCAGCCATAGGGATGCGAATCTAGAGTCTCCACCTTCTTCAAAGCAAAAAGATTCTCAGGTTGAGGAGGTTCCTTCTGGTTCCCGAGATGAGGCCACCCCTGTTGATCCTGATGTTGAGTTGTCAGGATCCTCTTCCCCTGAGTCCCTCATTTAGATGTTTCTGCTCCCCGAGTGCCTTCTTCTTTGAAGGAGATGAAGGATGTTATATGTTTATTTTTTAGTTTTTGAGTTTGACTACTTTGTGCAATTCTAACCTTTTTTCCCTTGATGACAAATTGAAGCCCATGCTTATATTGCATTTACGTAGAATGATCATTATGTGAGTTCGAAGGATGAATACTTAGCTCTTCAGTAGAAGCTTCAGATGGCAGAGAATTCACTTGTTTCCTCGAGAGAGGAATATCATTAGAGCTGTCACTATTCCGATTCCACTAAAATCGTTAACCGAACCACTAAGTTAACGGTTCTACAAATTAGAACCAAACCTTATTTTGTTTGGCCAGTTTTGATTCTGGTTCTGGTTCCAACATAACTTTTGAAACCGTTATGTCAACGGTTTCGGTTACGGTTACGGTTCAACAAGAACCAAAACTAAACCGTCCCCTAACGGTTTGATCTGGTTCTATGCGGTTCAGTCTGGTTCCAATCGGTTCCAACCAGAACCAAAACAAAACTTGGCAGAATTTATGAGGGAAGGCAAAAATAAAATATCGAAGGGGAAAAGTAAAATCTTTCATGTTTTTTGCAAGAGGGAGTTCGAAATTCGGAGACTGGATGCAGTTATTTTGTGTTATGCCAAGGGGAAGTATTTTTTTGTATAATATAGTAGGAACTTTGACTTGTTGCTCTTGAAATCTTATTTTACAATTAAAATTTGTTTGGAAATATATTAGTTAATTTAATTTAACTAATTTATCGGCTACAATTTAATTAGTCTTTCATGATTAATAATAAATAGTCGTTGTATACTCTCTTTATTTTAAAACAAAATATTATAAATAAATATGTGAGTAAAATTGAAAATACATTATATAATTGTATAAGAATCGAAACCGCAAAGCAAAAAAACTTACTCCAAACTGCACTAATATCAAAGCACACTGCACGTTTTTGGTGTGGTGTGATTGTGTTCAATTCAAAATTGACCATCTTTGGTGCGATTGTGGTTTGAGTTTTAATCACATCAGTTTTACCCTTAATAATAAATATAGATATTATAGATAGATTATAAAAATTAACAATATTATAATATTATTAATAATAATAAAATATTATAAAATAATAATAAACGAGTTGTGGTTCAGTTATACTTCGGTTCGGTTCGGACCGTATCTAAAAATTCTGAAACCACTTGAGACTTGTATGTTGCGGTTCCGGTTCTAGATAATAAAATGAAAGAACCATACCCTGACCAATGTTGTTCACGATTCCAAAATTCAAACAAGAACCCTAATAATTCGCAAACAATTTGGTTCGGCTCTTTGCGGTTCCGGTTTGATTCCGGTTCGGTTTACGATTTTCGATTTTAAGTGACACATTTAAACATGATTGAGATGTATCTTGATTTTGACAGATTGGGTTGGAGCTGAAGGCAGAGCTGGAGGAAGCTTGATTGGCAAGGAATCTTTGCGGTGTTGTAGACAGAAAAATCTCTGGTGTAAAAGACACCACAGTTGCTGAAGGCTGCTTAGGAGGAGACTTTTTTGCTTGGAGATAGTGTTAGGGGCTTTAAAGGCTGAAGTGGAGTGGTTTCCGTCCATTGATCGGGCATCAGAGCCTGAAGGCTGCTGGGGTTGCTGAGTACATGGATTCCCTGGACTACATGCGCAATCACTGCTTGATTGGCAAAGAGATCTATGAGGAGCTATGGACCAGAGAGGTAGATCCCCATATGGAAGATGTTCGCAAGATCGCTCTTAGGCGTGGAGTGTCGAAGCTTTTTGCTTGGTAGCCAGGAGCTTGAAGTGTGAAATGTCCAGCCATAGCTTTTATGATATCTCTGATGATGAGAACTTGAGCCCTAATTCTGACATAGACATAGCCGACGAGTGGCAGCATGAGCTCTTTTACTCTTGCATGTTGATGCATATTTACTTTCATCAGTTGAGTCTGGTTTGATTGTGTATGCTTGTTTTTTGTTTGCCAAGTGTGTGGGCATTTTTCACCTCCTTTTGGCGATTGCTAGCAGTGCGTTTACGCTTGTACTTGTATGACATTGTTGTTTCCTTTCTTTTCTCTTTTTTGTAAAAATGTTGGTAGTTGGTAAAATGCAGGCTTGTAGTGATAATAGAGAGATTTCAGGCTAAATCTAGTTCCATGGCCTTCCTTAATTAAGTTTTTATTTGTGTCGATCATGAGGGGTGCACGCTCAAGCGATGATGGGGCGTAGACTTCTAGTATTGGAGAAGAGCTTGCTCATTCAAACCAATTGCATGGTCTTACCTGATTGAGATTTGATTAGTGTCGATCACGAGGGGGCAGGCCTGAGAGATAGCGGGGAGTAGTCTGACAGTGTTGGTGAAGAGCTTGTTCATTCAAACCAATTGTGTGGTCTTACCTGATTGAGATTTGATTAGTACCAATCATGAGGGGCAACCCGAGCAAAAGTGGGGCATAAACTGGTAGTGTTGGTTAAGAGCTTGTTCATTCAAACCAATTGTGCGATCTTACCTGATTGAGATTTTATTAGTACCGATCGCGAGGGGGGACATGCCCTGACAATAGAGGGGCGTAGACTGGCAGTACTGGGGAAGAGCTTGTTCATTCAAACCAATTATGTGGTTTTACCCCACTGGAATTCCTTTAGAGAAGATTGAAGGAAACAAAATGCAGTATTCCTTACTTGAAAATAGTTTGTGCAAGTCATGACTCGCATATTTTTACAATATGGAAATTGAAATTAGAAGACAGGATATAAGAAAATGGAAAACAGGAAATCATTGGTAAAATCAACATAGGTTCTGCCTGTGAACTGAGCATCATTGGTGGCAATGATGGTTGTTGGAATACCAAAGCGGCATATGTTGTTTTTCCAAACCAATTGCTTGGCATTTTCTTCCGTGATTTTTTTCAAGGGTTCGACTACTACCCATTTGGTGAAATAATCGATTGCCAAGATGATAAACTTTATTTGGCCTGATGCTTGGGGGAGGGGTCCAAGGAGGTCGATGCCCCATTGCACGAATGGCCAAGATCCCTACAATGATGTGAATGCAACTGGTAGCTATTAAGGAACGTTTGAGTGTAGTTGACAACTCTTACATTTTTGTACAAATACAACTACATCCTTCTTCATAGTTGGCCAGTAAAATCCCTGGCGCAAGATATTATGAGCTAATGTCTTGCCACCCAAGTGTTCTTAACAAATTCCTCTATGGACCTCTTGTAGGGCATATTATATGCCAGACTCCGATAAACATTCAGGTAGGGTCCTAAAAAGGATCTTTTATATAGTTCTCTATTGATGATGGTGAAGCTTGTTGCCTGCATCCGCAAATGTTACACTACTGTGTGATCTTCGGGTAGTAGCCCTTGCTCGAGATAGCCTCATAGTGGGCTGACCCATCCTAACTCAGGTTCATCTATCACTACTATTTTACAGGGTCTATGGATACTTGGGATAACACCTTCCTATACCTGGTGCCTTCTAGACTGATAACTCGAGGGAGATGTAGCCAGCTTGGAGAGCGCATTTGCTCTAGAATTTTTCTCTCTCAGGATGTCTATAACATGATGCCATAAAATCTTAGAGAGGAGAGTCTTCACAAGCGTGAGATACTGTGCCAGCTGGTCGCTCTTTGCCTCATAGTCATCTTCGACTTGCGAGATGACCAGTTGAGAATCAATGTGAATTGTCAAGTTCTTTTCTCCACAATCAATAATGAGCTTGGCCAGTAATTAGGGCCTCGTATTTGATGACATTGTTAGAGGCTGGAAATTTTCACCTGAGATCGTACTAAGGTAATCTCTTCTAGGCTTTCCAAAAGAAGCCATGCTCATGATCCTTTGGTTCCCGAAGCACCGTCAACATAAAGAGTCCAACGAGGGGCGTGAGTATCTTGCGCGGAAGCAGCTTCAAGGGGAATGGTATTTTGTGCGATGAAGTCCACCAACACCTTAGATTTGATATTTAGCCGGGGTAGGAAATGGATGTCGAATTCACCAAGCTTGACTACTAATTTCACCAATCTTCCTGATGTCTCTAGATTCAAGAGGATTGCACAAAGTGGAAGCCTTGGTAATACCTTTACTGTGTGAGCCTGTAAATAAGGTTGAAGATTTCTCGCTTAAAAGATAAGATTTAAGGCTGTCTTGTCTACTATAGGGTACCGAGCCTCGGTATCTGAAAGAACTTTATTAAGATAGTAGATTGGACCCATAATTCCTCCTTCATCTTTGACTAGCACCAAACTTAATGCAGCTAGAGAAATTGTTAAATACAGGTATAACATCTCCCCGGGGACTAGCTTTGATAGGAGCGGAGGTGAAGCTAGGTATTGCTTGAGGGACTCAAAGGCCGTCTGACATTCATCTATCCATTAGAATCCAAAATTACGATCCCCCTGATGAATTTTGAAAATGGGTAGATATTTATCACCCGTGCATGCCAAAAAGCATGAGAGTGCAGTAATTCTCCCGTTTAGACGTTGTACTTCCTTGATAGAGTGCGGGGGTGACATGTCTCATCCATCGTCTTTCCAATAAGATCCTTGAATTAATCGCTGGTAGGTAGCGTTGAAGCATACGTTTCGCACCTCTTGGTTTGAGAATAACAAATATTGTGATGTATTTGATCTAGTCTTTTGTGTTTTTATAGCATACAAGTTGTACAGGTTGAATGAGGAGACAAGTCCTCGATAACTTCTCAACAAGAAGTTATCTACTGCTTTATTCTGATTTAATATTCATCTTATTGAGAAAAAAAATGAATTAAATAAGTAAAAATATAAGTAAATTCATATTTATTTTATTTATGGCTAACTTGGCTATTTTCCTATGTTTCCTTACTAGAAATGCCGAAGAAATCGATCCGGAGAAGTAAAACTGGACTTATATTTTTGCCTACGTAGGTTGTTGTAATAACCTGAAAAAGTTATTGCAACAACTTCTGGACAGATTTTAAATTAAAAATTTAAATTTTGTGCCAAAATCAAAATTAGAAGGAGGCATCTATTGGGGGAGGGCTGCACATTTTTAAGAGCAAAATCTCATGCCTAAAAGTGAGATAAGAAATATATTGGAGAGAAGAGTTTTAAAGAGCCATCATCTTTGATAAGGAGAAAGAGACAAGGGTTTGGAGATGCCGAAGAGAAGGAAGAAATCTTTAAAGCAAGATCTGAACATAAATTTTTGCAGCGCTTAAACTTCTATAATCATGTCTAGTAAGATCTTTCTTGTTGTGTGGTTTCATCCCTCCATCATGAACTAAATTCCTAGGTCTTGTATATTAAGAGTACTTTGATTTATTATGACGATGCGATTTTAATTTCTCTTTTGTGATTGTTTGAAGAACTATCTTTGTTTGTTTTATGTTTTATTTTGTGGAATCTTTGGATTAAGTATTCTTCTTCTAAATTGCGTGGCGAGATTCGAGAGAGGTGTTGGGTTATTTTAGAGTTGAATCCTTTATTTTGTGCTGCGAGATTCGAGAGAGGAGTCGCATAAATATTTAGCTAAAATTCCGTCTTTATACTGCGCTGCAAGATTCGAGAGAGAAGTGTCATAAGTGTAACATAAATATCAATATAGCATAAAGAGAGAAAGAGATTTCATCTTTTGTTAGCAATATTGGTTTGTGTGCTTCATGTTATTCTTTTTCTACCTAAGTTAGAGATAACTAGGAGAATTAGGGTAAATAGATTTCTGAGATCGAGAGATTATGATGTCTAATTTCAAATCATTATGGGATAGTGATTTAAACTTTTCATGAATGTTCACCCTAAAATCTCATCATAGTAGACAAAGGAAATCAACATACAAGACTATTTCTCCAAATTGATAAAAATAATTATAAGTAAGCGTATTTAGTTTTGTTATTATTTTCTTTTAATTTTCCATTAACAAGTTCACTTTAATTAATCTGCTTGAATTTAAAGAAAAGATAGAGCTAGTACTTGCAAGCGCTAGATTAGTCACTTCTCTGTGAGAACGATCTTAACTCACTTTATATTATTTGATCTGATATGTGCACTTGTGTATAATACGTAAATCTATTTCAGACGTATCAAGTTTTTGGCGTCGTGGTCGGAGAAGTGAAATAAATCTAGTGTTTTATTTCTTGTAATATTAGTTAACCTTGAGTATTTAGAGCTCAAGTTTTTTTATTTTCGAGGATTGTTTTTTTTAATTAGAAAATTTAATTTTATTTATTCCTAATCTATTTTTTAAAAAATTTAAAGTAGGTTTATCCATTTAAATTATTTGTGTGTAGTTGATTTTTGCAAAGATTAATATCCATTTGATGAATTCTCCAGCGCAAAATCATGTATTCATATTTATATTCTCGATATCATTATTGCGGGGCATTCAATCAAGATAGTGATAATTGTTATATAAAAGACTGTAGTTATAGATCATACGACTCTTCCTATGGAGTATCAACATCTAGTGATACTTCATATAGTGCTCCTAATTTTTATAATTATGCTCCTCAACAACATGCAACATTTCTGCATTTCAGCCCAACCCCTCAATGGCTGAGAAGAAATGAAAAACAATGTTTATTTTGTCATAGCACCGGGCATGCTTTGAAAGAGTGTGTTGCATTTCAGTGATAAAGAGAGAAGAATAACAAACCTAAAATTTAAATCCTCCCATCCTCTTCATATTATGATATTCCTTATGATTCTAATGATATATACGTATTAACTCCTCGTCTACAAGGAAGTATTAGAGATATAACCATCATGTTCGTTGATGATCTATGCAACGACGTCACGGAGCTGCCTCTCTCTACGCATTCATCACCTATTTTGGATTCACCCATGGAGGAACCAACCCACATATTCTCTGATATTGCTATCACTACGGTTCCTCCACCATCTTCAAAAGAATTTTCTACACCTATTTGTATCAATTATGTCGAAGATATTGCGCTTGGGGATAATCCTGAATCTGAGGCTATGCTAAAGTTGGGCGAAGATATTCTCTCTTTAGGGGAGAATGATTCTTTGGAGCACGATGGCACATCGAGGTAGGATGAAGAGGAAATTCTTTATGAAGAGGAGGTTTACACTTCTCTATTTGATGAGGAGGTCCGACTCGCCACTGAGACCCTTGAGTTCTTGGGTCCCCCCTTGTTATGATACTTATGATACCGACAACGATCAATCTTTAGAACCTGCTAGGAGTAAAACCAAGATAACTCCAATATTTACAAATTATGTATGTATTTCTTCTATTTTGTTTCCCGACCACCCTTTTTTGCTTGATCATGTGCAGGAGGATTCAATAGTGACAAATATTTTGGAAGTTGAATCTGATCATTTCACTATTGATCCACCTCTATTTTCTTTTTTTGGTGATATTAATGCATCCCTGCAAGAATTTGAATGTATTGACTTGTAATTGAGTAATGCTAAAAATAAATTCTGGCAGGGGAAGTATGTTGTAGTGATAAAATTCATTCTTTATTCCACCACACCATAACCACTAATATTTCCCATGAAGTATTGGGTGAAGAGAGGCAAGAGATATTCATATGTTGATAGAATGATGGAAGAGAAAAAGAAGTCAAAAAAGAAAGAGATTTGGGGATGGAGGATTAACCATCTTTCTACCATTACTGTTGGGTCTCTGAACCCTTCACTTGTATATTTAGTTATTATTTTAAAGTTAACTTATAACTAATCTTATTGTTATGATAAAGTAATAATTGGGAGTTTTAGTTGTTTGCTTATTTAGTACCCATGCTTTAGAAAAATAATGCTACTAGGAGACAACCCAGATTTGTGTGATGTTTCCTTGTGGTTTGCTCATTTGTTCTTTTGTTTTAGTTAACCCTTAGAGTTTTTTTGGAGCTCACCACTGCAGGTACACTTCATTTAGTCTTAGCAGCAGAATCTTTGATTTCATTTTGTCTTCTATGTAAGAAAGGGAAGGGATGAAAAGATGCTTCAAATTACAGATTTTAGGGGAGTATTTAATTTTAGTTCCTTTATTTTCATTAATCAAATGGTCCCTCATTCAAATAAGTGAAAAAAAATATTTTTCATGCTCAAAAATAATATCTTTACTAGGGGCTAGCAAAAAACATAAGTGTGGAGGTGGTGTTGGTATAACCCCTACCACTTAGATGAAGAATAATTTATTTAAAGATGAATTTATTGATTTTAATTCTTGTTTAAATTAATCAATATGTTATTCTATTTATTCAATGATGTTTGATTGGTACAGTTAAACAATCCAAAGAGTTCAATTAATGAATCTGAAGTTAGTAAGTTTTTTTTTGTTAAAGCTCACTTAAGCATTTATTTTATGCACAAATTTTTTTGTTTACTCCCAAGACATTTTTTTGATATTGACTTTGAAAAATAATGGGGAGGGGTGAGCAAAAACTAATTCAATGATGTAAGCCAAGACATGAGCTTATGTAGTATTCCATTTCGATCATCCACTAAAATATTTGAGCTTGAACTTTTTCATACACATTATTTTATGCTTAAATTTCATATGTTCCTACTAGTTGTATCTTAGTAAGTTATCCATTTATGAGTGTTTAATTTCTCTTTTTTTAAAAAGGTTAAATTTCATAGTGATATGTGGCCTATGTATATGTCTACATACATGGAATGATCTCAACTATGATGAAAAAGGGGAAAATAAATTTGTGTCATAGTTATATACGGTCTAGGTATGTGAATGCATACTTAGAATGATCTCAACTATGATAAAAAGAGAGGAAAAAACTGTCATAGTGATACGCGGCCTAGGTATGTGAAAACGTACTTGAAATGATCATAATTATGAGCAAAAAAAAAGAACAGAAAAAAATATTTGAAACATCATAGTGATATATGGCCAGAGTATGTGCACTTATACTTGGAATGATCCCTACTTTGAATAAATATATTTTTAAAAAAAATATGTTGATAGACCGCATAATATAGTGAATTACTAAGATTACCAACTAGGGAATGTAATTCTATTATTAAAGTTATCTATAAATTCCAAACCAAGCCAAAGAGAATCATATTTTCAATTGAACTACTAACTCTTGCGAAGGTTAAATCATAGACTTAGCTTTTTCTTATCATTTCTAATAAATGCGGAGGTTCAATACAAAAATTTGCATAGGAGTGAATTATTTTCTAAATAAAAGCACGCACCGCACTAAAATTCTCAATTGAACTTTATCTTTTATCTGACTAATGGATTTATGAATGATTGAGCTCATGTTGTTTGAATGATAAGCCTATCAGTTAAGTAAAGCGAATTTCTTGAGTATACTATGATTAATTTATTTTCGAGAAACAACGATCATTTGAAGTTGCATCTTATTATTATTTCTTCACTCATTCTATTATTATGAAATATCTTTGTTATGGACTAGCAAAAATTTAAGTGTGGAGGTATGATAACTTTTCAAAAAGAAGTTATTCAGTGCTTTATTCAGATTTAATATTCATTTTATTGAGAAAAAAATGAATTAAATAAGTAAAAATATAAGTAAAGTCATATCTATTTTATTTATGACTAACTTGGCTATTTTCTTATATTTTCTTAATAGAAATGCCGAAGAAATCGATCTGGAGAAATAAAATTGGACTTATATTTTTGTCTATGCAGGTTGTTACAACAAACTGAAAAAGTTATTGTAATAACTTCTCGACGAATTTTAAATTCAAATTTTGAATTTTGCGCCAAAAACAAAATTGAAAGGAGGCATCTATTAGGGGAGGGATGCACGTTTTTATGAGGAGAATCACATGCCTAAAAGTGAGATAATAAATATATTAGAGAGAATAGTTTTAGAGAGCCATCATCTTGGAGAAGGAGAAAGAGGTAAGGGTTTGGAGATGCCGACAAGAAGGAAGAAGGCTTTGAAGCGAGATCTAAACACAATTTTCTGCATCGTTTAAACTTCTATAATCATGTCTAGTAAAACCTTTCTTCTTGTGTGGTTTCATACCTCCATCATTAACTAAATTCCTAGGTCTTATATGTTGAGATTATTTTGTTTATTGTGATGATGTGATTTTAATTTCTCTTTTGTGATTGTTTGAAGAACTATCTTTGTTGGTTTTATATTTTATTTTGTGAAATCTTTGAATTAAGTATTCTTCTTCTAAATTGTGTGGAAAGATTCGAGAGAGGAGTTACGTTATTTTATAGTTGAATCCTTTATTTTGCGATGCGAGATTCGAGAGTAGTCGCGTAAATCTTTAGCCAAAAAATCCAACTTTATACTGCACTACAAGATTCGATAGAGGAGTGGCGTAAGTGTAACATAAATATCAATAGAGCATAAAGAGAAAAAGATTTCATCTTTTGTTAGCAATATTTGATTTTGTGCTTCATGTTATTCTTTTTCTGCCTAAGTTAGAGATAACTAGGAGAGTTAGGGTAAATGAATTTCTAAGATCGAGAGATGATGATGCCCAATTTCAAATCATTGCAGAATAGTGATTTAAACATTTATGCTTTAATTAATTCGCTTTAATTTAAAGAAAAGATAGAGCTAGTACTTGCAAGCGCTAGATTAATCACTTCTTTGTGGGAATGTTCTTAACTCACTTTATATTACTTGATTTTACATGTGCACTTACGTATAATACGTAAATCTATTTCATGCGCATCAGCCCTCAGTCATGGGCATGATCCAAGGGTGTGTACACTTTATAAAAAAAATAAAAGGACGAGTTTTGTGTGCTAAACTTTAAACAGCCATAACTTTAAATCCGGAAAGATTTACAAAACATCCCACCCCATTTCGAAATGAAAACAAAGTCGTATACAATCTGAAAAAGTTTAGATGGAAAAATTGAAGAGGATCTATCGCTGGCGATAGCAACTATCGCCCGACAATAGTAAAAAAAATGACGATCATGTCCCGCACGATCATCATGATGCACATTACTCGGCATTAATGCCCGACGACAGTGGCTATCGCCCCGCGATAACCCCATGACCAAAACGCATCCATTTTTAAATGACATGATCATTGCATCATGGACACGTGTCATCTTGCGTAGATATCGCCTGCAATAGCTAAATATCACCCGACAATAGTGATTTTTCTATAAAACACTGAAAACTTCGTGCATTCTAGAGAGACACCTTTTGAAGCAATGATTCCTCCTCCACCAATCCAGAACTCTAATTCTTTTGAGAAAGTGTTGTCTCCAGAGATAGAGAGAAATCCTTTGTTCAAATACAAAGATCTAAAAGAGATTTTGAAGGATAAAGGATACAATGCGCATTCAACACAAAGGGAAAATGCATCGAGAACGTCGACGTCTACAGTGCCTTCGTTTACACCTTCAGAAATCATTGTGGAGTATCTCTTATTTTTTTTATCTTGTAATCTCTTTTATTTCATCTTTTTGTATTGGGAGAAGAAAAATCATTTGGGGAGAATGGAAGATTCTGAGGAAGGATTCTGTAGGAAATTCTCCTTGTTTGTGACGACTAGGTCCTTGTGTGGCTTAGGGGGGAAATCACCGCCTTGTGTACAGTGACTAGGACAAGGTTAGATCTAGGGGAGGCTAGAGGTCGTATATGGGGTAAGATAGACTATAGCCAGCCAATCCTTGAGAGAAGGACCGGTGAATCATCAAAAGAGTTTTTTTTTTAAAGCCTCGATTTCTAGCATTTTAGAAATCAAATATTTTTGTATTCAATTTCTAATAAAATAAAATCATATTTCTTTTGGTTTTATTATCCTGATTTTATTTTCATGTTATAAAATATTTTGAAATATATCGTTCAAAATTTTTAATGCAAAATATATTGCAAGGTTCATTTTTGTTAGATATAAATGCTTGAAATAAATATTCATGAACTAGTGCCCGACGGTAGTACTTAATGTCGGCGATAGTGAAGATTTATTGAATTCTGCCTTTTTCTAATAAAAATCTTTAATGTAATATTTTCTGATATATTAAAATATAATTTTCTATAAAATATTTTGAAACTTCATTAATTAACTCTAATATTTTTATTTCAAAATTAAATTTCATAAAGCCCTTATTCACCCCCCCCCCCTCTAAGGACGTCATAAGATCCAATAGGTAGCCTCAACATTCTTGAGGTCGAAGGGCATCACCTTGTAACAATAAAATCCCTTGTCGGATCTGAATGTGGTGTGCTCTTTATCTGCAAAGTTCATCATGATTTGGTTGTATTTAGAGTATGCATACATGAAATTGTGGTGGCCAGTTGTTGAGTCAACAAGTTGGTCAATTTTTGGGAGAGGAAAGTTATTCTTCGGGCAAGCTTGGTTGAGGTTGATCTAATCAACACGCATCCTCCACTTATCAGAGGCCTTCTTGACCATGACCGCATTGGCGAGCCAACTGGGGTATTTTACCTCTCGAATGAATCGTGTTGCCAAGGGGTTCTCCACCTTTTCTTCTATTGCCTGGAGTCGTTCCAAAGCGAAGTTCCTCTTCTTTTGGATCACTGGCCTGCATATAGGGTTAATGTTTAAAGTGTGAAGAATAACCTATGGGTCTACTACTCCAGGCATGTCTTCAGGGCTCCAGGAAAAAATGTCTTTATTTTCCTGGATAAAGTTGACAAGTTCCTCCTTTTCTTGTTGGGACAGAAGGGACCTCAGTTGTACTGTTCGGGTTGGATCTTTCTCTAAAAGAGGCACCAAAACTAATCCTTCTATGGGAACCCCACGCTACATAGTTATTTCATTAAGCAAATCGAAGTCATCGGTGGTAAGGGCAGTCACCGCCACCGGTTGAGCTTGCTTCGAATAGCAAGTGTGAACTGCCTCTTGGTTTCCACTAATGACACCAATTCCACTGGCGGTCAGAAACTTCATAGATAGGTACGAGATTGATAGAATTTCCCTAAAGATAGACTGGGTCGGCCTTTCAAAGATGGCATTTTAGGGGGAGCTTGAATCTACGACAATGAATTGAATGGCGTGCGTAGCTTGCCTCAAAAATTCACCCATCATGATAGGTAAGGTGATCATTCCTTGGACTGGAACTGGGTGGTTGTCAAAGCAATAAACAGGTCCTCTGGAAAAACTGAGGTATTGTTTGGTGAGATTCATCTCCTGAAGAGTAGAGAGAAACAAGATGTCGACCAAGCTCCCATTGTCGACTAGGATTCTCTTAATATTATAGCAAGGATCTTTGATTCCTGCACTAATCACAAGCAAGTCTTGATGAGGTGACTATAATCCATCGAAGTCTTCATCTCCAAAATCGATACTGGCATCTTGCCCAAGTATCTTAACTTCACGATTCTTTTTTGGTACATCGACTGTGAGTATTGGGGTAGAGAGGACTGGGGACCCGACGATGGTTTTGATGTTACCCATGATTTGTCTTCCTCTAGCTGCCCCCGGTAGGGCGGTCTGCTGCTCTCTTACTTGCCTGGGCGATTCCTGCTGGTCATGCACGTGCGCTTGCAAAAATCTATCGAGGAGCCCTTGTCGAATAAGGTGCTCAATTTCATCTTTTATCATGGTACATTCTGCAGTGGTATTCCCAGTTCAGCTGTGGAACTCACAGTATTTCGACTGGTCATTCCTAGGATTTGGTAGCGGTACTTTTGGTCAATGGAGCACTGGATTTCTTGAATTGCGTATAGCACATTAGTCTCTGTGGTATTCAACGGAGTGTATTCCCAGTGCGGCCGCAGACCCGAATCTTTTTTGGGGGGGGGGGGGCGTGCCAATACTTTCCACTATAGCATTCTTCACTGCATCGTTCTACTTTCCCCTTGGGGGTCTGCTCCTACCCCCTTTTTCCAATTTGAGTGCCTTTGAACTACTGATGGTGTGCATTGATAGCTTTGTTAGCTGCTATTTATGCCTTGACCCAATGTACAAGGTCTGGAAAACTAGGCATAGTTTCCCTCATCAATGCTGAATAGAAGACACTTGGGCGGAGGCCCCTAAAGAAAACACCCCTTAAAAGATCAGGGTCGAATCCCAGAATCTGAAATGCTTCAGTAGTGAATCATCGGAAAAAATCCTTCAGGGACTCCCCTTCATTCTGGCGAATCCCTGACAGATGTGAGGGATCTCGAATGATTATGTTGTTGGCAACAAATTGCTCAGCAAATTGGCATGCCAATTTTGTGAAGTTATCTATGGTCCCTTCTCACAGGGAATGGAACCAGATATAAGCTTATCCTTTCAATATTACTGGAAATACTTGGCAGAGAAACTGATCTAGAGCATTATAGATTCTCATGATGGTAGTGAAATGATTGACATGCTCCAACGGATCATCCGTCCCCATCGAATGTCTTGATATTCAGGAGATTAAAGCCATGCGGGACCAGATGAGTTAGAACTTGAGGTTTTAGCGGGGAGCCTTTGTATAGAGGACGACGAGTGAAAGCATCCTACCACCCGATATGTTTGTACTCTTGAGCGATCACCTTACGTATCTCTTTGTGGGTGAGCCTTTCACTTGGTGGCACATGAATTACTTTTGGATAATGACGACTAAGACTGGCTCTAGTTTCCCTATGAGCAGGATGTGTGGAACTAGTTATGTTAAAGAATTCTTCAGACATATCCTCTTTATGGGGAGCTTCTTGCACTGAAGCATGATTCGGAGCCGGTGGCAGAGGATTGGTCGGTGCGAGAGGCTGAAGGGGGGTTAGAGGTGCTCCTAAGTTCCTGAGGATAGCAAAAATCTTGACCTATTGCACCTCCATTTATCACATGGGCCCTTCCAAAGTAGCCAAGGGTGTGAGCACAGCCTCTATCTTGAGAGGCGCGTTGATGAGCGAGTGAGAATGAGCCGACTCAATGCATCCTCTAGGGATGGATCATTCAGAGGTATGAGCGCTCCTCCTTGCCATTGTAGTCAGTCATAAATACCAATATGTGAGGGCACAAGCTTCTAGATCTTTGCCGAGCTTTGGGGAAATGATTCCAACAGCCGGCTCCATACTATTGCGCCATACTTGTTGGAGCTTATGGTTTGCATCTCTTTAGTTTGACAATATCAATCAAGTGTTGTATTTGATCATACGTGTGTTGGGTATAGTATGCAGGTTTATAGGTACAAAAGAACATGAAAATCAATATCTGTAACCTATCACCGAGCAATAGCGCTACCGCTTGCACTAGCTCGGATTTAATTCCATACGAGCGCTCTGTGACCTACCACACGGCTCTAGTCCTACCATTGGGCACTAGCTATCTTGATACTCATTATGTCGTCTTTGTCGAGAAGATACTACTACCTCCAGGCGATAGCCTCATACCACATCGTGGTAGCACGAAAAAATGGACAAAAAATGTTATTCAAATACTTTTCCAAACCTGCTAAACAGTTGTAACATCCACGCGCAGCGACCTATCGCCATGCACTAGCTCTACCACTAGTGGTAGCTTACTCTTTCAAGACGTATAAAGTGTGTGTCTCTTTTCCTGGAGACAAGATGAAGGAGAATAATTCATTCTAGGGTTCGGCCGTCATCTAAAGAAGGATGAAATCTCATCTCCGTTGAAAGAAAAGCATTGTTTCTTCCTTCTATTCATGATCGAAGAACTCCGGCAAACAAAATCTTCAACAAACTTTCATGGCTGATCGATTGCGAAGAAAATTATATTCAAGAGCATCGATCGTGCACTATTCCTTGAAGGAGTTCTACGTTTATGGGAGAAATAATTTCTAAACTATTAGCATTTTACTTTGAATTCTCTTTATTATCTAGTTGGAGCATGAGGAAAATCGACAAAGGGTCGTCGGAATCTGGGAAGGGTTTCATGAGAAATCGTCCCGGTGAGGGACGTGTAGATCGGGGGATCAAGTGGGGTTCTAAGACACTTTCGGGGAGAAAGGTGAAGAGCCAGCTCGAAGACCTTTCTGGGGGAAAAGGGAGAGAGACAACCGGTCCGAGTATAGGATCGGTATAGAAACAAAAAGTGAAGTTTGTGTTACATCGCCTCCGATCTTCGACATCATGGAGATCTAGTTGTTCTTGTCTGTAAACCACTTTCATTATCCTTGAATAAAATTATTGTTTTGTTATTCTCCTTTCAATTTCATGGTTGTATGATGGTAGATCCCTAAAGGTTGTGTGAGACTTTTTAAGGCGAAGTTTTACAAAGAAAAATGACTTTTATGACCTACTGTCTTGCACTAGCAAGCTAGCGCCCCGCGGTAGCCTTCAGAGCCAATTTTCCTAATTAAAACTACCTTTTAATTTTGAATTAACCTAAAAACTTTATTCACCCCCTCCCCTCTAAGCTTAGAACATGTCTTGTGTCAAGCCCCCAAATAATTTGAATGTGCACAAATGTCATTTAAATTCCAAAGCTATGAACAATCTATTTTGTGGGCTTGGTTAAGAAATTTTCAAACTCATCTATACGCTTTCTACTACTTATGATATATGGAAATTTCTTGAGTCTACTCATAGTTTTTTTCTACAGATAATGAATCAGATTGATGGTAAACTAAAAAAGGAATGTGAGGGGATTGGCCTAAGGCCAGATCTAATAAACCATGCTACCATACTGCGGTAACTCTACCATCTGCGGTAGCATAATTTCATTTTTGATTATTTACTGTTATTTCTTTTTAAAAATCTACTATTATTGTTGGTAACATCTATGTCTTATTTTATGTGAACAATAACTCAAGACCAATTATGATGTGTCTCATAATAGCGGGGTTGTAGGTGTGCATGCATTAGAGTCACTAACATATGAACCACATCTTGTCCTTAACCGGGGAGAGATCCAATAGGTCTATGAGTAGCACTAGGAGTAAAGAGTATTAGGTTGATCGGATTCTTATGCATGCCTATGGGATTAACACCCCCACCCTACAGCATTTGTGTAGCTCCTCATGCCCATTTGTCACTTAATACGAGGCTAGGATGTCGATATATTGCTTGGATAGTTTTTGACTTGGACATACTCATGATTCTCATATACATAGCAAGAACATTATATCACTTCCCATGATCGTTGAAATCATGCATAATATTTCATCATGTCATCTTGTGTTTGCATATTATATCTCTTTGAGCTTTCATGTGCTTGCATTTTTATTGGCATAGAAAATCTCATAACTAAAAGGCTCGTTAAAGAATTCTATATTTTTTAGAAATTTATTTTGTGTAAAATATTTCAAAATGCAAATAAAATTTTGAAAAATCCCAAAACTTCAAATACATGTTTTTATTTCCAGTTTGGTTTCTTCTATTTTTTAATTCTTATTTATTAAAAAATATAAATAAACCCCAAAATTGAAAAAAAAATTTGATCGTTCATTCTTAGGACATGCATGGCTAGAACCTAAAGCATAATGATTATGTGCAATGTTTGATTTAGGATTGTTAATCCCTCTTAACATTGTCTGATTATGTCATGATGTGTCTAATCTATAGGTACTTAGCTACTGAGTGCAACTAGATAGGATAGTGTATGTTGAATATGCCTCTAAGTAAGTGTTAGGATTTAGGTAGGGTAATGACATTACACTGTTCACACATCCCTAAAAAATGCACTCATGTATAAATTCATGCTTGCATGTTATAACTCGTGATATTGTGTCTAACATGCTAGAAATAACTTGAACAATCAATTCCACGGTGTTCAGGTTTTTATATAAAGCTTAGAACTTTGGGCCAAAATTCTAGTGAACAAGTCTTTTGTATACAAGTTAAAGTGTATCTATCTATGTTGGTAGATTTTGATCGATTTGGGGGTCCTTGAACTCAAAATGATATAAAAATGATAGTGAAAATGAATGAAAAAATGGGTAAATCAAATGCTAGTAATTCATGTGTCAAGGATACCCCTCAAGCACTACTCACTCCTCCTGATAAGTCTTCATGAACATTGTGAGGATGAGCAGCTTGATCAAGAGAATCGTTTTGATCTTGTGCAATGAGTACAATTTAAGTTTGCGCCCCTTGTTTGAATCTTAGTATGAAGTAGATAGCAATGCAACATGATTTTTCACTTTATTTCTCTTGTGCTAGCATATTAAATTATTGAGATAAAACATATACTAAAGATTACTTCTACTTGATGTTTTTCTTTTGATACTACACGCACACATGTCATTATTTTATCTAACGCTTCCATGCATAAGAATTGCACTTACACTACATTATATGTCTATATCACATATGTATTAGTACATGATTTCTATTTTTAACTTGTACAATGTTACACTATATTAACTCTATAAATCTCTTAGCATTGTACTCCAAATTATGTGTATTTAGTTTCACTTACGCTGTCCAAATTTTTTTTCTCTAACAATCTCGTCAAAGCAATTATTTTTTTTCTTGTGTTGGGTAGTTTATATTCATGGTTTCCTGGTTCAATTTTTTCCCCTACTACTTATGATTGTTTATGCATGTTTGCATGTATTCTCTTCTCTTTAGTATATCATGACCATAGGGAGAGAGTTGAGTATTCATGAGACATGTTCGTTAATCCCCGGGCCTTTCAACAATATCAAAAGGGGGAGAATCGAGTGATCATGAGTATATCCTATGCTAATTGAGTTTTGAGTGTTGCTTTGTCACCCATGGGAAGATCTCGTGAAGGGGGAGCACGCGTGTAGAGGGAGCACATCTGTAAAGGGAGCCATATTGATTATTTCACATGTTATATTTCACGCTTACTGATTGGATTGCACTATACCATGTTGTTATTGCTTTATATCTCATGAACGGAATTTGATATTATCAAAATGGGGAGTTTGTTGGAGTGTATGGTTCGGATCTCTTTAGTTTGAAAATATCAGATCACATGTTGTATTTGATCATACGTGTGTTGGGTATAGTGTGTTGGTTTACAAGTACAAAAGAACATGAAAATCAATCTCTGTGACCAACCATTGAGAGCTAGCGCTACCGCCCGCGCTAGATTGGATTTAATTCTGTATGAGTGCTCTGTGATCTACTGTGTGTCGCTAGTCCTACCGTCGGGCACTAGTTGTCTCGATGCCTGCTATATCATCTTCGTCGAGAAGATACTACTACTACCAGGTGATAGCTTCGTACCGCGCCGTGGTAGCACGAAAAGGCAAAAAAATATTTTATTTGGATATTTTTCCAAATATGTTGGATAGTTGTCACATCCACGTGCAGCGACCTACCACCAGGCGCTAGCTCTACTGCCAACGATAGCTTACTTTTTCAAGATGTATAAAGTGCACATCTCTTTTCCTAGAGATAAGATAAAGGAGAATCATTCATTCTAGGGTTCGGCCGCCATCCGGAGAAGGACGAACTCCCATCTCCGTTGAAGGAAAAGCATTGTTTCTTCCTCCTGTTAGTGATCGAAGAACTCAGGTGAACAAAATCTTCAACGACCTTTCGTGGTTGATCGACTGAGAACAGAATAATATTCAATAGCATCGATTGCGTACCGTTCCTCAGAAGAGTTATACATTTGAGGAAGAAATAATTTTAATATTTTTGTATTTTACTTCGAATTCTCTTTATTTTCTAGTAGTTTGGGTAAGAGGAAAATTAATCAGGGGGTCGTCGGAATCCGGGAAGGATTTTGTGAAAAATTGTCCCGGTGAGGGACGTGTAGATTGGATGACCTAGTAGGGCTCTAAGATACTTTCGGGGAGGAAGCTGAAGAGTCGGCTCGAAGACATTTCTGGGGGTAAGGGAGAGAGCCAACCAATCCGGGTATAGGATCGGTATAGAAACAAAAAAAGAAGTTTGTGTTTCATCGCCTCTAATCTCCGGCGTCATTGAGATCTAGTTGTTCTTGCATGTAAACCACTTTCATTATCCTTGAATAAAATTATTGTTCTGTTATTCTCCTTGCAATTTCATGGTTGTATGTTGGTAAATCCCTAAAGTTTGTGTGAGCCTCTATAAGGTGAAGTTTTACGAAGAAAATGACTTATGTGGTCTACCTCTATGCACTAGCAAGCTAGCGCCCCGCGATAGCCTCCAGAACAAGTTTTCCTTGGTAAACCTACCATTTAATTTTGAATTAATCTGAAAATCTTATTCACCCCCCCCCCCCCCCCTCTCTAAGGTTGACCATCTGATCCAATAATACTCAATGTCCCAAGCAGGTCAGACTAATCGTGGTCGTCTTATCCCGCGTAGCGGATGAGCGCGCACACAGTCACGAAACAAGATAAGAAGTGGACAAGATGAATTCTATGTGGAAAAACCCCAAGTAGGTAAAAATCACGTGACCAGTTCTGCATTGGTCAAACTTTACTATGAGATTCTGGTTATAATTCTGTTGTAGAATCGAGAGCGATGGGTTGCTCCTCATTACAATTTGGGATGAGAGAGAGAGTATACACGTGCTCGGTGGGAGATAGACCGCCCTACACAAAGTTTGGATTTAGCAGCATTTAGCGGTGGTAAGCTCTCCTTGGCGTCGCGTAGAGGTTGAATACGGCTGCTGAGCGGGAGGAAAGATGCTGGCGGGAACTTGCAGGATGCTGCACATAAAGAGGCTTTTCCGAACGGTTAGCGAGACTCATTCTTCACGGTGGACTTAGACGAATTTCTTGTGGAGAGGACATGGCTCGTAGGAGAATTCTAGCAGAGCTCTGGCCTAAGGAAGAATAAAGAACAAAGAAAAAAGCTTGCAAATAAGGGGGGTATGGGGCTCCTTTTATAGGCTCCAGGGGTAATTATGGTGGTTATTCGGCTATCTGTGCACCATAACTACCTAAATTATTATTTGTATGACACAATTCACATAGTTTGTAGTGAATATTATAATAAGAAATTTATAGGTACACACCATGACCACCATTATCCCCCAAACCAAGGTGATTACGCGGGTGATTACCAGCGCAACGGATGGAGGCGATCATGGCAGGCTAATTGGATGACAGAGAGAGGAGGTGGTGTCACGGCCGGCGGGAGAGCCAGTTGAGACCAGCGGGGCGGACTGTCACTACTCGCGGGGAAGAGGGTAGCTAGTGCTAATGCCGGTCACTTCCCATGAAAGCGATGTCGGCTGGCCGTAGGGTGCTGCCGGTCGGAGTAAGTGGGGGTTGGACGCGGCTTACCAAGCGCACCCTACTGGAGAACCGGGCGCGGCGCACGGCCCCCCGCCTCCTAACACGACCGCGAGCTGCGACCCCTTCTTACTACCGTAGCAGTCGCCGCAGAAGAGACTCCCCTCATTGCTCAAGACGACTAGCGGGACCTCCGCGCCTTGCGGTTGCGGGGCGCAGGTTTCGGCCAGTCAGAAACCGAGCAGGGAACCCCAACTCGTGGCAGCCAGCCGCCAGGCAGAGAAAGAGGGTTGGCCCTCCCAACCGGCCCTAGGAGTCTTGCCTGTGGGAGCCCGCGTGTGTGATTGCGTGTGTCGATTGCGCGCGCGACAGTTTCCACCATGATCTATACTTAGATAATGAGATCATGGGTGAAAAGGCTATCTGCATCCCAGTTTGGCTATTTAATCTACCTAGCCTCAGCAAATATCATCTTAATACTTTAATAATGTCTCAACATATATTATAATTTATTTAAAAATATATAAATTTTCATTTAAGTAATTAAACTTTATTTCTAAATTAAAAGTAATGATAGAAATCCATTAAATCAAAAAAAAGTAGAGATCCTATACTTATTATGGTATGTTGTCATTAAACATGTCAGTGATATTTTTTAAGAAAAATCATTAATTAGACATGTTGGCAGTATTATCCAAAATCTATCATTAAACATATTAATTTTATTAAAGTTGATTTGACATGCATGATAATACAACATCAATCAGAACAGGGATTTTTATTTAAAATTGAAAAGAGATGTATAACTACTTTCTTCATTGATTAATTAATATTGTGCTTATTGTAGCATCTCTGACCTACAAATAATAAACAACATCGGTCCGTTCGGGCCCCCACAACATTCAATATCCATAATCCTAAAATGCTTGTAATTGATACATGAAAACTCACTAAATATCTGAAAGTCCACAACATCTATGAAGGACAAAGTACTAAAAAATAGGTGCTTGGACTTAAGGCTTTACATGGTTATCAAATATAATAAAAGTAAAACTAATGGAAAACCAAAGTGGGAGAAGTGATCTCCAGCACCACTCTAACACCTTGCCTGTATGAACAATATACAATAGATCCGTCTGGAACCCCACACCATATTGAACACACAAGCTAGATATTATGAAATGATAAACATAAAACCATCACTACTCAAATCAAAGTAAGAAACGTTAGCGGAAGTATCTAATAAAATTAATACATGAATGTCTACTTCTCATGAATGTTATACAAAATAATGTTACGCCCTTATGACCTTACATATAAACAATGTATCACTCAAAACATGATAAACATACATTGATACGTAGACCAATAATGCATGTAAAACGATAAAAGAGTTGGGCCTTCGAGTGTTGACTGTGTAGTGGGTTTCTGCCGCTATTTCCTATATGCTCGCCAAAAATTGCCCCTTACACAAATAAGAGGTAACTGATGATCATCTATGATCTAACCATAAACCTTGTAACAACCCCCTCCCCCCCACCCACGGCCATTCCAGCTGACTCCAGGGTGGTGGTACCACTCGCCTGCAAGTAAGCTATAACAAACATCATGTTATAAAATAAAAAAAGTGTGACTACTTTACACTATGTGAGGCATCAAACACAATCAATATTCTAGGTTGAAAATCGAAGTAAAGAGAACCTAGGTATGCAAATGATGTTGGTTGGGTTTACTCGTAGGTTTCCCACAACTGCCTAAGTTACAGTACATGAGGCTAACATAACATCATTTCATCACATCACAAACACGAGTACTCTTGATCGCATGCTTCATGCACTCAAGGCATGCATTCGGTGTACTCTCTTATGAGCACCACCACCCTAAGTTATGTAAACTTAGATGGGAAATGAGATTTTTCCGGTCTAGGCTATCATTCCATCTGCGGCCTATGCCATGATTGCACAACATATATGAGGGTAATCCCTCGCACCGATCTGCATATAATGATTTTGGTTCAGCTTTGCTCGGCGACGATTCCAGCCCGGCAGGTGCCCACCGACGATTCCAGCCCCGTCAGTGCCCGACGACAATTTCAGCCCCGTAGGTGCCCAATGACGATTCTAGCCCCGTCGATGCCTGACGATGATTCATGCCTCGTTGATGCCTGGCGATGATTACAGCCCTGTCGGTGCCCCGCGACGATTCCAGCCCCGTCGGTGCCTGACGACGATTCCAGCCCCATCGGTGCCCAGCGAGTCCGCATATTCCAATGTCGAGACTAGGATAGGACGCGCTGGTTGGATATCGTCGTTTGTTATACACTCAAGCTAAAAGGCCCTATTTTAGCGCGCTTGTATATTCTCTTGACCATATACATACATATATATACACACTATAATAATAGGGAAAAATACTATTTGGTTAAACATTCAATTTTAGATTTTACCCCCTTCTTTATTATTGTTGCAGCCAAATTTATGGCCCCAATCAGACCGGATTAACTTGGACGTCTTAGCCCACGGGGCGCTCTAGCGCACACACAGTCACAGAGAAAGAAAAGAGGACAAGGCATTTATTTTGATGTGGAAAACCCGTCAACTGGGTGAAAACCCACGTGACCAGATATGTGTCGACCAAACCTCCACTAGATCTGAGCGTTGTTATAGGGCTTTTTCAAGAACTCAAGAGGGAGAGCTCTGAGGGTGACATGCTACCATTCACAGAGCTTATTATTTCTGTGTGTTGCGGGGAGCGATGCACTCGTTGTATTCTGGAGTCCTCTGATAGTTTTTTGAGTCGGGAGCAGTTTGATGCACTTGTTCTGATGCCCGAGGCTTGAAGCTTGGGGGATGTGCTCAGTGTGCCTTATCCGCTGCTACTTGTCTCCGATTGTCTTTTGGAGAAGCGTGGTGAAGTTGTCTTATCGGTAGATGGAGCACTTGCTCTTGAGTGTGTGGGGCGCTTATTGGTAGAGAGAGCATAGAGTGATTGCAGGAGGAGAGCGTGTGAAGCGCTGGATGATAGAGAGCACGCGGAGCACTTGCTGGTAGAGAGCGTGTTGGGCGCTTGTTAAAGGATAGAGCGCGAGTCACTTGCCAGAGGAGAGCGAGCGGGGCGCTTGTTGGAGGAGAGCACATAGGGGTGCTTATAGGAGGAGAGCACGCAGAGTGCTTGCTGGTAGAGAGCGCGTGAGGCATTTTTTGGAGAAGAGTGTGTTGAACCCCTAGTTGTATTTGGGCTAGGTTCACTATTTTAGGCTGAGTCTGACCCATATGGTATAGCCAGGGTCAAGTCTAGTAGTACTAGAGTTTAGGCTAAGTCATTAAGTTCAACCTTCTTGGCTCAGCCAGTAGAGGACCTCAGAAGACTCAGACTTAAGAAGATTTTAGAAAACAGATTGTTCAGTTCGAAGTTCTTCGAACTCAGCTCGACGATCATCGATCTCAGATCGACGAACTCAGAGTTATTTCTTTGAGCTGAGCTCGACGATATTCAAGCTCAGGTCGACGATTAGTTTTCTTCAGACAGATTCTCAGTTCGACGAACTCAGAGTGCAGATTTGGCAAGTCATTCTCAGTACGTAGTTCGCAGAGCTCATGTCGACGAACTGGAATTCTCTGGTCGACGATCTTGGATCTCAGTTCGACGAATTCTGTTCATGGGTCGATGAAATCTATCTCGTTTCAGAATGAGAAATTTTCTTCCTTCTGTCTCCTACTTTCTATATTAATTAGCAGTAATATTCTTGAGTAATTAATGCTCATATTCCTTTGAATATAGCCGTTATTGGCAGCATTAATTATGGTATTCATAAGGACAATTACTTGCTTATTTTATTAGAGACAGTTGGGGAAACTCATTTATGACAGACATTCCAGCCATTTGTATTCTCAAAAATTAGTCAGCAATTATTGCTAGAATTCAAAAATTCAAAGGAGAAATCGATTGTGGAATATAAAAGAGTTTCTCTCTTTTTCAGTCGACACGGGACACACAGGATATACAGGAGATACAGAGAAGAAGATACTCACAGAGCATTATAGAGAAGAAAGTCCAGAGCACTAAAATAGTTCCTGATCATTCAGAACTTTCTTCTGTGTACTGAAAACATTTCTGTTCATCCTTGTCAATCGTGAAATCTGAAGAAGAACATTCATCATAAATCAAGAGTCTTCTTCGTCTTCAGAGCTTGGAATCCTCAGAGACATCTATTCAACATATGTCTACTAGATTCCTGGACATTGACAGAACAAGGCTGAAGACCTACACCCTGAAGCAAAGCTCCAGTCTTCCTGAATCATTCAATATATCAGGGGGAGCTTTATCAACATCAAAGATCCACTTATCTTCTCTATTGATTAGAGAAAGAGAAGACACCATCACCTCCTCTCACCTCTTGTAAAAGGGTTTTAACTCCCTTCAAAAGTTAACCACTTTGTTGTCAAGTCACCTAATCAAAAGACTTGGTTGGTTTTGGGGCACCTGATCAAAAGCCTAAAGGGTTGTAATATCTCCCTGCAAATAGATATTGTGGTGGCAGTCACCTGATCAAAACCTGTTAGTGGATTTCTACCAGGGTGGTAGAAGAGTGGATGTACCCAGTTGGGGAACCACTATAAAATTTCTTGTATTGTCTGGTTGCTCATTTTCTGTTTTTGTTCTTGCTGTGGCTGTGATAGTTAGAATAGCTTAGCTTGTTTTCCTTCCATTATTATAATTGATATCACTTATTTTCACTCTGATATATATAAAAGTTTAAAACAACAAAGATTTTTTTAAAATACTCTATTCACCCCCCCCCCCCTCTAGAGTAACTCAGATCTAACCCCTCCTTTCAATTGGTATCAGAGGGCTATTCTCTTAGTTGAACAGGGTAACACTTGAACCAACAGATCCTTCTTAGATCTAAATTTCTCTAGCCTATTTCTTATAGTATGGCACAGAACAAGGATTATGCAAGCACCAGACCTCAAGTATGCAACTTAAATAAGTTTGTCATCTGGAAGGCAAGAATCAAACTTTATATGAACTCTATTGATGAGGACATTTTTAATTCCATTTTGACAGGACCTCCTACTCTAGTGACTGCATCCATCTCAACATCAAGCATACATGTTGTTCCACCACCTGAGTGGACAGATGCTCGGAAAAAGGCCAAGATTGCTGATGCAAAGACCATGAATATTCTGGCACAAACTATGTCTGATGATATCTTCCAGAAGGTGGCTGAAAGCACATCAGCCAAGGCCATTTGGGACTCTCTTAACCAGATGGTAGATAGCTCTGCTGATGAGAGAAATGATAAGAGATCCAACATCATCTCTCAGTATGAGAACTTCAAGAAGGATGAGTCAGAGACTGTTGGTGATATGTACAACAGATTAAGCTCAATAATCAATGAGCTGAAGACATTGGACAAGGACATCACTCTTACTGAAGTGAATGACAAAATCCTCATGTGCTTCCCTAACTCATGGGAATCTAGATTCTGGCCTATCAAGGAAGCCAGAAGCCTCAATGAGATTTCCACTGAATCTCTATTGGGAAAGCTCAAATCTTATGAACAACTGATTAAGTCAAGAGAAGCTGCAGAACAGAAGACTCCTTCATTTGGGGGAAAGGAGCAAAGCATAGCTTTTAAAGCTACCAAAGAATCAAAAGCTCCATCAGTAAATGAAGAATTCCTAAGTCTCTTAGCCAAGAGATTTTACAAATTGGGAAAAAGGGACTTCAGAAGAAAGTCATCATGGCAAGATGACAAATCCAGGTATGATAAAACACTAACTAAAGAAATAGTTTGTTTTGGCTACAGGAAGCCTGGACACTTCATTTCAGAGTGTCCAGAGACTCAAAAGAAAGATAAAAGAAGAGAAAAGGAGACCAGTAAATAGTATTACAACAAGCCCTTCTCCAGCAAGCACAAAAGAAAGGAGAAAGGTTTCATTGCTGAAACCTGGAGTGACACTAAAGAAGAATCTTCATCTTACAGCTCCAGTAAAGATGAAGAGGAAGCAAAGGCCAAGGAGATATGCTTGATGGCTATTGCTGCATCAAGTTCCCATTCTGAGGTTGATCAATCAGACACTGAAAACCTCTATTTGAAGAGAATCAGGTATTATCATCATTTGATTTTAATTCTGAAAACTTTAGAACTAAATTTAAATCCTTGTGTTTAGACTTAATAAATTCTGGAAAAGTAATTAAATAACTTAGAGAAAAACTAAATGAACAAGAAAACTTGCTGTCAGAAAATAACAAATTAAAAGATGAAATAACCTCACCTAATGAACAAATTATTAGATTAAAGACTGAGTTATGTGAGGCTAAGCAACTTGAGGAATCTCTCAATGTGAGAAGTCTTAAGCTGATGGACATTACAAGCATAGTAAATGCCAGACTTAATGGCAAGCTGGGCTTAGGTGCTTCATCAAGCCAACCCCCACTAATTCAAAAGAATATACTAATAACCCTAATAAAATTTGTTTCTGAAAAAGGTAAGGAGAAGATAGAAACTAATAACCCTAATCAAACAGAACTTAAAGATAAAAATAAGAAAAAGAAAAAGGGCAAGAAAAATAATCAGAACAATGTTCAGTAAATTTCAACGAACTCAGATCGATGAAATGTGTATAGTTTGTCGAGCTCAAGTCGACGAACTCCGAACGCAAATTTCTACTATAACTATTCTCTGAACTGCAATCGACGAAACCAGTATGGTTCGTCAACCATAGATCGACGAAATTGGGGCCTAGAAAATGAATACCTTCATTTTCTAAGTGGAGTTCGACAAACTCATCCCCATTCATCGACCTCAGATCGACGAACATACTAGAATTCGTCAACCCCAGTTTATAATAATAGAAATTCTAACTCCAACAGGATTTTTAATCAACCTAGACAGAACATTAATCCTTTTAATCAATGGATAATTCCACCAAGAAAATACCATCCCTTAGGTTATAAAAATCAACCTGAGTATTCGTACATCTCTAGCTTTAGTTATGTAAATCAATAAGGACCCAAGGTAACCTGGGTCAAGAATATCTAATCAATTTTTGTGTAGGTGAAAGACTATCCTACCACAGAGGAACAGTGGTATCTGGATAGTGGTTTTTCAAATCATATGACTGGCTGCAAGGACAACTTATCTAACTACAATTCCAAGCTAGGTCCCAAAGTTGTTTTTGGTGACTCCAACTGTGGTCAGACTAAAGGATATGGAAATGTAAAGATTGGAACTATCATATTCAAGAAAGTAGCTTATGTAAGTGGATTAAAGCACAACCTGATTTCCATTAGTCAACTCTGTGGTGAAGGGTTTCAGGTATCATTTGATAAATCCTCTTGCATTATTTCTTCTACTGACAATATAACTATTTTAACTGGCTCTAGATAGGAAATATCTATATAGTTAATTTCAAATCAGCTAAAACAAAAAATTTCTTGTTTAACCAAACCAGTAACTACAATGAACTTTGGCATAGAAGATTAGGACATGTTAACTTAAAAAAACATTGATAGGTTATCTAAAGACAACCTTGTTGGAGGATTGCCTTCTTATTCATATAATAAGGAAAGCCTTTGCAGGGCTTGTCAGTTAGGCAAGCAAACTAAAAATAGTTTTAAGTCACTTAATAAGAGCGATTCACGTAGGATTTTGTATTTGCTCCACATGGATCTTTTTGGACCCATTGTTGTACAAAGCCTAGGAGGGAAGTCTTATACCTTAGTGATTATTGATGACTTCTCAAGGTTCACTTGGGTGTTCTTCTTGAGAAACAAGTCAGATAACTTCAAGGTTCTCATAGATTTTCTCAAGAGCATATAAATTGAGTACTCTACTCCAGTTGCATTGATCAAAAGTTATCATGGTACTGAGTTTGAGTCTCTTCTTATGAAAAAGTTCTGTAAGAAGGAAGGTATCAGGCATTGTTTCTCTGCTCCTAGAACTCCTCAATAAAATGGGGTAGCTGAAAGGAAAAATAGAACACTCATTGAAGTTACAGGCATATTAGTTGCATATGCTCACTTGCCTCTATCCTTTTGGTCAGAGGCTGTGAGCACAGCAAACTATGTCCTGAACAGGAGTTTGATACTTAAACTTAAGGGCAAGACCCCCAAATAACTACTCAAAGGGAAGAAACCTAAAGTAGGCTATTTAAGAGTATTTGGTTGTGTCTGTTACATCCATAACAATAATAAGAAACACCTTAGAAAGTTAGAAGCCAAGGCTGAAGTTGGAATTTTTCTTGGATATTCCCAAGTAAGCAAGGCTTATATGGTATATAATAAATCAACCATGAAAATAGAAAAGTCTATTCATATTTCTTTTGATGAGACTAACATATTTTATAAGGAGAAGATAGCTTCTACCAGTGAGTCCTTGCAGGTACCATATTTGTGTGAACAGTTGAATGAATTAAACCTCACAAATGAGGCTAATTCCAATACTTATCCAGAAAACTCTGAAGACAGTGAAGATGATTTCACTGAAATAGCTGATAAACCAAAAGCAGTCCACATAATTCCATAAGAGGAATTAACTCCCCAGGATATTGTTGAACCAACTCCACCAAATGATCCTTTATACTTAGAGATCACCCTATATCTCAAGTAATAGGAGATATATCAGTAAGTGTGCAGACAAGGAATCAACTCCACCAGGATATGATGCATGCCTGCTTCATATCTCAAGTTGAGCCTCAATCCATCAAAGATGCTAAGCAAGATCCACACTGGATCATTGCTATGCAAGAGGAGCTCAACCAATTTGAGAGATATAGAGTTTGGGACTTAGTTCCAAGACCCAAAGACTACCCAGTCATTGGATCTAAGTGGGTATTCAGAAATAAACTTGATGCTCAGGGCATTATCATAAGGAATAAGGCAAGGCTAGTAGCTCAAGGCTATAGGCAAGAGGAATGGATTGACTATGATCAGACATTTGCCCCTATTGCAAGGCTTGAGGCTATAAGAATCTTCCTTGCATATGCTGCCTTCAAAAAGTTCAAGGTCTATCAAATGGATGTCAAGAGTGTATTTCTGAATGGAGAACTCAAAAAGGATGTATATGTGAAGCAACCACCAGATTTTATCTCTCCAACTAAGCCCTCTAATGTTTTTAGATTGCATAAAGCTCTCTATGGTTTAAAGCAAGCTCCAAGAGCTTGGTATGAGATCTTAGATAGCTTCTTGTTAGAGCATAAATTTTTTAGAGGCATTGTAGATAGGACTCTCTTTATTAATCATCATAAAGATAAAATCTTGTTAGTACAAATTTATGTAGATGATATTATCATTGGCTCAATTGATCCCAAACTATGCAAAAGGTTTTTAACCATATTCATTCAAAGTTTGAGATGAGTAGTATGGGTGAACTTTCATACTTCCTTGGTCTCAGAGTGAAGCAATTGCCTAATGGAATCTTCATATCCCAATCCAAGTATACTAAGGAGCTAATCAAAAGGTTTGGGATGTCAGATGCCTAAGCAAAGAAAACATCCATGGCTACCAATGTTGTGGTTGACTATGATGAACATGGAAAGTCTGTTGATCAGAAATTATATAGGGGCATTATTGGTTCCCTATTGTATCTCACAGCAAGTAGGCCAGACATATTGTTTGCTACATGCCTTTGTGTTGGGTATTGTATCCACAATTACCTGGATTTGAGGAAGCCTCCTATCAAAGCTAAGATGAATTCACTATGTATTTGATGAATTTCTTCTAGTTGTGCTTGCAGCTATTCATTGCTAAGTACACACCAATGTCAGGGTGTAGTAGGTCAATATACACGGGTCTGCGCAACGTAATCCCTCGTTGAGCAGATCGGTGTGTTGGCCTATGTGTACTCTCTCTATTGGGGTGTACTTAATTTCAAGTACAGGTCTATGATAAAGCAAGAGCAGACAAGGAGCAAGGATGGGCCAAAGACCAGCTTACGGGTTGAAAGACGTGAATCGTCTAAGTGTAAATCGTCGAGAATCACTAAGTGATTCTCACCGATTCGTCGAGAATCACTAGTTGATTCTCGCCGGGTTGGGTCGGCTGTCTCGACGCAGTCAGAAAACTCATCTAAGGCAGAATCGTCGAGAATCACCAAGTGATTCTCGCCGATTCGTCGAGAATGACTTTGCATTCTCGACGAGTCGGCGAGAATCCAAGGTGATTCCCACCGATTCTCTCCGGCCTCTATAACCTGTGCAGCCAGAATTCTCTAAGTAGAATTCGGCGAGAATCGTAAGTGATTCTCGCCGATTCGTCGAGAATCACCCACAATTCTCGTCGAATTTGACTTGGGTATTTTTCCGACTCTGTCTGGACAGGTCCACGTTATCTGTGGGATTTTGAACCGGACTTAGGTCTTACTGCTGGTGGGGCCCACAATGGTCATCTTCATGATCTAAGGTATAAATATGCTGTATTTGTGAACAGTAAAAATACGGATTACAGATCGAAGAAAAACAAGCCGCCGTCAAGCCCTAGATCGGAAGCGAGCTCGGCCGACCTTCTCCGCCTCTCGCTAGTTGCTCGCCACCGTTGATCGGGGTTTTCGTTACCTCTCCCGGCGATAGAAGCCTAGTCGGGCACAGCGTCTCACGCGTCTATCCAGAGATCTTTTGTCTCTTGATTTGTGATCGGGAAACCTTCCCCATCCGAATCGATCGAGACGATCGATCCTAGTGTGACCGTTAGAAGACCTTGCCGACTTTGCTAAGAAGATTGGATCTACACAGCATCACCGCCTCTCTTGTTGAAGCCGTCGATCTAGAGAAGATTCTCTCCAAGAAATATCTAGGGTTGTGGACTTTTCGTTGCCTACAAGAACAAGTAGTCTAACGAAAAGGGACACCTGGATCTTCACGTTGTTTGTATTTCTTACAAGCTATTTTCATTTTCTCTTTCATTGTAAAGGACCGATTGGTCTCCAGTTGTAGGGTTGGGTGCAACCCGTGTTGTGGGAGTGTTGACTCCTACGTGTGGAAGGGTTCCTTCCGTTAGTGCAAGGATTGGATTTCAATCCTGTTGGTGAAGTGACCGAGTCGTCCCTGGTTGGGAGATAGGTCGAAGGGGGAAAGTGGACGTACCCAAATCGGGGAACCACTATAAATTGCTTGTGTACTTTTTGTGCTGTGTTGTTTTGTTTTCTTGTGCAGGTAAAACTTTAATTCCGCAAATACGCTGCAAAGACACCTATTCCCCCCCCCCCCATAGGTGTAAGTAGTTGACACTAAGTGGACTTTCAAGTGGTATCAGAGGGAGGTTACTCATCAAAAAGGTTAACACCTTGAGTAGAATCCTGCCACCAGTGTCAACAAGAAGCTCAGACTCAAGCATGGAGTTGGATTGTGATGTCCCTCCTCTAAGACTCCCCTCATGTACAAAGGAGTACTATCCTGTATGGAAGTTGAGAGTACTATTTCATCTGGAGGCCATCGACCCTCGAGCATCACTCATTCAGGAAGAGGGTCCCTTCATTCCCATGAAGGCTTCCAGCTCGGGGAAAGATCTTCAAATCCCCAAGTGTCCCAAAGAGATGTCGGAGACAGAGCTCTCACTGTTCAACCTGGACCAGGTGATTCATCAGATCATCACTGATGTCTGGTCTGGACCATCTCGCTCTAGAGTGGACAAGTGTAGGACTGCCAAGTCCATGTGGCAAACCATCTCAGACCTCATGGAGGGATCAGAGAAAACAGGGACCTGTCGTCAACAAGAGGATGAAGCCTATATAGGGGTCCTCATTTCTGAAGATGAAGGGAATGATCAATCTGTCAGTATCAGGGCTCCTGTGTCCTTGTCAGAGACTGAAGAAGAAGTTGAGGAAAGCAGTTCTGATGAAGCTGACTCAACAGTATCTGCCGATATTTACGGTAACCCTGAACAGCAAAGCCATGAGTAGGTAACTTCTTCCTCATGCCCCTCTCCTCTTGAAGTTCCTGAAGACAGGAACGATTCAGAGGGTAGTCCTTCCAGAGATGCAAGGGATATGGATAGCTTCAATCAAAGGATTGAAAATCCTGATTCTCTTGAGAGTGCCCTTCAGAAGAGCAACTTACTTGCGGAGGAGCAAGCTAAGGAGATTGCTCAGCTGAAGACCTTGATGAATCTCCAATTGGAATCCATCAAGGTAAAGGACTCAAAGATCTCGGATCTAGAGAGTCGTCTAGAGACCGAGAAGAGGATTGTTTCTAACTTTTCCAAGATAGATGTTATCAAAAGAAAAGCAGAAAATGGGTGGATCTCCCAAATTGTCAATTCATGGAGAAATGGGGAAACTGTGTTCAGACCCCCCATCCCGAGCAGGAAGCGCACACATCATGCATTCAGGTATGACCATAGGAACAACCATGGTCACTGCAAGAATGATCAGCCCTCTTGTGGAAGCACCCAGAATGCAAGAGCTATCATGGCCACCCAAAAGTGGATACCTCAGGCTTCCACCAAGCCTTTTGTATTCTCGGCCACTGCCCCTTCTCGTCATGAGTCTGCCAGCATCAGCTCACAATACGCCTCTCACCTCCCTAGGACTCAGGAAAGGGGGGTTAGAAATCATGTTGTTGGCACACATGGGGACCTTGGAAGGGGGCTGACTGAAAGGAAGGCACCACCTCCCAGGCCTCATGACGCCTACCATATGCATTCTTTCCACCCATCCATGAGTCACGGTGGAAGAGACAATTCGGTTAGCAGATTCGGCACTATCCCATTTAGACCTAGGACTATGACTACCTCAGTCACCAGTTCAGGTCACAAACGGTGGTACAACATTCATGAATGTTGGTGTTGTGGCAAAGTGGGTCATTTTGCCATAGATTGTTGACACAACCCTTCTGTGTCAACGGCAAGGGGACTTCCACATCCTTGAGGCAATGTTAGTCCTCCCTCCAGGATCCCTGAGGGGAGGCATCCCAATTATTATGCTGACAGGAACCTAGGACCCAATACTTATTGGGTTCCTAAGGTAAGATAACTCTTTCCTGCAGGGTGGTCTAGGTTCCCACAATCCTGACGGGAACTGGACAGGAGATGCTCCAAGATTGACGTGGATAAAGTGTCGAGAATGGGAGCAGTGCCATCATTACAGGCACATGCATACTGACCTCCTGATGTAACCTGTGCTGATGATTTGAATGTTACGTCTTGTTATCACAGGTAATTGCAATTAGCCCAAATGTTTGAGCCATATCGCATAAATAATTCCATATATGTATATATGTATGTTGACATATCCACACTTAATAATGAATTCACCTCGTCTGAAATTAGATGGTCTTATAGAAAAAGTATTCGCGTATGCTCATTCACCTTGGGAAGGAGTATATGTGTGAGATAACCTTTACTTCCACTAGTAGAGATTAGTTTGACATTTTTTTTTGGGATAAGTCCGCCTCCGAAAATTGAAAAGATACGTCATGAAGAGTCACTGAACATGACCTCTGACATCAAGATTATTGCACTTATCCATCTAGAAATGACCGGTGAAATTGGCAAAGCCACTGTCATGATGTCAAGTAAATCCTAGTTGACGTGCCTCCTAAGCCATGTAGTTTGGCAATCCCTTTAGTGGATGAAGAAGCAATTATGCCTCCTGAGCCCTTCCAACCCTTGACAAAAACGTTATGTTGGAATATAGGCGATACTCGTCATATCAAATCACATACTCACCAAATTATAAGTCTCGCCGAATTGTCAAATCTCGCTGAGATATTTAAACCGGGGGAGCCATTCGGCGGGAATAGGATAGTCGCCAAGTATTCGGATATTACTTAAACTCGGAATCATTTCAAACCGACTCTTCCCGACGATACCCTCCGACTCTTCGTCTTCCGCCTTTCGCCGTTCCGCCGAGACCCCGTCCAAGCATCGCTGGAATCCCCGTCTCTCTCACCTCCCGGCGACCTTCTCCTACGTAACTCCGTGGTGAACTAACGACCGACGCCTTCTGCCGACCACTCTCGCCGCAGCTCCGCATCTCAGGCATCCTCGAGTGTTCCGTCGTGAAGAAGACGGAACTTTCACTACCTCTCCCCACTAGGTAATCTCCATATCGTCCCTTTCCGTGACATGAGCTTGGTTAGATTTTGCTCTCACTCTCGTGGTTTCGGAGATCCTTAGACTTGAAATTGGTATTCTCCTTCTTCCTAGGTTTACTATGGCCCCACGGACTACTGCAGGCCTGGTCACTGGATGTGAGCTAGTGAGAACCGGGTTCTCCCAGGCCTCGGATGAGTTCTGGAACATAATCATCATGCTTGAAGAAGCGGACCTGACGTTCGTGCTGGAGCACCCGTGCAAGATCTTGGACAAGGAAGTATTGGAGTTCTTTGCAACGGCGAAGCTCCGTCATGAAGACATCTCCATCAAAAGCAAGGTTGCCGGGAAGAAAATCAAGTTATCTGCCAGGAAACTGACCCAATGCCTGCGGCTATCCAGTTGTGAAGAGGAAGATTACCTGGAAGAAGAGGATAGAGCAAGGACCCTATCCTTCTGTGGATTGGCCAGGTGGACCAGGTCAATCAAAAGGAAAGATATGAACGAGGAAGGAAAGTTGCTGTCTGACATCGTTGGGAAGGCTCTAATCTGCAAACCTGGATCCCACGACCATATTTCTGGGGAAATGTTCAAGACTCTGGTGGCAATCGTATGCCGAAAGCGGTTCAACTGGGGAGCCATGCTTTTTGACAGGATTAAAGACACACTCCGAATCCCCAGCTTTGGCAGAATCATTAGCCTATATCTGAATCAACTGGACAGAGACACATTCGACATGAGCAAGGGAGTGCCTCTGCACTACTTGAAAAGGATGGATGCTAGCATATTCGACCGGTGGGAACGTCAAATAGGGCAGGCTGCCAGGGAAATAGACCAAGAGGCAGCATCTCCGGCCGTGGACACCAGTGCTCCTGCTCATTCTATGGCAGCACCCAGTGAAGTTCCTGACGCCCTGATTGCAGGAACTGAGGGGGAGCCTGTAACCGGTTCTGCAAACATCTTCTCTGATATTTCTCAGATAGCTAAAGATGCTGTGGATATGGTGGCAGATGAAGTAGCAGATGATGAGGAGGTTGAGAACGATGAGGCAGCTCTTATCGACGATGATCTGGGAGATGAGGTGGCTGATGAGGAGGAGGAGGAAGAAGTAGAAGAAGATGTGCACAACTCTGCCGATAAGCCTGATCACTTGGAGACTGAGATAGAGGAAGAAGTACCAGAGAATGAGAAAGCAGTGGATTCTCAGGAGGATGCTGAGGTTCCATCTGAGGAACAAGCTCCTGAGAGGTCAGATGCAGGAATGCAGGGGGAGCCCTCTCAGCAACCCTCTCTCCCCCCTGTGGACTCTATTCTAGTGTCCAGCTCTCCCAGTACTTCTGCTGGGGCACCTGACCAGGGTCTGCCTGTTGCTCCTCCACTTCAAGCAAACCTAGCAAATCACACTGTTAATTTTGTCCAAGGAATGCTAGATGAGCTCAAGGATAGGTTTGAGAAATCCAACAACAAAGTGCTAAATAGACTGCGGGACTCTGAGGATCTCATGCTTAAGAATGTGGTTCAGATCAACCACAAACTAGATATGATGGAGAAGAAATTTGATGAAAAATATACAGAGGCAGGCACAGCCGTATCTCTTCTCATGAAAGGACTGAAGAAGAATACTGACGACCTGACAGTAGTCAATAAAAATGTTCATGTTGTGGCACAGACCATACAAAAATTTGATGCCAACATGGTAATGCTGAACGCAAATCAGAAATCTCTGCTGGACGAATTCAGTAAAACTGTGAAGCACATTGATGCATCTCTACATTCCTATACAAACTCTATAGCCGCCGAAGCCAAAAAGGGGGAGGAAGCATATAACGCTAAGATGGCGGGGCTTCAAGAGTTAGTACTTCTAAACTTTGACCAGACCAATAGGTATGCCTTTCAAAACTACCACATCATAACTGCACCTTTAATCGACTTAATAAATAATAATTGACAAATACAAATTCGATAATTCGAATAGGTACATGTTTGAAACGGCCCACTGGCTGGTAACAGAGGCATCGGGAATACATGTCCCTGTTGCTCCACCTGAGGATGAGGGCCGTGCTGGTACTACTGAGGGTGAAATAAGGATTGAAAAAGTACAACTGGGCGAAGTCGAGTTGAAGAAAGCTGCGGAGAGGGCTGAAAGAAGAAGCTGGTTTGACCAAGACGCCATAGCAAAAGCCAAGGGCAAAAGGCAAATCCAAGAAGAAACGTCAAAAGAAACACCAGCAGAGAAGAAGATCAGACTAAAGGAAGACGAAGTGCGGAATGAAAGGTGGAGCCCAGTTTCACGAAGTATCATCTTGGACACCTTTGCATTACTACAAGGAGGGCAAGTCAAAATGAATGACGTATATAGCCAATACGAGTGGGAGCAGCACAAAATGTATGAAGCCAAAAGAAACTTGTTCTTCAGAAGCAACACTGTGGCAAACAAAGCTCCCCCTCCGAGATACTATCCTAAGCCCAAGGAGTATTTTGAGCGACAAAGCAAAAAATTCTTAGCTCAGCAACTCAAAGAAGACATAGCTAAGGATAAAGATCTGTAGGATGTTAGCTCTTGTGATTATCTCATTTAAACTTTTTTATTAAGTAAACTGTGAACATTTATGTGTGGATATTCATATTTATATATTCATGTGTGTGGTTTATTAATTGACTCTCACATTGGTATGATTACGTTTGTTGTTCACTCTTCTGGTTTATGCATATTTTATCTGGAATGTTGAAATTCATCTTAGCTTAGTAGGATTTTGGCTTCGTCAAATAGGGGAGATTGTTGGGTATTGTATCCACAATTACCTGGATTTGAGGAAGCCTCCTATCAAAGCTAAGATGAATTCATTATGTATTTGATGAATTTCTTCTAGTTGTGCTTGCAGCTATTCATTGCTAAGTACACACCAATGTCAGGGTGCAGTAGGTCAATATACACGGGTCTGCGCAACGTAATCTCTCGTTGAGCAGATCGGTGTGTTGGCCTACGTGTACTCTCTCTATTGGGGTGTACTTAATTTCAAGTACAGGGCTATGATAAAGCAAGAGCAGACAAGGAGCAAGGATGGGACAAAGACCAGCTTACGGGTTGAAAGACGTGAATCGTCTAAGTGTAAATCGTCGAGAATCACTATGTGATTCTCACCGATTCATCGAGAATCACTAGTGATTCTCGACGAGTCATCGAGAATCACTAGTTGATTCTCGCCGGGTTGGGCCGGCTGTCTCGACGCAGTCAGAAAACTCATCTAAGGCAGAATCGTCGAGAATCACCAAGTGATTCTCACCGATTCGTCGAGAATGACTTTGCATTCTCGACGAGTCGGCGAGAATCCAAGGTGATTCCCACCGATTCTCCCCGGCCTCTATAACCTGTGCAGCCAGAATTCTCTAAGTAGAATTCGGCAAGAATCGTAAGTGATTCTCGCCGATTCGTCGAGAATCACCCACGATTCTCGCCGAATTTGACTTGGGTATTTTTCCGACTCTGTCTGGACAGGTCCACGTTATCTGCGGGATTTTGAACCGTACTTAGGTCTTACTGCTGGTGAGGCCCACAATGGTCATCTTCATGACCTAAGGTATAAATATGCTGTATTTGTGAACAGTAAAAATACGGATTACAAATCGAAGAAAAACAAGCCGTCGTCAAGCCCTAGATCGGAAGCAAGCTCGGCCGACCTTCTCCGCCTCTCGCTAGTTGCTCGCCACCGTTGATCGGGGTTTTCGTTACCTCTCCCGGCGACAGAAGCCTAGTCGGGCACAGCGTCTCACGCGTCTATCCAGAGATCTTTTGTCTCTTGATTTGTGATCGGGAAACCTTCCCCATCCGAATCGATCGAGACGATCGATCCTAGTGTGACCGTTGGAAGACCTTGCCGACTTTGCTAAGAAGATTGGATCTACATAGCATCACCGCCTCTCTTGTTGAAGTCGTCGATCTAGAGAAGATTCTCTCCAAGAAAGATCTAGGGTTGTGGACTTTTCGTTGCCTACAAGAACAAGTAGTCTAACGAAAAGGGACACCTGGATCTTCACGTTGTTTGTATTTCTTACAAGCTATTTTCATTTTCTCTTTCATTGTAAAGGACCGATTGGTCTCCAGTTGTAGGGTTGGGTACAACCCGTGTTGTGGGAGTGTTGACTCCTACGTGTGGAAGGGTTCCTTCCGTTAGTACAAGGATTGGATTTCAATCCTGTTGGTGAAGTGACCGAGTCGTCCCTGGTTGGGAGATAGGTCGAAGGGGGAAAGTGGACGTACCCAAATCGGGGAACCACTATAAATTGTTTGTGTACTTTCTGTGCTGTGTTGTTTTGTTTTCTTGTGCAGGTAAAACTTTAATTCCGCAAATACGCTGCAAAGACACCTATTCCCCCCCCATAGGTGTAAGTAGTTGACACTAAGTGGACTTTCACTTTGTGTTAGGTTCCAAGTGAACCCTAAAGAATCTCACCTTATTTTCCTAAAAGGAATTTTGAGATATATAAAGAGTTTCCTTAGTTTAGGACTCTGGTATCAAACTGAGTTAGAATTTGAGTTAATTGGATACTCTGATGCTGAGTTTGCTGGATATAGAGTGTACAGGAATAGCAAATCAGGAACATGTCAGTTCCTTGGTGCTAGACTTGTCTCTTGGTTTTGCAAAAAGCAAATATTTGTGTCCACATCAACAACAGAAGCTGAGTACATGGCAGTTAGCAGTTGCTGTTCACAGATGCTGTGGATTCAAAACCAACTCCTAGATTATGGATACAACTTAAATAATTCAGCCTTACTCGGTAACAATACTAGTGCAATTTTTATTGCTCAAAATCCAGTGCATCATAGTAGAACAAAGCATATAGAAATAAAGCATCATTTTATTAGAGAGTGTGTGGACAAAAAGAAAATTAATCTTGTCTATATCTACACTGATTTGCAAAGGGCAGACATCTTCACCAAACCCTTGGACGAAAGAAACCATCTGTTCTTTCTAAACCAGCTTGGTATGATTAATGGGGAAGAATTAATTTAATTTCTGTCTGTGGTCGAAGAATTTTTCACAATTCGTCAAATGGAGATCGACGATCTGAGGATAGGTCTTGAGAAAATTCGTCGACCTGAGATCGACGAACTCTCTGTATGATTCATTTTCGTCGACCGGAGAACGACAATCTAGCTTCAGAAAATTTTTGTCGACCTGAGAACGATGAAAAGTTTTCCCTTCTTCAGACTGAGATCGACGAACTCTTTGTATGAGTCATTTTCGTCGACCGGAGAATGACGATCTGGCTTCAGAAAATTTTTGTCGACCTGAGAACGATGAAAAGTTTTCCCTTCTTCAGACTGAGATTTACGAACTCTTTGGTCAATAAAATATTTCGTCGACCTCAGATCGAAGAATTTTTATTTTTCGCAGGACAGAGTTTGTCGTTTCATATTCTGAAAAACCTTATAAGTAGGTTTTCTTCGAACTTCATCCCACGCTTTCAGTTCCCTTGCACTTGATCTCTCTGTTTCTTTGTTGCAGGTGATCATGGCGATTCAAGCAAGCGCTCTTGCAGCTATGAAATTCGATATAGGTTTTGACATAGACTTCGAATATTTCTAACACTCAGATCAAATTTTACTTGATAATCTGAAGTTGTTTGAAGAGATACAGCTGGAGAATCTGATGACCACTAGGATAAAGATTGCGGCGATAGAGATCATAGAATGGGTTTTCACTTTATCAACTCCAGGTGCTGATACGTTGATCGGAATAATATCGAGTAACGTCGTTTCACTTACCCCTGATGTTCTAACTGAAAATTTTGGTTTACTGAATGAAGAAGAGGAATTAGAAATCGACACTGCTGAATTTGATGAGATGTTGATTAGAATGGGTTACTTTGGAGACAACCCTAATAGACTGTTGAAGAAATATCTATCTGCAGACTATAAGTTTCTGGCAGATGTAGGAAAAGTACTACTGGGCAAGCACACTGCTCATGATTACATTACTAGACAACATTTTCTAGTGATGTGTGCAGTGGTGAACAAGAAGGACGTGAACTGGGCCAAAATCATGTTTGAGTTGATTAAAAAGAAAAACACCAAGAAAGAAGTGTGTTTTGGAAGAATTCTGGGGATCTTCCTTCAGGCCAAGGCTGCTTAATCACTGGTCTCCCCGACCATATTCATTAATGCCTCCAAGAGGCTTACCTGCGCCTTATTTGGCAGTTGGGAGAGGAAAATCTCTAAGCCATCCCAGGCTTCCTCTTCAAGACCTTTTGAGGGGTACAAGGGCTGCTCCAGCCACTCCCCACCCTTCTGAGGATGTTTCCATTCCCCCACCACCTCCTCTTATTCAATAGAGGAGGGATGCTCCAGCCACTCCCCACCCTGTTAAGGATATTTCCATTCCCCCTCCACCTCTTCTTATTCAAACTCCCTCAACAACCCTCCAGCCTTCTTCCACATCTCAAGAACATCAACCAACACCTCATGCTTCCCCAATCCATGTTCATTCACCTATTCATTCACCAATTCTTTCACCAATTCATTCACCAGTACATCAACCTTCACCACATCAATCCCCTCAACATAAATATTCCCCTATTCAATCTCCAGTACATGCTAATTCACTAAGGCGTGTTACTCCTCCTTTGTCTCCACTTCCTTCTCATCTTACTGACATTCCTCCCCTTCACAACCTATCATCCATACTAACATTCAATCTGTTATCATCACCCCTTAATTCTCTATCATCAACAGATGAACCAATGATAGAATCTTCACCCTTCCATCCATCATCATCCACCTTTAACCCATCTGTCTCCACCCAAACCCCACCCGAGTTCATACACATAGATTCACCCTCCATTTCATCCATTCTGCAATCCATCACACCTCTTCTAAAATAACTCATAGCAGAGGCTATTTCACCTCTTGCTACTTCCATCTCATCTCTTGCTGCTCAACTTTCTGCCTTCTCTGTCCCTCCTTCTTCAGTTAGGGGCCTGGCTCAACCTCTTACTGAAACCATGCAGGGGGAGATACTCAATGAAGAAGTAGCTCCAGTAGTAGCAGCAACAGCAGCAGAAATAGAGTGTGTTGATTCTGAGATACCAGATGCAGAACTCACCGAATTTTTGGATACTGATTCTGAGACAGTTGATTTAGTTTATTCTTTGGATATTCCTTCTGGAGACTGCTTCATTTCTCCAGCAGTTGAACTGAACTCAGTTCTAGATTCTTTTGATCTCATATATAGAAACATTCTTCTATTTGTTTCTCCTAAGTACTGCACAGATATTATTTATTATACAGCTCCAGTTAGCACAGAAACTCTTCAGTCCATTCAGGCAAGTTTTGCTACTAACATGGTTGTGGAATCTGTAGGCCCAACCTATGTAATGGATGTTAGTCCAATACCAAGTATAGATGATTTAATTGAACAGGATATTGTACTAGAGATTGAACAGACGCAAAATGATCCTAAGCTTGTTATTATAGAGATTGTTACAGAGACTGATAAAGAATTAGAAGATTCTCAGTTGATTATAAAGATTGTTGTTCCTTCTGTAGTTGTTCTACCTCCAGCTCCTCCTCAAGCAGATTAATAGATTTCAAAGGAAACATTAGAAGAAATAGATGATTTATATGATAATCCTCCTAGATCATCTGATGATGAGGAGGATTCAGAAGATGATTCTGATTCTGATACATCCAATAGATACAAATCAAAGAAGAGGAAAGCTCCAGGAAAGGCTGTTCCCGAGCTCAATCCAGATAATGATGTTCCATATTATATTCTGCACAACATTCCTCTTACTCCAACAACTCCTCATTGGATGAGACTGTCTAGGAACCAGACTAAAGCACAGAAGAAGAAGAAGAGGTCTGGATCTTCTCCAGTGAAGAAATTCAGGAAAGATCTACCCCCTCCTCCTCCTCTTGCTGCAGGAACTTCAGGCAATCTTGCAAGGTCTACTTCCAGTGCTTCTCAACCTCACAAGCCAGCTCATTATCAGTATTCAATACAATCTTCTAGATCAGCCCCTTTTTACTCAAGACAATCTTCCAAACAACCTCAAAGATAATATTCCATTCCTGCTAGAAAATATAGTGAATGTAGACCACCAAATTTCTATTATGCTGAAAAATCTGTAAAGAATTATCCTTCAAAAAATTATCAGCAACAGTCTGTTATTTTCAGAGAGCCTCAAAGGACTGCTCAGGATGCTTCAACTGATACAGAGAGACCTTAATCTCCAAGATATGAACCAGAGCTTGATCCAAATTTCAGGATGGCTAGATTCCATGAACTGATAGGCTTATCTCAGATAAACAAGGCAAAGACAGAAGGAACTGATCCATCACAGTTTACCACTATGACTTCTTTCAGACAGAAAGAGCTTGAAAAGATTGAGGTAGACAAAGAATTATTTGATCCAAATGCTTATATGCAGGTTCACCCAGAAGCTATTATGCCTAGAGCTTCTACTATAAATCTTCTGGGAGCTCAAGACCTGAAGATGTCTAAGCAAGAAGCAGAATATCCTCTCAAAACAATAGTGTTCACTAAATCTTCTTCTGCTCCTCCTCCAGACAGGCTCTAAAACTATTTTTATTCTCTGTGGATATTCTTTCTATCTGCTGAATTGGTTTTCCTTCTGTAAGATATTTTCTTTCATGTTGTATGTTTTTATTTTATTTTCTTATGCATTGTACTTAGTAACCTCACCCAAATAGGGGGAGATTGTTGGATCTCTAGTTGGATTTGGGCTAGGTTCACTATTTTAGGTTGAGTCTGACCCATCTTGTATAGCCAGGGTCAAGTTCAGTAGTCCTAGAGTTTAGGCTAAGTCATTAAGTTCAACCTTCTTGGCCCAGCCAGCAGAGGACCTCAAAAGACTCAGACTTAGAAGATTTCAGAAAACAGATTGTTCAGTTCGAAGTTCTTCGAACTCAGCTCGACGAACGTCGATCTCAGATTGACGAACTCAGAGTTATTTCTCTAAGCTGAGCTCGACGATATTCGAGCTCAGGTCGACGATTAGTTTTTTTTCAAACAGATTCTCAGTTCGACGAACTCAGAGTGCAGATTTGGCAAGTCATTCTCAGTACGCAGTTCGTAGAGCTCAGGTCGACGAACTGGAATTCTCTGGTCGACGATCTTAGATCTCAGGTCGACGAATTCTGTTCAGAGGTTGACGAAATCTGTCCCTTTCCAGAATGAGAAATTTTCTTCCTTCTATCTCCTACTTTCTATATTAATTAGCAGTAATATTCCTAAGTAACTAATGCTCATATTCCTTTGAATATAGTCGTTATTGGCAGCATTAATTATGGTATTCATAAGGGCAATTACTTGCTTATTTTATTAGGGATAGTTGGGGAAACTCATTTATGACAGACATTCCAGCCATTTGTATTCTCCAAGATTAGTCAGCAATTAATGCCAGAATTCAAAATTTCAAAGGAGAAATTGACTGCAGAATATAAAAGAGATTCTCTCTTCTTCAGTCGGCAAAGGACACACAGGATTTACAGGAGATACAGAGAAGAAGATACTCGCAGAGCATTACAAAGAAGAAAGTCTAGAGCACTAAAATAGTTCCTTATCATTCAGAACTTTCTTCTGTGTGCTGAAAACATTTCTGTTCATCCTTGTCAATCCTGAAATCTGAAGAAGAACATTCATAATAAATCAAGAGACTTCTTCATCTTCAGAGCCTGGAATCCTCAGAGACATCTATTCAACATCAGTCTACTGGATTCCTGGACATTGACAGAACAAAGCTAAAGACCTACACCCTGAAGAAAAGCTCCAGTCTTCTTGAATCATTCAATATCTCAGGGGGAGCTTTGTCAACATCAAAGATCCACTTATCTTCTCTGTTGATTAGAGAAAGAGAAGACACCATCACCTCCTCTCACCTCTTGTAAAAGGGTTTTAACTCCCTTCAAAAGTAAACCACTTGGTTGTCAAGTCACCTGATCAAAAGACTTGGTTAGTTTTGGGGCACCTGATCAAAAGACTAAAGGGTTGTAATATCTCCCTGCAAATAGATATTGTGGTGGAAGTCACCTGATCAAAACCTATTAGTGGATTCCTACCAGGGTGGTAGAAGAGTGGATGTACCCAGTTGTGGAACCACTATAAAATTTCTTGTGTTGTCTGGTTGCTCATTTTCTATTTTTTTCTGATGTGGCTGTGATAGTTAGAATAGTTTAGCTTGTTTTTCCTTCCATTATTATAATTGGTATCACTTATTTTCACTCTGATATATATAAAAGTTTAAAATAACCAAGATTTTTTTAAATACTCTATTCACCCCCCCCCCCCCCTCTAGAGTAACTCAGATCTAACCCCTCCTTTCAGAGTGCACAGGATGCTTTCCAGAGGAGAGTGTGGGGGCTTATTAGAGGATAGCACGCAGAGCGCTTGCTGGTAGAGAGCATGTAGGGTTCTTGTTGGAGGAGAGCACGCGGGAAACTTTCCAAAAGAGAGTGCCCAGGGCACTTATTAGAGGTGAGTGTGGGGTGCTACTTGGTAGAGAGCATGCAGAGCTCTTGCTGGTAGAGAGTGTGCGAGGAGCTTGTTAGAGGAGAGTGCGTGAGGCGCTTGCCATAGGAGATGGTATGGAGCGCTCATTGTAGGAGAGAGCACAGAGCGCTTGTTGGTAGAGAGCGCACAAGGTGCTTGTTGGAGGATAGCGCGCGGGGCGTGGGGGGGAAGAGGCTCGTGCAAGGGAGCGATGTACACGAGAGCGTGCAGGGAAGATATACGCACAAGAGCGCTCAAGGAAGACGTGCGTGCAAGAGTGCGCAAGGAAGCGGCGAGCGTGAGAGCGCATAAGGAGGAGGAGCGCGTGAGTGCGTGCTGGGAAGCAGAGCGCGCGGAGGTGCACAAGTAAGAGACGTGCATGAGAATACGTGGGGAAGCTTAGCATACGAGAGCGAGTGTAATGCCCCAAAGTTCTTGAAAAATGGAATTTGTTTGTTTTTGGAAGTTACCCTCATGCGGTATCCAACTGAATTAATTTAACCTTTGTTTCAGGTAGTTACCGTGTCACGGTAGAAAGGTAATGCGCGATAATACCACTCGACGCACTCGGCACCTTTGAAGTACTCAACGAAGCGTTGAGAACCTATCGCTGGGCGGTAGTGATCTATCGCACGGCAGTAGCTGGCGATGCATCAGTAAGGCTGAAGAGGTTTTGAACGACAAAGCGAAGCCAGTTGGGCTAAGTGGCTACCGCCTATGATACTGTGCGACGGTAGCAGATACCGCGCAGTTGTAGCTTTCAGATAAAGGCTATGGATGATATTGTTTTCTCATTTTCCCTTCTCTTATTCTCTCATCCTTCTCATCAAGTCCTTAAAAGAAAGGAAGGAGAGGGGATGGAGGCTGAGCTTTGGAAGCTTGGTGAAGGAGATCTCGTGGTCTGTTTTACAAGCTGAAGCAAGACCCGTGAAGAGGAAAGCGAGGTGATCTTATCGATCCGGATAGAAGTCTTGAACATGGATCCTAAGCGATCAACGAGGGTAACGATCTTCCATCTTGGACAAGTGAAGTCCTAATTTTGCATGTGCATGGAATCCCCCACCAAAGGGTGGCAAGTGAAGGGAATTTTGATGGTTTGATACGTGATATCCTCGGGTAGTCTTGCATATAGAATCCAAAAATCATAGTACGAAATAGGCATGCTGTGAGAATCACATTCGGACAAGTTAGTCTGGATGGTGATGTTTTTATTTGCGTGTCTGATAAGACTCTGAGTATAACCGTATAGTTACGGAGTTCGATGGGTTGTGCCTGTGAATTGAGTGGTGGGAAGTACTGGAGATGCGCTCGAGGAAAATACCTAGAGAATACCACAGTTTTTATAACTGTTGGGTATTGCCAGCGATAGTGGATATTGTTGGCGATAGCTCTTGGTGAGTTATATGTTGTGAAAGTCCAGTTTCTAACACTGTAGGATGCTGCAGGTTTTTCTAAAAATATGTTCCAATTGTGGCTGAGTTTGGAGACAGAAAGAGATGTTCTGCTATTAATGCCAGACGGTAGCGGCTATCATTGACGGTAGCTCCCATATAGTATTTTTCTTGCAAAGCCTTTCTCGTGGAGACCGTGTGGCTAGTAGGTAAGCTATAGGCCTGGGTGCCCAGCTTTGATGGCCTTGAGAGCCATTGTACATAACGTTGGTTATGTTTTGAATTACGGGAAAGGGGAGGCTTACCCGCGTCATGTAGATTAGCCATGAAGGTTTCGGCTTTCGGCGATGGTATGGCGATTTGAGTAACGGGAAAGAGTTGAATTGTACCCGCTCTATGTGGTTCGGTTAAATAGACCTAAAGTACATGGCAATTACCGTTGGCATAGGGGGAGAGTCGTAGCTATAACGCGGTATGTATCAAGCTAATAATGCTCAATGTTGACCGTCAAGTCTAGGAATTTTGGAAGGTGGTGGGGCTGGGAATTCCAGTACACCGATAATGTGCCCTGAGTGCACGGAGCACTTGGCAGTTGATGCAAACGTTCATAATATATTGACTGGTGCTTAAGTTATACCTTCGTGTGATATATTGATATATGAATTCTATGCCAGCAGGGAAGGAATACCGCTGCCCCGGGAATGGGGTAGGATCATTATAAATTGGTCAGCTAAAGCTAACCATTGCCTTGTTTGCCACCTTTATGGTGAATGTGCCTATGCAAGTACTGAAGAGTCGAGCCGTAAGTAGAGACTTGTGGCCCTTTGATGTTATGCCAGCCCTCGAAGGCCAAGCAAAGAACTTTTTATAGTCTTCATGTGTGGTCGGCTTGTGTGCTGATGTTTGTAAACTACTTTTGTGAAGAACAATTGTAAGGCCTTAAGGCCATACTATTTGGTGTCTTTTATATGACATTCCTATATGGTTTATTAATGGACATTTATATTACTTGAGTTCTAATAACCTATGGCATTCCAATATGGTTAATTCAACCTTTGTTTCTGGTAGGTACCGCGCCGCGGTAGAAAGAAAACACACGGCGATACCACTTGATGCACTCAACACACTCGATGCACCTGGTGGACTCGACGCACTTGACGAAGTGTTGAGAACCTACCGTTGGGCGGTAGTGATCTATCGCGCGGCGGTAGCGGCCACGTGTCAGTAAGGATAAAGCAGTTTTGAGCGATAAAGTGATGTCAGTTGGGCTAAGCAGCTGCCGCCTATAATACCGCGCGGCTGTAGCAGATACCGTGCGACGGTAGCTTTCAGATAAAGGTTATGGATGAGATTGTTTTCTCATTTTCCCTTCTCTTATTCTCTCATCCTTCTCATCAATTCCTTGAAAGAAAGGAAGGAGAGGGGCTGAAGGCTGAGCTTTGGAAGCTTGGTGAAGGAGATCTCGTGGACTGTTTTATGAGCTGAAGCAAGACCCGTGAAGAGGAAAGCAAGGCGATCCTTTCTATCCAGATAGAAGTCTTGAACATGGCTCCTAAGCAATCAATGAGGGTAACGATCTTCCTTCTTTGACAAGTGAAGTCTTAATTTTGCATGTGCATGGAATCTCCCACCAAAGAGTGGAAAGTGAAGGGAATTCTGATGGGTTGATACTTGATATCCTCAGGTAGTCTTACATATAGAATCCAAAAATTATAGTACGGAATAGGCATGTTGTGAGAAGCTCATCCAGACAGGTTGGTCTGGATTAGTGATGTTTTGATTTGCGTGACGGAGAAGACTCCGAGTATAACCATGTAGTTATAGAGTCTGAGGGGTTGTGCCTGTGAATTTAGTAGCATGAAGTACTGGAGATGCGCTTCATGAAAATACCCAGAGAATACAATAGTTTTGATAATTGTTGGGTATCGCCGTGCGGTAGTGGATATCGCTGGCGATAGCTCTTGGTGAGCTATATGTTGTGAAAGTCCAGCTTCTGGCACTGTAAGATACTGCAGGTTTTTTTGGAAAGATGTTCTAGTTGTGGCTGAGTCTGGAGACAGAAAGAGATGTTTTGTTGTTAACACCAGGCGGTAGCGGCTATCACTGGCGGTATCTCCCAGATAGTATTGTGCTTGTGATGCCTGTCTCGCGGAGACCGTATGGCTAGTAGGTGAGATGTGATCCTGGGTGCCCAGCTTTTATGGCCGTGAGAGCCATTGTACATAATGTTGGTTATGTTTTGAATTACGGGAAAGGGGAGGCTGACCCCCATCATGTAGATTTGCCACAAAGGTTTCGGCTTTCGGCGATGGCATGACGATTTAAGCAATGGGAAAGAGCTGAACTGTACCAGTTCTATGTGGTTCGGTTAAATATACCTAAAGTAAATGACAATTATCGTTACCATAGGGGGAGAGTCATGTCTATAACACGGTTATGCACCAGGCTAATAATACTCAATGTTGACCGTCAAGTCTGAGACTTTTGGATGGTGGTGTGGCTGGGAATTCTAGTATACCGATAATGTTCTCTGAGTGCATGGAACGTTTGGAAGTTGATGCAAGTATTTGTGATATATTAAATGGTGCTTAATTTGTACCTTCATTTGATATATTTATATATGAATGTTATGCATGTAAGGAAGGAATACCGCTATCCCGGAAATGGGGTAGGGACGTTATAAATTGGTCAGCTAAAGCTGACTATTGCCTTATTTGCCATCTTTATGGTGGAATGTCCCTGTGCAGGTACTAGAGAGTCGAGCGTGAAGTAGTGGGTTGAAGCCCTTTGATGCAATGTCGGCCCTCGAAAGCCAAGCGAGGAACTTCTTATAGTTTTTATGTGTGGCCAGTCTGCGTGCCGATGTTTGTAAACTACTTTTGTGAAGAATAATTGTAAGCCCTTAAGGCTGCACTATTTGGTGTATTTTATATGACATTCCTATATAGTTTATTAGTGGACATTCGTGTTACTTGAGTTCTGATAATGTATGAAGCTTCAGCTAGAATGCTCAAAGTTAGGATTCGCTTGGTAGTTTTGATATTAATATGTAACTCCATTGACTATCCGTGGAATATGGCGTGGGACCCCAGTCAGACCTTCTATTATATCTACATTGACGGACGGAGGTGTTACAGCGAGAAGGGAAGAGAATTGCACGAGAGTGCACAAGGAAGCGGAGCGCGTGAGAGCGCGCTGGGTGGCAGAGCGCGCGGGGGAGTGAGAGAAAGAGATGCACATAAGAGAGTGCGCGTGCAAGAGAGCGCAAGGAGGGGCACGTGCAAGAGCGCACAAGGAAGCGATGAGCTCGAGAGCGCGCAAGGAGGCGGCACGCTCGGGAGCACACAAGGAAGAAAAGTGGAGGAGAGAGAAATTCTGTAGGAGGAGGAGAGAAAAATTCCGTAGGAGGAGAGCAAAATTCCAAGCGGAGAAGAGGTGGAAATGAAGGACGGACTGGGGCTCTATTTATAGGCCCTAGTGGTGGTTATAGTGGTTATGCGGCTATCCGCGGACCGTAACCATCTAATTTAATATTTGCAGACTGAAGTCATAATATAATATGTGCATATTATTATATTAGTTTTACTAGACGCATCTCAATTCTATTTTTGGTTACGCACTCCCCCACAACGGGAGATCATATGGGCAGTTACGTGGGTGGTTACCCATGTAACCGACGACGACGATGGTGGGAGCGTGATCGGACAGAGGAGGATCTATGATGGCGAAGGAGCCGACCTGCGGCAGGAATGGCCGGTCGGCGGAGGCTGAGCGGTCGGGTGGCCACTCAGCAAGAGAGGTCGGGCAGCGAAGGAGCGAGCAGCCACCACGAGGTTGTCTGTCTAAGGCGGCTGAGAGGGTGCTTGGATCTTGGCGGCCAAGTGGCCACCCAATCCAAGCCGCAAGGGGGCGGATTGGCCTGGAGGCCATCCACCCTCTTTGGGAAACGGAGCCGCCCGGATCCGGGCGTCCAAGAGGCCGGCCGATCCGGGCGGCTGGAGAAGCGGGGCGGCCTAAGGGTCGCCCGTGTCCAGCAAACGTCGCCAAATCTGGGCGGCCGGGAGGCCGCCTGATCCGGACGGCCAGAGGGGCGGGGCGTCTTGGGGGGGGGGGGGGGGGGGGGGCTCCCGCAGCAAGGAGGGCCGCCGGCCGAATCGGGGCGGCCAAGAGGCCGTCCGATCTGGGAGGCTCCTTCTACGGTGAAAGGGTCCACCTGGATTTTTGAGGCCAGGAGGCCGCCAGATCCAGGCAGCCAAGGGGGATGGGCGGCCGGAAGGCTGCCCGTCTCCAAGGGGAAGGTCGCGTTGTGCGCGACCGAATTTTGCGCGCGTGCGCGCGCGTCCTGGGGCTGCGCGCAGCCCCACTGCTGCGCGCAAGAGCGCGCAGCTAAGGAAGCGCGAGGGCGCGGCAAGCGGGCGCGCAGCAGGGTGGGGCCGTGTGCACGCATCCTTTGCAGCTAAGCGGTAATTTGTCCGCACCCTTGGCAGTCGCGCTGGTCGGGTCAGGGTTACCCTTTGGTTTGACTAAACCACTCTTAGGGGAAACCCTATCAATTATCAAATTTCCAAATTCTTAATTTATGTATGTTTTCTTTATTTTTTTTAAATATTCTCTCGTATGGAAAACAATCTTTTACTTACAATAAAAATTGTGTTCTTCCCACCACTAGCATCCCCGTGCACAAGGAAAAAATGAGTAATGGGTGGGCGCTCGAGGGCTTGCGAGCGGCGGGAGCGTCATCGAGATGAAACAATGTCATGAACAAAATACTATCGTGCGGGGCACTTAGGACCCCCATGTGCACTGTCACAATCACAGCATTGTCGTGGGGCATTGTCTTGGGCAGAGTCCTATCGCACTCTAAATTTTTTTTGGGATATATTTATATGACTATTGTGCAATTATAGGTCACCCAACCCAAATTTCATGCCTCTCAATCCTGATTTGCTCTAGTCAGCAAAGCATTTCACACCCGAAAGGGGGGATTATATGCCTACCTTTATCAAGAAAGTCGTTAATAACAACAACATAATATTATAATCTATTTATGAGCCCGCATTGGAAGAGCACACTTTTTCTTTTGTAGCCAAGTTTTCAACTCTCCTGCTATTAATAATGTAGACATATAAATGTTTACAGCTCTATCAAGAAAAAAATATTTAGTAGATTTTTTTTAAAATATTTACAGCTAGAACAATCATTTTGATAATTGCAGACGTGTATTCCTGATCCTTCCCTCGTGCATAGGAAAAAATTTTTGGTCCGGGTATCAGACCGTGAAAACGGTTTGGCTTTAAATATTGCGGGTTTTTTGTGAGGGGAAATTTTTGTTAATTGTACCTTGCATTCTCCCTCTTCTCTTCCAGGGTGTTGCGCATATTTTTTCTTCTCCTTTCTTCCGGCGAGCTGCGCATCTATCCTTCTTCTTTCTTTCGGCGAGCTGCGCATCTTTCTCCTTCTTCTATCCGGCGAGTACACATCTTTTTTCATCTCCTTTCTTCCGGCGAGGAGCGAACCTTTCTCTTTATTGTCTCTCTACTGGCGAGAACCGCTGGTGCCGTCCTCGCCAACTTCGTCCAAGCGACCGTCGTCTATCTTCCACCGAGAAGTGCATATCTGCTCCGCCACCATGGAGAAAACTAGGGAAACTTTAGAGAAGAACATTCCGGCAATTAATGTAAGCGGTCGCCGTCCTATCTTTGTCTTTTCTGTAGTTCTAGTTGTATGTTTGATCCTGTTGGAGGTGTAATTGTAGGGTTTTGCAATGTATTTTTTTTGCTGATTGTGTAAAATTTGGTCGGAATTTTTTATTTGTACTTTTACCCGCTATTCTCCGGTCAGATTTTACCAGAAATTTTATGTTGCAGTTTTACCTGTTTTGCAATTAAAGGTCTTTTATTTCTTAAATTAATGACTCCTTTTAACATGTACGAGAATGACGTTGTTGTCTTTCCGACCGTGCACTCTGATGAGGAAGCTTACGATATGTATAGGGAGTACGCTCGCAAAGTTGGATTTAGTGTGCGCAAAGAACATATCTTATATTTGACACATAATCGGATTGTAAATGCAAGGGAATTTACATGTGCAAATGCATGCTATAAACGATTGAATTTATAGAAAGATGTGCAGAGAAAATTCCGCAAACTTGACACTCATACAGGGTTCTTGGCTTGCTTGCATTTTACTGCTGATATAGATGGCAAGAATTTTGAGGTGGTGAGATTCGTAGAGGAACACAATCACCCACTCGCTCTAGAAAATGACAGTCATTTGTTGAGATCTCATCGGGATATATCTGATGTCCAACAAAGTCTTCTGAAGAGTATGACTGGTGCTGGGATGAAAACAATTCAAGTATACAACTTCATTGTTGATGAGGTGGGTGGATACGAAAACATTACTTTTTGTAAAACAGATGCATACAATTATGTACAACGAGAACGAAGAGCACTAATAGAAAGCGGCGATGTTATGAGTTTACTGAAAATATTTAAAGAAAGACAAATGGAAGATAATATGTTCTCCTACGATGTCCAAACAGATGAGTTAGGACGTCTGATTAGTTTTTGTTGGATGGATGGTCATAGCAAGATTGATTATGATACGTTCGGGGATGTTGTTATTTTTAATACCACGTATCGGTTGAATAAATATAATTTTGCTTGTGCTCCATTTATTGGGATAAACCATCACTGGAAAATGTCTTTGTAGGTGACACCTTTGTTGTAGAGGAAACAATTGAATCTTTCTGTTGGGTTTTTGATATATGTTTGAAATTTGTCAGTGGAAAGCAACCGAGCACTATTTTTTCATATCAGGATCAGGCGATGGCTATTGCAATTACGAGGGTTTTTACTAGCACTCTACGCCGCCTTTGTCAGTGACATATTTCAAAGAAAACTCCTTCAAAAGTTCCATCCTTCAACAATGATAAGTGTCAGAACTTTATTCTACCATTGCATGAGCAAATGCGTCGATGAGTCTGAGTTTGATTCACATTGGAGTGGGTTGATTTCAAGAGTCAACTTGAAGGACAATAGATGGCTTTCTAATCTGTACAAAATTAGAAATAGATGGTCCACTACGTTTAATAAAGACATTCTAGACATTGATATTTTATCTACTTAGAGATGCGAATCCGTGAACAATGTTTTGCATGAGTGCGCAAAACTAACAAGTTCCCCTGTTAAGTGTTATACCGTGATGGAGAAGATGATTTCATCTTGGCGTAAATCTGAACATGATGAAGATTTCAAGTGCAAGCACGGTACCATCAATTTGGAATTTAAAAATTGTCATTTGTTAATACAAGCTTCCAGAGTATACACAAGAAAATTGTTCTCTGTTTTCGAACAGATTTTATAGATGGAGCTGTTAGTGTGTGCATTAGTGAAGAAGTTAGATATGAGGATGACCATATTTTATATGTCACTAGACATTGTGATGCTTCTGTGGACGACGAACAATGGGTAGTTAAAGTTAACTCTAACATATTTGATGTTATGTGTTCATGCACGAGTTTTGAAATAAGAGGAATATTGTGCAAACACATCTTAATATACAAATCGAAGAATATAAAACAAAAAAATACTTGTTACCTACTAAAGAGATTCACTCTTGCGGTCAAGAAATAATTGGACATTTCAAAGAGTACTTTCGTGAAAGAATTTCAACCCAGCTTGGTGTTTAGAAACCATCTTATATGGTTCACTTATGCTTAGCCCAAATAATTGATACGTATCATTCTACCCAACATTTCTTAGCTGCCTTGACTAAATTGATGAGGAGCACGAAAAATATTGTAGGCAAAAAAAGGGATGAAGAAAGGATTAAATAAAGAAAATTTTCAAAGTACAAGCATGTTGAAGGATCCACAAGGAGCACGTCCTAAAGGAGTGTCAAATGCTCGATTGAAGAGTTTTTTTCGAAAAACCGGCAAAGAAGCAAAGTAAGTTTGTATTTTATATTTGATTTGTAAAATTACTTTTCATATACTTGCAACTATGTTTAATTTAAATAATGTGCAAATTATGTAAGGAGGAAAAATAAGTCTAAATCTATCACAGGACGATCGGATGAAGAACCAAAGGAGTTCGACTTTATGGGAAGTTGTAACTTCGAGAAAAGCCCTGACAATGTGTCCCCCAATATATTCAGTTAGGCTATTGATGAAGTGCCTTTGTGTTGGTATTACTATGGTGATTTGGAAGTGATCAAACATGTAGTCTCACTGCTAATGTAATATGAAAGAAAAGGGATAGATACTACTCTAGAAGGGGGTGAATAGAGTAATCAAAAATTGCACTAGCAAAGTTGACTGTCTACTCAACTCCCTTGGAGTTAATTGCGGAATGAAGGTTATAGATATTTGAGATGAAACCCTAAAGCCTAACACAAGTGTTGTGCACAAAAGACAGCCCACTGTAATTACAGTTAAGGCTTGGAATCCTAAACAGCAACTAGCAATCCTAGTTAAAATCTAATCACAGCCAATCAGCACAGAGAATTAATTAAACAATCCAGACGACACAAGGAATTTATAGTGGTTCCCCAAACAACTTGGGTACGTCCACTCTTCTACCAACAAGGTAGGAATCCACTCAGGTTTTTGATAAGGTGCCCTGCCACCAACAAGATCTGCTGCAGGTAGATCTAGAAACCCTTTAGACTTTTGATCAGGTGTCTAAAAACCAACACAGGTTTTTGATCAGGTGCCCTGCCACCAAGGTATACTTTTGAAGGGAGTAATAACCCTTTACAAGAGGGGGAAAGGAGGTTAGAATGTCTTCTCTATTTTACAATAGATTAGAGAAGCACAAGAACTTGCACTGAGCTAGAAAGCTCTAAAGAGTCAAGGCTCCTCCTGGCTAAAAGAATGTCCAGGTGAAATCTTGCTTCAGTGCAGAAACACTTCAGAAAATCTGAAGGAAAAAGCTACAAGAAGATAAATAATATGAATTGAAATTTCTTCTTTAGGCAGCTATCTTCTTCTTCTTCTTCTTCAAAAAGCTATGAGTGAAAATCTTCCTGGAGGAAAGAGAACTCAGGTTGAAGAAGAGTGAAGAACTAAAACTTCTTCTCAGTTAGATGTGAATGAGCTGAGAGCAGTTATAAGTTGTAAGCTTGAATGCTGCTGTTAGCTTTTTGTATATATCAAAACTCTTTGATTTCTTTCTCCAAAGAATTCTTTATATAGCAGCAGCATCAACGACTCTCATTTGAGTTTGAATCTTGTCTTCTACTGAAATCTGCAAGCTGGGCTGCAAATAGCATAAAGCAAAACAAATACTGCAGACAGATATCCTATAAGAGGATAAAGCTTTCTAAGAAGCTGCAAGAAGCTCTGATAAAATAATACAAGAGAAAGTCACATCAGAAGAGACTCTTTACGGCCAAGGAAGACTTTTTGAGTCTAACGGCTATAAAGGACAGCCTGGCAGATAAAGCAGAAATCATATCTCAGCTAATACGACAAACAACTTTGTCAGAAAAAGATTAGCTCATGCATAAGGAATGGAGCAGATATTGCATGGAAATAATATCATAGATTTATTCAAACAATCTTTTATAAAATATGCCAAAATAAATATGAAATAAATCATATCATAGAAGACGACAAAATTATTCAAAACATACAGCAAAACGTCGAACGACCCTCGGAGATTGTCGAACGAGGCACAGAGATCGTCGACCTATCAGACAGATAGTCGAACGATCCAGATAGTCGAACTATCAAAGAAGATAGTCGAACTACCTCAGCAGATAGTCGAACTATCAGGACAGATAGTCGAGCTATCAGATAGTAGATCTATTACGACAGATAGTCGAACTACCAAACAAAACAGATAGTCGACCTATCAACAGATAGTCGAACTATCAAAGGAAAACAGATAGTCGACCTATCAACAGATAGTCGAACTATCAAAGCAAACAGATAGTCGACCTATCAAACAAATAGTCGAACTATCAGATAGTTGAACTATCCAAACAGATAGTCGAACTATCAAGCAACACAGATAGTCGACCTATCAACAGATAGTCGAACTATCAAAGAGAATAGATAGTCGACCTATCAACAGATAGTCGAACTACCAGATAGTTGAACTATCCAAGCAGATAGTCGAACTATCAAACAAAACAGATAGTCGACCTATCAACAGATAGTCGAACTACCAAAGAGAACAGATAGTCGACCTATCAAACAGATAGTCGAACTACCAGATAGTTGAACTTTCCAAGCAGATAGTCGAACTATCAAACAAAACAGATAGTCGACCTATCAACAGATAGTCGAACTACCAAAGAGAACAGATAGTCGACCTATCAAACAGATAGTCGAACTACCAGATAGTTGAACTATCCAAGCAGATAGTCGAACTATCAAACAAAACAGATAGTCGACCTATCAACAGATAGTCGAACTACCAAAGAGAACAGATAGTCGACCTATCAAACAGATAGTCGAACTATCAAAGGAAAACAGATAGTCGACCTATCCACAGATAGTCGAGCTATCAAAGCAAACAGATAGTCGACCTATCAAACAGATAGTCGAACTATCAGATAGTTGAACTATCCAAACAGATAGTCGAACTATCAAGCAACACAGATAGTCGACCTATCAACAGATAGTCGAACTATCAAAGACAACAGATAGTCGACCTATCAAGTAGATAGTCGAGCTATCAGGAAGACGATCGTCGAACGGCTGATCGGCGATAGTCGAGCGACGTTCGACCATAGTCGAACGAAAAACAACTTAACCAAATATTCATCTAGAAAAGTGACAAGACTAAACTAGAGCAAACTAACCTTTGACCATAGATAAATCTTGGGTCAAGAGACTAAAAGAGAGGACTGAACTCAAATCAAAACTAGGGTACCAACAATCTCCCCCTATTTGAGTTAAGTCTCTCAACAACTAAACACAAAACTAATTACTGAAAGTAAATAAAAAAGCATGAAAAGAAATAACTAAACAGATAACATCAATCAATCAGATAAGCAAATAACTGACAATTAATGAAATATTAAGATGCTTCAGAATTAGGTTTAGGATCAGAAGAGCTAGAAACAAAAGTAATCTTTCTAGAAGGATCTTGGGCTTCTTTCCTTGACAACTTCAGGTCTTGTTCTCCAATGATTTTCAATTCTGATGCTCTTGGGACAACTGCCTCAGGATGCTTTTCCATGTATTTTGAAGGATCAAATACCTCAGGTCTGACCTGGAATTTATCGAGCTCCTTTATTCTGAATTTTGACATAGTGGTCAATCCTACAGTGTCTTTGCCTTCAGCTTTAGCTTTCTTAATTTGAGCTGCTCCAACAAGTTCAAGAAAACGAGCCATCCTAAAATTAAGATCAAGCTCTGGGCTTTCATACACATTTTCAGAAGATGTATCAACTGGCTCTTTATCCTGAATAACTAGATAAGAAGGAGGAGCAGACTTAGCAAATATCTTGCTAGATTTTTCAGATAAAATAATTTGCTTACCTTTTGAAACAGCCTTCACAGAATGATCTGGCTTTGGAGAGGTTGAGCTCTTGTGTTCTTTAAAAGGAGGAGGGGAAAAAGTTGGTCTTTGATACACCACCTCCTTTACTTGTTCCTTAACAACAACATCAAGTCTTTGATAGCCAGTTTGAGTTTTACCTTGATATCCTTGAGAACTTCTCCTTTGAGATGACTGAGATGGATTGAGCCTTTCAGACTGAGTAGCTGGATTTGCAGATAGGTTTCCAGAGGCTCCTGCACTGGGAGGTGGAGGAGGAGGACCTCTGGGAGTCCATCTTGGAACAGGACTGTCATACCTCTTTGATTTCTTCCTTTTCTTCTGCTGATTTTTAGAGAACGCCATCTAGTGCTGGAAATCTTTTGATTTAGGATCAATTCCTTTCAGGATATAATAAAGAGTATCATTATCTGGATTTGGAGGAGGAGGAGCCACAGCTTTCCTTTTCTTTTTAGCAATTCTCTTTCTCTTAGACTCATCAGATTCATCAGAATCAATATCATCCTCAGAATTTGAAGAAATGGGGAGATCATATGGATCAATTGCTTCTTGCATAGCTCTTTCCTTTTTCTTTAGAGCAGCTTTTTCTAATTCTTCTTCCATGGCATCCTGTGCCAGGAGAGCATCTAAATCCAATCCAGGGGAATCATCCCATACAGTAGACTTTTCAATTTGAGCATCTGAAGCCTTTTCTTGTTGATCAGAAATTATTATGGTGATCAGTTCTACTTGCACTTCTAGCTGAGCTGGCTGAGCAGCCTCAGAAACTTGAACAGCTGGTTCTGGTTGAACTTCTGGAGCTGGTTGGATAACAGGCTCTTGAACATCTAGTAGTTCTTCCATTTTATCTGAAGTATTATGAATAAAATTTTGCTAAATGACATCGAATCATCCCTTCCAGGTATTCCCATACAAGCATATCAGTTATCAAGTCTAAAAATTGAGTAAAAGGGATACCTTCAGAACTGTCCTTTGCGTGTCCTAACTCCCATAAATCATCTAGAAAGGAAGTTATAACTCTTTCTAGGTATATGGCGACTAGGGGAGTAGAACATTCTTCTAAGCAAACTTTGACAATAAATTCAGACTTCAATAAGGCATCAGAAATTTCTTTTTCAGTCAATGGAGGAGGAGCTGATTCTTCTATTTCTTTCTCTGCAACTGCAGGAGGATGTGCTGGAGGGGAGGCCAAAGGCTGCTCAGAGACATCTTCATTAAGCATCTCCCCCTGCCTGATTTCAGTAGATACTGAAACCAGGCCCCTAGAGGAAGAGGGCTCAGCAGACTTTGAGAGTGCTCGAATGGCAGCAGTCAAAGAAGAGATGGAGGAAGCAAGGGGAGCAATTGCCTCTTCAATCATAATTTTGATTGAGGGGGTAATTAACTCCAAGATGCTAGAGATGAATGCTGGAGTGATTTCAAAGGATGATGATGATGTGGGAATCTCAGAGGATGGAAGATCAGCAGGAATGGTGTATTCTTGATGATCTGGAGAATGAACTGGAGATGGAGAGTGATGGGTCGATGCAGGGTGATCAATGTGATCTGAAGAAGGAATTGGAGACTGAGGAGGAGTAGAAATCTCAGAAACCAATAAATCAAAACTAGGATGAGAGATCCCAGCAAGATGAGACGGGAGAGGAGATGCAGGAGGTGATGCAAGGTGAGAAGCAGATGAATCAGGAAGATGAGAAGCAGAAGGTCGTACTTCAATTGAAGTTGATGGAACTTCAACTGAAGTAGACGGCAATGCAGATGAAGAAGATGGAAGAGAGAGGTTTGCTGAGCCAACTTCTTGTAGGGGAGGAGTGACTGAGACATTCCTGGTGCTCTCAGATGCAGCTGGAGCAACCCCTGCGGGAGCGGGCTTCAGAAAAGTCCTTTTCCATTTGGCGACCAAGGCTGGATCCATCTTCTTGCTGGCATTTATGGAGGTAGCAGCTGAAACTAACAGATGGGGATATTTCTCCTTCAGAAAAATCCCAACTACCCTACCTAGGGTGACTTCTTTCTTGCTGTTCTTTTTCCTGATCAAATCAAACAGAACTCCTGCCCAATTAATCTATTTCTTATTCACAATTGCATACATCAGTGCAAACTGCTGCCTTGTAATATTGTCATGGGCAGAGTGCTTTCCCAGTAGCACTTTTCCGACGAGTTCAGCAAGGAACTTAATCTTAAACGGAAAATTTACTTTAAGCAGCTTAGAGGGAATGCCTTCTGCATGTCCCAGCTCTGTCAGCATTCTCCCAAACTCTGGGGTATCTTGCTCGTAATCTTCTTCCCCATTTATCAATCCAAATATTTCAGCTAAAATAGCGGGAGTCAATGTTACCTCTTCTCCGCCAACTGTTCTGGTCATTGAATCATCATTTGAAGACGAATTAAATGCCCATTTTTTGATCTCTTGAATATTTATCTTTATCCTGGAGGACATGAGCTTTTCTAAACCTTGATCTTTGCACAGATTAAGAATTTCCACAATTCTGGATTCGCAGCAACTGAAAGACTCGAAATCCACACTAAAGCCTGCATCGAACTTCACTACTGCCAGGAGCGCTGGAGCTATTGCCATCGAAAGGGCTGGAGAAGACGAGGGAGAGACGGCGAGGACGAAGTGGCAGAAATCGCAAGACAAAGAGCAAGAAGGAAGACGGAATGCGAAAAGACGCTTTCCGTCGATGATAAAAAGAAAGATCTCTTAACCTAGGTCGACTATCGGCTTTATATTAAAACAGCGATCATCGATCTATTTAAAAGATGCTGGAGACAATGGTCGAACGGTCGTTCGACGATCGGTCCTGAAGCAGAGTAGTCGATCAATCGTTTGACTATTTCTGTCTTCACAAACAGCAAGCTGTCGTCAACCATAGATCGACGATAAGCTCGACCTGTTCGACGATCTTCGAACGTCGGTCGACGATCTTCAAGCAGATAAGCTATCATCAACCATAGGTCGACGATAGGCTTGATCCGATCGACTATCTTCGAACGTCGTTCGACTATCTTCGAACAAGTTTCAACAAGGCAGACGTCACACTTAGTCTCTTCCATTAATCATGCCTAGTTGAACCAAAAAGAACAGATGCTTCTGTTCATCTAAGGGCTTGGTGAATATATCACCTCTCTGAAGGTCTGTGGATATGAACTCAAGGCTGATCTTGTTCTTTTCCACAAAATCTCTCAGGAAATGGTGTCGGATCTCAATGTGTTTCGTTCTAGAGTGATGCACGGGATTTTGTGCAATAGAGATAGCACTAGTACTATCACACATGATTTTTGTGTTCTTGTGTGAGTACCCATAATCCAAAAGTTGGTTTTGTATCCACGGATCTGTGAACAATAACTAGCAGCTGCTATATATTCAGCTTTTGCAGTTGAGGTTGATACAGAAGCCTGCTTCTTATAGAATCAAGAGACCAATCTCTCTCCCAGGAACTGGCAAATTCCTGAGGTACTTTTCCTGTCAACTCTACAGCCAGCATAATCAGAATCAGAATATCTAATTAATTCAAATTCTGACTCAGCTGGGTACCAAAGTCCTAGATTTGGACATCCCTTCAGGTATCTCAAGATTCTCTTGAGAAGAATCAGATGAGATTACTTGGGGTTGACCTGGAATCTAGCACAAAGGCATGTAGCAAACATTATGTCTGGCCTACTTGCAGTTAAATACAATAGGGAACCAACAATGGCCCTATAATTCTTTTGATCAACAGGCTTTCCCTGATCATCAGAATCAATAACTACATTAGTAGCCATAGGTGTATGCATTGCTGAAGCATCAGCCATCCCAAACTTCTTTACCAATTCCTTGGCATATTTGGATTGGGAGATGAAGATGCCATCAGCATCTTGTTTTACTTGGAGACCAAGAAAGTAAGACAGCTCACCCATACTACTCATCTCAAACTTGGAATACATCAAGTTAGAGAACTTTTTGCACAGTTTGGGATCAGTGGAACCAAAAATAATGTCATCCACATACACTTGAACTAACAGGATTGTGTTCTTGTGGTGCTTGACGAAGAGGGTTCTATCAACTACTCCCCTAACAAAGTTGTGCTCTAATAGGAAACTAGCTAGAGTCTCATACCAGGCTCTGGGTGCTTGTTTGAGTCCATAAAGAGCTTTTTGTAACTTGAAAACATGTGAGGGTTGAGTTGAAGAAACAAACCCAAGTGACTGTTCAACAAATACCTCTTCCTTTAGCTCACCATTTAGAAAGGCACTTTTGACATCCATCTGAAAAACCTTAAACTTCATATAGGCTGCATAGGCTAAGAAGATCCTTATTGCCTCTAGCCTTGCAACAGGAGCAAAGGTTTGGTCATAATCTATACCTTCCTCCTATCTGTAGCCCTGAGCTACAAGCCTAGCTTTGTTACTTACAATGATTCCATTTGCATCCAACTTGTTTCTATACACCCACTTGGTGCCTATGATCAGTTGGCTTTTAGGTCTTGGAACCAAAGTCCACACTTTACATCTCTCAAACTGATTGAGTTCCTCTTGCATAGCAATGATCCAGTGGGGATCTAGCTCAGCATCTTTAATGGTGAGGGGCTCAATCTGTGAAAGGAAACAAGCATGCATCACATCCTGTCTTAACTGATGTCTTGTTTGAACACCAGCTGATATGTCTCCAATCACTTGAGATGTAGGATGATCTCTAAGTGTGACAACATCAGCAGGTGGGATGTGATCTTCAGCAATAGTTGGGATTAATTCCTCAGGAGGAATTTGATCTACTATTGGTGGAACAACAACAGCTTCTGCAATGTCTTCATCACTGTCTGATTCAGTGATATGAAGAGTTGAAAGATGGAGAATCTCTTGAGTGACATCTTTGCTAGATTCTTGTACCTGCAATGAACTAGAGGAAGGGGAAGTTTCCTTCTCCTTGTAAAACATTTGAGATTCATCAAAGGACACATGAACAGACTCTTCAATTTTAGAAGATGATTTATTAAAAACCCTATAAGCTTTGCTTACTTGGGAATATCCAAGAAAAATTCCCATTGAAGCTTTTGCTTCAAATTTTCTAAGGTATTCTTTATTATTATTATGAATATAAACTACACAACCAAATACTCTAAAATAATTTATTTTATGTTTCTTTCCTTTAAGCAACTCATAAGGAGTTTTACACTTAAGCTTCTGTATCAGACTTCTATTCAAGACATAGTTGGCTTTACTAACAGCTTTTGCCCAATAGGAAAGAGGCATATTAGCATCTGCCAACAATGTGCCAGCAGCTTCAATCAGGGTTCTGTTCTTCCTTTCAACTACCCCATTTTGTTGGGGAGTTCTAGGAGCTGAGAAGCTATGTTTGATACCTTCTCTCTCACAGAATTCTTGCATGAGAAGAGAGTCAAACTCAGTACCATGATCACTTCTGATCAAGGCCACATGAGTAGAGTACTCAGTCTGCACACATAATAGAAAATCTGTAAGGGCTTTGAAGTTATCAGCCTTAGTTCTCAAAAAGAACACCCAAGTGAATCTAGAGAAGTCATCTATAATGACTAGGGTGTAATACTTCCCTCCTAGACTCGGTACATTTATTGGCCCAAATAGGTCCAAATGTAATAAATACAGGATTCTAGGAGAATCACTTTTATTTACTGATTTAAATGAATTCTTAGTTTGCTTGCCTAATTGACAAGCCTTACAAATAGCACTCGGAGATAAATCTCCTACAATAAAATTGTTTAAATAGAACACAAACAGCAAATAGCACAGATCTGGATCTTTGACTTTATCTTCTTCTTTGAGAATTTTCGGCTTGGGCAGAAATAGTTGAAGAAGACTTGAAAGAGATCCACGGATCTGAAATCTGGAATCACATTGATCGAGAGAATAAATCAGAGATCGATGAAGCACGGAGAGATCAGATGATTCTTCTTGATTCTAGATCGCTAGAATATTTTAGATCTACAGCAGCGGTCGATAGAAGATGATCCAGAGCTTCTTCCGAAAATAGTAATGGCGGCGACGGGAAAATAGGGTTTTCGGAATCTTTCTCTTTCTTAAAATAAATCTCTGTAATAGCTTTTTTGTAATGTTGATTAGTCAAATCTGAAAGGACCTATTTATAGGCGATCTCTAACGGTCATAAACATAATTAAGGATGACACGTGGACCAATCAGAAAAGATTAATTCAAAATACACGAAGAATCTGGACTTAGAGAAATTTAGGAATATCGAACAGATATACTCGAGAGAGAGGGGACATACTCGAGTATAGGAGGTTACATACTCGAGTAGATAAGAGGGATATACTCGAGTATAAAGACTTAAAAAAATTCTCAGATAAAACTTGAAGAGCTACTCGAGTATAAGAGTTGGAAATACTCGAGTATGGGGAAGATAGACTACTCGAGTATCTTAGGAAAACTACTCGAGTAACTACAAACCTACTCGAGTATGAAAATCAATCTACTCGAGTACAGAGTCACTTACTCGAGTATATCAGGGAACTACTCGAGTATATGGACTTATAAACTTTCTGAGATGAGAAGTCCAGATCTACTCGAGTACAAACAGAACACTTACTCGAGTAACTTGAGAACTACTACTCAAGTATGTAATCCAATCTAATCGAGTACTAAGTCACTTACTCGAGTATATAGAGATACTACTCGAGTATGTGGACTTAGAAAATTTCTTCTGAGATAGTCTTCAATACTCCAGAGTCCATCAGTCCAAATGTATGTATATGAAGTGTATACTAATAGAGAGGCTATACATGAGCCAACACCTTGGATCACACAATGAGGAATTATATTGTATGGTCCTGTGTTTGGTGACCCATTATAGAACAAAGAAACATGTACTAATGAAAAAAAGACAATGAAGCAGGAAAATAATAAGGACAACCATAATTAGAGTCATATATATAGAAATGTTTTCAAAAGATTAGTTGTCCATATCCACATCCTCATTCACTCAAGAAGGGGCTCCTCTATGCAATCTTTCTCTCTTAATCTCTTGCCTCGCTAGATAGCTGAAAGGTTTGGGAAAATAGGTCCTAGGCCTTGGAGGAGCAGCTAGATTGTTAAATCCCCAATTTCTATCATGCAATTTGATTTTGATTTGAGATGCATCATACGCTTTCCATTCCGAGTAGCTATAGAACTGATCTTTATTCTCACCAAAATCTGTTACCAACTTCAATGTATCAAGAATAAGGGACTTGGAGGTAGGACTCCAAACCTCTGCATGAACAACTACTGATCTACTTCCTGAAGCTGGGGCAGGCTCTCTCCTTGGTGCAGAACGGCTAGCAGAAGCGCCGTCACCATATTTCCTTTTCTTTCTAGGAGCACCCTGATCAGCAGGTCTTCTAGAGGAAGAAGCACCTTGATTAGAGTGTCCCTGAGAGCTTAGAGGAATATCATCTTGCCACACATCAGCATAAGAGAGAGGAGGCTCAGTCATGTCACCAATAGGTCTGGGTGAGAAGGCTTGCACACCCTCTGGAATGTTAGCATGAGCTGGAGCACCTGAGGGAGGATGTTCTTCAAGAGGATCTAGGGACTTTGGAATAATGGTAGGGTCAAGTTGGAAATCTGGGAAGTTCTGATTATGCACCCATACAGCAGTGTCATAAATATAGAATTTTATAGATTGAAGCTGAGCTAGGATGTTTGCTTTCATTTCTTTGACTAGACCATCCACAGATGCTTGAGATTGAGCAGATATTTTTTCAACTTGTTCTTTGACTATCTTCTCCCCCTTGCTGATTTCTATTGATAGTTTGGCAATGGCTTCATCTCTAAATGTTCCAATTTCTTCACAAACTTTCATAACATTGGCAGTAACATTCTTGTCTAATAGAATCTGATTATGTGCAACTGTTTCAACTTGATTTCTGAGTTCACCAATACTGGTAATAGTATGGTCTATGGCTTTGCCACCCAACTGAAATAATCTTTTTAGATCATCAGTGTTTGCTTGAATATCAGCAAAGCCTCTACTCATCTCAGTTTCAAGAGTAGAGACCTTGTTGTTCACTGATACCAGAGAATCATCAAAGTATCTTCTCTATTCGCGGAGCATTTGCTCAATCTTACTTATAATATCTGAGGAGCTGGAGGGAGCAGAGGCTGGAGCAGAGGGTGAGGGAACAGGAGTAACCCAGGGGGAATTTCAGCAATCAAAACTGAGCTTTAAGCTCTCTTGAAGGGTTCTACTACAACATAATCTTCTATATTGATGAATGAAGGAAGACAGAAGTCTAGTGTCCTCAGAAGAGCATCCACATGTTCTTGAGACATGTCCTCGTCATCATACAGTAGAGTATACTCTGGCTGACCTTTCTCTTCAGCATGAGACTGAGCAGGAGAGGTAGGGGTTTCCTTGGCAGGGGAGAGAGAGGGTTACTTAGCAGGAGACTGATCTTCTGGAATGTGATCCTCAGGAGATAGCACAACTGAATCATCTTGAAACACTGGAGCATCTGATCTGAGTTCATCAATCAGTCTGCCAATATCTTCAGCAGAAGAGAGGAGGTTTTCTTGAGCTTGAACCTCTGAGAGAAGGACTCCTGGAAGAGGAGAAAGAGGAGGAGTAGGATCTCTGATCTGATCTTGCTGAGAGGGGGCTTCTTATGCTTGGTGATGAAGGATAGATGAGGTAGGCTCCCCCTCAACTATTGCACCCGAGGTGGTAATAGTGTGATGTAGAGGAGGAGAGGGAATCCTGTCATCTAAGACAAGGTGCTCTCTGGGGGTTATCTTCTGAGGTAATAGCTACTTTTGAGGCTTGAGCAGTGTTTTGGAGCTTGATTTCATATCTTTGAATTGAGAGGATGGATACTTTCTTCATATGATGGGGAGGAGTGCCTTTAGATAAATCAAAAGCTGTAGGATTAATTTTATGGAGGAGGAGTGAGATAATCCTAGCATAGCTTGGGTGTTTCACACTTTCTCTGATTTTGTCCAGTATCATCATTCCAAACTGGAATTTCTTCCAGCAGACTATGGCTTGCATAATGTCAAAAAGATCATAGGAAATGTCTCTGATGGAATAGGTTTTGCATAGAAGAACTTTGGCAATTACATCCACAAGGAATTTGCCTAAGGAATTAAAGTTTGCTCTTGTAAAATTAATAGCCTCTGGTTCGACTCCACAGAGTAAACAAGTTCTGTCGGAATCCTCAGGACTCAGGTCATCTTCTTCATCTACCACTGGCAAACGTAATAGAGTGGCTAAGGAGGTTTTGTCCAGACGGATTTTGATCCCACTTACCTTGGATTTTAGAACTGTACCATTGCGCTTGACTTTCAAATTTTTGTAGAATTCTTCAACTGCAGGGAGAATGATTTTGCACGGAGTCTGGAGGATGAAAGTGAGTCCGGCGGTGTCGAACAGGATCAATAGGTTGCGGAAATCATCGGAGATATCGGCTATTCCTTCAGGGGCGAGTTCTGAGCCGATTCCGATCTTGGAGGACGGAGCCATCTGCGATTCTGTAGAACGGGAAGACAGAGAAGACGGAGCTCTGCGGGTTCCGGAAGTTGAATCGTCGGCAGCTACTCGAGAGAATGAGTGTGTAATGGATTTCTGATTTTTCTCTATATATATAACCCTAATTAGGTTTAAGGAGGAGTGATAAAGACTAAATCATACCTGCGACAGAGCGGCAAAAACCTCGGTGCGAATAGAGAAAAAAAATGAAATTTTCAAAGTACATGAATTTCCGTATACTCGAGTATATTTTCTCATACAAGAGTATGTATTGGAACATACACGAGTGGGTCGAGGACTGACACGAGTAGATTACCAAGTACTCAAGTAGTTCCTGACATACTCGAGCATGTTTACCAAGTACTCGAGTAAGTAAATTTTTACTCGAGTATATATATATATTTTTTTTTGATGACTCGAGTATGTGACTCCACTTACTCGAGTATATCACTTTGAAAATCATTTTTCTTGGGAGAAATTTTACCATCACCGATTTCTGCAACTCTGAGCCCTTGAGAGAATCCACCATCACTATTCCTCTTTGTTGAGCATCCCGAGTTCCGTTTTGAAAAACGAAAACTTTGTCTCCTCCAGCGGTTTGGTGAATATATCTGTAACTTGCCTGTCTGTGGAGACATATTGTAGATCTATGTATCCATTCTCCACATGCTCCCGGATGAAGTGATATCGAAGCTCTATGTGCTTTGTCCGGCTGTGGGAGACTGGGTTGTTGGCGATCGCTATTGCGTTGGATGAGTCGTAAAACAGAGGAACGTTCTGGAACTTCATGTTGTAGTCTTCAAATTGATTCTTGATCAATAGAAGCTGTGCACAATAGCTGCCTGTAGAGATATATTCTGATTCAACCGTTGAGATGGCTACACAGTTCTACTTCTTACTGCTCCAAGAAATAAGTCTCCTTCCGAGGAATTGGCAAGTCCCAGAAGTGCTTTTCCTGTCGTCTTTGCTTCCTGCAAAATCTGCATCTGAAAATCCAATCAATTCACTATCATTACTTTTTGGGTACCATAAGCCAAGATTTGGTGTACCTTTGAGGTATCTCAAGATTCGCTTTGCAGCAATGTAGTGAGATTTCTTAGAGTTCACCTGGAATCTAGCGCAAACACATGTTGAAAACATTATATTTGGTCTGCTTGCGGAAAGGTAGAGCGAGGACCCAATTATGCTTCTGTACTTGGTTTCATCAAAAGGTTTCCCTTTCTCATCCTTGTTCAGAGACATAGCTGAGGCCATTAGAGTCCTCATAGAGGTTGCATTCTCCATTCCGAATTTCTTAAGTAGCTCTTTGGTGAACTTGGTCTGTGAGATGAAAATTTCATCCTCAGATTGTTTCACCTGAAGCCCTAAGAAATACTTCAGCTCTCCCATACTGCTCATTTCAAACTTCCCTTGCATAAGTTTAGAAAACTTCCTGCAGAGATTGTTATCTGTAAAGCCAAAAATAATATCATCGACATAGATTTGCACTAGCAAAATCTTGCCTTTTATTTCCCTAAGAAATCATCGACATTATATCTGGTCTGCTTGCGGAAAGGTAGAGCGAGGACCCAATTATGCTTCTGTACTTGGTTTCATCAAAAGGTTTCCCTTTCTCATCCTTGTCCAGAGACATAGCTGAGGCCATTGGAGTCCTCATAGAGGTTGCATTCTCCATTCCGAATTTCTTAAGTAGCTCTTTGGTGAACTTGGTCTGTGAGATGAAAATTCCATCCTCAGATTGTTTCACCTGAAGCCCTAAGAAATACTCCAGCTCTCCCATACTGCTCATTTCAAACTTCCCTTGCATAAGTTTAGAAACTTCATGCAGAGGTTGTTATCTGTAGAGCCAAAGATAATATCATCGACATAGATTTGCACTAGCAAAATCTTGCCTTTTATTTCCCTAAGAAATAATGTCTTGTCTATCTTTCCTCTTGTGAACTTGTTCTAAAGAAGAAAGGTAGACAGTGTCTCATACCAAGCTCGAGGAGCTTGTTTAAGACCATATAAGGCTTTCTGCAGTAAATAAACATGATTAGGAAAAGTTGAGTCAACGAAACCTGGCGGTTGCTCTACATACACTTCTTCCTTTATGTCACCATTCAGGAAGGCGGACGTTACATCCATCTGATAGACGGTAAAGCCCTTGAGTGCAGCGTAGGCAAGGAATAACCTGATCGCCTCTAGTCTTGCCACTGGAGCATATGTTTGATCGAAGTCGATTCCTTCTTCTTGACGATAGCCCTTGGCAACAATTCTTGCTTTATTCTTTATAATTGTTCCATCTTCATCCATCTTGTCCCGGTAGACCCATTTTGTCCTAATGACGTTCTTACTCTTGGGTCTAGGAACAAGTGTCCAAACTTTGCAGCATTTGAACTGATTTAGCTCTTCTTCAATGGCTAGAATCAAGGACGCATCGGAGTTGGCTTCCTTAAATTTCTTTGGTTCAACCTGAGAAAGAAAACTTAAATGTAAATTTTCATTAGTTGTACCTCGACGAGTTCTGACGCCATCCCGAGGATCTCCTATGATTTGGTCCAAGGGATGATCCTTCAAGTGTTTGAACTCTAGAGTCCTTGCATCTGGGATCTCTTCAGCCACTAGAGTTGCATCTTCAGCTGGGATGAGTTCTTCATCTTGATCATCTACCTCTCCAAAAGGGGTTTAGAGGTGATCTTGATGAACTTTTCATCTTTATCTTCAGTAGGTTCATCCAAGCTGAGTTCCTTTATCTTTGTACCTGCATCTTCAATAAGCACACTAGAAGAGTTGCTTTGCAGCAGACTCGTCTCATCAAATACAATGTGTATCGACTCTTCTACCACCAGAGTTTTTTTATTAAATACTCTATAGGCCTTACTATGGCTACTATAACCTACAAAAATACCTTCAAAGCTTTTCTCGCTGAACTTGGTAGTGTGATACTTGCCGTTGTTAAGCACGAAGCACTTGCAGCCAAAGATCTTAAAATATGAGATGGTTGGTTCCTGCCTTTTAAAAGATCGTAAGGAGTTTTATCATGGTTCTTGTTGATGAGTGCTCGATTTTGCACGTGACAAGCGGTGTTGACGGCTTCAGCCCAGAAGTACTCTGGAAGTGAGGCATCACTCAACATAGTCCGGCAAGCCTCTATGAGTGTTCTGTTACTTCTCTCTGCTACTCCATTTTGTTGTGGAGTGCAAGAAGAGGAGAACTCATGAAAGATGCCTTGACTTTCACAGTTTTATATCATAGCTCCATACTTGAATTCCGTTCCATTGTCACTTCTGATTTTGACTACGGAACAGTTGTATTCATTCTGGACTTGCCTAACAAAATTAGTGAAAGTGCTGAAGGTATTTGACTTGTGTTTCAGAAAGAACACCCATGCAAAGCGCGAGTAATCATCCACAATAACCAATGTATATTCCTTACCTCCCAAACTTCTAACTTGCAGGGGACCAAACAAGTCCATATGAAGAAGCTGTAAGCTTCTATCTGAATCCTTGCCTATAATGCTTTTAAATGAACTCCTTGTTTGCTTGCCTTTGATACAGGCATGACAAGGGATGTCTGTAACGCACTTAACATTAGGGGCATCACATACTAAGTTTTGAGAGAATAGTTTATTAATAGTTTTAAAGTTAATATGTGCTAGTCTCTTGTGCCATTGGTCAGCAAGAGATGCACTACTTTTTGCTAAAAGACATACTTGTGTAGAAGTGTCAATACACATGAAATTTAAATAGAAAATATTTCTGCTTCGAGTGCTTGATAAAATAGTTTCCATGTTGTCAACCGATTTTATCAAACACTTGTCAGCATGAAATTCAATCACGTATCCTTTGTCGCATAGTTGGCTTATGCTTATGAGATTGTGTTATAATCCCTCCACATAAGCTACATCCGAAAAGGATACGCTACCGTTAGTAATCATATCGTATCCTTTAGTTATTCCTCGATCTGAACCTCCAAAGATGACCTTTGGTCCGTTGCAGACTGAGGTGAAATTCTGGAGTAGGCTCCTTGTCCCGATCATATGCCGAGAACATCCACTGTCCAAGTACCAGATTGGCATTTTGGTGGCCTTTGGACATACCTGCAATTACAATCACTTAGCCTTAGGAACCCAAACACGTTTGGGTCCTTGGTCTCGAGTTAGAATACTCCCCCTACGAATATTAACCTCATGAGTGGTCATTCTAACGTTGCCAACTTGAGGGGTTGCAGCATTTCTAGGATTGAACCAACAATCGATGGCAAAATGACCAATTTTTCCACAGCACCAACAGTCGAACCTGTTGTATCTTTTCCTTCCAAACTCCTGCTTGACCTTCCTGGGTGGAGGTCCAGCTGGGGTAGCATTGTTGGAGGAAGAGACTTCATGATGATGGCAGCTGCATGAAGTCTTCTCCTTCATAGGCTTTTCCACAACAAGTTTTACCTTTGGTGTCTTCTTGATGTTATGATCATGAGCATATGGTCCATAGCTCTGAAGTTGAATCTCTTCATAAGGTGACTTGAAGACACTTTCTCCAAAGTTACGAGGGCGAGTCCAACCTTGGTACCTTGACTTGGGCGTCTCCGATATCGGCCTAAAGAAGTGTCCATAGGTGGACTCGTAGTCGAATTCGTTCGTAGGAAAGATAACTTTCTTGAACGATACTGGCTCCAAAGGAGCTTTCCCTTTTTATTCAGCTAGAGCTTTCTTGGCAGCCCTATTCTTTCTCTTGGCCTTGTTTCTCCTAGAGGATTTACTAGGAGCGACAACATGGCCTAGTCCAGCTCCTTTGGCCTTACCTGAGAATTCAGCGATGAGTGGAAGAACTGTCTTAGGCTTAGAGAAACTTTCAACAAGCTTCTTCTCAGCCTCGAGTTTTTTTTCCAGCTCTTTGATGATTTCATCTTTAAGGTCAAGGTGCTTGATAGCTTGATTGTATTCTTCCATAACAAAATTGAAGTTCTCTTAAAGAGAGTCAGTCTTAGCGACTTCTTCTCTCAAGCTGCTCTCAATATCCTGTAGAGATTTTATCTCTTTGGCTTGAGTTTTCACGACTCGACGACATTTTTCGTAAGCCGTGAGTAACTCCTTATATTGTCCCATGAGTTCAGATTCATCCTCAGAGGGATAGCCCTCTTGCTCATTATCATCATCAGATTCAGAAAGAGGAGTGTGAGATTTTACCTCCCCAGTGAACTGGGGGACTTGTTCATCATCAGTTAGAGCCATTAGCCCAAAGTAGGCTTCTTCCTCTTCTGCACTTGACTCAGATTAGTCAGAGTCACTGAGGGTTTTGCCCTTCTTGGCTAGCAGGCTTTTTTCAGTCCTCTTTTTATTATAGGACTTCTTCTCTTCTCTTTTGCCACCCTCCTTCTTCTTGTGGGGGCAATCCTCAATGACGTGACCTGGCTTATTACAGCAATAACAGACAAAGTCAGTCGAATGATGTTTGTTCGGTTTAGAACCATACCTGTTATGACTGCTAGAGCCTTTTCTATGACGATCACCATCATTGCGTGATCCTCTATAGGAGGCATCCTTTCCTTTCCATTGTTTATTTTTGTTCAGAAATTTCTTGAACTGCCTTGAGAGTAGAGAGAACTCTCCATCAGATAGCTCTGAGCTAGAGGAGCTTGGCTCAGATGATTCTTCTTCATCAGTTACAAGAGCTGGGGCAGGAGAGCTAGCCTTTGTCTTCCTTGAGCTATCTACCTTCAGAGCGACAGACTTCTCCTTGGAAGCAGACCTGCTCATCTCTTCTTCAGCTTTTCTTGAGTTGATTTGAAGCTCGTAAGACATAAGCTTTCCGAACAGATTCTACGGGTCCGTCTCGGCTAACCTTCCAAACTCCCGAATGGCGCATACCTTATTATCCCATTCCTTGGTCAGGGATCTTAAGAATTTGCCATTCAGTTCCCCGTTGGTGAAGATTCGGCCATAAACTCTTAGCCCGTTGACTATCTTGAAGAAGTTCTCAAAGGTATCAGCTATGGCTTCCTTGTGACCTTGCCTGAAGGCTTCATACTTCTGATTTAGAAGGGATCTCTGATCATCCCTAACTTCTTGAGTGCCTTCCATCAGAGTCACCAGGGATTGCCACATCTCCTTGGCAGACTGGCAATGAATAAGATTTTGTAGCATCGAGTCATCGACAGCACTTGCTATAATGTTTTTAGATTTCTTATCTAGAGAGACAAGTGACATCTCGTCCTTATCCAAATCCATCAACTTCTTTGGGATCTTTTTGGTTGGATCTATTGTGGATGCAGTCATAGGAACATATGGACCTTCTTCAACAATCATGAAGATCCGTGGATCCACGACTTCCATGAAGAACTTTACTCTTTCCTTCTACATAGGAAAACTGTTCTTGGTGCAGATAGGGAGCTTAGCAAAATCCTTAGTCTTACTCATGCTTGATACTTCTCTAGAGACAACTTGGGAAGGATTAGATCAAGGTGTTAACCTTTTAACGATCAACCTCCCTCTGATACCAATTGAGAGATCTAAGTTGTCAACCTAAATCACCTAGAGGGGGGTGAATAGGTGAGATGTGCGTCAAATGCGGAATAAAAAATTTAACACAGCACAGATAAGTAATCAAGCAATCACACAGACGACAAGAGATTTATAGTGGTTCCCCAATCTTGGGTACGTCCACTTTCCTCGCCGATCTAGCAAATCACTAGACTCGGCTACTCCACTATCTCGGATTGCAAACCAATCCTACACCTCGGAACCACATTCCTACAAAACTCAATCCAAATGGATCTACACTCGGAAGATAAAACTTCCTACCACTCGGAGATAAATCTCCTACAATAAAATTGTTTAAATAGAAAACACAAACAGCAAATAGCACAGATCTGGATCTTTGACTTTATCTTCTTCTTTGAGAATTTTCGGCTTGGACAGAAATAGTTGAAGAAGACTTGAAAGAGATCCACGGATCTGAAATCTGGAATCACATTGATCGAGAGAATAAATCAGAGATCGATGAAGCACGGAGAGATCAGATGATTCTTCTTGATTCTAGATCGCTAGAATATTTTAGATCTACAGCAGCGGTCGATAGAAGATGATCCAGAGCTTCTTCCGAAAATAGTAATTGCGGCGACGGGAAAATAGGGTTTTCGGAATCTTTCTCTTTCTTAAAATAAATCTCTGTAATAGCTTTTTTGTAATGTTAATTAGTCAAATCTGAAAGGACCTATTTATAGGCGATCTCTAACGGTCATAAACATAATTAAGGATGACACGTGGACCAATCAGAAAAGATTAATTCAAAATACACGAAGAATCTGGACTTAGAGAAATTCAGGAATATCGAACAGATATACTCGAGAGAGAGGGGACATACTCGAGTATAGGAGGTTACATACTCGAGTAGATAAGAGGGATATACTCGAGTATAAAGACTTAAAAAAATTCTCAGATAAAACTTGAAGAGCTACTCGAGTATAAGAGTTGGAAATACTCGAGTATGGGGAAGATAGACTACTCGAGTATCTTAGGAAAACTACTCGAGTAACTACAAACCTACTCGAGTATGAAAATCAATCTACTCGAGTACAGAGTCACTTACTCGAGTATATCAGGGAACTACTCGAGTATATGGACTTAAAAACTTTCTGAGATGAAAAGTCCAGATCTACTCGAGTACAAACAGAACACTTACTCGAGTAACTTGAGAACTACTACTCGAGTATGTAATCCATTCTACTCGAGTACTAAGTCACTTACTCGAGTATATAGAAGATACTACTCGAGTATGTGGACTTAGAAAATTTCTTCTGAGATAGTCTTCAATACTCCAGAGTCCATCAGTCCAAATGTATGTATATGAAGTGTATACCAATAGAGAGGTTATACATGAGCCAACACCTTGGATCACACAATGAGTAATTACATTTTATGGTCTTGTATTTGGTGACCCATTATAGACTGACATTGGTCTACACTTGGCAATAAGATCCTGCATGCATACAACTCAAACACAATATCAAATACACCTTAATTCATCTTAGTTCAAGGTCTGACTTCCTACAAATCTGAGGTATTGTGGAGACAAATCCCAACATTAGAGAAGTTAGTAAGGTTTGTGTTGGCCTTGTTCATATGTGATATGAGTGAAGGATCAAGCCTATGACGTTCTGGATGCAAAGGATTTTCATCTCGGAACCTATATTGTGAATATGAGTCATCAGGTAAGTGGTCGGAAGACTCTAAGGGAAATTCATCGAGTATGGCTTAAGGTTTCAACGAATGAGTTTGAATTCATCGAATATCATCATGATAGACTCAACGAATCTGTCTTAGGTTCGTCGAGTATCGTAATGACAGTTTCGATGAATTAGGCTTATTCGTCAAATGTTATCAATTCGTCGAGTATCGTCGATTCATCAAATATCGCCTTAATACTTGGAAGTTTTGCTCTGTCTCGATTCGTCGAGTATGTCCATGTTATTTCGACGAATAGTTTTGATTCGTCGAATATCGACGTATATACTTTACGAATTCTATTTCCTCCGATTTAATTTCTTTAAGTCTGATTTAGCGTGGTCTGCGGGTATCGACTGGTTCGGTTCTATGTATATATATGATATACACAGTAAACTGAAAAAAAATGATACGCGCTTTTCTTTTGACCTAATCGATCGAGAAGATCTTTTCTTCCTAACAGAACTGTTTCGTCTAGGGAACGATCGCTCCTTCTCGTTGCCGACCGTTTGTCGTTCAACTACTTCGCCGAAAATTATTTTCTAACCGTCCTCATCGTCGTTGCCGTCTCTCCCCTAATGATTCTAGTAAACCGTGGAGACGTTGAGATCATCCCTTCTTCCAACCTAAATCTTGTGTGACAAGAGTCTAAGGATTCTTTGTGCTCGTGTGGATATCTGTAAAGGCATGGACACTATTCTACGCTAAAAACTCCGACCATTAGCCTTTGTTGGACTTCTTCGGAGCACCTTGGTTGAGTATTGACTCAATCCCTCAAAGGCATAATTTATTTATGGCATGTTACTTCTTGATCAATGTTCATCGCTAGATCCGAATTTCTTTTGGGGCTTTCTTGTTTCATTATTCTGCTGCTCACAAGTGTTGTGACGTATAGCAAAACCCAACATTTTCTTTGTGCCCTTCAATTTTTTTAGTATCCCTGATATGCTTCTTTGGTGAACATTCATTGATTTTTTATTTGTTAACGCTTTTATATCAATGTACTCACAAATCTCTACATGCTCTGTAATGTTATTATTCAATGAAATTGCAGCCGGATTCAGTTTAATGTTCTGGTACTGTATATTCAGTGTGCTTGGACAAAAACTGCAATGTTTGATATTGTGTAGATCCATCCGGATTTGTACCATGCCTGGAAAAAAATTATAATGCTTTCTACTTTCATTACTACAAGCATTATGCCTTCACTAACACCTTAAAGTCCACTATAAGATGAGATTAGAAATAAAACTATCATGATAGAAGGTAAGATATTTCACATGTATTAGATCAATTAGTTCATACAACAAATAGATCTAAAAGCTCCTTATACATAATAGGTAAAATAGAAGGTAAGATATTTCACATGTATTAGAAATAAAATTACCATGAGAGAAGAATCAAACAAGCTCCTTATCCATAGCAAAAGAAATGAATGAGCTCAGTCCATTCAACTAAAAGCTCCTTATCATTCAGTTATCCAAATTTTTGGATATTCCAAGATACTAAGTCATTTATTTATTATATCTAACATTTAAATAAGAAATGTAGGACTAGGATATTGTATATAAAACCGCATGTAAGTAGTTTGCATAAACCAACATAAACAAACAATATAGTTCCCACAGCTAAATAGTTCGAATAAAGTCTTGCTTTGAGCAAAAAAGTTCAATCATTTCGACTGTAATTTTGGCCCTGACCATGTTCTTTTGCAAGCCTTTGGATAATGACCAAGATATTTATTTTGTGCTGGCTATCGCCTCCATCTACTTCAAGACAAATATCCCATAGTCGGCGACGCCTTCTTGTGTAGGTGCCTCCCCCTCTGTTTTGATATCTCAATTCTGTAACCCAGTTGGTAGTGACTTGCCTATATCCTAGTGCAAGTCGGATATCTGTGGAAAAATAACATCTTAGGAAAAAAACACGTAGCACAACCAAAAAATAAATAAACAAAGTATACCAATAAGGACAATGTAGAATGATGCATTCAGTTGGACATGGAATAATAAAAGTACCACATCTCATCTTTTAAATTGAACGTTAACAATGCACAGTGGCCTGACAAGTGCACTGACATCAAAATGATATCTATCGCTTGGACATTTATTGGGGATATGTGGGCCAGTAATTGCTCATAGCTGGCATCGCAACTTTTATAATACATCATGAATATAATATTTTAACATAGCATCACTAGAGAACAAACAATATAAAAATTTAAATTAAGTGCAATATAACTCTTACTGCATAATTTGGAGAGACATATAAAAACATTTTTCATGCCTTATGGAATGCCCTCCTCCAAATTTCAAAACAATGACATATGCATCTAGATGGCTATCTATTAGCCATCCTTGTCACAATAAATCCTCCATAGTCACTCTAGTTATGGTTGTGTTGGCACAATCGAATAAACAATCCCTATAATATATATAGAGAAAACTGAGTCACAACATAATGAAATGTTGATGTTATATCATCTAGCACAAAATACATATCCATGACAAGCACAATTACCACTCGCCATACCGACTCAATGTTGAGTCTATAAGTTCTCTTGTAGCCATTGTCAATATGATCGTCCCTAGAATTGGATTTCTTCTTTGGAGTTCCTGGTCGCTTTGGTAGATTGACGTGCTCTTTTACTACTTTTTGAATCAAGGGTCGATTCATTAATACAAATTATTTCCTTTGTTGATTTATTTGGTAGACGGGGCTAAGGTGTAAGTGGGTGAAGATGTTGTGGGGCGGCTATTTCCAGAACATGCCCTTGCGACATCAACTTAATCATGAAAACAAGAGAATCAAATTTCTCTAAGAAGGAGGTACGCAACACACGAAGCTCAGTAAGAATCCTTTCCTCTGACTATATCTGTCTCCCTTTTAATTAACTTTTCAGATCTCTCTTTTTTTCATCTCCTTCTCCTTCATTCTTTCGGCCTTCTCCTTGTCCATCAACTCATCTATCCCTTTCTTATTTTTTTTTCTAATTTTTTGCTTCCTTGGCTTTATTTTTAAAACTTCCTCAAAGTCAGAGTCTGACTCATCAGGCTCATATCTTTCCTGATCTTTTGAACTTAAGTAAACAAAAACTGGTTTTACCTACACATAAGATAGGTTGTGAATAACATAGTTTAGGATAAAACAAACCACAAGTGACAAAAAACATGTTTAGAAGATAGTAAATTTTTTTAAAAAATAAAATAGCAATGGTTCAACAACATAATCAATATAAAACAAACAAAAAACTTACCACTAGAATAATAGAGCACCTATTGAGGTAACCTAGACTTGCCGGTTCTTTTCAGGAGCAGCTGAGTTTATGCAGATCATCAAACTATTGATGCAGAAATACATGGACGGCCTTGGGCCAATTATATCTTCTAAATTATTCGAATCCACTAAATTTTTCTGGGCACTGTGGGAGTCTAAGAGATTTTAAGGGAAATAGAAACTAACATAGTACGTACTTAACCAAAACATCAACCCTTCGCTTTTCAACTTCATCTGAATGCTCCTCAAAATAAGCTAGTTAATTTATGTAGTTCACAAGCTCGGCATTGTACAACCCCGTATTCGCAGACTAGGGTCCCCTCGGCAAATAAAGGACCAACTTTATGTTTTTTAAGCTTTTCAGAGATTCTGCACTCTATGTGACCAATTTTGGCTTGGCCTTGAGAATATACTAGTAGGGGAGGGAAAATCTACCTCCCCCCCGGTCCCTTTTTTTGGTGAGTGTGGCAAGATGCCCGCCTCCCCCCCCCCCAACTTGCCTTGGTACGAGGTAGGAGCGGCGAGATAGGCACAGCGGCCTGCCCTGCGGGAGAGCCAGGCTCACGGCTTGCTACTCGCCCGGGAAGCCTGCCCTGCGGGCGAGCCAGGCCCGCGGCCTGATGCTCGCCCGGGCGGCCTTCCCTGCAGGCGAGCCAGGCCCGCAGCCTACTGCTCTCCCGGGCGGCCTGCCCTGCGGGCGAGCCAAGCCCGTGGCCTGCTGCTCGCCCAGGCAGCCTGCCCTGTGGGCGAGCCAGGCCTGCGTCCTGCTGTACGCCCAGGCGGCCTGCCCTGCGATCGAGCCAGGCCCGCGGCTTGCTGCTCCCCCGGGCGGCCTGCCCTGGGGCGAGCCATATCACGTCTCGTCCGCGCATCGTTCCGCACCGAACTCGATTCCGCGTGGTTGCGTCCTTGCATCTTGTCTACGCCAGGCCCGCGACCTGCTGCTCGCCCGGGCAGCCTGCCCTGTGGGCGAGCCAGGCCCGCGGCCTGCCCTACGGGCGAGCCAGGCCATGTGGCCTACTGCTCGCCCGAACGGCCTGCCCTGCGGGCGAGCCAGGACAGCGGCCTGCTGCTCGCCCGGGCGGCCTGCCCTACGGGCGAGCCAGGCCCGCGGCCTGCTGCTCGCCCGGGCAGCTTGCCCTGCGGGCGAGCTAGGCCGGCGGCCTACTACTCGCCTGGACGGCCTGCCCTACGGGCGAGCCAGGCCTCGCGGCCTGGTGCTTTCCCCCCGGCGGGTGGTTCCTTCGGAAGGGGTGGGGAGCATGGTTCGGCCCCTCGGACCCCTTTGGGCTGTATTTTTACCGTTATGCCCTCGAGGGGGATTACCTCTTTACCCCCTCAGTGTGGAGGTTTTCTATTGGCTCAAGGCCTATTTGTCATAGGGGTAGTTATGACATTTTGGTCCCTAGGCTTAAAAAAACTATAAATTGACCCCCTTGGGTACCTTTGGTGGGGTGAGTTTTTTGGCTTTCTCCTCCCTAGGTTTCTTCTTCTTGGTTGAGTTGAGAGAGCTCTCCAAAGTGCCCAACTCAGCCATTGGTGTGGGAGGGGAAGTGATCTTGTGATCTTCTGGGTGTGTGGTGGGACCTCCACGCTAGAGCCGAGGGTATGTTCCTAGTTCCCAAGTCTTTGGTCTGTGACGTTCCCCCGAGTGTAGTAGGTGTGAGGTCACCCCTTTCTCGGGACCCTGAACTCCACGAGAGACCAAGTTTTTTGTTTCAACATTTTGGTGCGGTGAGCGTGGAGAGTGACCAACACAGAAGATCTCGGGAGAGTGCCATGGCTGGAGATCAGGGAGGTGGTGATGATCTCGGCGAGCTCCCAAATCTCGGACCCTTCATAGGAAGGGAGGAGTTCATGGCTTCCATCAAAGGAATCATTGAGATGCTGAGAAGCATTGCCCCTCGGGCAGACAGCTCAACCCCCACCCACCCCCACCCCCCCCCCCCCCCCCGGGGACTGGCTCCCAGTGGTCTCGGCGACCTGACCTAGAGCGATCTTGGCGAGCTGCCTCCCAGGGGCAAAGGCGAGATGACCCCACCAGGGGGAGAAAGAAGTACACCAGGTAGGCGACCTGGGAAGGAGAGGATGGGAGAGGAGGTCGAGCAAGATCTCCCAGGTCGGGAGCTATTCCCCAACCCGGCGAGTGCTAGCCCTCTAGGCGAGCAGGTTGTGCGAGTAGAGGTGCCGAGAGCACCCCTCATGGGGTCACCCTTCAGCGAGCTGATCATCTCAACTCCCGTTCCGAGGGGTTCAGAGAGCCCGGCATGGCTTATTATACTGGGAAGGATGACCCCGTCCAGCACCTGTAGTGGTTCAAGGATGTCATCTCCATCAGGCCGATGACGGATGCCTTCAAGTGTCACCTCTTTGGGATCACGTTGAAGGAGAAGACAAGGGACTGGTTTCATCAACTCCCCCTAAGATCGATCTATGGGTTCGAGGACTTGAGCCAAAGCTTCCAGCTCCGCTTCTCCACCTCCAAGAAGAGGAAGAAGAGTCCTGAGTCCATCTTTCTGATAAGGCAAAGGGCCGAGGAGTCGCTGACCCACTATGTTGACAGGTTCCAAGAAGATATACTGGACATCCAGGAGATGGCGGGGTATGCCCTCCAGATGGCGTTCACGGTAGGGTTGCACGAGGGGTTCTTCAAGATGAGCCTGACCCGAAAGGCCCCCTTTTCCTTAAAGGAGCTAATGGAAAGGGCGGCAGAAGAGATAGCCATGGAGGCGGCCAACCCGGGATTCGTCAAAAAGCTGGCAAAGTTAAAAGAGTCGGAGCCGAAGGAGCAAGGTGGCTCAAGGCATCAAGAAGGAAGAAGAAGAGATGAGCATAGAGCTCAGGGGTTCCAGGGACAGGAGGGTCCGGAACCAGGCTGGAGGCAGCAGGGAGGCCCTGCCCAGGGTCTACAAAGAGCTCTCATCCAGGGTGGAGGAAATTTTCACGGGGGCCAATGGAGGTTCAACTTCCAGAGGCAAGCCCCAAGACAATTCCTACCCCCACCACAACAAGCCTTGGCAATAGATGAAGGAGGAAGAGGCAACGGGAGAGACCGCTGAGCCCGCCGAAGGAGGGGAGATAGAGCATTGTTGTACTGCGGCTTCCACCAGCTGGAAGGGCACGCCACGACTACCTGCCCCGAGTTCCTAGAAGTGAGGGGGGCGAGAGGCCCTGCCCAGCCTCAGCCACGGATGCAGGTCGAAGAGGCTCCACCCTGAGTGAGGGAGGAAGAAATATGCGAGGATCGGGTTGATAAAGGACACCGAGGAGGTATAGCAGTGATTCACGGTGGGGTGGGGATTGAGGCCACTCGGAAGGCGAGCCTCCATGTTATGTACCGACGGAGCGTTTCTTCGACATCCCAGACCCTACCTCCGAAAGAGAAGATCACCTTCTCGGTGAAGGACCTGCCATACCATGAAGATCCATTCTGCGATCCGCTGGTCATCAAGACAGCCATCGAGGGCTACACCGTCTTCCGGATCTTAGTTGACAACGGGAGCTCCGTCAATGTCATTTTCAAGAAGGTGTTTGACGAGATGAAGGTGGAGCCAAGAAGGGTGTTGGCCTCAGATGGTCCCCTGTTCGGATTTTTAAGAGAGAGGAAGGAGGTCGAAGGTGGAGCAGGACTCCAAGTGAAATTGGTGGGGGGGGGGGTATGTCAAGGAACTGTCAGTTTGTCATAATTGACGCTCTGAGCAGCTACAACGCCATCTTCGGAAGGCCCCTCATCAGCGCCTTTCGCTGCGTGCCATCTTCGTTCTACTAGTGCCTCAAGTTCAGCTCCGGAGGGATCCAGGTCAGAGTCAAGGGAGACTCCAGGATGGCAAGGAAGTGCTACATCACGGCTGTTAACACCATCTCTTGGTTTTCCAAGGCGGAGGCAATGGAGAAGATCATGGAGAGCCTGAGCCTGATGGAGGTATCCAAGGAGAAGGATGACAACCATCATACCCAGACCCCCTGAAGAAGCCTCGCCCAGGAGGAGTCCTGTGTTTTTCTTATGTTATAGTGAGTCCAGCCCTCGACCAGCTGAGTCGAGGGGGTCATATAACCCATCTTTTACCCCCTTTTGAGAATGTTGGAATTGATAAAGCTTAGGTGACATGCCCAGTCCTGCACCCCAAGTCGATCTCCTCATACCAGGCTCCCACTTGTTGGATGGGTTGAGCATACATCGGGGAGGCCAGTTCCCTTGATCCGATGACGGTCCCGCTGTCAGTCTCTCCCTAGCTGGCAGGGCAGGCATACCTCTCGTGGAAGCCCAAGTTCCCTTGTTTCGATGACGGTCCCGCTGTCAAGCTCTCACTAGCTGGCAGGGCAGGCGTACCTCTCATGGAAGCCCAAGTTCCCTTGCTTTTGTTGGGTATTGTATCCACAATGTACCTGATTTGAAGAAGCCCATGAACAAGCTAAGTTGAATTGACAATGTATTTGATGATTTTCTATCAAGTTGTGCTTGCAGCTATTCCATGCTAAGTACACACCAATGTCAGGGTGCAATGGGTCAATATACACGGGTCTGCGTAACGTAATCCCTCGTTGAGCAGATCAGTGTGTTGACTCACGTGTGCTCTCTCTATTGGAGTGTACTTATTTTCAAGTACAGGGTAAAGATAGAGCAAGAGCATAAGAGGAGCAAAGATGGGTCAAAGACCAAGTTCATAGAAAGGAAGAGAAAAATCGTCTAAGTTAAAATCAGCGAGAATCACTAAGTCATTCTCGCCGACTTTGATGGGAGTCACTTGTGATTCTCGCCGATTCGACGAGAATCAGGCTTCATTCCCGCCGACCTCTTCCGGATGACTGTTTTCCTTCTGAAATTCTGCTAAGGCAGAATCGACGGGAATCACCAAGTGATTCTCGCCGACTTCGACGAGAATCGTTCTGATTCCCGCCAATTCGACAAGAATCAGGTTGCATTCCCGCCGATTCCCACAGGCTGACTAGTTTTCAACTGGAATTTAGCCAAGGCATAATCGACGGGAATCGTGAGTGATTCCCACCGACTTCGATGAGAATCACCAACGATTCTCGCCGATTTTGCCTTAGGCAATTTTCTCCTGTTTGCTGGACCGAACCAGGAAGTCGTGCGCTGTTTCGGCCGGGGCTAGGGTTTTTCCTTGTGGGCCCCACAACAGTCTTTAGGGTTGGCTCGGGTATATATACATGCTTATTTCGAACATCTACAGTAACTATTCACGCAAAATCCAACAACCGACGTCATGCCCTAGCAGATCGCGAAATACCGCCGATCGCTGTCGTCGCTCGTAAGATAGTCGCCGCCGCTGATCTCAGAGGTCCTCTTTGATCTTCTGACGATAGGACCGAGGCAATCCTAGCATCTCAAGCATCTCTCTCAAGATCTATTGTCTCTCGATTTGTTGAACGAGGATAGCTCTTCATTCCGAATCGATTGAGATGACTGATCTGATTGAGATCGTTGGTAGACCTTTCTTGCTTTGTCAAGAAGTTTGGATCTACAAAGCATCGCCGACGCAATCTATTGCCGCCGTCGATCTTGACAAGATCCTCTCCAAGAGAGAACACCGGTCGTGGATTCTTCGTCTCTTTAAAGAAAGCTTAAACGAACGAAGAAGGACATCCGGATCTCCACAAGTTTGTTTGTATTTCTTGTACATTCAATTTTTGTTTTGTTGTAAAGGAATTTTGATTCCTAGTTGTAAGGGTTGGGTGCAACCCGTGGTGGAGGAGTAGTGACTCTTTTGATTGGAAGGGTTCCTTCCGTAGTGTGAGGATTAGATTTCAATCCGGTTGGTGAAGTGACCGAGTCGTCACTTGGTGGGAGATAGGTCGAAGGGGGAGAGTGGACTTACCCAAATCGGGGAACCACTATAATTGTTTGTGTGTTTTTTTGTGCTGTGTTTGTTATTTGTGCAGGTTATTTAAATTCCGCAAAAGACTGCATGACACTTATTCCCCCCCCCCCCCCATAGGTGGACTTAGTCGACACTAGATACTTTCAAGTGGTATCAGAGGGAGGTTACTCAGCAATAAGGTTAACACCTTGAGTAAGATCCCGTGTCTAGTGTCAAGAAGAAAAAAGATCTCTGAAATGGAAGGACTCAAGTATTCAGGGAAGATCCCAGTGTGCACAAAGCTGAACTTTCCTATCTGGAAGGAAAGGATCAGGTACTACATGGAAGCAGTCGACCCCCGACTCTTCATGATAGTGGAGGAGGGACCTTATATCCCCACTAAGGCCTCCACCATTGATCCAACTAAGAAAATGCCCAAGAAACTTTCCGAAATGGATAAGGACTAGATGGCGCTTGTCGGACTTGACAAGAAAGCTAAGAACATTCTAGTAAGCGTCGTCGATGATTCCATGATGCAGATTTTCTGCAACTGCAGGACTGCCAAGGATATATGACACTGCCTGATCATCCTGATGGAAGGCACAGATGAAGTAAGGGATGATCGAAGATCCCTTCTGAACCAGAAGTACGAGGCCTTCAGGCAAGGTCCCAAGGAAGAAATCAGAGTGATATTCGAGAACTTCCTGAAGATTATCAATGCCCTGAAGGGTTATGGCAGAGTGTTCATCGATGGTGAACTAAACGACAAATTCCTTAGATCCCTTACTAAGGAATGGGACACCAAGATCTGCGCCATCAGAGAATTTGGCAGGCTGGCAGAAACTGATCCCCAGATTATGTTTGGGAAACTTTTGTCCTATGAGCTTCAGCTGAACACTAGAAAAGCTGAAGAGGAAGCCGATAAAGCCACTGCCAGAGAAAAGACTATGGCCCTGAAAGCCAATCACTCAAGGAAAGGCAAGGGTGCAGCCTCGTCCCGCTCTCGGAAAAAGGATGAGGAAGAAGACTCTGAGCCATGCTCTTCCGACTCAGAGCTATCTAAAGAAGACTTCTCCCTCACCACTCGGGAGTTTAAGAAGTTCCTCAAGTTGAGGAATCAAAGGAAGAGAGACGGCTCCTCCTCCAGACATCAGAAGAAGAATTATTCTTCTAACAGGTATGAATCTAAAAAGAACAAACATCGCTCTGATGACAATATTTGCTTTGGATGCAATAAGCCAGGTCACGTCGTTGCTGACTGCCACCAAAGCAAGAGAGATAAGGGGAAGGGAGAGGAGCACAGGTTCTCTAAAGATAAGAAGAAGGAGAGGAGCTACATTGCCAAAAAGCCAAAGACACTGAGTGAATCTGATTCGTCAGACTCCAATGATGATGAGGAAGCCTACTTCGGGCTAATGGGTCGCTCTGACTCAGAAGGAGACTGCCCCTCATTTACTGGGAAGGTAAAAGATCATACCCCCCCCCCCCTCTGACTCTAACTCTGAGTCTCCTGATGATGATCTCGAGGACAGCCCATCTGCCCGTGAAGCTGAGCTCCTCGAAAAGTATGAGCTTCTGCTCAATACCTTTGAGGAATGCCGCAAGAGGTTGAGGGCTCAGAAAAAGGAAGTCAAATTCCTTAAGGATTAGGGTGTGTCTCTAAGTGAAGAGATCACTAGCTTGATCTCTCTCCGACAGGAATACCTGGGCCTGACTTCTGAGCACTCAGAGTCTCTAAGGCTCCTTGACCTAAAACAGGAAGAAATCAACAAGTTGGAAGAACAACTTGCGGCAGAAAGGAAGATTGTCAAAAACTTCTCCATGCCCAAGACCGTTCTTCCTCTGGTTGATGAATTCTCTGCTCAGGCTAAGGGGGTTGGCTTAGGGCATGTTGGTGTGCCTGGTAAATCATCCAGGAGAAATAGAAAACAGAGGAAAAATAAGGCTGCTAAGAAGGCCTTTGCTGCAGAAAAGGGAAATGCCCCACTCGACCCTGTTATATTCAGAAAGCCTAGCTTTCCTTGCAATGAACAGGACTTTGAGTCAACCTATGACCACTTCTTCCGGCCCTCGCTTGAAAAGCCCAAGAGCCGGTATGATGGTTGGACCTTCCCCCGAAACTACGGTGAGAGTGTCTTCAAGGCACCTTATGAGGAAATCCAAGTGGAGAATTATGGCCACTTCTCTAGCGGCCATAATAGAAAGCAGACACCAAAAGCCAAGCTTGTTATACTGAATGAACAGGAGGTGAAGAAATCATGTGACTGCTATCATCATGATGCCTCCGCCTCCAGATCAAAGGCCCCGGCTGGACCCACCATTACAAGGGTGAAGCTAGAGCCTAGGAAGCTGTACAACAGGTTTGACTGTTGGTGCTGTGGCAAAGTTTGTCACTTTGCCGTGGATTGCTGGTTTAATCCAAGATTCAACGAGACTCCTCATGTTAGCAATACAAGGCCGACCACTCGTTGGGTAACCACCCGAGGGGGAGTGTGCTAACAAGGAATCTAGGACCCAAGTTCGATTGGGTTCCTAAGGGAAACTGATTCTGTTTTGCAGTTATGTCCAAAGGCCACCAAAACGCCAATCTGGTACTTGGACAGTGGATGTTCCCGGCATATGACGGGGAAAAGAAGCCTGCTGCGTGATTACTCCCCAGTCGAAAATGGACCCAAAGTCATCTTTGGAGGATCAGATCAAGGAGTCACCAGGGGTTATGGTATGATTTCCAACAGTGTATTCTCTATCATAGATGTGGCCTATGTTGAAGGGTTAAACCATAACCTGATCAGTGTAAGCCAGTTGTGTGATAAAGGATACGACGTTAAGTTATGCAAGGAGAAGTGCTTGATAATATCGCGTGTCTCTTCGGAGACGGTATTAACTGGCATTAGGAGCAGAAATATCTTTTGCTTAGATTTTCTTAGCTTAGATTCTTCTACCCCCGTATTCCTAGTAGCAAAAGGCAGTGCATCTCTTTGTGAACAATGGCACAAAAGATTAGCACATATTAATTTCAAGACAATTAATATGTTATTTTCTAAGAACTTAGTAAGGGATACCCCTACTATTAAGTGCATCAAAGATAGCCCTTGTCCTGCATGCTAGAAGGGCAAACAGACTCGGGCTACCTTTAAGGGCATTGCAGACAAAGACTCCTCCAGATGTCTCTATCTTCTGCATATGGACTTTTTCGGTCCAGTGCAAGTTCATACCTTAGGAGGCAAATCGTATACGCTAGTGATTGTTGATGATCACTCTCGGTTTACGTGGGTGTTCTTTTTGAAACGAAAGTCAGATACGTTTGACATCTTCACTAATTTTGTCAAGCAGATCCAGAACGAACTTAACTGCTCCGTGGTCAAAATCAGAAGTGACCATGGAACAGAATTTTAGTTTGGTGCTATGACAGAATTTTATGAAGAACATGGTATCTTTCATGAGTTTTCCTCCCCGCGTACTCCTCAGCAAAACGGAGTTGCGGAGAGGAGAAATTGAACGCTCATTGAAGTATGTACGATAATGTTGAATGACGCCTCTCTTCCAGAGTACTTCTGGGTAGAGGCTGTCAACACGGCTTGTCATGTGCAGAATCGAGCATTGATCAACAAGAATCATCGTAAGACTCCTTATGAGCTATTGAAAGGCAGGAAACCGACCATGTCCTATTTAAGGATTTTTGGCTGCAGATGCTATGTACTCAATAATGGGAAGTACCCACGTACTAAATTCGGAGAAAAATGCTTCGAAGGCATCTTCATGGGCTATAGTAGCCATAGTCGGGCATATAGGGTCTTCAATAAGAAAACCCTAGTAGTAGAGGAGTCCATTAATGTTGTTTTTGATGAAGGAAGCTTGCTTCATAGCAATTCTTCCAGTGGCATTCTTGAGGATGCAGGTGCAAGGCTTGAACAGCTAAGTCTCGATGAGACTACAAAAGGTGCAACTCCCAAGTACGTCAAGGTTTCCACCTCAACGCCAACTGGAGAAGTTGATGATCAGGATGGAGAGAATCTCCCAGAAGAAGGAGAAGCCCGAGAAGCTGTCAGAGCTCCAGATGCCAGACTCCTAGAGCTCCGACACGTGAGGGGTCATCCCAGAGATCAGATCATAGGAGATCCTCGTGACGGTGTCAGAACTCGGAGAGGTACAATTAACGAGATTTTGCACCTTAGTTTTCTGTCACAAGTCGAGCCAAAGAAGTTCGACGAAGCGAACAAAGATGCGTCATGGATATTGGCCATGAAAGATGAATTGCATCAATTCGAACGATGCAACGTCTGGACGCTTGTTCCCAGACCAAAGAACCAGAATGTGATCAGCACCAAGTGGATCTTCAGAAACAAACTGGATGAACACGGTGTCATCATCAAGAACAAGGCTAGACTGGTTGCACAAGGCTACAGACAGGAGAAGGGGATTGACTTCGACTAAACCTTTGCACTAGTTGCAAGGCTGGAGGCGATCAGATTGTTCCTGGTATATGCCTCTCACAAAGGATTCACTGTCTATCAGATGGACTTAAAATCTGCATTCCTAAATGGAAATTTGAAAGAGGAAGTATATGTCACGCAACCCCCAGGTTTTGGTAATCCCTCATTTCCTAATCATGTTTATTTTCTTAATAAAGCATTATATGGGTTAAAACAAGCTCCTCGAGCTTGGTATGAGACTCTTTCTAGTTTTCTTCTTGAGAACAAGTTCTCTAGAGGAAAAATAGATAAGACATTGTTTCTTAGGGAATTTAAAGGCAAGATCTTGCCGGTGCAAATCTATGTCGATGACATAATATTCGGCTCAACGGACAATAATCTTTGCAAGAAGTTTTCTAAACTTATGCAAGGAAAGTTTGAAATGAGCAGCATGGGAGAGCTAAAGTATTTCTTGGGACTTCAAGTGAAACAATCTGAGGATGGAATTTTCATTTCTCAGACGAAGTTCACAAATGAACTCCTCAAGAAATTCGGCATGGAGAATGATACCTCTATGAGGACTCCAATGGGATCCACTGTGTCTCTGGACAAGGATGAGAAAGGAAAACCTTTTGATGAAACCAAATACAGAAGCATAATTGGATCCCTGCTCTACCTTACTGCTAGTAGACCGGATATTATGTTTTCCACATGCGTTTGTGCCAGATATCAGGTGAACACTAAGGAATCTCATTATGTCGCTATAAAGCGAATTCTTAGATACCTTAAAGGTACACCAAATCTTGGCTTGTAGTACCCAAGAAACAATGATGTCGAGCTGATAGGCTTTTCAGATGCTGACTTTGCAGGAAGTAGGGATGATAGGAAAAGCACTTCCGGGACGTGCCAATTCCTCGTAAGAAGGCTTATTTTATGGAACAGTAAAAAGCAGAATTGTGTCGCAACCTCTACGGCTGAATCTGAGTACATCTCAGCAGGCAGCTGTTGTGCACAACTTCTATGGATCAGAAATCAACTCAAAGATTATGACTTGCAGTTCAGAGAAGTTCCGATGTATTGCGACTCCTCGAGCGCAATAGCAATTGCGAACAATCCTGTGTCGCACAACAGAACAAAGCATATTGAAGTGCGCTACCACTTCATTCGAGAGCATGTGGAAAACAAAGATATATCTCTCTGCTATGTCCCCACGGATAAGCAGGTTGCAGATATCTTCACGAATCCCCTAGACGAGGCCAAGTTCAGTCTCTTAGAAACTAAACTCGACATGCTGAACTATGAAGAGTGAAGACTGTAAGGCTCAAGGCTCTTGGATCAAGGGGGAGCATTAGCAAGGAACTCAAGCTCGAGCACGGATGCAAGATCTGAGGGGGAGCATGTGGCTCCAAGTGAAGTCCCAGATTTGTAGAAGCCGAAAAGGGGGAGATTACCCTCTCGGCTAAGGCTAAGGTTGTTGCCAACGTTAAGTATGCCCTCAGGAGAAAATGGTAATGAATTTCACTCTCAACTGAATTTTTAGTTTATGATTTTTATTACCATATGATCTATTAACCTTAGCTTGTAGGGTTTAGGCTTCTTCAAATAGGGGAGATTGTTGGGTATTGTATCCACAATGTACCTGATTTTAAGAAGCCCCTGAACAAGCTAAGTTGAATTGGCAATGTATTTGATGATTTTCTATCAAGTTATTCTTGCAGCTATTCCATGCTAAGTGCACACCAATGTCAGGGTGTAGTGGGTCAATATACACGGGTCTGCGCAACGTAATCCCTCATTGAGCAGATCAGTGTGTTGACTCACGTGTGCTCTCTCTATTGGAGTGTACTTATTTTCAAGTACAGGGTCAAGATAGATCAAGAGCAGAAGAGGAGCAAAGATGGGTCAAAGACCAAGTTTATAGAAAGGAATAGAAAAATTGTCTAAGTTAAAATCGGCGAGAATCACTAAGTCATTCCCGCCGACTTCGACGGGAGTCACTTGTGATTCTCGCCGATTCGACGGGAATCAGACTTCATTCCCGCCGACCTCTTCCGGATAACATTTTTTCTTCTGAAGTTCTGCTAAGGCAGAATCGATGGGAATCACCAAGTGATTCTCGCCGACTTCGACGAGAATCGTTCTGATTCCCTCCGATTCGACGAGAATCAGGTTGCATTCCCGCCGATTCCCGCAGGCTGACTAGTTTTACAACTAGAATTTGTCCAAGGAAGAATCGACGGGAATCATGAGTGATTCCCGCCAACTTCGACGGGAATCACCAATGATTCTCGCCGATTTTGCCTTAGACAATTTTCGCCTGTTTGCTGGACCGAACCAGGAAGCCGTGCGTTGTTTCGGCCGGGGCTAGGGTTTTTTCCTTGTGGGCCCCACAACGGTCTTTAGGGTTGGCTCGGGTATATATACATGCTTATTTCGAACATCTACAGTAACTATTCACGCAAAATCCAACAGTCGACGCCGTGCCCTAGCAGATCGTGAAATACCGCCGATCGCTGTCGCCGCTCGCAAGATAGTCGCCGCCGCTGATCTCAGAGGTCCTCTTTGATCTTTCGATGACAGGACCGAGGAAAGCCTAGCATCTCACGCATCTCTCTCGAGATCTATTGTCTCTCGATTTGTTGAACGAGGATAGCTCTTCATTCCGAATCGATTGAGACGACTAATCCGATTGAGATCGTTGGTAGACCTTGCTTGCTTTATCAAGAAGTTTTGATCTACAGAGCATCGCCGGCGCAATCGCTTGTCGCCGCCGATCTTGACAAGATCCTCTCCAAGAGAGAACACCGGTCGTGGATTCTTCGTCTCTTTCAAGAAAGCTTCAACGAACGAAGAAGGACATCGGGATCTCCACAAGTTTGTTTGTATTTCTTGTACATTCAATTTTTGTTTTGTTGTAAAGGAATTTTGATTCCTAGTTGTAAGGGTTGGGTGCAACCTGTGGTGGAGTAGCGACTCCTTTGATTGGAAGGGTTCCTTCCGTAGTGTGAGGATTGGATTTCAATCCGGTTGGTGAAGTGACTGAGTCGTCCCTTGGTGGGAGATAGGTCGAAGGGGGAGAGTGGACGTACCCAAATCGGGGAACAACTATAAGTGTTTGTGTGCTTTTCTGTGCTGTGTTTGTTATTTGTGCAGGTTATTTAAATTCTGCAAAAGACTGCACGACACCTATCCCCCCCATAGGTGGACTTAGTCGACACTAGATACTTTCAGCTTCAATGACAGTCCCGCTGTCAGGCTCTCACTAACTGGCAGGGCAGGCGCACCTCTCGTGGAAGCCCAAGTTCCCTTGCTCCGATGACTGTCCCGCTGTCAGACTCTCACTAGCTGGCATGGCAAGCATACCTCTCGTGGAAGACCAAGTTCCCTTGCTCCGATGACGGTCCCGCTGTCGGGCTCTCACTAGTTGGTAGGGCAAGAGTACCTCTCGTGGAAGCCCAAGTTCCATTGCTCCGATGACGGTCCTGCTGTTCGGCTCTCACTAGCTGGCAGGGCAAGCGTACCTCTCGTGGAAGCCCAAGTTCCCTTGCTCCAATGAAGGTCCCGCTGTCGGGCTCTCACTAGCTGGTAGGGCAGGCGTACCTCTCGTGGAAGCCTAAGTTCCCTTGCTCCGATGATGGTCCCGCTTGTAATGCCCCAAAAAGATACTAAGTATAGGAAATGTTTTTATGGGTTCCAGAGCCCTGAGAATTTCACGGCTGAAGGTCATGGGCGTGTCAGGGGGGCCGACACGGGCGTGTCGAAGTTGACACGGGCGTGTCAAGAGGCCGTGTTCTTCTCTGGAAACTGGGCTGTGTCGTGAGGTGTGTACACGGCTCGGGACACGGGTATGTCGCGGTCGACACGGCCGTGTCAATACTGACACGGGCGTGTCATGACCTGTGTCCACTGAGGGTCGTGTCGGTTCTGTATAGCGGTTATGGAACACGCCCACCGACACGGGCGTGTTAGTTTGTGCGACACAGGCGTGTCACCTCGGACACGAGCATGTATCAACCCATGTTCTTCTTCCGATCGTCGATTTCGTGTGCGAGCAGGGAACACGGGCAGGAACACAGCCGTGTGCAAAGCCATGTTCGACCATCTGAAATGATTTTCAGGGTTAATCTGGGCCGTTCGTTTTTATTAAATACGATCCAACGGCCCTGGCTTGCCTCCTGATGTTTTATGGACGGGAATGGGGAAGTTATTCCTCATTTCATCTTTGTCTTTCTCTTTCTAAGTAGAAGAGAGAGGGGAGAGCAGAAGGAGGAAGGAGAAGAGGAACCTGGCCGCCGGTGGTGCTACGGTGGTCCGAATTGCGTATCGAGTTCAGACTCGCGGAGGCAAGAGCGTTGTGGTGCTTTCCAACCGTATACTTTTCTCCATGGCACAAAAGCATGCTTCAAGGGTAACGATTTTCCAATCAGACATGTGAAGTCCTTCTTTCCTGCATTTGCATAGGAATCCTCCACCAAAAGGTGGACCGCAAAGTGATTCCCGTGGGATCGGTGGTTTATCCCTTGTTTTGTTGCATTAAAACCGGAAGTGAGTAATACGGTTAGGCATTCTGTGTGAAGCCAATCCAAAAGTGAGTAGTACGTATTGGTGATGCTTTGTTTACAAATCGGAGTAGACTCTGTGTTCATTGATTGTTTGTATGGAGTCCCTTGTTAACACCTGTGGCTTGGTACAGCATGAAGTACTGGAGGAAGTCCAGGAAAATGTGAGAGTTGGTGCTTGGTGTTCAACTCGTATGGTCATGAGTACCATGTTGTGTGTTGTTAAGCCATTGTACTACAACTAAAGGCCTCGATGGCAAACGGGCAAAGAGATGGTGTACTCGCATCGGTCCGGTATGACGACTGACGATGATGAGCAACGGGCAAGGCGTATCTGTACCCGCGTTATGGTTGTCTAACCTTGGGTGCTTAAGTCTCTGTTAGGATCTCATAATGAGAGTCTTAGGCCTGCGTGCCGTAAAGACTAGGAATGCTCATTCTGGACCGTAAGGTAGAGAGACCTTGAAACGGTGGTGGGACCCTGGATTATCCGGTACGCCAATAAGGTGCCCTGTGTGCACGAAGCGTCGGGCCTTCGGGCCGACGTTTGTGATATGTATTGGCTAGTGCGGTTGTGCACATCCTTTGTGGGTTATAGTATACATATATTGGTTAATGAAATGCTTTGCAGGGATGGAATTCTGCTGTCCCGTGCTAGGGGCAGAGTCATTATAATTGGTCAGCTGAATGCTGACCGTTGCCCTATTTACCGCCGCTTGGTGGATTGTTTCTTGTAGGTGGAGCTGGCCCAAGCGGAAAATAGCAGGCTGAAGCCCTAGTTGCGTTGCTTGCCCTTGAAGGCTTTACTTTGCTTTACTTTTGTTCATATGTGGCCGGCCTGCGTGCCGATATTTGTAAACCACACTCATGTTAATAGAAACTTGTAAGGCCATAAGGCCATGTACCTTGTGTGTTGGGTTTTATACATTCCTAAATGTTAGTAGTGGACATTTCTGTTGTTATTCTTGAGTTCAAAGTTTTCGACCATGAAGCTTCCACTAGAATGCTCTGTGTTAGGAGTCATTGGTAGTTTTGATATTATATAGTAACCTCTCTGCCTGTTTGTGGAATATGGTGTGGGGCCCCGGCCGGACCTTCTACTATATCCCATATAACGGGTAGGGATGTTACAATTTGGTATCAGCTTAGAGGTCTTTCTCCCGAATTCATGGACGAATTCTTTTGAGAGGTGGAGAGCACGTGTAAGTGCTGTCGTTATAACACAAGATGAACTCAAGAATGTCTACTTAGGAATGAAAACACACTTGTTTGCGGAATCTGCGTATTCCTTTTTATGAGTTTGCCATTTTGTTTAGTCGCTAAGTTGTGTTTCTTACACATATAGGTGACTAGAAGTCATGCAGGGCAGTCAGAACCCCAACGTTCCGTTGAGAGTGCAGCACCAGCAGAGGTGCCCACACCTCCTCCTTCTGATTAAACTGTTCGTATGATTACGGAGATAGTACTTGTTGTGATGAATGCTTAGCAGGCTGGACAGGCGAGGCCTACAGCGGTGCCTAATCAGGCTGGGCTAAGGCAAGAACCGGTAGAAGTTGTGGTTGATCTCCGAGCAGCAGATCAACAACTGAAGCAGTTCATGAGCTTCAATCCTCCAACGTTTGATTGGACGGTTTGCCGGCCTAGGCGGAGGATTGGCTCTCAAGGATAAGAAGGATCTTGACAGCAATCAGGGTTGAGGAGGAGCAAAAGGTAACGTTAGCCACTTTCCTGTTGGAGGGAGAGGCTCGGCTTTGGTGGGATGAGGTCGAACTGCATCACTTGGCAGGCAGGCAGTTAGCAGAGGTCTCGATGGTGGAGTTCTCTCGGTTATTCTTGGCAAAGCACTTGCCGTTATCGCAAAGGATTGGTATGGAATTGGAGTTTCAACGGCTGACGCAAGGAGAAAAGAGCGTGGATGATTATCTCCATGAGTTTACACGTCTGGGACGTTATGTAGGATCTATCTTTGTCGAAGAGGAGCGTAAGACTAGTAGGTTCTATGAAGGACTGCGGGATGAGCTAAGGTTTTTGCTCTCGAGTTCTATGAGCCAAGGATTTCAAGCGTTGGTCTGTACAGCTAGGTCTTTGGAGAAGGACTTGAAGAGGACACAGGGCAAGAGGAACTTGGCACTGACAAAGCCAGAGTTCAAGACGCCGCATTCGGAGAAGTCTGGGTTCCGTAAGAGATGGGGAAAGAAGTCCAAATCTGCTGGACAAGCCCCTTCAAATGTTGTGACAGAGGCATCTTCTGGGTATGGTTCTTGAGCTTGTTACACGTGTGGAAAGCTGGGACACTTTGCTCGTGACTGTCGCTCTGGCCCTCCAAAGGGCGAAAAGAAGGCGGGAGCGTCGTATGCGGAGAAAGGGAAGACAGTGATGGAGTCTTCTGCATCGCAAGTGCTGCCCTGATGAATACTTGGACTTGTTTGTTATCATCTTTATTGATGATATCCTCATATACTCACAAACTAATGAAGATCATGCAAATCATTTGGGGTTGGTGTTGCACACCCTGAGGAAGAACAAGCTCTATGCCAAGTTCTCTAAGTATGAGTTTTGGTTATCATCTTTATTGCCTTCCTTGTCCATGTGGTTAGTGGAGAGGGCATTGCGGTAGATCCGGCTAAGGTTGCTGCTATTCAGGAGTGGCCTTTTCTTACTTTTGTGGCGGAGGTCAGGAGTTTTCTTGGACTGGCGGGCTACTACAGGCGCTTCGTAGAGAATTTCTCGCGGATAGCACTGCCACTCACCACACTGACGAGGAAGGATCAGAAGTTCGTTTGGACGCCCGAATGTGCACGAGCTTTTGAAGAGCTTAAGAGTCGTTTGACCACGACGCCAATCTTGATATCGCCATGTGGTTTGGACGGCTTCGAAGTGTATAGTCATGCATCAGGGAGCGGATTAGGCTGCGTTCTTCTACAGTTTGGGAAGGTGTTAGCTTATGGCTAACGCCAGTTGAAGGTGCACAAACGGAATTACCCCATCCATGATTTGGAGTTAGCGGCGGTAATATTTGCACTTAAACTTTGGCATTATTACCTATATGGTGTGAAAGTGGACATATTCACGGACCATAAGAGCCTGAAGTATCTGTTGGATCAGAAGGATCTCAACATGCGTCAGAGAAGGTGGATGGAGTTTCTTGGAGACTACACTTTTCAGATTCACTACACTCCCGGTAAGGGGAATGTCGTCGCGGATGCCTTGAGTTGTAGGGCTCCGTCAAGGGCTAATTGGTTGCTAAGGCATGATGAAAGCCTAATTCGAGAACTGGAAGTCTTAGACATTTCTTGTGTTGACAAGAATTCCACTGCAAAGGCGTGTTTGAACTGGACAGAGGTACAGTGTGACCTTACAGATAGAGTTCAACAGGAAACAAAACTTGATGAAAGTCTACAACGGTATGCAGCGGAGAGTTCAGATTCTCAGTTTTCTTTTGAGGATGGCCTTTTGCAGAGAGAGGGTCGTTTGTGCGTCCCAAGTAGGGGTAAAATTCGTGAAGAATTGATGTATGAAGCCCACTTAACCAGATATTCTATTCACCCCGAGAGAACGAAGATGTATAAGGATATGAAAAAATGTTCTTGTGGCCTGGAATGAAGAAAGATATAGCGCATTATGTTGCGAAGTGTCAGACATGTGCCTTGGTAAAGGCTGAATGCCAAAGTACAGGAGGTCTTCTGAAGTCGTTGCCTATTCCTATATGGAAATTTGATGACATCTCAATGGATTTCGTGCATGGGCTACCGAGATCGCATCGCGGGAATGATGTCGTTTGGGTGATTGTGGACCGGTTAACTAAGGTGTCGCACTTCATCCCGAACCGGAAGGACGACTCAGTTGACAAGTTGGCAAAATTATATGTGGATAACATTGTACGATTGCACTGTGTGCCCCGTAGTATCGTTAGTGATCGGGATGGGCGTTTCACTTCGAGAGATTGGAGACTAATTCACCAACTGTTGGGTACGAAATTGCATTTCAGTATGGCCTTTCACCCTCAGATGGATTGGCAGACCGAAAGGACCAACAGGACGTTGGAGGATATGCTCCGAATGTATGCGCTAGATTTCGGGAAGAGTTGGGAAGATCATCTATATATGATCGAGTTCGCCTACAACAATAGATGCCAAGCTAGTATTTAGATGGCGCCCTTTGAGTCCTTATATGGTAGGAAGTGTCGTACCCCTTTGGCTTGGGCGGAGACTGGCGAATCGAAGCTGTACAAGCGAAAAGAAATGGATGATGCTAACTCGACTATTCGGTTGATTCGAGAAAGATTGTTGGTGGCTCAAGACAGGCAAGCAAAGTACTACAATGCCAAGCACCGAAACATGGAGTTTGCGGTGGGCGATTGGGTATACCTGAAGATTAAACCCTTTAAGGGCGTGTCCAGGATACGGCGTTTGAAAAAGCTGAGTCCGAGGTATCTGAGACCGTTTGAAGTGGTAGAGCGTGTTGGTGAGACTGCCTATCGGTTGGTGCTTTTGACGGAACTGAGCGGTTTGCATGACGTGTTTCATGTCTCGGTATTAAGGAAAGCGGTGAAAGAGCCATCTCAGTTGGTTGATGTGGATCGAGTAACGGTCGATAGTGGGCTAACGACGAAGGTTAGGCCTATTCGGATCGAGGATTCGGCGGTTAAGCAACTACAAAATAAAGCTGTCGGGATGGTCAAGGTCTGATGGGACAATTGTGGCTGAGAAGAGTTTTTATGGGAGCAGGAACAAGCCATGCGTACTGAATTTCCTGAGCTATTTTTGTAGTATTGTTTTTTTAACCATTTGTATGAGCTATGATATTTATATGCATAGTATATAATTTTGTTTTGTGGTTATTGAATTTTGGGACAAAATTATTTTAAGAGGGGGAGAATTGTAATGCCCCAAAAAGATACTAAGTATAGGAAATGTTTTTATGGGTTCTGGAGCCCTGAGAATTTCACGGCTGAAGGTCACGGTCATGACAGGGGGGCCGACACGGGCGTGTCGAAGTTGACACGGACGTGTCAACAGGCCGTGTTCTTCTCTAGAAACTGGGCTGTATCGTGAGGTGTGTACACGGCTCGGGACACGGGTATGTCGCGGTCGACACGACCGTGTCAATACTGACACGGGCGTGTCAGGACCCGTGTCCACTGAGGGTCGTATCGGTTCCGTAGAGCGGTTATGGAACACGCCCACCGACATGGCCGTGTCAGTTTGTGCGACACGGGCGTGTCACCTCGGACACGGGCGTGTCTCAACCCGTGTTCTGCTCTGGATTATCGATTTCGTGTGCGAGCAGGGCACATGACCAGGAACACGACCGTGTGCAAAGCCGTGTTCGACCATCTGAAATGATTTTCAGGGTTAATCTGGGTCGTTCATTTTTATTAAATATGATCCAACGGCCCTGGCTTACTGTTGGGTATTGTATCCACAATGTACCTGATTTGAAGAAGCCCTTGGACAAGCTAAGGTGAATTAACAATGTATTTGACGATATTTCTTTAAGTTGTGCTTGCAGCTATTCTATGTTAAGTACACACCAATGTCAGGGTGCAGTGGGTCAATATACACGGGTCTGTGCAACGTAATCCCTCGTTGAGTAGATCAGTGTGTTGACTCATGTGTGCTTTCTCTATTGGAGTGTACTTATTTTCAAGTACAAGGTCGAGATAGATTAAGAGCAGAAGCGGAGCAAAGATGGGTCAAAGACCAAGTTCAGGGGAAGGAAAAGAAAAATCGTCTAAGTTAAAATCGACGAGAATCACTAAGTGATTCTCGCCGATTCGACGGGAGTCATTAGTGATTCTCGCCGAATCGTCGAGAATAACTCAGTGATTCCCGCCGATTTCATCTGGCTGACTGTCCTCCTTCAAGAAATCTACTAAGGCAGAATCGACGGGAAGCACTAACTAATTCTCTCCGATTCGTCGAGAATGACCTTGCATTCTCGCTGATTCCCTCCGGATGACAAGTGTTTCAACTGGAATTCTGCCAAGGCAAATTCGACGGGAATCATGAGTGATTCCCGCCGACTTCGTCGAGAATCACCAATGATTCTCACTGAATTTTCCTTAGGCAAATTTGCTCTGTTCGCTGGACCGAACCAAGATGTTGTGCGCTGTTTTGACCGGAACTAGGGCTTCTTCTTGTGGGCCCCACAACGGTCATTTAGCGTTGTTATACAGTATATATACTCGCTTATTTCGAACTTCAAAAGGAGCGATTCACGGAAAATCAAAGGCCACCGAGCGCGACCTAGCAGATCGCGGAAATCCTTCCGTCGCCGTCGCCGCTCGCAAGTTGTCGTCGCCGCAGATCTTAGATCCTCTTTGATCGTCCGGCGACAGGACCGAGGCTAAGTATAGCGTCACACGCTTCTCTCTCGAGATCCCTTGTCTCTCGATTTGTTGAACGAAGTTAGCTCTTCATTCCGAATCGATTGAGACAACCGATCCGATTGAGATCGTTGGTAGACCTTGCTTGCTTCGTCAAGAAGTTTGTATCTACAAAGCATCGCCGCCGCATTCACTTTTCGCCGCCGATATTGGGAAGATCCTCTCCAAGAGAGTGCTCCGGTCATGGACTCTTCGTCTTCATCAAGAACGCTTCAACGAACGAAGAGGGACATCGGGTTCTCCACACGTGTAGTTTGTATTTCTTGTACATTCTATTTTTGTTTTTTTAAAAGGAATAGTGATTCCTAATTGTAAGGGTTGGGTGCAACCCGTGGTGGAGGAGTAGTGACTCCTTTGGTTGGAAGGGTGCCTTCCATAGTGTGAGGATTGGATTTCAATCCGTTTGGTGAAGTGACCGAGTCGTCCCTTGGTGGGAGATAGGTCGAAGGGGGAGAGTGTACATACCCAAATCGGGGAACCACTATAATTGCTTGTGTGCTTTTCTGTGCTGTGTTTGTTTAATTGTGCAGGTTATTTAAATTCCGCAAAAGACTACAATTCACTTATCCCTCCCATGGGTGGAATTAATTGACACTAAAGACTTTCAAGTGGTATCAGAGGGAGGTTACTCGTCAATAAGGATAACACCTTGAGTAAGATCCCGTGTCTAGTGTCAAGAATAAAGAAGATCTCTGAAATGGACGGACTCAAGTATTTAGGAAAGATCCTAGTGTGCACCAAGCTGAACTTTCCTATCTGGAAGGAAAGAATCAGGTTTTACATGGAAGCAGTCGACCCTCGACTCTTCATGGTAGTGGAGGAGGGCCCTTATATCCCTACTAAGGCCTCAACCATTGATCCTACCAAGATGGTGCCCAAGAAGCTCTGAAATGAATAAGGATGAGATGGTGCTTGTCGGACTAGACAAGAAAGCTCAAAACATTCTAGTGAGCACCGTCGATGATTCCATGATGCAGAATTTCTGCAACTGCAGGACTGCCAAGGACATATGGCACTGCCTGATCATTCTGATGGAAGGCACTGATGAAGTAAGGGATGATCGAAGATCCCTTCTGAACCAGAAGTATGAGGCCTTCAGGCAAGGTCCCAAGGAAGAAATCGGAGTAACATTTGAGAACTTCCTGAAGATCGTCAATGCCCTGAAGGGTTATGGCAGAGTGTTCACCGATGGTGAACTAAATGACAAATTCCTTAGATCCCTCACTAAGGAATGGGACACCAAGATCTGCGCCATTAGAGAGTTTGGTAGGCTGGCAGAAACTGATCCCCAGATTCTGTTTGGAAAGCTTATGTCCTATGAGCTTCAGCTGAACACCAGAAAAGCCGAAGAAGAAGCTGATAAAGCCACTGCCAAAGAAAAGACTATAGCCCTGAAAGCCAATCACTCAAGGAAAGGCAGGGGTGCAGCCTCGTCCCGATCTTGGAGAAAGGCTGAAGAAGAAGACTCTGAGCCATGCTCATCCGGCTCAGAGCTATCTGAGGAAGAATTCTCCTTCATCACTCGAGAGTTCAAGAAGTTCCTTAAGTTGAGGAATAAGAGAAACAAGGATGGCTCCTCCTCCAGACATCAGAAGAAGAATTACTCTTTTGACAGGTATGAGTCTAAACAGAACAAACATCATTCTATTGACATTATCTTCTTTGGATGCAATAAGCCAGGCCACGTCATTGCTGACTGCCACCAAAGCAAGAGAAATAAGGGGAAAGGAGAGGAGCACAGGTCCTCTAGAGATAAGAAGAAGGAGAGGAGCTATATTGCCAAAAAGCCAAAGACACTGAGTGAATCTGATTCGTCAGACTCCAGTGATGATGAGGAAGCCTACTTCGGGCTCATGGGTCGCTCTGACTCAGAAGGAGACTGCCCCCCCATTTACTAGGAAGGTAAAAGATCATACCCCCCCCCCTCTCTGACTCTGACTCTGAGTGTCTTGATGATGATCTCGAGGACAGCTCATCTGTCCGTGAGGCTGAGCTCCTCGAAAAGTATGAGCTTTTGCTCAATACCTTCGAGGAATGCCACAAGAGGTTGAGAGCTCAGAAAAAGGAAGTCAAATTCCTTAAGGCTGAGGGTGTGTCTCTAAGAGAAGAGATCACTAGCTTGATCTCTCTCTAACAGGAACACCTGGACCTAACTTCTGAGCACTCAGATTCTCTAAGGCTCCTTGACCAAAAACAGGAAGAAATCAACAAGTTGGAAGAACAACTTGCGGCAGAGAGAAAAATTGCCAAAAGCTTCTCTATGCCCAAGACCGTTCTTCCTCTAGTTGATGAATTCTCTGCTCAGGCTAAGGGGGCTGGCTTAGGGCATGTGGGTGCGCCTGGTAAATCATCCAGGAGAAACAGAAATCAGAGGAGAAATAAGGCGGCTAAAAAGGCCTCTGCTGCAGAAAAGGGAAAGGCCCCACTCGGTCCTATTTCATTCAGAAAGCCTAGCTTTCCTTGCAATGAGCAGTACTTTGAGTCAACATATGGCCACTTCTTCCGGCCCTCGGTTGAAAAGCCCAAGAGCCGGTATGATGGTTGGACCTTCCCCCGCAACTACGGTGAGAGTGTCTTCAAGGCACCTTATGAGGAAATCCAAGTGGAGAATTATTGCAAGTTCTCTAGCGGCCATAATAGGAAGCAAGCTCCAAAGGCCAAGCCTGTCATACTGAAGGAACAGGAAGTGAAGAAATCGTGTGACTGTTGTCATCATGATGCCTCCACCTCCGAATCCAAGGCCCCGGGTGGACCCACCGTTCAAAGGGTGAAGCAGGAGCCTAGGAACCGGTACAATAGGTTTGACTGTTGGTGCTATGGCAAAGTTGGTCACTTTGCCGTGGATTGCTGGTTTAATCTAAGGAACAATGAGACTCCTCATGTTGGCAATGCGAGGCCGACCACTCGTAGGGTTAACCACCCGAGGGGGAGTGTGCTAACAATGAACCTAGGACCCAATGCCTATTAGGTTCTTAAGGTAAGATAATTCTATTTTGCAGGGTAGTCTAGGTACCCATGAATATGAGGGGACCTAGACAAAAGATGTTCCAAGATTGCACTGGAACAAGGAATTTTGGAAAAGATATGATGCGCTACCACTTCATTCGGGAGCATGTGAAAAATATTGATATCTCTCTCTGCTATGTCCTCACGGATAAGCAGGTTGCAGATATCTTCACAAAGCCCCTAGACGAGGCCAAGTTCAGTCTCTTCAAAACTGAACTCGGCATGCTAAACTATGAAGATTGAAGGGCTCAAGGCTCTTGGATCAAGGGGGAGCATCAGCAAGGAACTCAAGATCGAGTACGGATGCAAGAACTGAGGGGGAGCATTTGGCTCTAAGTGAAGTCCCAGATTTGCAGAAGCTGAAAAGGGGGAGATTACCCTCTCGGCTAAGGCTAAGGTGGCTGCCAATGTTAAGTATGCTCTCAAGGGAAAATGGTAATAAATTTCACTCTCAGCTGAATTTGATTTTCATTCCCATCTGTTATATTCACCTTAGCTTGTAGGGTTTAGGATTCTTCAAATAGGGGGCGATTGTTGGGTATTGTATCCACAATGTACCTGATTTGAAGAAGCTCCTGGACAAGATAAGGTGAATTAATAATGTATTTGACGATATTTCTTTAAGTTGTGCTTGCAGATATTCTATGCTAAGTACACACCAATGTTAGGGTGCAGTGGGTCAATATACACGGGTCTGCGCAACATAATCCCTCGTTGAGCAGATCAGTGTGTTGACTCATGTGTGCTCTTTCTATTGGAGTGTACTTATTTTCAAGTACAGGGTCGAGATAGATTAAGAGCAGAAGCGGAGTAAAGATGGGTCAAAGACCAAGTTCAGGGGAAGGAAAAGAAAAATCGTTTAAGTTAAAATCGACGAGAATCACTAAGTGATTATCGCCGATTCGACAGGAATCATGAGTTCTCACCGAATCGTCGAGAATCACTCAGCGATTCCCGCCGATTTCATCTGCCTGACTGTCCTCCTTCAAGAAATCTGCTAAGCCAGAATCGACGGGAAGCACTAACTAATTCTCGCCGATTCGTCGAGAATGACCTTGCATTCTCGCTGATTCCCTCCGGATGACAAGTGTTTCAACTGGAATTCTGTCAAGGCAAATTCGACGGGAATCATGATTGATTCCTGCCGACTTCGTCGAGAATCACCAATGATTCTCGCCGAATTTGCCTTAGGAAAATTTGCTCTGTTCGCTGGACCGAACCAAGATGCTGTGCGCTTTTTTGACCGGAACTAGGGCTTCTTCTTGTGGGCCCCACAACGGTCATTTAGGGTTGTTCTACAGTATATATACTCGCTTATTTCGAACTTCAAAAGGAGCGATTCACGGAAAATCAAAGGTCGTCGAGCGCGACCTAGCCGATCGCAGAAATCCTTCCGTCGTCGTCGCCGCTCGCAAGTTATCGCCGCCGCAGATCTTAGATCCTCTTTGATCGTCCGGCGACAGGACCAAGGCTAAGTATAGCGTCTCACGCTTCTCTTTCGAGATCCCTTGTCTCTCGATTTGTTGAACGAAGTTAGCTCTTCATTCCGAATCGATTGAGACAACCGATCCGATTGAGATCGTTTGTAGACCTTGCTTGCTTCGTCAAGAAGTTTGGATCTACAAAGCATCGCCGCCGTATTCACTTGCCGCCGCCGATCTTGGGAAGATCCTCTCCAAGAGAGTGCTCCGGTCGTGGAATCTTTGTCTTCATCAAGAACGCTTCAACGAACGAAGAGGGACATCGGGTTCTCCACACGTGTAGTTTGAATTTCTTGTACATTCTATTTTTGTTTTGTTGTAAAGGAGTAGTGATTCTTAGTTGTAAGGGTTGGGTGCAACCCGTGGTAGAGGAGTAGTGACTCCTTCGATTGGAAGGGTGTCTTCCATAGTGTGAGGATTGGATTTCAATCCATTTGGTGAAGTGACCGAGTCGTCCCTTGGTGGGAGATAGGTCGAAGGGGGAGAGTGGACGTACCCAAATCGGGAACCACTATAATTGCTTGTGTGCTTTTCTGTGCTGTGTTTGTTTAATTGTGCAGGTTATTTAAATTACGCAAAAGACTGCAATTCACCTATTCCCCCCCCCCATAGGTGGAATTAGTTGACACTAAAGACTTTCACTTGCCTCCTGATGTTTTATGGACGGGAATGGGGAAGTTATTCCTCATTTCATCTTTGGCTTTCTCTTTCTAAGGAGAAGAGAGAGGGGAGAGTAGGAGGAGGAAGGAGAAGAGGAACCCGGCCGCCGGTGGTGCTACGGTGGTTCGAATTGCGTACCGAGTTCAGATTCGCAGAGACAAGAGCGTTGTGAAGCTTTCCAACCGTATACTTTTCTCCATGGCGCCAAAGCATGCTTTAAGGGTAACGATATTTCACTTGGACATGTGAAGTCCTTCTTTCCTGCATTTGCATAGGAATCCTCCACCAAAAGGTGGAATGCAAAGTGATTCCCGTGAGATCGGTGGTTTATCCCTTGTTTTGTTGCATTAGAACCTGAAGTGAGTAGTACGGTTAGGCTTTCTGTGTGAAGCCGATCTGGAAGTGAGTAGTACGGATTGGTGATGCTTTGTTTGTAAATATGAGTAGACTCCGTGTTCATTGATTGTTTGTATGGAGTCCTTTATGAACACCTGTAGCTTGGTGCATCAGGAAGTACTAGAGGAAGTCCAGGAAAATGTGAGAGTTGGTGCTTGGTGTTTAACTCGTATGGTCATGAGTACCATGTTGTGTGTTGTTGAGCCATTGTGCTGGACCTAAAGGCCTTGGTGGCAAACGGGCAAGGAGATGCTATACCCGCGTCGGTCCGGTATGAAGACTAACGATGATGAGCAACGGGCAATGCGGATCTGTACCCGCATTATGGTTGTCTAACCTTGGGTGCTTAAGTCCCTATTAGGATCTCATAGCGAGAGTCTTAGGCATGTGCGCCGTAAAGACTAGGAATTCTCATTCTGAACCGTAAGGTAGAGAGACCTTGAAATAGTGGTGAGACCCTAGATTATCCGGTACACCAATAAGGTGCCCTGTGTGCACGGAGCGTCGGGCCGTCGGGCCGATGTTTGTGATATGTATTGTCTAGTGCGATTGTGCACGTCCTTAGTGGGTTATAGTATATATATGTTGGTTAATGAAATGCTTTGCAGGGAAGGAATTCCGCTGCCCCATGCTAGGGGCAGGGTCGTTATAATTGGTCAGCTGAATACTAACCGTTGCCCTGTTTATCGTCGCTTGGTGGATTGTTTCTTGCAGGTGGAGCTGGCCCAAGCCAGAAATAGCGGGCTGAAGCCCTAGTTATGTTGCTGCCCTTGAAGGCTTTACTTTGTTTTACTTTTGTTCATGTGTGGCCGGCCTTCGTGCCGATATTTGTAAACCACACTCCAGTTAAGAGAAACTGGTAAGGCCATGTATCTTGTGTATTGGGTTTTATACATTCCTAAATGTTAGTAGTGGACATTTCTGTTGTTATTCTTGAGTTCAAAGTTTTCAACCATGAAGCTTCCGTTAGAATTCTCTGTATTATGAATCGTTGGTAGTTTTGATATTATATAGTAACCTCTCTGCCTATTTGTGGAATATGGTGTGGGGATCTGGCCAGACCTTCTACTATATCCCATGTAACGGGCAGGGATGTTACACCGCTATCGGGCTCCCACTAGCTGGATGGGTCGAGGGTACCTCGAGGAGGCCAGTTCCCTTATTTCGATGACGGTCCCACTATATGGCTCTCACTAGCTGGCAGGGCAGGCGTACCTCTCATGGAAGCCCAAGTTCCCTTGCTCCGATGACGGCCCCGCTATCAGGCTCTCACTAGCTGGCAGGGCAGGCGTACCTCTCGTGGAAGCCCAAGTTCCCTTGCTCCAATACGGTCCCGCTGTCAGGCTCTCACTAGCTGGCAGGGCAGGCGTACCTCTCGTGGAAGCTCAAGTTCCCTTGCTCCGATGACAGTCCCGCTGTCAGGCTCTCACTAGCTGGCAGGGCAGGCGTACCTCTTGTGGAAGCCTAAGTTCCCTTGCTCCGATGACAGTCCCGCTGTCGGGCTCTCACTAGCTGGCAGGGTAGGCGTACCTTCGTGGAAGCCCAAGTTCCCTTGCTCCGATGACGGTCCCACTGTCGGGCACTCACTAGCTGGCAGGGCAGGCATACCTCTCGTGGAAGCCCGAGTTCCCTTGCTCCGATGATGGTCCCGCTGTCGGGCTCTCACTAGCCTGCAGGGCAGGCGTACCTCTTGTGGAAGCCCAAGTTCCCTTGCTCCGATGACGGTTCTGCTTTCGGGCTCTCACTAGCTGGCAGGGAAGGCTTACCTCTCGTGGAAGCCCAGTTCCCTTGCTCCGATGACAGTACTGCTGTCAGGCTCTCACGAGCTAGCAGGGTAGGCGTACCTCTCGTGGAAGCCCAAGTTCCCTTGCTCCGATGACGATCCCGCTGTCAGGCTCTCACCAGCTGACAGGGCAGGCGTACCTCTCGTGGGTGCCCAAGTATTTTCACCCCCAAGGCTGTCTCGTCACCCAGGCTCCCATTAACTGGCATGATAGGTTGATCCCTCGGGAGGCTAAGTATTTTCACCCCGAGGCTGTCTCGTCACCCAGGCTCCCATTAGCTGGCATGACAGGTTGACCCCTCGGGAGGCTAAGTATTTTCACCCCGAGGTTGTCTCGTCACCTTGGCTCCCATTAGATGGCATGACAGGTTTACCCCTCGGAAAGGACTTGTAATCTTTCAACCCGCGAGAAAAGGACACTCAGCGAATACGTTGAGTTGGATGTTTCTTTCCGAGCTTGTGCCAACCTCAAAAAGAGCGGGGATTGTGTACAACCCTGTATTCGCAGAGTAGGGTCCCCTCGGCGGACGTAGGACCAGCTTTATGTTTTTTAAGCTTTTCAGAGATTTTGCACTCTTGGTGGCCAATTTTGGCTTGGTCTTGGGAATATACTAGTAGGGGAGGGAAAATCTACCTCCCCCCAGTCACTTTTTTGGGTGAGTGTGGCAAGATGGCCACCTCCCTAGCTTTCCTTGGTGCGAGGTAGGAGTGGCGAGACAGGCGCAGCGGCCTTCCCTGCAGGCGAGCAAGGCCCGCGGCCTGCTGCTCGCCCGGGCGGCCTGCCCTGCGGGCGAGCCAGGCCCGCGGCATGCTGCTCTCCCGGGAGGCTTGCCCTGTGTGCGAGCCAGGCCCCGCGGCCTGGTGCTCGCACCCGACGGGTGGTTCCTTCGGAGGGGGTGGGGAGCATGGTTCGGCCCCCCGGACTCCTTTGGGCCGTATTTTTACCGTTATGCCCTCGGGTGGGGGGGATTTCCTCTTTACCCCCGGTGTGGAGGTTTTCTATTGGCTCAAGGTCTATTTGTCCTAGGGGTAGTTGTGATCTTTTGATCCCTAGGCTTGGAAAAACTATAAATAGACCCCCTTGTGTACCTTTGGAGGGGTGAGTTTTTTTGCTTCCTCCTCCCTAGGTTTCTTCTTCTTGGTTGAGTTAAGAGAGCTCTCAAAGGTGCCCAGCTCAACCATTGGTGAGGGAGGGGAAGTGCTCTTGTGACCTTTTGGGTGTGTGGTGGGACCTCCATGCTAGAGCCGATGGTCTATTCCTAGTTTCCCAAGTCTTTGGTCCGTGACGTTCCCCTGATTGTAGTAGGTGTGAGGTCACCCCTTTCTCTGGATCCCGAACTCCACGAGAGACCAAGTTTTTGGTTTCATAATTTTAGTGTGGTGAGCATGGAGAGTGACCACATCCAGCACATGTAGTGGTTTGAGGATGTCGTCTCCATCAGGCCGATGACGGATGCCTTCAAGTGTCGCCTCTTTGCGATCACGTTGAAGGAGAAGGCAAGGGACTAGTTTCATCAAGTCCCCCCCAAGATCGATCTATGAGTTCGAGGACTTGAGGAGAAGCTTCCAGCTCCGCTTCTCCACCTCCAAGAAGAGGAAGAAGAATCTCGAGTCCATCTTTCTAATAAGGCAGAGAGCCGAGGAGTCGCTGACCCACTATGTTGACAGGTTCCAAGAAGAGATCATGGACATCCAGGATGTCGGGGTATGCCCTCCAGATGGCGTTTACGGTTGGGTTGCGCGAGGGGTTATTCAAGATGAGCCTGACCCGAAAGGCCCCCCTTTCCTTCGAGGAGCTGATGGAAAGGGCGGCAGAAGAGATATCCATGGAGGCGGCCAACCCGGGATTCGTCAAAAAGCTGGCAATGCTAAAAGAGTCGGAGCCGAAGGAGCAAGGTGGCTCAAGGCATTAGGAAGGAAGAAGAGATGAGCAGAGAGCTCAGGGGTTCCAGGGACAGGAGGGTCCGGAACCAGGGGTGAGGCAGCAGGGAGGACCTGTGCAGGGTCTAGGAAGAGCTCTCATCCAGGGTGGTGGAAACTTTCACGGGGGCCAAGGGAGGTTCAACTTCCATAGGCAAGCCCCAAGACAGCTCCTACCCCCACCACAGCAAGCCTTGACAATAGGTGAAGGAGAAAGAGGCGACGGGAGAGACCGTTGAGCCCGTCGAAGGAGGGGAGATAGAGTATTATTGTACTGCGACTTCCACCGGGTGGAAGGGCATGCCACGGCTACCATCCCTGAGTTCGTAGAAGTGAGGGAGGCGAGAGGCCCTGCCAACCCTCAGCCACCGGCGCAGGTCGAAGAGGCTCCACCCCGAGTGGGGGAGGAAGACATATGCGAGGATCTGGTTGATGAAGGACACCGAGGAGGTATAACAGTGATTCACGGTGGGTTGGGGATTAAGGCCACTCGGAAGGAGAGCCTCCATATTATGTACCGACGGAGCGTCGCTTTGACATCCCAGACCCTGCCCCCGAAAGAGAAGATCACCTTCTCGGTGAAGGACCTGCCAGACCATGAAGATCCATTCTGCGATGCACTGGTCATCAAGACAGCCATTGTTGGTACCCTAGGTGTGATTTGGCTTATGTAATCCCTTTCCAGCCCCTCTTGATCCATATAACTATATATGATCATGTTTAGACTTTGTTTAGTCTCCCTAGGGCAGTTTATAACTGACCTAGAGCTTAGGTTAGAAGTTGTAGAATGGATATATGGTTAAGGCATTTTCCGTTCGACCATCGTCGAACGAGGCCTCGCGATCGTTGACCATTGGTCGATGATAGCAGGGCTATAGAATAGTTGAAGTCAAGACAATTATCGTCGACCAATGGTCGACGATCTCAGAGCAAGTTTATTATGCTCTGAAGGATTGGTCGACGATCTGCCATCAGCAGTTCAACGATCGCAGTCTTGCTTCACGATTTCTGTTTCGACAAATTCTTTGTTGGTCGACGATAGCATGAGCTGTTCGACGTTTTCTGTCCCAGACGATTTCTGCCTTAGTCGACGATCTGTTGGCTAGGTCGACGATCATCGAACCCCTGTTCGACGATTATTGTCTGCCTTTAACAGTCTGTATTCATTCTATTCCTTGGTTTATCTCAAAGTGTTTTAGCTTGTGGTTAGAGAGATTTTCTGAAGTTGTTTTTGCTAATTTATGGCTTAAAATCAAATGAATTAATTATCAAATATGTTAAGCATAAATTACGGGATTCCGTATTTGATAAAGTATTTTGTCCTATTATACAAAATATGTTGATTTTATCTTTCCAGGCTGTATTCTAGCCGTTGGCGCTGTATGCTATTTCCAAGTATGTTAAGTCTTTATGCTGAGATATTTTCCCATTCATTTATTTCCTTATTGGGACTGACAGAGAGTTAATAGCTCATTCTATTCCTATTACTATATTCTATATTGAGATAACCTGTTGCAGGTCTCGAGATATTCAAATCAATAGAGCCGTTTCAAGGGAAAAAGAAAAGACATATTTAAAAGAGATTTTTCTCTCAGCAGAGACAGCAAGTTACAGACACAGAGAGATTTTCTTCTCAAGGCTTCATTCGCTCAAGTCTCATCAGAGCAGCTCTTCACCATCTCTCAAAAAGAGAAGAAAAGTTTTCCTGAAGCAAAAGCCCAGAGCAATCATCTTCTTTCTCAAGTCTCCTGAGCATCTGCTTAGAGTTTACAAGACTTCAGAAAGACCAGCTCCAGTTCTGCTTCAAGTGTTCCAGAATCTGAAGACCTGATAAAAATCAGTCTACAGATCCCTGAGGATTTAGTTTCAGTATATCTGATACTCCTTCATCCTGAAGTAAAGGCTTTCCCTGGACTTCCACTGAGCCAGGGGGAGACTTTGATTCTTTAGAGAATCCACAAGTCTTCTCTAATCTGTTATTAACAACAGAGAAGACAATCTAACCCTCTCAACCCCTTTGTAAAAGAGTTTTCACACCTCTTCAAAAGTGAACATTGGTGACAGGGCACCTTATCAACAACCTGTGGTTGAGCATCCTTATCAAAAGCTCAAAGGGTCTTGTTTGATCTACCTGAATCAGATCATTGGTGGCAGGGCACCTTAGCAAAAACCTACAGTGGATTCCTACCAGGGTGGTAGAAGAGTGGAGTACCTATTAAGAGGGAACCACTATATATCCTGTGTCCCTCTGGCTATTTTGTTTAATTGCTTATTTTGTGGCTGTGATAGAACTACCTAGGATTGCTAGTTGCTGTGATAGGATTATAGTTAAACTGAAATTTCAGTTAGCTCTCTCACTTGTGCACTTCACTGTGTTAGGCTCTTAGGGTTCAAGTATCAGATTATTTATTCCGCAAATAAACTCCAAGGGAGCTGACTAGTTGTTCATAAAAGTTGAATACTCTATTCACCCCCCCCCCTCTAGAGTAGTTTACATCTTATCCCCTCACTTTCAGCCATCGAGGGCTACACCGTCTTCCGGATCTTGGTTGACAACGGGAGCTCGGTCAATGTCATTTTCAAGAAGGCATTTGATGAGAGTAAGGTGGAGCCAAGAAGGGTGTTGGCCTCAGACGGTCCCCTGTTCGGATTTTCAGGAGAGAGGAAGGAGGTCGAAGGTGGAGTAGGACTCCAAGTGAAATTGGGAGGGGGACGTCAGGAATTGTCGGTTCGTCGTAGTTGATGCTCCGAGCAGCTACAATGTCATCTTCAGAAGGCCTCTAATCAGCACCTTTCGTTGTGTGCCGTCTTCGTTCCACCAGTGCCTCAAGTTCAGCTCCAGAGGGATCCAGGTCAGAGTCAAGGGAGACTCCAGGATGGCAAGGCATTGCTACGTCACGGCTATTAACACCATCTATTGGTTGGCCAAGGCGGAGGAGATGGAGAAGATCATGGAGAGCCTGAGCTAGATGGAGGTATCCGAGGAGAAGGATGACAGCCATCAGGCCCAGAACCCATGAAGACGCCTCGCCCCGACGGAGTCCTGTGTTTTTCTTAAGATGTAGTGAGTCCAGCCCTCGACCAGCTGAGTCGAGGGGGTCATGTAACCCATCCTTTTCCCCTTTTGAGGATGTTGAAATTGGCAATGCTTTTGTGACATGCCCAGTCCCACCCCCCGAGTGGATCTCCTCATACCAGGCTCCCACTAGCTAGATGGGTTAAGCGTACCTCGGGGAGGCCAGTTCCCTTGCTCCGATGACGGTCCAGCTATCAGGCTCTCACTAGCTGGCAGGGCAGGCGTACCTCTCATGGAAGCCCAAGTTCCATTGCTCCGATGACGGTCCCGCTGTCAGGCTCTCACTAGCTGGCAGGGCAGGCGTACCTCTCGTGGAATCCCAAGTTCCCTTGCTCCGATGACGGTCCCGCTGTCAGACTCTCACTAGCTGGCAGGGCAGACATACCTCTCGTGTAATCCCAAGTTCCCTTGCTCTGATGACGGTCCCGCTGTCAGGCTCTCACTACCTGGCAGGGTAGGCGTACCTCTCGTGGAAGCCCAAGTTCCCTTGCTCCGATGACGGTCCCTCTGTCGGGCTCTCACTAGCTGGCAGGGCAGACGTACCTCTCGTGGAAGCCCAAGTTCCCTTTCTCCGATGATGGTCTCGCTGTCAGGCTCTCACTAGCTGGCAGGGCAGGCGTACCTCTCGTGGAAGCCCAAGTTCCCTTGCTCCGATGATGGTCCCGCTGTCGGGCTCTCACTAGCTGGCAGGGCAGGCGTACCTTTCGCTGAAGCCCAAGTTCCCTTGCTCTGATGATGGTCCCGCTATCGGGCTCCCACTAGCTAGATGGGTCGAGGGTACCTCGGAGAGGCCAGTTCCCTTGCTCCGATGACGGTCCCGCTGTCAGGCTCTCACTAGATGGCAGGGCAGGCATACCTCTCGTCGAAGCCCAAGTTCCCTTGCTCCGATGACGGTCCCGCTATCAGGCTCTCACTAGCTATCAGGGCAGGCGTACCTCTAGTGGAAGCCCAAGTTTCCTTACTCCGATGACATTCCCGCTGTCAGGCTCTCACTAGCTGGCAGGGCAGGCGTACCTCTCGTGGAAGCCCAAGTTCCCTTACTCCGATAACGGTCCCGCTGTCAGGCTCTGATTAGCTGGCAGGGCAGGCATACCTCTCGTAGAAGCCCAAGTTCCCTTGCTTCAATGATGGTCCTGCTATCGGGCTCTCACTATCTTGTAGTGCAGGCGTACCTCTCGTGGAAGCCCAAGTTCCCTTGCTCCGATGATGGTCCCGCTGTCGGGCTCTCATTAGCTGGCAGGGCAGGTGTACCTCTCGTGGAAGCTCAAGTTACCTTGCTCCAATGACGGTCCCGCTGTCAGGCTCTCACCAGCTGGCTGAGCAGGCGTATCTCTCGTGGATGCCCAAGTATTTTCACCCCGAGGCAGTCTCTCCACTCAGGCTCCCATTAGCTGGCATGATAGGTTGACCCCTCAGGAGGCTAAGTATTTTCACCCCGAGGCTGTCTCGTCACCCAAGCTCTCATTGGATGGCATGACAGGTTGACCCCTCAGAAAGGAGTTGTAATCTTTCAAACCGCGAGAAAAGTCCACTCAGCGAATACGTTGGGTTGGATGTTTCTTTCCGAGCTTGTGTTAACCTCGAAAAGAGCAGGGATTGTGTACAACCCCGTATTCGCAGAGTAGGGACCCCTCGGCGGACGCAGGACCAGCTTTATGTTTTTTAAGCTTTTCAGAGATTCTGCACTCTTGGTGGCCAATTTTGACTTGGCCTTGGGAATATACTAGTAGGGGGACGGAAAATCTACCTCCCCCCGGGTCACTTTTTTGGGTGAGTGTGGCAAGATGGCCGCCCCCCAGCTTGTTTTGGTGCGAGGTAGGAGCGGCGAGATAGGCGCAGCGGCCTGCCCTGCGGGCGAGCCAGGCCCGCGGCCTGCCCTGCGGGCGAGCCAGGCCTGCGGCCAGCGGGCGAGCCAGGCCCGCGTCCTGCTGCTCGCCCGGGCGGCCTTCCCTCCTAGCAAGCCAGGCCCGCGACCTGCTGCTCGCCCAGGCGGCCTGCCCTGCGGGCGAGCCAGGCCCCGCGGCCTGGTGCTCGCCCCCGGCGGGTGGTTCCTTCGGAGGGGGTGGGGAGCATGGTTCGGCCCCTCGGACCCCTTTGGGCTGTATTTTTACCGTTATGCCCTCGAGGGGGATTACCTCTTTACCCCCTCGGCGTGGAGGTTTTCTATTGACTCAAGGCCTATTTGTCCTAGGGGTAGTTGTGACCTTTTGGTCCCTAGGCTTGGAAAAACTATAAATAGACCCCCTTGGGTACCTTTGGAGGGGTGAGTTTTTTGGCTTCCTCCTCCCTAGGTTTCTTCTTCTTGGTTGAGTTGAGAGATCTCTCCAAGATGCCCAGCTCAGACATTGGTGAGGGAGGGGAAGTGCTCTTGTGACCTTCCGGGTGTGTGGTGGGACCTCCACGCTAGAGCCGAGGGTCTTTTCCTAGTTTCCCAAGTCTTTGGTCCGTGACGTTCTCCCGAGTGTAGTAGGTGTGAGGTCACCCCTTTCTCGGGACACCGAACTCCACGAAAGACCAAGTTTTTGATTTCAACAGGCATGCGTCACACTATATAGTGATAATCTCTTGAAATTGTAATTATGACCCCTATAGGGTAGGCTTTGTATAACATCAACCTCTTTGAAAGTCAGTTTAATATAATATTGCCATAATAGAAAGGCAGATTTGTCCAGCTTATACAGCCGAATGAGTCGATACAAAAGAGAACTGTTTTGCGATAGGTTGGGTAAGGTGAAAAAATGCATCAATGAAGAATTGATTAACATCTCTCTTGAAGCGTCCGAAATAACATCCAGCAACAGCTCGACTTGTTTCTTAAATGTCGAAATCGCGCATCTAGTGTTAAGTTATGTACCGGTTGGTTGACCTTTCATCTACACATGCAAATTAATAAACCAAGCTTGTAATCCTAGATAGATCAAGTCAGATATACAAAAGTTTGTGCTAAAAATTTTTTTGATGTTGTTGCCACCATACTGGATAGATCCAACTGGATCTTAAAAATTTTAGGCCAGAAAATTGAATCTAAACTAAACAACATTTAATTACAAACTGCAGTTAGTCAGTAACGTTATGCACAAAATGCACTAGAAATCAACACAAAAACTAACTGCATGATAGGAAAAACACAATGTAATCATCCATAATGAGAAAAAACATAAAGAAACGAAAAAAATACCTTGCGCGACCTTATCACAGCCCCAAATAGAAATAAAACCCTGTTTGCACCTTTCTCCCGTGGCCGAATAGGGCCTCTGCGCTCCTTCCCGTGGGCGAAGGGATCTTCTTTCCGGTGGCACAAGGTTTTCCTTGACACTTAGGACACGACACAACGCGCTTTCCTTCCCAGCGACAGTATGTGTGGAGGAGACGTTTGACAGAGAAGCAAGAGAGAAGTGGAGGAGCGGGTTGTTATCCTTTCTCCGGCGAGGCGAGGCGTTTTCCGCACGCGAGATTTAGGGCACGTTCCCGACGACGATTTCAGCGGAGGAGGAGCACACGTTTGAATTTCAAAATGAGAAGGGATTTCACGTGAAATGGGTCCCATCTGTTTCCACGATATTTAAAGCCAGACCGTTTTCACGGTCTGATACCCGCACCAAAAAATTAGTCCGTGCATAGGGGAAAGTAAATTATAGCTGCTGCATTTTCCGTGCCGTGCAGCATTCAACAGATATATGTTCGATGCTACATTGTACGATAAATTGCAACGGCTGCACTCTACTCTTCCCCAACGCTTACTCCACATAAACACGTTTAAACATAGCCAAACGGTATCTTTAAGGAAACCCGTTACACAACTATAAGATTAAGGAATTGTTATTGGTATCTCATAAATGGATATTTGTAACTCATTGATATTTGTATCCGAAATGGATATTTGTACCCATAATTGATATTTGTACTCATACATAATAATATTAAGAAAAACGATGAGATCTCCTAAGAGGCGTTAGCCGCGCCCGTACATCATGCATGAAATGCTGATATCCGAACCTTCCACGATGTAACCAAAATCGTCGTCGGCACAAACCACCATCGCCACGCCAACAACCATCATCGCCGCCGCCGCGCCAGCCGCCATCGTCGTCCCTACAAACCGCCATCGTCGTCGCCGCAAACCGCCATCGTCGTTGCCACAAACTATCATCGCCGATGCTGCACCAAAACCGCCGCCCCCATAAACCGTCATCGCCGTCGCCGCAAACCGTCATCGCCGTCGCCGCAAACCGTCATCGCCGACGCTGCACCGAAACCGCCGCCGCCGCAAACCTCCATCGCCACAAACCGTCATCACTCTCGCCTCAAACCGCCAGCGCCGATGCTGCACCGTCATCACCGTCGCCGCAAACCGTCATCGCTGTCGCCGCAAACCGTCATTGCCGACGCTGCACCGAAACCGCCGCCGCCGCAAACCTCCATCGCCGCAAACCGCCATCATCGTCGCCACAAACCGCCTGCGCCGACGCTACACCGCCATCGCCGTCGCCGCAAACCGCCATCGTCGCCGCCGCAAACCGCCATCGCCGCAAACCGTCATCGCCGACGCTGCATCTAAACCGCCGCCGCCGCAAACCGCCATTGCCGTTGGCACAAACCGCCATCGTCGTCGCCGCAAACCGTTATCGCCGACGCCGCACCAAAATCGCAATCGCCGCCGCCGCGTCAGCCGCCATCGCCGCCACCGCGCCAACCAGTATCATGTGTCTTCGGCTTCTAACACGTGGACTTGAAAGTGAGTTATTACTGGACTTACCCTACTATGTTGTTATGCTAGAACATACACATACGACCTAAAACGAACTATTTATAGATTGACCGACGGCGAGGAGATGGGCGGAAGGCGCGACAGAATAGAGGGCGCCACAGGCGGCGAGATATTATCGGATCGCCGGTGAGAGACTCTGAGCGGAGAGGTAAAGGTTCGGCTGCGAAAGTTTAGGGCTTGAGAGAAACAGAAACAAAGCTTGGGTTGGATATAAATATGAGATAGGTTTAGAAAAAAAAAACTAAAATTTGTATTATTGAGTATGAATATTCATTTATGAAATATGAATAATAATTTTCTAAAATTATTATTGTAAAATCTAATCGAGAAGAAAAGTAAGAAACGGAAATCGTAATTGACGGTCTTCGAAGGGAAGCTAAATATTGACAGGATAGAAATTAATTTTATTTATTTATTTATCTATTTATCTAGTAGACAAATGAGGAGATTACGTAATTACAGCGAAGCCCTGTGAAATTACATCGAAGCCCACAGAATCTGATAGAGATTACGATTTAGAAGACCTCTGCGTCGCTCCAGCCCTCTTCTATATAAATCAATATAGATCCAATGTCTCTCCTCTCCCCCCTCCTCTCTCTCTCTTTCACCATCTGCATTTTCTCTCTCTCCGATGGCGATTGGCGGTGGCGACGACGATCGTCTCGTCGTGAGTTTCGGCGAGATGCTCATCGATTTCGTGCCGACGGAGTCGGGCGTATCGCTCGCCGACGCGCCGGGATTCATTAAAGCCCCCGGCGGTGCTCCGGCGAATGTCGCCATCGCAGTCGCCCGCCTGGGAGGCCGAGCCGCCTTCATGGGAAAGCTCGGCGACGATGAGTTCGGCCGCATGCTTGCCGCGATACTTCGCGAGAACGGCGTCTCCGACGCCGGCGTTACATTCGATGCCGGCGCACGCACTGCACTGGCTTTCGTTACCCTGCGCTCCGACGGCGAGCGCGAGTTCATGTTTTACCGTAACCCTAGCGCCGATATGCTCCTCACTCCCGCCGAGCTCGATCTAGATCTCATCCGAAGGGTTCGTCAAATTTCTCCCCCAAAATTTTACCTTCTTGCCTTATAATTTACTCTCTTTTTTTGCATAAACACCTCTTCGTATATATTATTTGCAGTTCTGCGTTTCTTGACATTCAAAGGTTGACCGATCCAAATCTGCTTTTTAATTTTTCATGTGCTTATCTTTTCAAAAAAAAACCTTTTGGTTTGACATTTTTAAATGGATCTGAAGTTATTCTCGTATTAAAGCAAAATAAAGTCGATCTATAAATATCTCTCTTCGGTGGAGTTTTCTTCCTACTAAATGCATAAATCTTTGTGATCTTTAAACAAGCCTCTTTCTTAGTAGGCAGGGATTTACTATGCACATAAATTTTTTTTGTTGAAAAAGTATTCCACAAGATAAATTTTTGAAGTCCTTCCTTGAATTTCTTCAAGGATTTCTGTTCAAAAAAGGGGCTTGTTTATGGATCTCAAGGGTTCTGATTACATGCATTATGGATCACTTTTCTCGCGTTTGGTGGAGTTTTTTATTGCTTTAAGAAATCGGCTGACTAGTGGATTTTACTGTTCTCCTTTGTATCTAACTTTTTATTGCTTTTATATTATAACTACGCATAATTCGAACTGGGCATGATGTTGGGTTAGGTGTCTGCTGCTCTCTGTTGAAGTTACCCATTGAGACAGGTAGATAAAACCAAAGCTACTGCTTGAAGGAGTATTTATTGCTATGAACTGCTCTTCTCCTAGGAGAAAGTTGCCGTTTTTATATCCGTTTAGATCTTAATGTTGTGGTGTTTTAGGCTCCGTTTGGGTTTGGCACGGTGGTGGCGATCGTAAAAGCATAGGTTAAATCATCTTTTGTTAAGGATTACCTAACAAAGATCATCCGTTTGAACATAAAAGTGGATGAAATTCTTTAGGTGGGCGTTAACGAATGACAATTTAACCCTCATGCTCATGATCGCCACCACCATGCCAAACAAAGCCTTAATGTATGCTATTTATCATCCTTAAAACTGGAGCAATACACGATTCCAATATTTTTTTGAATCGTTTGATTATGAATGAGATGGATAGACTCTGATTGTGTTAGAAGATATTTTTGATTTCAAATTGTAGAGGTTTCTAAATGGCATGCCTAGGTTGTCAGTGATATTTACAATGTATTTGATGATTTTGATTGATAAAATACATTAGTAAAACTTGTTTTTTGAGAGGGATTGCTCATTAAATGATCTTTTTTTGTCGCTTATTTGATGAATGTTAAACGGTTGTGTAAGTTAATTTCGTACATTCAAAAAGTATTATTTACTATGCTGTTCACAATCATCAGCATGATCTAAAATTTAGGATTATGTAACAGTGTAGATTCCAAAAAAAAATTGATGAATGGTACTAACTCGTGAACAAGTTCAACTTTTTACATTTTTATTCACATGTTTGTTCTGTCCAGGCAAAAGTATTCCACTGTGGCTCCATAAGTTTGATAACAGATCCATGTCGGTCAGCTCATTTGAAGGCCTTAGAGGTGGCCAAGGAGGCCGGAGTATTACTCTCTTATGATCCAAATCTTCGGCTGCCATTGTGGCCATCTGCGGAGGAGGCGAAGGAGCAAATTTTGAGCATTTGGGATTATGCTGATGTAATCAAAGTTAGTGATGTAGAACTTGAATTCTTAACCGGAATAGATTCAGTGGAAGATGAAGTGGCATTGACCCTGTGGCGGCCAACCTTGAAGCTTCTACTTGTCACCCTCGGTGAGAAAGGATGCAAGTACTACACCAAGGTAACAACATCCTTAGTTCCCCTCCATTTTAGATCATAATCTATTGACTCACTTACCATTCAGATGTTTTATACTTATATTGCACATGGTTCTCATTTTTATTTAGTGGTCATGGTGGTGTGAAACTATGATTGTAAACATAGTGGTAACCGTTTCTATGTATTTGGAACTTTTATGACAAAATTTTGACCCAAATTTTACTTTTTAGAGTTTGGCATCATCGATCCCTAATGGTTGACCACAACTACATGACTGTGGTGACGTTTTAGTCTAAAACGTTGTTTTACGGAAAGTGTTTCCGACTGCACCTACCATGATGCTACTTGCTTTTTTCATAATTGTGTTCACAACTGCCACTGCTCTCTCACCACTCTCCCAAACAAGGCCTACTTAAATACTCATTATCATGTTGGATGAGTCTTTTATATCATCAACATTTGTTTCACTATAAAGCATAGGAGAATGTGTGCATCCTTGTAAGCTCATACTACAACTGTAAAGATGGAAAGTTCAGTTTCAGATGAATTATCCCAAGAATTAAAAAACCCACCCATTTTTATGCAAAATTTTGCATTAAGCCCTTCCAATGAGAAATGCATCATTGAATTGCAAGCTTCATTCTGAAGTCATCAAGACATTGAACTTTAGTTAGGAATTCATTAAGACATTGTAATAATAAAAACATCAAATTTGTAATGATTGTAATAAAATTCAGAATTAATGCAAGCAATGCCATCTGTGCAATCTTCTTATGCTACTATGCTGTCTATTTTAAAATTGAGAACCAGCCTTATTTACACATGGAGGGGATGCTATGTAGTTTTTTTTTGGAATGTTGTGTTTGGAGTATTATTCTAATCGAGAAACTCAGTGTACTTTTGTGGACTTGATGCAGATTACTGATTCATCCACCAACAATCACTTGGTTTTAGGTTTAGGTTCCGTTTGGGGGGACTTATTTTCACCGGTCAAGCGGTTACGTCCGCATGAACCGGACCTTAATTCGTAGGTTCTAACATGGTGTATCAGAACTCCCACATGTTAGACATAAATTGTTGGGTACAGGCGCAGGAGTGCCCAATGCCCCAATCCTAACATGACACTTGAATTTTTCATATTTACAATAAGTGCAAATGATTTTTATGAGCATCTACGAGCAATTCAATTTTAATCATACACGTTTCGCTTTACCGATAGCCAATTCGTTTTAGGATGGATGATTAGGTTTTCCAACATGAACCCATTCGTCTCTATGTTGGAAGAGCTAATATAAAACCCGGACCCTAAACTCTGCGAATAACTGATCTTTTTGCCCAATATGTAGGATTTTCATGGGGCTGTTGATGCATATACTGTCAAACAAATTGACACCACTGGAGCTGGCGATGCATTCGTTGGGGCCCTCCTCTGCAAGCTGGTTGATGATATGTCAGTATTGCAGGTAAGCTGTAGTCATACCATGGCCCCATTCTATAGAGCATATTTATATATGAAAAATAATTTGGTAGGTGTAATGTTATGACGGTGGGTACGGTTACGTTAATTACAAACACAGGATTATGTTTCTTTTTTTTTTGTGAAATCAGCTTGTGAATCATTGTTTTTATTCACCGGCAATGACGATACACCCACAGCTCGCCGTCCCCGCTGTGTGCAGCAAAACAGAGTTTTTCACGGGAGCGGGCTAGCGGTGGGAATACTATCATTGCCAGGGGGTTTTGTTCCCGCACATGGCTGACATTTTCTGAAACAGGATGAGAAGAAATTGAGGCACGTGCTAAGATTTGCAAATGCTTGTGGGGGGATCACCACCACGAAGAAAGGAGCAATCCCTGCTCTACCCAGCCTGGCGGAGGCTCTGGCTTTTGCGGAGAAGCAATAGAATTTCAAGCGGCAGGTTTTTTTCCCTTCTTTTTGCTGTTGCTGTTGCTGTTCCTTCTCAGTTTGCCTGCCTCATAAGCTTATTGTCATGTTTAATTTGAGCTTTTGGCCAATAAGCAGCTCATGTGTACTCTACTGTACTGTATTTTTCTATGTTGCTTCATGATTTTATCCCGAGTTTGTATTTAATGTTGTTGCGATAAACCTCTTCCATTCGGCAATAATTGTCATGCCTTTACCGTTGGAATTGCATTTGAGAGTTTAAATTTTATGTTAGTTTTATGATGAGAAAATGGCAAGATATTAAATTGTAAGTTTTGTGAAATTCTTTTGCATCCGACCTAAAATCACTTTAAATCACTTTAGGGCCTGATGAAAATGACTTTCTGGAATTGATTTTGAAAGTTGATAGACAGAATTCAATTGTAAATTGTCCAAGTTGAAATGACTTTGTGGAATTGACTTGAGGAGTTTAGAGTAATTTTTTGCATTCAGATGGACTAAATTCACTTGAAATTTAACTTGGCTTTGGGTTCAATTCCATTGAATTCATATAAACCTAATAATCCCCATTTTCAATTCTTACATGATTACAAGGATATTGTGTAGTGGCTTTTGCTCCTAGTGTGGCCAGACACCTTCCGCGATCCGGTGAACTCCTGAATCTTTTTTTTTTCTTGAAGATGCGGAGCCACGTGGAATTCGTCATCTTTTTCGTGTCCTTGGCATGGGATGTCATAATGACGATGCTCATTGCGCTCTTCCTATTAGAAACGGAGAATGTTTTGATCGAGGAGACTGTTTGTTCTGAAGAACCATCCGTTTTGGGGGTAGTCAATCCCCGACAAGGACATGCACGTGTAGAACAGGGCCCCCAGCACCCCCAAAATAAGCATCCATGCTGATCAGCTTTATAAATTTTAACTTACGTATGCCCGGTTTAAACGATGCTGCTGTTTATCCCTTCTTTTTTGGTGGCCTTGCCTTGTCACCTAGATTTCCGGGAGTTCTAGCATTTATAAGATCAAACGATTTTATGTCCGTTCAATAACATAAAATCAACTAAAATAAAGTAATCTAAAGTCTTTATAAAATGTAAATTCAGAATTTCATCATGCTGCCGAATGATATTATTGGGCAATTATAATTCCTGCATGTATAGTTATTCTGAAATTCAATTCAAAAAATTCAACTCTCCACATCCAAGTGGAACTTTACTATTTATGGAAGTTGATCTTTGGGATCTCAGCCGCACCTCGTTGGTCAGTGGGACGTTTATGGATTGGGAACTTAACGAATCTTATTACGGCGTTCCATAGAAGAAAGCTTGTGTGAAGAATGTTGCGATAAAGATAGAGTTTTTTATTCTTCTCTCTATCTTTAGTTTTGATTCTCTATAAAGTCAGTTTTTTTATTCATTGAATAGGACTCAAACATTTATCTTGAGAAATTACTGGGATCCGTGAGAATATAAAAATGGGAAATTTGATCATTTTTATTGAAATAAGAAGCCCCCATCAAGCATCAAATCCTTGACAGGCCACTGTCATGGTCCGGGCACCAAGCCTTGCCTGGCCTTGGAGTAGGCTCGGCCTGGGCCTGACACCAAGACCAGGTACAAACCTCAAAATCCTGTCTACAGAGACGAGATTTCCACAAGGCAATCCTGCAACAACCGGATTTCCAAATGAAAAATCTCGCTGTAGGTAAGATTTTTTTTATTTAAAATTGTTGTGGCCAAGCTCGACGTTCCGGTCGGACTGGATTAACTTAGATCGTCTTAGTCTACGGAGCGGTCAAGCGCGCACATAATCACAGAGAGAAAACCTGACTACGCAATTTTTTTGACGTGGAAAATCCGTCAATTGGGTGAAAAATTACGCGGCCGGATCTGTACCGACCAAACCTCCACTAGATCTGAGCTCTGTTACAGAGCTTTTTCTAAAACTCGAGGGCGACAAGGCTCCTCTCGTTACAATTATTGGGGGGGGGGGGAGAGTGAGAGAGAGAGCTCAGAGGGTGACAGGTCACCGTTCACAGAGCTAATTATTTTTGTGTGCTGTGGGGAGCGATGCGCTCGTTGTATTCCAGAGTCCTCTTATAGTTTTTTGAGGTGGGAGTAGCTTGTTGCACTCGTTCAAATCCTTGGCGCGCTCAGTGCGTCTTATCCTCAACGTTTTGTCTCTGATTGTCTTTTGGAGAAGCGTGGTGCAGTTTTCTTATCGGTGGATGGAGCGCTTGCTCTTGAGCGCGTGGGGCGCTTGTTGGCAGAGAGCGCGCATGGCGCTTGCTGGAGGAGAGCGCGCAAAGCGCTAGATGGAAGAGAATACGTGGGGCGCTTGCTGGAGAACACGCAGGGCACTTGTTGGAGGAGAGCGCACTGAGCGCTTGCTGACAGGGAGCGCGCAAGGCCCTTGTTGGAGGAGAGCGTGAGGAGCGATTGTTGGTATAGAATGCGCATGACGCTTGCTGGTGGTGATCGCGCGGAGTGCTTACTGGAGGGGAGCGTGAGGAGCGCAGGGGGAAGAGGCTCGTTCAAGGGAGAGACGTGCGTGTGAGAGGGCGTGAGAGAGTGCAAGGATGAGATGCGCGCAAGGAAGCGACGAGCATGAGCGCGCACAAGGAGGCGGAGCGCGCGGGGCCGCACAAGGAAGAGGTGTGCGCGGGAGCGCGCAAGGAGGTGGAGCGCGCGGGAGCGCGAAAGGAGGCGGAGCCCGCGGGAGCGCACAAGGAAGTGACGCGCGCAAGAATGCTCATGGAAGAGGCACGCGCAAAAGCCCGCAAGGAAGCTGATCGTACTAGAGCAAGAAAGGAAGAGATGTGCGCGAGAGTGCGCAAGGAAGCAGAGTGCGTGAGAGCGCGCTGGGAGGCGGAGCGCGTGAGGGCGCGCGAGAAAGAGACGCGTGCAAGGAAGAGACGCGCACGAGAGCGCGCAAGGATGTGATGCGCTCGAAAGCGCGCAAGGAGGCGGCGCGCACTTGAGCGCACATGGAAGAGAAGTGGAGGAGAGAAATTTCGTAGGAAGAGGAGAGACAAAATCCGTAGGAGGATTTTCCGGGCTAAGAAGATGAAGATCTTCTAAGGAGGCTTCAAAGACGAAGGAGATCTTCAACGAGTGCTTGAACATCTTTGAAGGGGGGATAAGAAAATGAAGAAGATAGAGGATGAAGGAGAGAGAAAATCCATAGGAGGATTTTCCAGTTCATGAGAGAATGAGAATAAAAGAGGATCTGAGACCCTATTTATAGGCTTCATGGGTGGTTATAACGGTTATACGGCTATCCGTAGTTCATAACCACCATGATCGCTATTTATAGGCCAATTTCATGACGCATTATGCACATATTTTTTTATAATTTTTCTAGACGCAACCCAATTCTATTTTGGCTACACATTTTTCCCACTACCGAAGGTCATGCGGGCAGTTATGTGGGTGGTTACCCACGTAATCGACGACGATGATGGTGGGAGCGCGATCGGACGGTGGAGAAAACGCATGACGCACAACGAAATTCGGCCGACGACGGCGGGGAGACTCTTGGGAGGTGATGGCCACGTTTGACCAGAGGAACTCGACCGGCCACCAGCAAAAGACCGGTCGGCTGAGGGGATGGGGAGACTGCCCCTAATTGAGGTTGGAGGAGGAGAACGGGCGGCAAATTGGCTGCCCGTTTTTTGGTAACAGGAAGAACGACCCTAGAAGGGGCGGTGGACAAAGATGGGCGGCCAAATGTCCGCCCATTTTGGCAGCAGGGAGGCCGCCCTTTGACGGGGTAGCGACCAAAGATGGGTGGCCAAATGGCCGCCCATTTTTGGTGGCAGGGATGCTGACCCCGGAAGGGGCGGCGACCAAAGATGGGCGGCCAAATTTTTGGTGGCTAGGATGCTTCCCCTGGAAGGGGCAGCGACCAAAGAAGGCTGCCCGTTTTTGGTGGCAGGGATACCGCCCCTGGAAGGGGAGGTAGCCAAAGACGAGCATCTGGCTGCCCATCTCGAGCAAGCAGGAGGCCTCCCTTATGGGGAAGGCTGGACGGCCAGGAGGCCGTCCGACCAAAGCAGCCATGCAAACGTGCAAGAGCACATTGGCGGCCCTGTGCACACATGCACAAGTGCTCGCATGCAGGTGTGCGCTGTAACACCCTCATTCGTCACATAGAATATAACAGAAGGTTCGGTCGGGGCCCCATGCCATATTCCATAGATAGTTAATGGAGTTACACATTGATTCGGAAAACTATTTACGCATCCTAACTCAGAGTGCATTCTAGCAGAAGTATTTAAATTGCTTGGAACCCAAACACATGTCCACTAACAATAAAATAGGTATGACAACCCAAATACACAAAACATTATGGTCTTAAGGCCTTACAGCTGTTTTCTCAATTATAAGAGTTTTACAAACATCAGCACGTAGGTCAGCCACACATGAAACAGTAAAAATACGCTTCGCTTGGCCTTCAAGGGCCGGCATAGCAAATAGGCCTTCAGCCCGCTACTTCCCACTTGGCTCAGCTGCACTTACACAAAAGCATTCCACCCCCAATAGTGGCAAACAAAGCAACGACGAGAATTAGCTGACCAAACCCCACCCCTCACTCAGAAGGTGGTGCTCCTTCCCTGCATCAATTAGCATGATCACAATATACGCGGAAGTGCAACTTAAGCACTAACCAACACACACGATGGCACGACCGACCAACTGTCCCGTGCACTTAGAACATATTATCGGTGTACCTGATCACCCAGGGTCCCACCTTTGACATCACGACAATCACTGGTGTCAAAGCCCCCACACAGGGATCTCCATGATTCCCAGCACCGTCCTCAGTCCCAGACTGGGAGGTCTCACCTGAGCATTACTAGCCTGGCCTATAGCCACGAATCTCTCATATGCCAACAACAACTGCCACGTACTTTAGGTATATTTAGCTGAATGACATAGTGCATCTACAATTCAGCTCTTTCTCATTGCTCAGATCGTCGTGCCAATTAACGACAATGACGCGGGTCAGCTTCCCCTTTCCCGTAACACCAAACATGCATAACTACGTTATGTTTCAAGGCTGGCACTCACAACCACCAAAGCTAGACCCTTTATGCTCTCATCTTAACACAATGGCCCCCCAAGTCTCCAAGAGACGGGCCTCATAATCATTGCTCACTGGGAGCTACCACCGGCGGTAGCACTACCGTCGCGTGGTAGGGGACAGACTATCGTTTCTTCCCCAAAACGGGTGTTTTACTGGAGGCCTACTCTAGTTCTCTCACTGCAACAACCTACACACTCTATGACTCCGTAAATTACATGTTTATCACGGAGTTTTCTCCGGCATACAAAACAATCATCACCAATCCAGACTGATCTGTCCGGATAGGCTTCACACAACATGCTTATTCCGTACTTCGATTCCGGATTCTAAATGCAAAATTACCGGGAATACAACCGATCAACCCGTCGGTAGACTCGCCTCCACGTGCTCGTGGAGCGTCTGCCCTCATATGCCAAAATAGAGGATTTCACATGTCCAAGAAGGAAGATCGTTACCCTTGACATTCGTTTCAGCGCCATGGATGAGGAACTAGATGGATGAAAAATGACCGCAATGGACTCGCCTCCGCGGATCTGAACTCGGCTTGTGACTCGGAGCTCTGAAGCTCCAATAATGGCATGATCTCCTTCCTCTTCCTCTTTCTTCACTCTCCTCTCTCTACCGCTTAGATGGAGAAAGCCAAGAGAAAATGAAGTTGAATCCTTTTTTCCCGGCCTTAAACCGAGCTACCACCGTGCGGTAACTAGCTACAGTCGTGCGGTACCTCAAACATTGGCTTGTTCTACAAGCCCACTGCCCATAACCTCCAATCATACGCCGACACGTGGTCGCGCGGTAGCTGCCCAGCTATCGCCGCGCGGTAACTGCCCTACTACCGTCGCGCGATAACTCACCGAGAGCTTTACCAATTAAATCGGCCGTGCTACCTCTAGCGCTAACATTACCACCGGGCGGTAGCTCACCGAGAGATCTGTCGATTAAATCATCTACACTAACGCAACACGGTAACACACTACCTCCGCACAATAGTGTTCTGCGTTAAGAGCGTTGAGTACTACCACCGCGCGATATCAAACTACCGCCAGACGGTATCTCGCAAAGAGTTCCTTCAACAATCCCGTAACACTACCGCCAGCGTTATCCCTACCGCCGGGCAGTAGCTCACAGAACCAAATTCCTAGCTACTTGGAACTTGGGGAGTTACAAATCTCCTCCATTTTAAAAAATTTCGTCTTGAAATTACACCTTGTAGGAGAACATAGAAGCATCAATATTACAAATGTATACCTCAAAGAAATAGCTCGGGAAACTCCGCTATCATGGTTTGCTCGCGCACCCATGACAGTTCCTCACGACCACAGTTGTCCCAACGAACCTTGACCATTCTGATCGACTTATTCCGCAGCTGCTTGACCTCCATGTCTTCAATTCGAATGGACTTGACCTTTGTTGTCAATCCACCATCGATTGACACTTGATCTGCAGTAATCACTTGCGTAGGATCTTGCACCGCCCTCCGCAGCACCGATATGTGGAATACATCGTGCAGACCTTTTAGTTCAGCCGAAAGATTCAATCGATAGGCAGCTTCACCAATGCGCTCCAATATAACAAATAGCCCAAGTTACCTTGGACTTAACTTTTTCATGCGTCGAACCCTTGATACGCCCTTGAACGGTTTGATCTTTAGATAGACCCAGTCGCCCACGATGAACTCGACATTTATGTGCTTGGCGTTATAGTATTTTGCCTGCTTATCCTAAGCGATCAACTATCGCTCCCGGATTGTACGTACAGTCGAAGTAGCATCTTCAACTTTCTTTTGCGTAAACAACTTCATTTCACCCGTCTCCAGCCACGTCATGGGAGTACGACACTTTCTAACATAAAGTGCCTCGAAGGGCGCCATCAGAATACTTGTTTGGTAGCTATTATTGTAGGCGAACTCGATCATATAAAGATGGTCCTACATCTTCCCGAAATTTAGGGCGCAAATGTAAGACCCCCCCAACCTTTGCCCGGGTCGGGCCGGAGGGGATCTTACTTGCCCAAGGCGTCCACCTAGTGCTCCCTAAGAGTGTCAACCCACACTATTAAGCACTAGTTGGCCGCCTTGCTCGGCTTGAATCACAACATTCACATCACATCACAGAGTTTAGCGGAAGCATTAATAGGAAGCCTCCGCAAATATATATATCAATATATATTTAACAAAAACGTAAAAGGTCGTAATCACTGTTTATACATGAAGCCCATAGGCTATAGTAGTACTACAACTAGCAACTCCTCTCTCTCTCTCTCAACTCTGCTCGCTAGTACTCACGTTTCGAAACTCTGGAGACGACGGGGATGCCTCTGCTCTGGTAGTCCTACCAGCTGGCGTATCGTCCTACAATAGCTAGTCACTACAGTTTTTCATCTCCTGTGAATGGTTATTAAGATAACTGTTAGTCACAGAGCTAAGTGGAATCAAATCTTCTCCCCGGATCCATATCCCGGGGACGAGCACACACATCCAACAAAAAAAGATAGCCGAAGCAAGAGAAGGTTATCACAACATTTCATAAATGAGCTAAGAGCAATCAAAAGCATAGCATGATATAATTGGACTAGCAGCAGTAATATGCATCAGTTATATTATAGGCTCTACTAGCATAGCATCGCAATAGGTATTCAAACCTGAATGAACTTCACAGGCCTTCAAGACACACACATATTGCAGGTACTCACAATGCGCACACACCGCATGCATTCACATTCGCGCACACATCACAAGCATTCACAGTCGCGCACACATCGCAGACATTCACAGTCACGCACACATCACAGATATTCACAACTATGCACACATCACAGGCATTCATAGCCGCGCACAATACCCTATGTCGACATAAAATGGACCGCTTCTTTTCAAGCAGGGTAGTGAGTCCCGCGAGTCTCACCGATGTGGTCGTCGGTGATAGTGGCCAGTCCTACCACTTCTGGGGGTGATCGTACTACACAGCCCAGGCCCTTACGTACATCTCCGCGTACTCTTGGATGTGAGCGACATCCGGTGATTGAACATTTTGGCCGACCAGCGGAGGAAACCTAATGGGGAAGAAAATATATGGTCAGTCACCCGTGGTATTCATCTCCCTATCGCCTTGAGTCGTCGAACTTCCCACACCGGTACGAACGGTCTGCGGAAGTTACTAACCCGCCATAATTTACCGCAAGCAATTTACAGGCAATCAAAATAATCAATTTCACTAGCACGCACCGGGTCGGTAGCGGCTTGCCCTACCATGCTTTAAATAATTCGGGAAAACGACACATGACTCGACTTTTGACAAGGAGCGTGAGAGAGCTTTATTTGGGCTAACTTAGGAGGAACATCTCGACTCCTATTATCCCCAACTAAGGATCAACCTATCAAACCACTCCCCGTTAGGGCAAGACCCGTGCTTAGAATCGTAAATTGCATAACAAAGTGCAGTAATAAAAACTGTTGTTAATATAAACTGTAGAATTGAAATGCTATAAAGAAATAGGACCAGTAGGACACTGGAGTAGTACTGAACTGAAAGTAAGTACTGAAATGAACTGGATCAGTACGAGACTGGAATAATACTTAAAAGAAATGAACTAAAATGAAAGTAAGTAGCCAGGACCAGTACGAGACTGGAATGCTGAAAAAAAGTACTGAACTAAAATGAATAAATGAACTGGACCAATACGAGACTGAAATAAAACATAAAGAAAATGGTTAGTAGTCCTATCACTCCATTCAAGAGGCTTCAGTTATATCTCCGTTCTCAGGAGACATGTTCAGTTCCATCTCCGTTCACAGGAGGCTTAGTTCAGTTCCATCTCCGTTCTCAGGAGGCTTAGTTTAGTTCCATCTCCGTTCTCAGGAGGCTTAGTTCAGTTCCATCTTCGTTCTAAGGAGCCTTAGTTTAGTTCCATCTCCGTTCTCAGGAGGCTTAGTTTGGGTTTCACCCATTATTTAGGTCTGATAATAGTTTCGTTGCATCATTTATTGTTGTGAGTTAATCAGACCTGGAGAATTAAGGGTTACACCTTTTTTATTCGTCTAGTTTGTCTGCTCGTATTTTCATTTTCCAAACATGTCACAGTTACTCGAGAGCTTTACAACGGATAAAGACGAGACGCTCAGTATTTCTACGAAACCTCAGAATACTCAGAACTTGGCACTTGCCTTGATCACTCTCATTGGTAAAATAATTTCAACTTATTATTGGACTAAAAGATGACCGCGCGCTCTAATTTTCATTTCGAGAAAATCGGACACATTGATGTTCAAGCGCAGCCCTAGGCTTCAATTAAATTGGAAAGACTCCAATTTTTTTTCCAAGGCTTCCAAATTTTAAGACAACCCTTAAGAGGGCCTAAAAAGAGACTATCATTTTTTTTCAAAATTTTCCGAGTAACTTTGGGCCTTTAAATTGGTCAAATAAAATTTATTTTGACTTTTAAAAATACCAAATAAATTCCCAAAATTCCAAAAGTTTTTGTGGAGAAAGCCTTTGTTGAGGGGAATAACTTTTATGTTTAAAACTTTTTCCCTAGGAGCCTATATTTTTTATAAAAATTTCGAAATTTCTGATTACAAATTGGTCTGCATATAGCAGATCAAACATGATCCTGCGACCAGGACCGCGCTAGACGGGAAAATCCGCCAGTGCTTCCCTACAGAGGATCAGCCGTGGATCCGCTGTGGGGGGGGGGGGGGGGGGGGGGCACAAAAGATGAGGCGGGAGGGGGGGGGGGAAGAGGTAATCATAGTCGTTCATCTCATTTCATGAGATGAACGGCGGTGATCTTCCCCTGCCGGAGAAGAAGGCGATGGCCCTCTGCCACCGCCGGTCGGCCACTGCCAGACGCCGGTGCCCCCCGATCGACCCGTCGGGGGCCGACGAGTCTTTGGGTGGTGGTCCGGCAGCCTGCCGCCGCCGGCCACCGCCTGAAATCATCAGCCCGAGAGCAGGGTGGTGGTGGCTCTGCTCCTAGCGCCACCGCGCCTCTCCGGTGCTTATTCCAGCTACGAAACCACCCCCAGCTGGCGCGCTGGGGGCAGGGCTCCTCTCCGGTGGTGGTCCGGCGACCTGTCTCCGTCGGCCACCGCCGGAGCAAAATAGAGCAAAATTCGGTTTTTCTCGGGTGCCGCCGGAGCGGCGATTTTCGGCAGCACCCTGGCCTTCCACCACCGGGAAATGGCATTCCCGGTGGACTAGGCCTTCCCCAATGCTTCCACTAGTGCTGGGAGGGGCTGGCTTCCTGCGGCCACCACCTGACCTGGAGCATGGGTCGGGTGGTGCCGGCGACGCTCCGGCCGCTGGAGGGCGCATGCAGCACATCAAAAGAATGAGGGAGGAGGGGAAGAGTTTCCATATGGTCTGGGGGAGTTTGCCAAGGCCCTGACCGAGTTGCCATTAGAGGTGGCTGGAAGCTTAGCTCGGGTTGGCTTTTCCCGACGAAGTAGGGCTCCGGTGAGGGCTACCTGGGTTGTTTTGGGTTGGTGAGGAAGAAAGTGGCATGACAAGGACTCTATAGGCTTGGGGACGGTGGCCATCCCTCCCCTAGCCGATGTGGGATAAATCCCCATGAGGGGAGGAGCTCTTCTCCTCCCCTTCACTTGGGCTGGTCAGGTGGCACCTTTAGGGTTGCCCCAGGTGGCAGCAAACCAGGGAAGAAGAGGTTGGCTTGGGCCTTGGTTCTTAGGGAGAGAAAAAGGGAAGGGGAAAGGGAGAACTTCAGCCTACCTTGGCCCATGACTCATTTCCCATCAAGCTGTTGGTTTGGAGGCCCAAGGAGTGAGGGGGGGGGGGTAGGGATTTAGTTCTTATAGAAGAGGAGGTGAGCACCTCTTTGGGAGAAAAATCCAAAAATTGGGTTTTTAGTGGGGTTGATCAAAGTCCACCGTAGGTGGGTCCCCCATGCTGGTCAAAGTCAAAGTGGGTCCAAGACATCGAGAGTTGGGTCAAAGTTGGGGTGTCGTGTCAGGATTTGTGTGTGCATGCTTTTCAGTGCACAATTATGCTCGATTTCACCACAGGTTGACCATTCACATTTGAAATTGACCGGGACAAACTCGATTGACTTCGTATTGACCATACGAGGCCAATGCCTCTGGCTGGGGTCGAATCGGAGTTCGTTTGCTAATTATCCAAAATATGTACGTCGCGGTGCGTTAAAATAGTCAAATTGCTGATATTCGTTGTTAGACTTCGGATTGTGACGCAACGAGTTCTAGTGAGTTCGTATTTACTATACGAAACCATAGGAAATGACATAACTTAAATAAAAGTTCTCTAGGTTATTATCCAAAAATCTCATTTTCGCGACGATTTACGAGGAATGACCATATTTACCATATTACATCAGAGTCTAGCAGAACGAGTTCCAATGCGTTCGTATCGATTACACGAAGCCATAGGAATTGACAGAACTCCATCATAGTGAAAGACTTTGTTTCAAGAGCCTAAACACCTAGAGGGGGGGGGGGGGTGAATAGGTTCTAATCTTTTTGATTTTAAGGCAAACAGATATTTGTAACTTCTTTTAGCACAGAATAATTCTATCTACAGAAATTAAATACAACACAGAAGACACCAGATCTATAGTGGTTCCCCAAGATATGGGTACATCCACTTTCCCCCTTCGCCTATCCAGCAGATAACTGGATTCAGCCAAACTTCCTTCCACTGGCTCGGATCCGCAGATCTTACAAACTCAGAACCCAAAATGGTTCTTACACCTCAGACTTTACACAAGTCCTACCTCAGATTCTTCCCTGAATCCTACCTCAGGCCTCAACCCTACCTCAGCCTTTATAAGTAGGCTTACAACTCAGACTTTCTACAAGTCCTACCTCAGGCACACTGCCCTACCTCAGCCTTTATAATTTTAGGCTTACAATCTCAGATCTAACAATAGATCCTACAAGAATTTGTGAGTAATAGGTATTTGAAAACTTCACCAGCTAGATTTCTCTGTTAATGTTGTCTTCTTGATCAGTTCTTGTATAGACTGATCCTTCTGATCTAACCTAACTTAGTTTTTCAAAGCTTCTTGATTAGGACAAATAAAGTGGATCTTCTCTTGAAGTTGAAGTTGATCTTCAGTCAGCTTCTTCCTTAAATTCAGATTGAACTCTGAATCTTTCTTGCAGAAAGGCCTTGATCTGTTAGAGTTCTTCTTTATGATCCAGAGATCTTTCTTTATTTTTGTGTCGTTTCCGATCTGGCTCTTATATAGAGCTTGCTCCATGGTTACCGGCTGATCCGGTTCATAACAGACTTCTGACAATTCTGAAAGTGTTGTCAGACTAGTTAGTTATGACAGCTGTCAAGTCACCAGTCACGTCACCAGGTTCTTCAATGTCTTTTCAACTCAGCATACAACACTCAGTAGACTGCTTCACATGTGTCGACACATATAGACTAAGTGTCGACACAAGTCTTCATGGTGTCGACACAAATACTCCAAGTGTCGACACAATCATACTTCTGCTTCTCGACACTGCTTTTTGTTGTATGTGTCTACACAAGTCCTGTGTGTTGACACAACAGCTTCTTGTCTCGACATTTCTATTGCAGACAGATGGCGTTGAGTGTTTGTCAAATGACGTTGAGTGTGTGTGTCGACACAAGTCCTGTGTGTCGACACAATTACTTCTGAACTCGACACAGCCTCTTGAGAGTTGGTGTGTCGACACAAGTCCTGTGTGTCGACACAATTGCTTCAGGTGTCGACATAGCTCCTGAGTGTCGACTCATCTTCTGTTTTAAGTGTCGACACAATTCTATTTTAAGTTGTCGACACAATTCTGGATGTCGACACAATTCTGGATGTCGACACAACTGCTTCTTTAGGTGTCGACATAGCTTTGAGTGTCGACACAAATTCTTTATAAGTGTCGACACATTTTGCCAGTGTGTCGACACAGCTTTCCTGAGTGTCGACATAGCAGCTGGGTGTCGACATAGCTTCTTCATAAGTGTCGACACATTTCGCCTGTGTGTCGACACAGCTTGCCTGAGTGTCGACACAATCTCCTTGAGTGTCGACACAGTTTCTTCACAAGTGTCGACACTTGTACTTAGAAAATTTTCCTTCAAATATTTAAACCTGCACAATTAAACTCAAACTTTTATCAAATACACATTGATGCATATCATTGACTAAGTTGTGACTTCTCCAAATCTAGTACACATTTTCCAATGTACCCAACACATAGTTTTCAAGATCTATATACCCTGCTTAGGGTTGTCTCTACCCGAGTGTAGGCCATGGGTAGAGGTTCAGGTTGCTTTTATTGGGCCCACTAGGGTTCTGCTGACCCAATAAAAGTCGGGATGTTACAATCCAATAAAAATAAAAGGATTTTTGTCACCAAAAATTTGCTCAAAGTAGGGGGAAAAAGAAAATAATATACTTTGGAAAACAGTTCCGGGTATTTTTCTCGGACGAGCACCTCTGGTTCCCATGTGTACTCTTCTCGTCCGTGATTTGACCACAATATCTTGATCATTGGAATGACCTTATTGCGTAGATTCTTTATTTTATGATCCACTGCTCGGACGAGTTCAAGTTGGACGAATCTATCAGATTGCAGTTACATTGGTGGGTTTGGTAGATGTTGCTCTGGTTGCCAGAGAACTCGCCTCAAGGATGAGACATGGAATACGTCGTGAAGATTTCCCAATTCTGGGGGCAGGGCTAGTCGATAGGCAACATGGCCAACACGCTCTATCACCTGATATGGGCTTAAGTAGCGGGGATCTAGTTTCTTTTGCTTCCTCAACCGAGAGACACCATGCATGAGCTTAATTTTCAAAAATACCATCTCTCTCACGCTAAACTCCACGGGTCGGTGTCACGCATAAAATATTTGGCCTGTCAGTTCTGTGCTTCCCGCATTCGCTCTTGTGTTAGTTGTATTGCTGCCGTTGTATCATCAATATAAGCCACTCCCAAGGCTTCTGGGTCCTCATCTTGAGCCCACGTTAGCAGAGTTCGACAACGTATCCCATACAATGCCTCGTATGGTGCCATCTTGATGCTAGCTTGATAGTTGTTATTATATGAAAACTCGACTAAAGGCAGCAACTATTCCCATGGCTCGTTGTGCTCTACTATGCAAAGTCGGAATAGATCCTCTATCGTCCGGTTTGTCCTTTCCGTCTGCCCATCTGTCTGAGGATGGAAGGCGGTGCTGAAGGCCAACTGGGTCCCCAAGTATGCCTACACCCGCCTCCACTCCTTGGATGTGAAACGTCCATCACGGTCCGACACAATGGACTTCGGTACTCCATGGAATCAGAATACCTATTCTATAAACATCCTGCCAGGATGTCAGCTCCGTCACCCTATCGGTTTGGAATAAACCGTGCCACCTTAATAAGCCGATCCACGACAACCCCTATATAGTCATTTCTGGTACGGGATCTGGGTAAGATGTGAACAAAATCCATGGAAATATCCTCGAATTTCCATTCTGGTATCGACAAGGGCTGCAGCAAGCCTCCTGGGTTGCGACACTCAGCTTTAACCCTCTACCAAGTCTGACACTGAGCCACGAAGTTGGTGACGTCTTTCTTCATTCCAGGCCAGTTAATAGTCTTGCGTAGATCGACATACATTTTAACCACACCAGGATGGAATATAGTACCTTGACTGGTGCGCCTCTTGGAGGATTTCATCTTGAATTCCCCCAGTAGAGGGGATAAATACACGGTGCTTGAATTGTAAGATCCCATCGTGTAGGTTAAACTCTTCTTGTGCTCCGCCTTGTAGGGACTGGATGATTGGAGCAACTTCCGGGTCGATCTTCTGAGCTTCTCGTATTTGATCCCGGATATCGCATTGGATTTCCATCTAATAAAGCTGTGCTTAGTATTCTTCCGGATCTCTACGAGTAATAAGAGTAACCTCTAGCTCCATCAAGGATTGGAAACAATCTTTTGGAATCTGCTCCATCCAGTTTCCGGCTGTTGAGGGCTGGCGGCTCAGTGCGTCAGCCACTATATTGGCCTTTCCGGGGTGGTACTGGAGAGCAAAGTCGTAATCATATAGAAATTCCAACTACCGACGCTGTCGGAGATTCAACTCTTTCTAGGTAAAGATGTATTTGAGGCTCTTATGGTCGGAGAAGATTTCACACCTTACCCCGTATAGGTAGTGCCTCCAAATTTTGAGGGCGAAGACGACGACGCCCAGCTCCAAGTCATGGGCTGCATAGTTCAACTCATGTGGCTTTAGCTTGAGAGAAGCATAAGCCACCACCTTACCATGCTGCATTAAGACAACTCCTAATCCCTTCAGAGATGCATCTGTATATATCTGAAATCCTTCTGTTCCTGAAGGGATCGTAAGGATCGGGGCAGAGGTTAGCTGTTTCTTTAGCTCCACGAACGCAGCTTCACATTCTGGCGTCCATCGGAACGTGACATCCTTCCTGGTGAGGGCGCTGAGGGGTAGCGCAATCTTAGAGAACCCTTCCACAAATTTTTGGTAGTAACCAGCGAGTTCGAGAAAACTTCGAATATCTATCGTCGACTTAAGCGGCAACCAGTTTTGAACCGCTTGGATTTTTTATTGGTCCACCGCCACACCATTTTTGTTGACGGTATGCCCCAAAAATCAAACTTCTTCTAACCAGAATTCGCACTTACTAAACATGGCTAAAAAAGAGTGTTCCCGAAGTTTAAGTAACACCATCCACAGATGTCTAGAATGATCGGCCTTGGTTTTTGAATAGATCAAGAAGTCGTCGATGAAGACAATTACGAAGAAATCTAGAAAGGGCTCGAACACCTTGTTCATTATAGCCATAAAGGCGGAAGGTGCATTAGTGAGCCCAAACGACATTACCATAAACTCGTATAGCCCATAACGAGAGTTAAAGGCAGTTTTGGGGATGTCTTCCTACCGAACCCGTAGCTGATAGTAACCAGATCTTAAGTCCATTTTAGAGAATATGAATGCTCCTTGGAGTTGATCGAACAACTCGTCGAACCTTGGGAGCGGATATGTATTTTGTATAGTAAGCTTGTTCAACTCCCTGTAGTCTATGCATAAGCGCATCGTCCCGTCCTTTTTCTTTACAAATAGCACGGGGGATCCCCAGGGCGAGGAACTTGGGAGGACAAATCCAGCATCTATCAATTCTTGAAGCTGGATCTTCAACTCAGCCAATTCCTTGGGGGCCATACGGTAAGGTGCTCGGGACACTGGCCGAGCTCCGGACACGAGCTCGATCTGGAAATCGACTTCTCGCTGTGGGGGAAATCCTGGGAGGGATTATGGAAATACATCTGGAAAATCTCATATTACCGACACCTCGACGAGTAATTGTTTCTTATTCTCCATTTCGAAGTAGATAAGAAATAATTCGTCTTTCTGCCAGACTGATCTCACAGTCTAGGCGGAAGTCAAAACAATACGAGAGACAGAGGGTATACCTGTCAGCGTAACGACCTGTCTGTCTAGGTTTTGAAGCTTAACCTCCCTGGTTGAACAGTTTATCTGGGCCTTATTCTCGGCCAGCCAGTCCATCCCCAATATGAGGTCGAATCCAGTTATTGCTAGGATCGTCACGTAAATTTCGAATTCCACATCTCGTATCACAGCCTGGAATGAGCATTTTTTCATAGACGTCATGTCTGATTCGTCTGGTAGATGAATCCGTATAGACAGTCCAAACGAGCAGACGACATTTTCTTAGATGTAATAAAGTCCTGAGATACAAAGGAGTGTGTTGCTCTAGTATCAAAGAGAGTTTTTGCGGGGTCTCTTTCTACCAGAAGTAGTCCTGAAGAAGTATATATATATATCTTTTAACAAAACATATAATTGATTTGGATATATACATGCGCAAAAGCTAATCCATAGGTAGTAATATCTGATGTATCTCTATCGCCTAAGATATATAATTATCACAACATCAGGTGCTGGTCCATGCTGGAGGTCTAAGACGTAAGCCTTCAAGGGTGCTGTGCGGCCCTGCTGGCCTCTCCTACCAGCTCTACCTCTGCATCCTCTATGGCCCTGTCCTCGTGCCTCCTGTCCTCCCTGAACATCTCCTAATCCTGGTCTTCCTGCCACTTGCGGGCAGAAGGCCCTCATATGTCCCGGCAGCTGACATAGGAAGCAGTTCCCACTACTAGAAAAATGGCATTTAGCAACGATTTTTTTTGCCACGGGGGAAAACCGTGGCTAATACTGAAGTATTAGCCACGGTTCCTATTCCGTGGCTAATAAGCTAGTATTAGCCATGGATGACTAATCCGTGGCAAATAACCCGACCTTTTGCCACGGTTTGCCTGTTTCGTGGCTAATAATCTAGTATTAGCCACGGAAGCCTAATCCGTGGCAAAAGGTTGGGTTTTTTAGTCCCACACCGCCAACAAAAAGCTCGATTTGGGGTTTATATAGCCCATTCAAAATTATTGTTTGAAATAAAATCGGCGCGACGGCGTCAGGGCGGACGGCGGCGGCGGCGGCCGAATATTTTTTTATGTTAGGTTAATTACAGACCCTTTAGACACGACAATTGAACCGTGGCAAATGAGAAACTTTTAGCCACGACAATTGAACCGTGGCTAATAACTTATTAGCCACGGATTCAGCATGGCTAATACTATTAGCCACACTCACATTGCCCACGCCCATTTGTCGTGGGTAGGCCGTGGCTAATAGTTATTAGCCACGGTTTTGGACTTTTAGCCACGAAAATCTGTCGTGGCTAAAAGTCTGTTTTTTAGTAGTGTCCCTACAATGGGAACGTCTCATCGGTCTATCGGCGTTGGCTGTGGTACTGGAGTTAGCCTTGGCTCCTGCTGCGGTGCTGGGGTGCTGGTGGGCGCCTATATGGTAGTCTGCGCTGTCTCTATCTGGGGTCTCTCTCCTATCCATGGGGAGCAGCTCCTCTATCTCGTCCCTGACCTCTAGGGACCTCAACCTGTCCTCAGAGCTGCTTGGCTACCATCCTCTGATCTAACTCTAACGTCGCAACTTGAGTCGCTATGGTGTGGAAGGTGGACTGAGAGATCATAATCACAGCCTTCCTCAGATCATCTCGCAAGCCTCGGTAAAAGCGAGCAGCTTTATCTCTGTTCGTGACTGCTAAGTTCCCAGCAAAACGTGCTAGATGGATGAACTCTCTCTCGTAATCTGACACTGTCCGGTCACCGTATCGGATGCGCAAGAACCTCTCCTGCATCGCAGCTCGGTCGGCGTCCGAGATGAAGTGCTCTAGAAAGGCCTTTGAGAACTCCCCCCATAGGATCGTGCTCAACGATCGTCCTCTGAACGTCGAGCGGCTGGCTGCTCTCCACCAGTCTCTAGCATATCCCTCTAACAAAGTCACTACTAGAGACACTGCGGCTACTATCGGGCACATCATTCCTACCAACAACTCTTCTACACGCTCGACCTACTCCTCTGCCTGTATGGAAGTCTCCGTGCCTCTAAAGGTAGGAGGCCTTAGCCCCCGGAAGGTCATCAACAAGTCAGTGGGTACCACCAACTACTGTGGTGGCTGTGCTAAAGCCGTCTGTAACGTCACTAAAATAGCTGTCAACTTCTGCCCCAAGTCTGTCTCAGCGAACAGTACAGCTGCAGGAGCAACCGCGTCTTGAGGTGGGGTGGTAGGGACATATCCTCTAGAGGAGGATCTCCCGTTAATGGACTTCGGTATCTGGAGAAGTAATAGGAAACAAGTGTCACTATTTTGCAAAAATAGGGGAAATTTGCAAAAGACTAACAAAAACGGAAACAAAGGTGCGTGGGTGTGCTATCACATAGTCCAGAATCCCTAAGCCTCTATACTAGGGTCTACCAGGCTTCCGCAGCATGGTTCGTCCTGAACCAAAGAACGAAGCGAGGGACGGAGGGATCCTGAGACTGCTCCACAAGGATGGATCGTGATCGCTCTAATCCATTTGTAAGACCCCCCCCAAACCTTTGCCCGGTCAAGCTGGAGGGGATCTTACGTGCTCAAGGCGTCCACCCAGTGCTCCCTAAGAGTGTCAACCCACACTATTAAACACTAGTTAACCGCCTTGCTCTGCTTGAATCACAACATTCACATCATGTACATCACAGAGTTTAGCAGATGCATTAACAGGAAGCCACTGCAAATATATATATCAATATATATTTAATAGAAATGCAAATGGCCGTAGCCACTATTTATACATGAAGCCCGTAGGCTATAGTAGTACCACAACTAGCAACTCCTCTCTCTCAACTCTGCTCGCTAGTACTCATGTCTCGAAACTCTAGAGACGATGGGGGTGCCTCTGCTCGGGTAGTCTTATCAGCTGGCGTATCGTCCTGCAACATCTGGTAACTACGGTGCTCCATCTCCTGTAAATGGTTATTAAGATAACTGTTAGTCACAGAGCTAAGTGGAATCAAGTCTCCTCCCCGGATCCATATCCCGGGTACGAGCGCACACATCCAACAAAATAAGATAGCCGAAGCAAGAGAGGGTTAACACATCATTTCATAAATGAGCTAGGAGCAATAAAAAATTATAGCATGAAATAACTGGACTAGCAGTAGTAATATTCATCAGTTATATTATAAGCTCTACTAGCTAGCAGCATAATTGGTATTCAAACCTAAACGAACTTCGCAGGCCTTCTCACAACCGCGCACACACCGCATGCATTCACAACTGCGCACACATCGCAGGCATTCACAACCGCACACACATCGCAGGCATTCACAACCACGCACACATCACAGGTATTCACAGCCGCACACAATACCCTATGTCGACATAGAATGGACCGCTTCTTTTCAAGCAGGGTAGCGAGCCCCGTAGGCCTCACAGATATGGTCGTCGGTGACAGTGACCAGTCCTTCCACTTCTGGGGTGATTATACTGCACAACCCAGGCCCTTACGTACATCACTGTGTACTCTTGGATGTGAGCAACATCCGACGATCAAACATTTTTGCCTACTAGCGGAGGAAACCCAACGAGGAAGAAAACGTAATGATCGATTACCCGTTATACTCATCTCCCTGTCGTCTTGAGTCGTCAAACTCCCCGCATCGGTATGAACGGTCTGCGGAAGTGACTGACCCACCACAATTTACCGCATGCAATTTATAGGCAATCAAAATAATCAATTTCACTAGCATGCACCAGGTCGGTAGCGGCTTGCCCTACTATGCTTTAAATAATCCGGGCAAACGACATACAGCTTGAATTTTGACAAGGCGCGTGAGAGCACTTTATTTGGGTCTAACTTAGGTGGAACATCTCAACTCATGTTATCCCCAACTAAGACTCAACCTATCAAATCACTGCCCGTTAGGGCAGGACCCGTGTTAAGAATCATAAACAACAGAACAAAGTGCGGTAATTAAAACTGCTGTTAGTATAAGCTACAAAATTGAAATGCTATAAAGAAATAGGACCAGTAGGACACTGGAGTAGTACTGAACTAAAAGTAAGTACTAAAAGGAACTGGACCAGTACGAGACTGGAATAATACTTAAAAGAAATGAACTGAACTGAAAGTAAGTAGCCAGGACCAGTACGTGACTGGAATGCTAAAAATAAAGTACTAAATTGAAATGAATAAATGAAATGGACCAGTACGAGACTAGAATAAAACATGAAGAAAACGGTTAGTAGTCCAATCACTCCATTCAGGAGGCTTCAGTTCTATCTCCGTTCTCAGGAGGCATGTTCAGTTCCATCTCCGTTCACAGGAGGCTTAGTTCAGTTCCATCTCCGTTCTCAAGAGGCTTAGTTTAGTTCAGTTCCATCTCCATTCTCAAGAGACTTAGTTCAGTTACATCTCCGTTCTCAGGAGGCTTAGTTTAGTTCCATCTCCATTCTCAGGAGGCTTAGTTTGGGTTTTACCCATTATTTAGGTCTGATAATAGTTCTGTTGCATCCTTTATTGTTGTGAGTTAATTAGACCGGGCGAATTTAAGGGTTATACCCTTTTTTATTCGTTGAGTTTGTCTGCTCGTATTTTCATTTTCTAAACTTGTCCGAGTTACTCGAGAGCTTTACAACGGATAAAGACGAGGCGCTCAGTATTTATACGAAACCTCAGAATACTCAGAGATTTGTGAAAGTCTTTGATTTCAAGGATAACTAAATCACCTAGGGGGTGAATAGGTTTCTTAGTCCTTAGTGATTATCTTATATTTTCCTTTGGTTGGTTGCTTTATTAATTGATTATATTCTACTTTCAAGACTTGCAACCTGCAATAAAACCACCACAAAGAAAACATGCAAAGCATACAAGATTTATTGTTGTTCCCCTAACAAGGGTACATCCACTTTCCCTCCCACCTATCCAACTATCTTGTTGGACTAGACACTTCTCCAAAAATCTGCTCCAAAGAGCTTACACCTCAGATCCCTCAGGATCTCTCAGTCTCATCCAAGACCTATAGCTCAGCCACAAGGGCCTACAACTCAGTGATCAGCTGATCACCTACCTTAGGCTGTTAAGCCCTACACTCAGGTTGGGAGGACAGCCCTACCTCAGATCCATAAGGGATCCTACACTCAGAGTGCTTTACTCTCCTACAGCTCAGGCAATATTACCCTACCTCAGGCTAGTGGCCCTACAACTCAGATCCAGTTAGATCCTATAAGATGGAGGTGGGTTGGTGAGTCTTGATTGGTCACAAGAGAAATTTCTCTGTGCCAATCTACCTTGACTGAGATAGACTCAGTCCAACTTTGACTCCAGGGATATATTTCCTGAGTCTACCTTTACTTGAACTGAGATATACTCAGTCCTAACTCCTTCACAGTACCAGGGATTTTCCTGCTGGAATTGTGAAGTGACTGCAGCAAAGCTAGCCGCTACTTGAGCTGAAGGAATCTCAGCTCAACTGCTTCACAACAACATGGATGATGAGACTTGTGCTGGAAGCAACTTGCAGATAACAAATCTGCTTCCACATTCTTTCCTGGGCTGAGGTGATTCAGCCCTGACTTTTTCTTCACAGCTCTAGCAGATGTTCTTTAGTGATGTGCTGCTAGATCTATGAAGAATCCTGCTGGTGCAGATGGAAAATAACACAAGCTGACTTTCTTTTCTTCTTTAGAGACTTTCTCTGTTCTTGTTGTAGTCGAAGATCAAGACAAACATCTAACTTGTTGAGCCTTTCGACCTCCAATCTTTTTGCTCTCTATTCTTCTCTTCACAGCAACAATGGCGATGAAGAAGAACTAACTTCAACAACTACCTTTTTCGTAAAAGGCTTCTCCTTTTATTGAATGCAATTCAACGACTCTTTTAGCAGTGGGCCCCATACATTTAATGCCAGCTGTATCCTTGCTTTAACGTCAAACTGTCGTACAGTAGGTCTGCGACGCCTTTTGTTATATACTGTAGCTTTGCCGCTAATAATTTGAATAAGGTTGACTTGTTGACTTACTAACGTCAGCACCTGTGGACTTAGTCAAAAATCTAGCTTCAGTAGAATAGGCGTTGAGTGAATGAGCTTCACTCAACACCAAAGTACTTAGATAGAATTCTAACTAGGTGTTGACAGCGTTTAGTAAGGAAGCCTCACTCAACGCTTTTTGCCTTAACCAATTTTACAGCCATTTCTGCATGTCTGGTGTTGAGAGCGTTGAGTGAGCACACCTCACTCAACGCCTTGTGCCTTAGCCTATGCATTCTGTAAATTAGGCATTGAGAGCGTTGAGTGAGCATACTTCACTCAATTCTTTTTGCCTTAGCCAATTTTCTGCGTCTGCAACATCTTAGGTGCTGAGAGCGTTGAGTTAGCATGGCTCACTCAACTCTGAACTCAGTTCGATGAATTCTAAACTCAGTTCGACTAACTCAGATTCTCAAACTCTGAGCTTAGTTCGACGAACGATGAGCTCAGCTCGACGAACGATGAGCTCAGCTCGACGAACGATGAGCTCATCTCGACGAACTCTGAACTCAGTTCGACGAACTCTGAACTCAGTTCGACTCACAGCTTTTTATTGTGTGGCGTTGAGGGAGTTGATTTCACTCAACGCCTATGGACTTAGCCTCTTTCTCAGCTTGCCACTGCTTTGGCTTTTACTGTATAGGCTTCACTCAACGCTATAAGTCATCTGGCGTTGAGTGAGTCATCTTCGCTCAACGCCTGTGGACTTAGACAGATTTCTGTCAGTCCACCACTTAGGTAAGTGTTTTACCTAACTTAGCCATTTAGGCTACCTGTCCCATCATTGTTACTAGGACAACCTGCAATCATTAAACTTGAGCACAAGTTAGATCATCACATATGTATACATTGTTCACTAGGACTTCTTCAAATCCAGGACATTGGGATCAATGGAATCAACAATCTCCCCATATTTGAAAAAGTCAAAACCTAGGACAATGTATACATTAACATACTTATGCTACATATACAAAAGATATTATCACAGCATACATCAAATGAATCATAATCATAGTAAATGATAAATTAGATGAATCGTGATCACAACAAATGATATGTCAGACAAATCATAATTATAGCAACTGATGTTCTATTTAACATATACTGAATTAATGTTTGTGCAATAAAAAAATGTCACATCCCTTAGCCCTATAAGCAGAACCTGAAACTTTTCAAGTTTCAGGTTCCCTTATTATAATCCCACTGGCCTTGGATTTCTTAGCAGGTTTGTCTTCTGACCCAGCTATCTTCTTTCCTTTTTTTCTGCATCATCAGTAGTCTTAGCTTTAGTTGTTTTATCCTTTTCAGCTTCAACTTCAACTTTTTCTTTCTGCCTTTGAAAGTAGCCATAAGGCTCGGGAAAGTACTTAGAAGGTTCAACAACATCCAGAGCAAGAAGGTTGGCATTTCAGTTTCTCCAGTAGATTCTTCTTTTTGTGTCCCTCTTCTCAATCTTGTCCCATTCCATTTTATTGTACCATTTTCCTCTATCTGATCTCTTATTCTTGACCTGGTCCCAAGCAAGAAGAATACTAGATGTGGACTCTGGGCTCTATTGCTCGAAGTCAGACATTTTCTCCATTTCTTCTCTGTATTTCCTCTTCCTCAGTCTGACTTCCTTTTCACTTTCAGTTGCAGTCATTTCTTTTATCTGTAGTGTCTAGTTTACAGTGGGGCTGAAGGAAGGCGTTTTAGCAATAGTGGACTTCACTCTCCACTTGCTTCCAGCACTATCACTTTCCTCTATATATAAACCATACTCCTGATTATCATGAGCAGGTTCTCTATTCAAAGTCTCTAGCACTTGAACATGCATCATTGGGATGCTATTGTACTGCACTGGCTCTAATCCTAATGAGCCTCTCACCACATTTGTTGCCCAGACCATGTTCTCAGTATTGGTTCTTATAGCCTTACTCTCCCCCTTTTGTACTTCTTCAATTATTTTAATGGTCTGGGAGGTGCAGACTTTGCTTCTTTCAGTTTCTAGATAATTGACTCCTGCAGTAACCTGATTCTTTACTTCCAACATATGATTATCCAGCAGCTTTGTGCAGGTGTCCATTTTGGTAAAGATTTCAGAATTCTGTTCATTCCTTAGAATTTTATCATTTTCATGAATGGTTACCATGTTCTTAGCCTGAATATTTTGATTTTCTATGATAATGACTATATTCTGTCTTGACACATCAAGCTTCTCCATGGTGTAGTTTACAGCTGGAGCAGCTCTCTTGAAGAATTTGACAGTTTCTCCCTTCAGTAGGTTTACTTCAAATCTTATAGATTTGATCTCTGTTGCCAGATCATTCCTGATATCTTTCAGGGCTTCATCTACATAATTTTCCAAACACCTCCTCTGCTCATCCAGTAACCCTTTCAGTTGGGCAAGGAACATTGGAGAAATCTGGTCCATACTTGCAGAAGTGCCTTCCTTATGATGTTCTTGAGTTTGTCTAACTTCTACTCTTTCTTCAGAATCAGCCATATCTGCTTTATTCTCTTTTTCAGAAGAATCAGTCTTCTTCTCTGACAAGGAGGAATCTATGTTATTAACTTCTATATGAGCAGGGAGATCAGACACACGCTCCCCCTAAATCTCTGTCATGCCTTTATTTGCATGCATGTCAGCAGCAGCACCAACACCATCTTTATAACCTGCATCAGTCTGTACTACTATTGGAGGGACCTGTAGTTGCTCCCCCACAAATAATGCTTCTTGCATTATCTCTTTTGTCAGTTGCTCCCCCTCAACTGGAGCATTCCTTTGCTCAGCACTTGGAATTTCCATGACTTTATCCAGTGGATGCTCATCTTCAGACATAACAGTCTCTTTATCTGAAGCTAGTTTGATCTCCTCCTCACTCTGAGGCTAGGAGCATCATCATCATCAGACATAAGCAGTTTCCTATCTACATCATCCAATCTGGAGGCATCTTCATCCATCCTTGCAGATATCCTGTCAATAGCTTCCATTGCCACTGTTTCAGCCAACTCAGCATCAGGCTCATCATCCTTAGGGACAATATATGACTCTGGTCTGCTCGCACGACTTAGATGCATAAGTTCAGAAGAGGCTGATACCTGAATGTTCACGTCCTTCCTGGACTCTTCTACAGAGGATGACAGTTCAGGGTTATGGGGTTCTTCCTCCTCAGATGAGCTGCTGGAGGAGCTGGGCTCAGAAGCATCAATCTTCTTTCCTTTCCTTTCTACATCTGATGGTCCATGGGGTTGAAGTACCCTGTCCCACCTCTCCAGCATCTTAATGTCCATTCTCCTCATGTGGTGTATTCTTGATCCGAGCTTTAAGTTTAATATTTCCGGGACAGTCTGTCGCAAAAATAGGGAAAGAATTCTTCCTAAGTTTGGTTCAGCAAGGCATTCCACTATCCTATCAAATACTACCCTGCCCCAGTCAGTTCTTTTGGTCAAAATGACTCTAGCCATAATCTCAAACATCTTCTTTGAAATCTTGTCATGGGACCCTGTTTTGCATAACAAAGCCTTTCCAATGACATCAGCGAGGAACTTTCCCTTTAGATTCAGTTCCTTTCTGAAAATGGAGCTGTAGGTGTGTTTAGACAATCCACACCATATTACTGCAAACTTTATGTCTTCTTGCGACAACTCATCTTCGTCATCAGTTGCGAAGAACTTTGTCAGTTTTAGGGCTTTGGCCAGCTTTCTTGGTGTTATCTTGACTCTTGTTCCACTTACAGTAGTCTTGATTTTCTCTCCTGTAGCATATCCCCTGACGTTGGAGAATAATTCCAGAACCTCCCGCTTCTAGAGTAAACAGGGTTCCAACATATGAATTCAAGGTCAGAAGTGCGGAGAAAATGAAGAATATATTGTACCTCTTCAGGAGCATCCTTAAATCCATTTCTAACCAATTTCGAACCTTCGAATAGGAAATCTTCTCCTTTGAGCGTCATTTCGCTGGAGAATTTGAGAAGGCTAGCGAGAACGGCTTTCCGTCGATTCAGCGAATACGGGCGGGAGATGGCAAGGAACAGTGCTTTTGCTTTATGCACAAGTTTTTCTATTTATAGTTGTTCTTAAGAGAAGGCGGAAAGCCACTATCCTTTTTTGTTGATCAATTTTGATCAATGACTGGGATTGAGTCCTGGATTTTATTCGCAGGTTGATTAATCAATTGATTTAGTTTAGTAGGTTTATTTTCCTCAACCTTTGACTTCTTGGTCTTAATTGATTGACCATTTCTTTAGTAATTGAATTTCCGTTGGCTCTTTTAGTAATATTAAATTTGCCTAGTCAGCAGGGGTTAAGATGAGCAACAATTCTTATTATAGTATGTGTTCTAGTTGAGTGCAATATGAACTAGTTTCAACATGTTCATGTCAATTTTGTGAGTCTTTGTGAAGTGTAATTTGAACTAAATTTAACATTCTCATGCTAATTTGAGGATGTTAAATCTAGTTACATCTAGTGGCATAGTGAATATGTGAGCCACCAAAATATTTATTGAGAAGTGTGGTTTAGATAAATGTTTCACATCTTCTCAGACATCTATTCCAATTACCTTATTTCTAACATGCAGAGTTTAAGAAATTGAGCAATTAATTAGTAGAATTAAAAGCTAGGTGAATTCCACTTATCTCTGCTCTGTAGGCTTGAAGCACATACTGGATTCACAGTCTCTGAGCACACCAGCAACCTTACTCCTGATCTTTATCCTTTGATGTGCATCTGACTTTGTTTGGCTAGCACCCCCTTACCAGTTGCACATGTCTTGGACATCTTGTGCAAGATGATTAGTTGAATCATTCCTTGTACCAAGACTTAGGTCTGGTACACCTCTGTCCAATGACCATAATTGGGCATGGCCACTTAGATTATCCTGCAAGACAAGATTTACCTTACCTTAGGAACCCAAGCTGACTTAGGTCCAAGGTTTCTGTTAGCATAAGAATGCATATATATACCAACAGGAGTCCTGTCACGAAGACATAGCCTTGCATTTGGCACACAGGGGTTGTGCCAACAATCTATGGCAAAGTGACCTACTTTGCCACAACACCAACATTCATGGATATTGTATCTCCTTTTCTGAACACACTTTGAAGTGCGCACGCAACATCTGGCCGTCTGTTCAGTGAGGAGAACTGTGACCTTCTTATTTCTTTCAGCAAGAGCTTGACCAAAAGTGAGTCTGTCAATAGAGGAACTTGGCTTACTCTGAACATCATTAGTAACAGCCTTCTTTGTAGATGACAAGTTCTTAATGGATTCAGGAAAAACTAAGGTAGCCACACTAACTGGCTTACCTTTGGTTTGAGTTCTTGCTGAAAAAACTTTAGAGTAGGCAATAGCCATATCCTTGAATGAGGGGGCTGGGGCACCAAATACAAAAGGTCCAGGTTGGGCCTTTTGGACTTCTACATGGGGAGCCTTTTGTGCACTCAATCCCATGACCTCTCTTCTTCTATTGTAGGGTGCTTTTGTAACCTTACAAGGAAGATTCCCACACCTCTAGTGACCACACTTACATTCTTGGTCATGCCTGTTGGATGGGAGAATTACCTTGTGAGAGATAGACTGAGGCCTGACAGGAGCTTGGCCTCTCCTCTGAGATTGGATAACTTTAGAGATCCACTCAGATTAAGTTTTTCTCTTGATAGCATTTATCCTTGAGAAATTGGCCACAACCCTCTTCTCCCTTTCAAGTTTCTCTTCAAGATCCTTCATGATAGAGTCCTTATATTTGATGGACTCAACATGGATATCTACCATGATCTTCAGATGAGCTACTTCCCTCTCTTTCAGATATAGCAAGGATGAAGTCTCATCTTTCTGGGAAGCAGCCAACTGTAGGGAGGCAATTTCCTCTGCTTGTTCCTTAACAAGCATCTTGCTTTTCTTGAAAGCTTTCAGAAGAGAAAAATGATTTTCAATCAATTGATTGATATCATCTTCTGACAGAGGACTCTCATCATCACTTGATGAGGATGCATCAGAGTCTGTGCATGATTCATATCCAGACTCTGAGGATGAGCTAGATGGGAAATAAACCTCATTTTGTCCAGGCTTATCCTGGCAGGATTCTTTTTCTGATGCAGCTGTCGGCTCATAGCCTCTGCATTCTCCATCCTCAGCTTCATCCGCCTCCGATTCACTATCTGAATGTGTCAGAGGGGCCCTAATCTTTGTTCTAGTGTCTGAGTGCACTTTGTCTTCTACAAGAGCTGCCAACAGTCCAATGTTGTTCATGTATTTTCTGCAGGCTTGGAGCTCCATTGATCTCCACACTTTATTGTTCACTTTTAAACACATAAGTTTATAACTTTTTAGCTATCCTTTGAGGTATACTCAGACTGTTAGGTCCTTTTTGAGTAACCTCCCTCTGATACCACTTAAAAGTCTTTGATTTCAAGGATAACTAAATCACTTAGATGGATGGGTGAATAGGCTTCTTAGTCCTTAGTGATTATCTTATATTTTCCTTTGGTTGGTTGCTTTTTTAGTTGCTTATATTCTGCTTTCAAGACTTGCAACCTGCAATAAAACCACACAAAGAAAACACACAAAGCACACAAGATTTATAGTGGTTCCCCTAACAAGGGTACATCCACTTTCCCTCCCACCTATCTAACTATCTTATTGGACTAGACACTTCTCCAAAACTCTGCTCCAAAGAGCTTACACCTCAGATCCCTCAGGATCTCTCAGTCTCCTCCAAGACCTATAGCTCAGCCACAAGGGCCTATAACTCAGTGATCAGCTGATCACCTACCTCAGGCTTTTAAGCCCTACACTCAGGCTGGGAGGACAACCCTACCTCAGATCCACAAGGGATCATACACTCAGAGAGCTTTACTCTCCTACAGCTCAGGCAATATTGCCCTACCTCAGGCCAATGACCCTACAACTCAGATCCAGATGGATCCTACAAGATGGAGGTGGGTTGGTGAGTCTTGATTGGACACAAGATAAATTTCTCTATGCAAATATACCTTGACTGAGATAGACTCAGTCCAACTTTGACTCCAGGGATATATTCCCTGAGTCTACCTTTACTTGAACTGAGATATACTCAGTCCTTACTCCTTCTTCACAATACTAGGAATTTTCCTGCTGGAACTGTGAAGTGACTGCAACAAAGCTAGCTGCTACCTGAGCTGAAGGAATCTAAGCTCAACTGCTTCACAACAATAAGGATGATGAGACTTGTGCTGGAAGCAACTTGTAGATAACAGATCTGCTTCCACATTCTTTCCCGGGCTGAGGTGATTCATCCCTTATATTTTCTTCACAGCCTCTAGTAGATGTTCTTTAGTGATGTGCTGCTAGATCTGTGAAGAATCCTGCTGGTGCAGATGGAAAATAACACCAGCTGACTTTCTTTTCTTCTTCAGAGACTTTCTCTGTTCTTGCTGTAGTCGAAGATCAAGACAAACATCTAACTCGTTGAGTCTTTCGACCTCCAGTCTTTTTTGCTCTCTATTCTTCTCTTCATAGCAACAATGACGATGAAGAAGAACTAACTTCAACAACTACCTTTTTCGTAAAAGGCTTCTCCTTTTATTGAATGCAATTCAACGACTCTTTTAGTAGTGGAGGTCGAAAGACTTGGAAATGGCTGTGTTGACACCTCAGTGAATTTGTGTCGACACCGGGAGGCAGTGTCGACACACAGGAATAGTCAGTCGACATCAACTGTGTCGACACCGGGAGGCTGTGTCGACACACAGAAGCAGAGTCGACATCAATTGTGTCGACACATAGAGGCAGTGTCGACACACAAATTCTGTGTCTACAACAACTGTGTCGACACACAGGACTTGTGTCGACACACAGCTGAGTCTAGACCAAGTTGATTGCTGATGAATGGTGAAGTGTTTGTGTCGACACACCTAATTAGTGTCGACACATTCTCAAGTTGCAGTGTCATGAAGCTGTGTCGACATCAAGGCAGCTATGTCGACAACACCAAAGTCAGTGTCGACACTTAAGTCACTTATGTCAACACATATTGACAGACTGTCTCGACACTTTCTGACAGTCAATCTTGACGCTTTGCTGACAAAGACGAAGGTTCAAGATTTGTTTGAAGACTTGACAGCTGTGAGTTACAACAAGTTTACTGAAGCTGTCAGACTTGTCAGAAGTTAGTTAGAAACTGGATCAGCTGGTTACCATGGATGAAGTCTATAAATAGATGGATTCAGAAGAAGAAATGAGAAATTATTGACACAACTAACTCAACTATTGTGAGAGTGATCTCTGATCAAGAAAGTACAAGTCACAAAGAAGAAGATCTTCGTGAGGAGATCTAAGAAGACGTTCTGAAATAGTTTTCTATTCAGATTCTGTCTAAGTTGAATTCAATCAAGAATTCAGAAGTTTCTTCAAGAGGTTTTGATAGAGAGAGATCCAGCTATTTGAAGTCAAGCCGGAGACAACCGCTGGTCTCACAAGAAGCAGATGCTGAACTAATCTGTCAAGAAGATTCAGATATATTTCTGGAGTCTAAGCAGGAAGCTGCCAGTCAGTTATATTCAAATGAAATCAACCCAACTAAGTTCAGATTCAAGTAGCTTTGAAGAAAGCTAAGATCAAGTTGATTTCAGCCATCAGCCTCTTCAAGAAGCTGATCAAGAAAGTTCTTATCCCTTCTCTCTCAACAGGGGTAAGAGATTACAAAATTCCTTATCAAATTCTGTAGGATCTATTTATATATCTGAGTTGTAAGCCTATTTTATAAAGGCTGAGTGTAAGAGATTTATTCTCTGAGTGGTAGGGTTGTTTATGCCTGAGTTGTAGGAGAAGGTATTCTCTGAGTTATACGCCTTATGACAAGGCTGAGGTAGGGCTTGTTAGCCTGAGTTGTAGGAATGTGGAGACATTCTGAGTTGTAGGAATCCTTCTGGATTCTGAGCTAAAGGAAGAAGTTAGGCCGAATTAGCATACTGCTAAATAGGTGAAGGGGGAAAGTGGATGTACCCAAACCTTGGGGAACCACTATAAAACTGTGTGCAATCTGTGATGTGTGTATGATTGTGATTGTTGTGCTGTGTTAGCTGTAGAAATATCTGATTTACTCAAAAAACTGTAGTTATTTTCTGCCTTAAGTTAAATCAAGGAAAAGTACCTATTCACCCCCCTCCCTCTATGTGTTTAGGTAGTCTTGCAAGTAAAACTATCAAGTGGTATCAGAGGGAGGTTACTCAAAGAAGGACTTAACAGTCTGAGTTAGATCCCTAAGGCAGAATCAAGAATCAAGAAAATGGGTTCTGGAGAGAATCACAATGAACTAGGGTAAATGAAATTACCCATCTGTAGAAAATAGATTTTTGAAATCTGGAAAGAAAGGGTTAGATTGTTTATGGAGGCCTCTGACCCAAGGATATATATCACAGTAAAAGAAGGTCCATATATCCCTATGCATGTGTCTGTTTTAGATGCAAATCAAAGAACCCCTAAGGATTTTTCTGAAATGACTAAGTATGAGATTATACTGGCAACTATGGATAAAAGAGCTCAGAATATCATAGTGAGTGCCATAGATGATTCTACTTTCCAAAATTTGATTCACTGCAGAACCTCCAAGGAAATGTGAGACACTTTGATTGTCTACATGGAGGGTTCTGAAGAAGTTAGACAAGACAGAAAATCTATGCTCAATCAAGAATATGAAAGTTTCAGACAAGGGAAGTCTGATAGCATATCTGAATGTTACAAAAAATTCTACAGGATAGTGAATGAACTGATGTCCTATGGAAGGGTCTTCAGTACATATGAGCTGAATGACAGATTCCTAAGATCCTTGACAAAGGATTGGGATACCAAGATTTGTGAAATTAGAGAAGTGGCCAAACTAGCAGACATTTCTCCTCCAACCTTATTTGGAAAGTTACTATCATATGAAATGCAACTAATGGCTAGGAAGGGGGAAGAAAGAAATACAAAAGGAGAGCATAGAGAAAAGTCAGTGGCCTTCAAGGTTGAAGCCACTAGAAAGAGCAGGAGGATGTCTCCATCACCTCCTAAGGAAGTTGCAGAAGTTATCTCAGAGAATTCAGACAATCAGAACTCAGATAGCAGTGATTCAGATGCAGATTTTGCTGCCTTTATAAGGCAGTTTCAGAGGTTCTTGAAAAAAAGCAGTGGAAGTCAAGGCCCTCCACATCACAGCCAGTTGATGACTACTATCAAAAGAGAAAATCATCAAGAAAGGAAATGAGCAAGTCTAAGCCCAGCAAAGCTACAACATCAAAAATTGTTTGTTATTGCTGGAATAGGCCTGGGCATGTGGTGGCTGAGTGTCCAGAAAAGAGGAAGGAGTCAGCAGACAAAACGAAGACTCAACAAAAGGGTAAGAAGGAGAAATCCTTTGTTGCTAAGAAGGAGAAGAGTCTTATAGATCAATCCTCCTCAGAGTCAGAATCTGAAGCTGAAGCATACATTGGACTGTATGCAGCTAGTGAAGAAGAGGAGTTTATGCAATTAATGGACTCCATCTGTAACGACCCCATCCGTTAAATGACGTATAGTAGAAGGTCCGGCCGGGGCCCCACACTATATGCCACAAACAGACGGTGAGGTCACAGGATAATACCAAACCAAATACGAATCCTAACTCAGAGCATTCTAGCGGAAGCTTTAAGTTACAACTTTGAACTCTAAACAGGAATGTCCAATATATAAACCACCTTTATATATCACCACGGAATGTACAAAAATACAAGAGTTTGGCCTTAAGGCCTTACAGTTCCTCTTACATACAACATGTTTTACAAACCTCGGCGCGCAGGCCGGCCATACATGAGTAAAAGAGAAAACAAAACAAAGCCTAGCCTTCAAGGGCTAGCCGCAGCAGCAGCAGCAACAGCAGTAGGGCTTCAGCCCATCACTTACCACTTGGCTCTCCAGCACCTGCACGGGAACAATCCACCCAACCGGTGGCAAACAATGCAACGGTCAGCTTTCAGCTGACCCAATTATAACAATCCTACCCCTTTCTCGGGGCATGAGCATTCTTTCCCTGCAAGCATGGCATCATCAAATAGCAACTATGTGCGCGCAGGCACATTCAAGCCATCACAACCATCGGCCACACGGCCCGACGGTCCGTGCACTCAGGGCACATTCTTGGTGTACCGGAATACCAGGGTCAACACCACCGTCTACACGGTATTTGAGCATTTTAGTCTTTCCGGCGCGCGGGCCTAAGACTCTCATTAGGCGCTCCAACAAAACCTATAACCAGGCTTCCAAGTCGGACGGACCTAACGCAGGTACGGATCAGCCACCCCCCGTTGCTCAAGTCGCCGTGCCACCTCGAATACGGAAGTATCCATGGCTATTTATAGGCGCGGGTCGGTTTCACCTTTCCTGTTCGGCAATCTGCCTTTTCATCGAGTTGCAGCCCAACGGCTCAACCACTCACAAAGTGGCAACACACGGCCACAAGAGTTGCATCCAACCCTCTTCATTTCCTGGACATCGTCCAGTACTTCCTGCCGCACCAAGCAACAGGTAGGAACAAGGCATCACAAGCCATAATCACGGAGCCTTCTCCGATATGCAAACAAGCATCACCAATCCAGAACGTATCCAGATGGGCTTCACACAGCATGCCTAGAGCCGTACTCCAATTCCGGCCTCTAACAAGGGGGACTTCACATATCTACCCCAAGGGACACCACAACCCACCGCACACTCGCGGGGAAGGGTTTTCCCTATGCAATGCAGAAAAGAAGGACTTCACATGTCCAAGGAGGGAGATCGTTACCCTTGTCGATCTCTTCGGTGCCATCGAAAACTAGCCGGTGAGAAAGAACCGCAGTAGCCTTGCCTTCACAACGCCGGCTTCGGATCACGAATCGGACCACGGGAGCTCCACCGGTGGCTTGCTCTCCTCCTCCTTCTTTCTCTCTTCCTCTCTCTTTCTCTCTTCCTTAAGGACAAATGAAGAATGAATCTTCATCCTTCCTTCACGTAATAAACCAGCCAGGAAACCACCTTGGCCCTTGGATCAAAAGAGAGAAAACTGAACGGCCAAGATTTTCTCAAAAAACCAATTTTTGGCCGACACGGCCTGTGACACGCCCGTGTCACAGGCCGTGTACCCTTTAAGCGGCACACACAGTTTGAACCGACTGAACAACACGGGCATCGACACGCCCGTGTCGAACCTGACACGCCCGTGTCATTCTTGAGACACGCCCGTGTCTCCTGTTACACGGTACTCACTGATTTCCAAACCCAGTACACGGGTCGGAACACGGCAGCTGACACGCCCGTGTCCAGCCTGACACGCCCGTGTTCAAGGCCGTGTTCAAGGCCGTGTCCGGCTCTGACTTGAATAGGCCAATTTCGAAAAATAATTCGAACACGCCCTGGGACACGCCCGTGTCCCAGGCCGTGTACACCCGACACGCCCTGGGACACGCCCGTGTCCCAGGCCGTGTAACCTGACCTGCACCTCAAAATCATCTTGAGTCTTTTTGGGGCCTTTTTGGGGTGTTATAACCCTCCCCCCCTTAACAAAATTTCGTCCCGAAATTTGCACGGTAAGGAAACAAAAACCAGCAATGCTATAACTCTGTTATAACAAAAAGTACACGGTCTACAGTTTATACAAATAACTCGGGAAACTCAGCTCGCATGGTCTGCTCTCGCTCCCATGTTAGCTCTTCACGGCCACAATTGTCCCACCGGACCTTGACCATCCCGATCACTTTGTTCCGCAACTGTTTCTCGGCTCGATCCTCGATCCAAATGGGTCTAACTCTCGTCGTTAGCCCATACTCGACCGGTACCCGATCATTCTCCACCACTTGAGCTGGATCCTTCACCGCCTTACGAAGGACTGAGATGTGAAACACATCATGTAATCCACCCAAGTCCGCTGAAAGTGCTAGTCGATAAGCAGCTTCCCCAACTCGCTCCACCACCTCAAACGGACCAAGATACCTCGGACTTAGCTTTTTCAAACGCCGAATCCTGGACACACCTTTGAAGGGTTTGATCTTCAAATATACCCAATCACCCACCGCGAACTCCACGTTCCGGTGTTTGGCATTGTAGTACTTTGCTTGACGATCTTGGGCTATCAATAGCCTCTCCCGAATAGAGCGTATGAGCGAAGTAGCTTCTTCGACTTCCTTTTTCCCATTCAGCTTAGATTCGCCTGCTTCTGCCCAAGCTAACGGTGTACGGCATTTCCGACCATACAACGCTTCAAATGGTGCCATACCAATACTCGCTTGGTAGCTATTATTATAGGCAAATTCGACGAGAAATATATAATCTTCCCATCTCTTACCAAAGTCTAGCGCGCACATGCGGAGCATATCCTCCATCGTCCTGTTGGTTCGTTCAGTCTGGCCATCCGTTTGGGGATGAAAGGCCATACTAAACGCTAACTTTGTACCCAACATTTGATGAACGAGCCGCCAATCATTCGATGTGAACCGCCCATCACGGTCACTAACGATGCTCCGAGGAACACCGTGCAGTCGAACAACCTGCTCCACATAAAGCTTGGCCAAGGCTTCCACTGAATCGTTTCTTCTGTTTGGAAGGAAGTGCGCCACTTTCGTCAACCGGTCCACAATCACCCAGATTGAATCATGACCGCGTTGAGATCGCGGCAACCCGTGCACGAAATCCATCGAAATATCATCGAACTTCCACTCCGGAATAGGTAACGACTTCAGGAAACCGCCAGGCTTCTGGCATTCTGCTTTCACCAACGCACAGGTAGTGCATTCAGCCACATAACGTGCGACATCTTTCTTTAGTCCGGGCCACCAGAACAGCTTTTTCAGATCTCTGTACATCTTTGTGCTCCCTGGGTGAACTGAGTACTTTGCAAAGTGAGCCTCGTACATCAACTCTTCCCTCAATTTACCCACACTTGGGACGCACACTCGACCATTTCTTCGTAACAAACCGTTATCCCAAGAGAATTGGTCCTCCGGCCCATCTTTAGCATAGCGCTGGAGACTTTCATCAAGCTCCGTTGCTCGCCGAACTCTGTCCGTAAGGTCATACTGCACCTCCGTCCAGTTCAAGCATGCATCGGTTGACGCACCCTTGTCAACGCAAGATATCTCCAATGCTTCCAATTCCTGGATCAAACGCTGATCATGCCTCTGCAACCAGCTTGCCCGTACCGGAGTCTTCCGACTCAAAGCATCAGCGACCACATTTCCCTTCCCGGGGGTATAGTGAATCTCGAATGTGTAGTCCCCAAGGAACTCCATCCATCTTCTTTGTCGCATATTCAGATCCTTCTGATCCAACAAATACTTTAGGCTCTTGTGATCCGTATAGATATCCACCTTCACGCCATATAGATAGTGCCGCCATAACTTGAGCGCAAAGATTACCGCCGCCAGCTCCAAATCATGGACGGGGTAATTCCGCTCATGCACTTTCAACTGACGCGAGCCATAAGCAATCACTTTACCAAACTGTAGAAGAACGCAGCCTAAGCCGCTCCCAGATGCATCACTATAGATCTCATACCCATCGGTACCACATGGCGATGTCAACACAGGCGCCGTGGTCAAACGACTCTTCAAGTCTTCAAAAGCTCGCGCGCACTCCGGCGTCCAAATGAACTTTTGATCTTTTCTCGTCAGCGTGGTCAGAGGTAAAGCAATCCGTGAGAAGTTTTCCACAAACCGTCTATAGTAGCCCGCAAGTCCAAGGAAGCTCCTGACCTCGGCCACTGAAGACATCACTGGCCAATCTCGGATGGCACTTATCTTCAACGGATCCACCGCGATACCCTCTCCGCTTACCACATGGCCTAAAAAGGCTACTGAAGAGAGCCAGAACTCACACTTTGAGAACTTGGCAAAAAGATTATTCCTCCGCAGGGTATGCAAGACCAACCGCAAATGGTTTGCGTGATCCTCTTCCGACTGAGAGTATACTAAGATGTCATCGATAAACACAATAACAAACAAATCCAAGTACTCTCAGAACGTTCGATGCATTAGGTCCATAAATACCGAAGGCGCATTACATAGGCCAAACGGCATTACCGTGAACTCATAATGACCGTAGCGTGTTCCAAACGCCGTCTTGGGAATGTCACCTTCCCGAATCCTTAGCTGATAATATCCCGATTTCAAATCCAACTTGGAATAGACCGTTGATCCTGCCAGCTGATCAAAGAGGTCATCAATCCGCGGGATCGGATATTTGTTTTTCTCCGTCAGCTTATTCAACTCGCGGTAGTCAATACACAACCGTAAGCTACCGTCTTTCTTTTTCACAAAGAGAACAGGCGCGCTCCAAGGTGACATACTTGGGCGTATATATCCCTGCTCCAACAACTCTTGCAATTGGACTTTCAACTCAGCCATCTCTTTTGGCGCGACGCGATATGGAGAGCGGGCCACAGGTTTCGCACCTGGCACCAACTCAATAGAGAAGTCAATCTCCCGCTGGGGTGGTAACCCAGGAAGATCTTTAGGAAACACGTCGGCAAACTCTGACACAACTGGCACTTCACCGACACTGGCCTTTGGCTCAACAGCCTGAATTAGCGTGAAGAATAACTCCGCGCCCTTCCGAACAGCATTGACGACTTGGAGTGCAGACAACAACGTTCCGCCAACTCCTCGCATACCAGCGAACTTCGTCACAAGCCCGGTATTCTGGCCCAGTGTAATCTCCTTGGAGTTGCAATCAATAAAGGCACGCTGCTCCGAGAGCCAGTCCATACCAAAGATCACATCAAACTCCGCTAACGGTAGCACAGCTGCACTCAAACCGAAATCCCGACTTCCTATTTGCACATCCACATCGCAAGCCCTATCCGCAAGCATTATACAGCCATTCGGCAATAGCACCCTTGTACTATCCACCGTCACATGACTTGGTACCCCAATTCGAGATACGAAATCCTCAGACAGAAAAGAATGCGAAGCACCCGTATCAAACAGGGCTCTCGCTAAATTATTCCGAATTAGGACAAAGCCTGCAGCACATACATCATGCACAATCTAAACATAACCAAAACCAAAAGCACCAGCAAGCAAACTAAATCAACTCGTACCTGTGACGACGTCACTTTGCTTAATCGCTTCCTGTTGGCCAAGTTGATAGATTCGGGGCTGCGCCTGAGATGCAGAGGAATCAACCACCGCTTTGCCCTTCTCAGCATACGACGCACCCGTCTTCTTTTCCCCTTTGGGCTGCACAACCCGACAGTCACGAGCAATATGCCCCACCCGGCCACAGTTATAGCATGTACGAGCATCCGGCCTTGATGTCGCTCCCGACACAACGGTCGTAGTCACTTGCTCAGATGGTTTGGACCTCTTACCCCCTTTCTTCTGGTAAAACGACTTGCTCGGGCGAGGTGCTTGAAACTCTGGCTTCGACCCAACCAAGCCCTTGTTCCCTTGCACTCGCCTCATGTCCTTCTCCAACGCGCACGCAGTATCAACCAACGCCTGAAACCCTTGGCTCACAGAACTCGAAAGCAGGAATCGCAACTCATCCCGCAATCCTTCATAGAACCGATTCGTTTTCCTTTGGTCATCCGCGAAGATTGTACCCGCATATCGTCCCAACCTGGTAAACTCATGCAAGTAGATATCCACACTATCTTCCCCTTGCTTTAACCGTTGGAACTCATTTTCCATAGCAATGCGTTGCGCCGCTGGGACATGTTTCGCCAGAAATAATCGAGAGAACTCCTCAATCGACACTTGTGTTAATTGCCTGCCCGCCAAATGGTGTAGCTCAACCTCGTCCCACCACAACCGCGCCTCCCCTTCAAGCATGAAGGTGGCGAAGGTGACCTTTAGAGTTTCCTCCGCCCTGATCGCTGTCATTATCCGCTTGACACGCGATAACCAATCTTCCGCCTGCGTTGGGGATCCCATTCCCGCAAACGTAGGAGGACTGAAGCTCATGAATTGCTTCAACTGTCGGTCAGCTGCTCGTGGATCTACAGCCTCAACCGGCTCGAGTCTTACATCAACACGAACTGGCACTACCGCCGGCTGCGCTTGCCCGGTCGGCTGAATCATGGCAAATAGCGCCTCAGCCACTAAACGAACAGTTTCCGCAGATGGAGGAGGTGTTGGCACCTCAGCTGGTGCCGCACTCTCATCAGAGCGCTGGGGCTCAGACTGCCCAGCACCACTACGTGTCACCTATAGGTGGACAAGACACACATTAGCGAACGTATGCAAGCAAAACAACACAAAAAGGAACGCGCAGATTCCTCAAACAAGATTTTGTACATTCCTTAATGGACATTCCAGAGTTCATTAGCGTTACAGCAGGTCGCACAAACACGTGCTCGCCACCACACAAAAGAATTCGACCACGAATTCGAAAGAGGAAGAACGACAAAAGCTGATACCAAAATGTAACGACCCCATCCGTTAAATGACCTATAGTAGAAGGTCCGGCCGGGGCCCCACACTATATGCCACAAACAGACGGTGAGGTCACAGGATAATACCAAACCAAATACGAATCCTAACTCAGAGCATTCTAGCGGAAGCTTTAAGTTACAACTTTGAACTCTAAACAGGAATGTCCAATATATAAACCACCTTTATATATCACCACGGAATGTACACAAATACAAGAGTTTGGCCTTAAGGCCTTACAGTTCCTCTTACATACAACATGTTTTACAAACCTCGGCGCGCAGGCCGGCCATACATGAGTAAAAGAGAAAACAAAACAAAGCCTAGCCTTCAAGGGCTAGCCGCAGCAACAGCAGTAGGGCTTCAGCCCATCACTTACCACTTGGCTCTCCAGCACCTGCACGGGAACAATCCACCCAACCGGTGGCAAACAATGCAACGGTCAGCTTTCAGCTGACCCAATTATAATAATCCTACCCCTTTCTCGGGGCATGAGCATTCTTTCCCTGCAAGCATGGCATCATCAAATAGCAACTATGTGCGCGCAGGCACATTCAAGCCATCACAACCATCGGCCACACGGCCCGACGGTCCGTGCACTCAGGGCACATTCTTGGTGTACCGGAATACCAGGGTCAACACCACCGTCTACACGGTATTTGAGCATTTTAGTCTTTCCGGCGCGCGGGCCTAAGACTCTCATTAGGCGCTCCAACAAAACCTATAACCAGGCTTCCAAGTCGGACGGACCTAACGCAGGTACGGATCAGCCACCCCCCGTTGCTCAAGTCTCCATGCCACCTCGAATACGGAAGTATCCATGGCTATTTATAGGCGCGGGTCGGTTTCACCTTTCCTGTTCGGCAATCTGCCTTTTCATCGAGTTACATCCCAACGGCTCAACCACTCACAAAGTGGCAACACACGGCCACAAGAGTTGCATCCAACCCTCTTCATTTCCTGGACATCGTCCAGTACTTCCTGCCGCACCAAGCAACAGGTAGGAACAAGGCATCACAAGCCATAATCACGGAGCCTTCTCCGATATGCAAACAAGCATCACCAATCCAGAACGTATCCAGATGGGCTTCACACAGCATTCCTAGAGCCGTACTCCAATTCCGGCCTCTAACAAGGGGGACTTCACATATCTACCCCAAGGGACACCACAACCCACCGCACACTCGCGGGGAAGGGTTTTCCCTATGCAATGCAGAAAAGAAGGATTTCACATGTCCAAGGAGGGAGATCGATACCCTTGTCGATCTCTTCGGTGCCATCGAAAACTAGCCGGTGAGAAAGAACGCAGCAGCCTTGCCTTCACAACGCCGGCTTCGGATCACGAATCGGACCACGGGAGCTCCGCCGGTGGCTTGCTCTCCTCCTCCTTCTTTCTCTCTTCCTCTCTCTTTCTCTCTTCCTTAAGGACAAATGAAGAATGAATCTTCATCCTTCCTTCACGTAATAAACCAGCCAGGAAACCACCTTGGCCCTTGGATCAAAAGAGAGAAAACTGAACGGCCAAGATTTTCTCAAAAAACCAATTTTTGGCCGACACGGCCTGTGACACGCCCGTGTCACAGGCCGTGTACCCTTTAAGCGGCACACACAGTTTGAACCGACTGAACAACATGGGCATCGACACGCCCGTGTCGAACCTGACACGCCCGTGTCATTCTTGAGACACGCCCGTGTCTCCTGTTACACGGTACTCACTGATTTCCAAACCCAGTACACGGGTCGGAACACGGCAGCTGACACGCCCGTGTCCAGCCTGACACGCCCGTGTTCAAGGCCGTGTTCAAGGCCGTGTCCGGCTCTGACTTGAATAGGCCAATTTCGAAAAATAATTCGAACACGCCCTGGGACACGCCCGTGTCCCAGGCCGTGTACACCCGACACGCCCTGGGACACGCCCGTGTCCCAGGCCGTGTAACCTGACCTGCACCTCAAAATCATCTTGAGTCTTTTTGGGGCCTTTTTGGGGTGTTACACCATCAATGAACAAGAAGACCATCAGTGCATGGGACTGATGGCTGAATCAGAAGACAACAAGTGCCAGGATCAGCCTGGTCCCAGTAAGGTACAAAGTAATTCTAGAATTTCTGATTGCAGTACTGGTTAAGAGTCAGATTCATCTTCATCAAGTGATGAGGATGGATCAGAATTTGAAGGAGATATTCATCAGTTGATAGATGAATATGGGGACTTATTGCAGGCACTTAAGAAAAGCAAAAACCTGGCCAAAAATCAGGCTAAGGAAATTGCAGATCTTAAGATGATTGCATCTGGTTTAGAGAAAGATTTGGATCAACAAATGAATGAGGTTGTCAAGCTAAAAACTATTTCTGTTATTCAGATGGGTACAATCACATATAAAAATGATCTAATTAAAGGTCTGGAAGTCAGACTTCAAGTAGAGAAAGATTTGATGGCTAGTTACTCTAAGCCAAAATCAGTCTTACCCTTAATAGATGAGTTTGTGGCTCAAAAGAGTAAGGCTGGAATAGGCTATAAAGGTAACACCAGGGCTTCCCATTTCAAGAGAAAGAGCAAAGCCTCTGTTCAGCAAGTGAACTTTAAAGTCCCTGTAGTTTTTATAAAGGTGCATGAGCCTTCTAACAAAAATGATCTTGAAAACATTCATGGTCATGATAAGACTGATGTTCTGAATAACAAGAGTGTTAATGCCAATAAGTCAGCCCATGTTCATAAACCCCATGGTTATAAGAAACCAGTGGGTGTAGCTGCAACAGCACCAGCACAGAACAGAAATTCTTCTGTCAAAAATGTATCTAGACCTAAATACAACAAGTATGAATGCTGGTGATGTGACAAGACATGCCATTTTGCCTTAGACTGCTGGCATAACATAAGTGTCAGGAAGAACAACAGTTTACCAGTTAGAAGAGCTGTTGGTAAATTTGATATGAAGGAAGATAACTTGAACCAAAGACCCAAGACTTACTTGGGTTCTAAGGGAAAGTAATTCTGTATTGCAGGAAAGTCCAAGTTTCCATGCCCCCATATGGTACTTGGACAGTGAATGTTCCAGGCACATGACTGGAACAAAGGGGCTACTGAAGGAGTACACACCTATCAAGGATTGGCCTAAAGTAATCTTTGGTGGATCTGAAAGAGGAATCATCAAAGGATTTGGTAACATCTCTTCCAACCAAATTACCATCACTCAAGTGGCTTATATAAAAGGTTTGAAACACAACCTGATAAGCATAAGTCACCTGGGTGATCTAGGATATGACATTTCATTTGTTAAGAATGGATGTCATATCAAAAGATCAAGTGATCATAAGGTCATATTGACTGGTATAGAAAGAGAAATGTTTATTGTCTTGATTTTGAGTGTGAGAACAAAGGTTCTCCTATTTGTCTTATAGCTAATGAGAAAATATCTCATTGTGTTAAATGACACAAGAGGCTGGCTCATCTTAACTACAAAACAATTGGCCAACTCTTTAGCAAAGAGTTATTAAGGAATGGTCCTCAAGTTAATGTATAAAGGAAGAGATATGTTCAGCTTGTCAAAAGGGCAAGCAGACAAAATCCTCCTTTCATAGCCTTAAAAATAAGGATTCAGTGAGGTGTCTATACCTCTTACATATGGATCTTTTTTGTCCTATGCCTGTTCATAGTCTAGGTAGGAAGGTCTATACTTTTGTGGTTGTAGATGACTATTCTAGATATTCCTGGGTGTTCTTTCTAAGACAAAAATCTGAAACCCCAAGTGTTTTACACAATTTTGTCAGACAGATTCAGAATGAACTGGATAGTACAGTGGTCAAAATCAGAAGTGACCATGACACTGAATTTCAATCTGAAAGTATGACAAGATTGTGTGAAGAGTTTGGGATTTTTCAAGAATTCTCCTCACCTAGAACACCCCAGCAAAATGGTATTGCTGAAAGAAAGAATAGGACATTGATTGAAGCTGGTAGAAATCTATTGAGTGACACTTCTCTCCCAGAATATTTCTGGGCTGAGGCAGTAAACACTGCATGTCATGTGCTCAACATGGCTTCTATCACCAAGTACCACAAAAAGACTCCCTATGAGATCATGAAAGGTAGAAAACCAAATCTATCCTATTTTAGAATCTTTGGTTGCGAGTGTTATATCCTTAACAATGGCAAGTCTTATCTAACTAAGTTTGCTGCCAAATCCCAAGATGGGATATTTGTTGGGTACAACAACAATAGTAAGGCTTATAGGGTCTACAACTTGATTACACGGGTTGTAGAAAAATCTGTACATGCTGTATTTGATGAAACTAGATTAATCAACAGTGAGTTGTCTTGTAGCTCATGCAGTCCAACAGGTATAAGCAATAGAATGGACAAGCTTTCCATTGCAGAAGGCTCAACTGCAGATGAAGGATTGGAAAATGATGGCTACTGTCCACGGGGAGTATAAGACTCTCTAGAAGCTGATGACAACCAAGAGGTGCAGCATAATGATGAAACTTGAAGTGTTCAGCCAAAAAGAATTTTACCTCCAGCTGTAAGACATATAAAGGATCATCCAGCAAATCAGATAATTGGTGATCCAAGACATAGAGTGCAAACCAGAAGTAGAAATCTGAATACAGTCATGCACTCAAGTTTTCTATCTCAACTGGAGCCAAAGAAATTTGAAGAAGCTATCCAAGACCAACACTGGATTAATGCTATGCAAGAGGAGCTTAATCAGTTTAGAAGACGCAAGGTCTGGGAGCTGGTTCCTAAACCAAAAGACCACAACGTCATTGGTACAAAGTGGATTTTTAGGAACAAGTTGGATGAGAATGGAGTTATTGTGAAGAATAAAGCAAAATTGGTTGCAAAAGGATACAGGCAGGAAGAGGGAATAGACTTTGATCAAACATTTGCCCAGTAGCAAGACTGGAAGCAATCAGAATTTTCCTTGCCTATGAAGCATATCAAGGCTTCAAAGTATACCAAATGGATGTGAAATCAGCATTCCTGAATGGCGATCTAAAAGAAGAAGTCTATGTAGAGTAGCCATCAGGTTTTGTAGATTCTCTTAAACCTGGTTATGTCTATAGACTTAGGAAAGCATTGTATGGGTTAAAGCAAGCCCCAAGGGCCTGGTATGAAACCCTGTATACTTTCCTTATTGAGAACAAATTGTCAAGAGGTAAAATAGACAAAACTCTATTCCTAAGGGAATCTAAAGGGAAGACAATCTTAGTTCAGATCTATGTAGATGACATAATTTTTGGGTATACAGAGAACAACCTTTGCAATAAGTTTGCCAAACTTATGCAAGGGAAATTTGAAATGAGTAGTATGGGGGAACTTAAGTTCTTCTTGGGACTCCAAGTAAGACAGATTGATGATGGCTTGTCCATATCCCAGTCTAAGTTCACCAAGGAGTTAATTAAGAAGTATGGTATGGAATCATCCTCCACCATGAGAACTCCTATGGGAACAAGTATGCCTATATGGAAAGATGATGCAGGTAAACCTGTAGATGAGTCTTTGTATAGAGGAATAATTGGCTCTCTATTATATCTCACTGCTAGTAGACCAGACATTATGTATGCAACATGTGTCTGTGCTAGGTATCAAGCATGCCCTAAAGAATCACATTATACTGCAGTCAAGAGGATTTTGAGATATCTAAAGGGCACACCTAATCTAGGCCTTTGATACCATAGGAATGGAGATTTTCTACTAACAGGTTATTCAGATGCAGATTTTTCAGGCTGTAGAGAAGATAGAAAAAGTACTACAGGTACATGCCAATTTCTAGGAGGAAGATTGATATCTTGGAGCAGTAAGAAGCAGACTAGTGTGACAATATCCACAGCTGAGTCTGAATATGTGGCAGCAGGGAGTTGTTGTGCACAGCTATTGTGGATTCAACATCAGCTAAGGGACTATGGTATTCAAGTAAGTAGAACACCTTTATTGTGTGATTCTAAAAGTGTCATTTCTATTGCAAACAATCCTGTTTCACATAGTAGGACTAAGCATATAGAGATAAAATACCATTTTCTTAGAGAACATGTAGAAAAAGAAGACATCTCATTAGAATTTGTTAAAACTAATTATCAAATTGCATATGTATTTACTAAGCCTCTGGATGAAACTAAATTCAATAGATTTAAAATTGAATTAGGAATGCTGACCATAGGTTAGTTTACCAAAAATTGGCTAAGTAAAATTGTGTCGACACATTCAGTAATAAAGTGTCGACACAGAAAAGTTATGTCAACACTTCAGGAAAATTGTGTCGACACAGAGTAAAAGTGTCGACACCTAAGGGTCAAAGAGTCGACTCATCCAGAAATGTAGTGTCGACACAACCAGAGTAATGGTGTCGACACTTACAGATTTTGTGTCGACACCTGTAATAAGCGTCGACAAAGAATTTCTGATGACCTACTAAGTATCTCCTGTATCGACATATCATCAATTGGTATCGACACATAGTAGTCAGCGTCGTGGTCGAGACAATAAAAGTTTGTGTCGACACTCTTCAACAGTGTCGATACTTTTAGACAGTTTTTACCCGCTTTTTGACCTTCTTTGATTAGAAGGGTATAAATAGGTCTAGACCTTATTCTGTCGACACGCTCACCAGGGTTTTGAGACAAAAACTTTGTGTCGACAATCTCTCTTCTCTCCAACCAAGCTTTCTCTTCATTCCAATGACGCCCAAGGTTTAAGACAACGTCAATGAAGGATATGAGTTGGTTATGCATGCATTCAACGATGCCGAATCAGAGATCAAACAGGTCATTTCACTTCTTGCAGAAAACGGATTAGAATATCTCATCTCTGAACCTACTAAGATATGGAAGAAAGAAGTAGTCGAGTTATATACTGCTGCATCACTGGACTCAACTGGGTTGAAGATCAAATCCACTGTCCATGGAGAAAATGTCAAGCTATCTCAGAAAAGGTTAAGCAAGATTCTCCATCTTCCAAGAATACATGAGGAGGAAGAGGTGCCATCCTCAAGGACTAGGGAGGCACTTCAATTGTGTGGATTGGATCCAACCATAAAGATAGGATCTGCCATCAATAGAAAGGGCATGAATCATCAGGGGAAATTCCTGTCTGAAGTAGTAGGTAAAGTGATCTTATGCAAACCAGGTGTCCATGATAGGATATCAGCCTATATGTTCAGCCTGATAACTAGGGTGATCTTTAAGATTCAAACAAATTGGTCTGCAGTACTGTTTGATAAGATTAAAGAGGGAATCAAGAAGCCAAACTTGGCTAGGATCATGAGTCTGTACCTGGATGGAATAATTCCAGAGGTAATGCAACAGATTCCTGGATCAAAGATAAACCACATGAGGAGAATGGACATAAGGTTATTCTCTAGATGGGATAGAGTTCTTTCTAAGGAGATGGCTGAGCATGGTCATGAAGATGCACCAGACCAGGAAGAGCAAGTTAGAGCACAAGTTCAGGATCTGCATGTGACTACCCAAGTCCAGGAAGAGATTAGATCTGCACAGGTGCAGGGGGAGCCAATTACTGCACATTTGCAGGGGGAGACACATTCAGAACAAGTGCAAGAGGAAGAAAGAATCAATTTATCAGAGGACATTGTTCCTCAAACTGATCTTGATATTTCTGGTATTGTTGTTGCTGCTGCTGAGAAAGTACAATCTCCTGCTCTCACACAACAAGAATTTACTCTTGAAGAGTTGTTTCCTGATATTGGAGGAGAACCAGATAAAGTGGAGACCCTAAGATTTGAGGGAGAGCAAGTAAGGGTTGAGGGGGAGCAGGTTGATATTAAGAAAGAGCAGAATGGTGCTGAGAAAGACATTTCTTCCACTCCTCAAGAGAGGGTTAATGTTGACAGTTCTTCAGAGTCCGAGCATGAAGAAGTCAGGGAGGCAAAGAAGAGAAAATTGATGGTTTTTAAGAGAAGAAGTCAAAGCTATAAGCAGGCTTTACAAGCTACTTCTTCCCAACCAGCTCCTGCAATTGATTACAACAAACTTTTGGTTGATTTACAAGTCAAAATGGATGAGCAGAGATTGGCTATTGAAAAGTATGTGGATGAAGGCCATAAGGCTCTTCAATTTGATCTGGCACAAGATATAAAATCTATCAGATTTGAAATTAATCAGAATAAAAAAGAGATGATAGATTGCTTCCACAAGGGGGGCAATGTTGTGGTATTCCTTGCAAAAGAACAAGCAGAAATAAAAAAGCAAGTGGATGAAATGGCTGTTAAACAAGGCTATGTCCTTGAGAATCAAATAAGAATGAATGACAATCTGACTGAATCACATAATGTGATAGTCACTGAGTTCACAAACACTGTTGTTACAATGACTGCAGCTAGGAATAAGGAAAAATAAGAATATGATCAGAAGCTACAAGCTGCCCTAGATGCAGTTAAATCTGCAATCACATCATCTGAGAAGTTAATTAGTGAAAAGCTTCAAAAGTTAAAGCCATTCTTTAAAGATGGAATCAATTACCTGGATGTGCAAATAAGATTTCAGAAAGAGGACTTAAGAGATCATATGACCAGAGAAGTCATAAAGAGGGAGAGGGTATTAGTCTATGCTGGATCTGATCATGCCAAATGGGTAACTAACAGCATAAGAGCCACTCTGAGATATCCACCCTTGTGTGATGATGATAATGTGGCTGAGTCAGGTGTGCAAATAGCTCTACTTGAAGGTGATCTACCTGAGGTTGCCCAAGTCATTTACCCACCTGCATATATTGACATGATACATCAACAAGTTGAGTCTATGTACAGCCCTGCTCTACCAGTTACTAATGTTATTATTGAAAAGGTAGATATGCCAGAAGCTGGTCTGAAAGCTCAGCAAGATGCTCTATTATCAAAGAAAAGATTTAGAGAGCAAGTAGAATTAAAGCCAGACATTGAGCAGTGGAGCCCCACTTCAAGGAATATCAGTTTAACTGCCTGGAAAGCTGTAAAAGATCAAGTACATGAAAGGGGAAAATGGTACAATGAGCAAGAATGACAAAAGTATGAAGCCAGGCAGGAGGCCATAGTTCAATACAGGAGAAAGGCTAAGATGGGGAAGCTACCTCCTGATGCTCAGGAGCCTAACAAGTATTTTCCCAAGCCTTTTCATTATTTTGAAAGGCAAAGGATAAAGGCTGATGCACAAAAGAAAGCTGAGTTGAAAGGCAAGAAACCTATTAAAGATACAGAACCTATTGTGCAGGCTCAGATTAAATCTGGCAAAGGGATTGTCATCAAGGAGCCAACCCAGCCTTAGTCTTAGTTTTACTAGTTTTTGTTTTGTTCAAGAACTATGTAAATTGTTTGTTTGTTAGAGAAATCAATGTAAACATTTTGTAACAAACATTTTTGAGTTGATATACAAAACATTGTTCTGTGATCATTTACTTTTACATCTTTATTCTGTGATGTAACTATGATATGTGTTTTGTTTATTAAGTACCTTGTAATATAATGCTTATGTACTTCATCTTGTTTATTTTCTAAGTGGTGTATATCATTGGCTAAAGGGTTATGACTTCTCCAAATAGGGGGAGATTGTTGGGTACATTGGAAAATGTGTACCTGATTTGGACAAGTCAAACTTAGCTCAATGATATACATCAAGGTGTATTTGATGTTGTTTTAAGTTTATATGCGCAGGTTAAGAATGTGCTAAAATGCAAATAAAAATTTCTAAGTCCATATGTCGACACCTGAGGAAGCTGTGTCGACACCTGAGGAAGCTGTGTCGACACTTCAGTAAGATTGTGTCGACACTTGGAAATGGCTGTGTCGACACCTCAGTGAATTTGTGTCGACACCAGGAGGCAGTGTCAACACACAGGAATAGTCAGTCGACATCAACTGTGTCGACACCGGGAGGCTGTGTCGGCACACAGAAGCAGAGTCGACATCAATTGTGTTGACACATGGAGGCAGTGTCGACACACAAATTCTCTGTCTACAACAACTGTGTCGACACACAGGGCTTGTGTCGACACACAGCTGAGTCTAGACCAAGTTGATTGCTGATAAATTGTGAAGTGTTTGTGTCGACACACATAATTAGTGTCGACACATTCTCAAGTTGCAGTGTCAAGAAGCTGTGTCGACATCAAGGCAGCTATGTCGACAACACCAAAGTCAGTGTCGACACTTAATTCACTTATGCCGACACATATTGACAGACTGTCTCAACACTTTCTGACAGTCAATCTCGACGCTTTGCTGACAAAGACGAAGATTCAAGATGTGTTTGAAGACTTGATAGCTGTGAGTTACAACAAGTTTACTGAAGCTGTCAGACTTGTCAGAAGTTAGTTAGAAATCGGATCAGCCGGTTACCATGGATGAAGTCTATAAATAGATGGATTCAGAAGAAGAAATGAGAAATTATTGACACAACTAACTCAACTATTGTGAGAGTGATCTCTGATCAAGAAAGTACAAGTCACAAAGAAGAAGATCTTCGTGAGGAGATCTAAGAAGACGTTCTGAAATAGTTTTCTATTCAGATTCTATCTAAGTTGAATTCAATCAAGAATTCAGAAGTTTCTTCAAGAGGTTTGGATATAGAGAGATCCAGCTATTTGAAGTCAAGTAGGAGACAACCACAGGTCTCACAAGAAGCAGATGCTGAACTAATCTGTCAAGAAGATTCAGATCTATTTCTGGAGTCTAAGCAGGAAGCTGCCAGTCAGTTATATTCAAAGGAAATCAACCCAACTAAGTTCAGATTCGAGTAGCTTTGAAGAAAGCTAAGATCAAGTTGATTTCAGCCATCAGCCTCTTCAAGAAGCTGATCAAGAAAGTTCTTATCCCTTCTCTCTCAACAGGGGTAAGAGATTACAAAATTCCTTATCAAATTCTGTAGGATCTATTTATAGATCTGAGTTGTAAGCCTATTTTATAAAGGCTGAGTGTAAGAGATTTATTCTCTGAGTGATAGGGCTATTTATGCCTGAGTTGTAGGAGAAGATATTCTCTGAGTTGTAGGCCTTGTGGCAAGGCTGAGGTAGAACTTGTTAGCCTGAGTTGTAGGAATTTGGAGACATTCTGAGTTGTAGGAATTTGGATACATTCTGAGTTGTAGGAATCCTTCTAGATTCTGAGCTAAAGGAAGAAGTTAGGCTGAATCTAGCATACGGCTAGATAGGTGAAGGGGGAAAGTGGATGTACCCAGACCTTGGGGAACCACTATAAAACTGTGTGCAATCTGTGATGTGCGTATGATTGTGATTGTTGTGTTGTGTTAGCTGTAGAAATATCTGATTTACTCAAAGAACTGTAGTTATTTTCTGCCTTAAGTTAAATCAAGGAAAAGTACCTATTCACCCCCCTCTAGGTGTTTAGGTAGTCTTGAAAGTAAAACTATCAGAATGAATGTTTGCACCTAAATCCTGGATGATCATATGTTGGAAGTTAAGAATCATATCACAGCTGGTGTCAATCACTTGGCTAACAAGATAACCTCCTCCAAGGCCTCCATGAGTAATATTGTAAGACCCCCTTTTTTTTTCTTTTTCAACCACCGGGGTCTTTGTCCAGAATTGCCGCTTTGCAGTGGCACCGACATCTCGGGAAGGCAACCACTACAAAACGCCAATTCTGCCGGCCCTTTTCGATCACAAGAGAGAGAAGTATTTATACAAAAATGTAAACAAGTCCACAGAAACATGTAAATAAAGGAGAATCATATCCAGTCCATCAATATATAACAATAAGAAAATAGATAAATGGGCTCGAGCCCAGTACATCAGAGTCCTCACTACAAGTCGCTCATCGCGGAAGCTAAGAAAATACTAATCACTCACGGAGCTGGTCGCAGGTGCACCGGTGCTAGACTGTCCCACCTCCATGCGCACCGTACTCCGCTGGTGCTGGTCCCTGGACTGCTGGTCCCTGTCTCCCATCCGGAGCTCCTGTAATGTTGTGGTTCGAAAACCATTAGTCATAAAGACTAAGCCCTATCATCCCCTACCCCTCCCACCACGGCTCCTAAGCACCGGGCGGAGAGGAGGAAAGGGAAGCTACAAAAGGTGGAGACTAATCAAGCAGATGACGGTGGACCTATCTAGCAAGTTATAACAGGTGAACAGTATAAATGTTGTAATAGGTAGAGCAAGTAATAAATAGCAAATTATATAAAAGGCAGCTAGAGAACAGTAAGTAAACAAACAAGTAAATATATATGTAACCTTAACTTATATGAATGCCCATACAAACTTATAAGTTAAGGGATCTTCTGCAAGGCTCCCATCGTATAAAAAGTCCCATACCGATTTATACGTTGGGGTGTCGGTTGTATGCAAGTATGAGTGTAGTGATATGCTATGCCATGATTCATGCAAGTGCAACTCACGCACACGACTCTATGCGCACAGACCTTTAGTTCCCCCTGTTCGGGCAGCTAGCTTCACTCCCAGGAACCTCCGTAGTGGCAAACGGAGACAGTGGGTCGGGCCCCCCACTCCTAGGCGGGCATCCACACTACCAGCCTAGCCCTCCCGTACGCCCCTAGAAGAACACAACCTAGAGTATCCGCGTACTGCTGCTGGATGTACCCTCCAGACTTTCTTTGGCTAAGTGTCCCACACCGCCGAGTCAGCGTACCGATGTCGGTGTGAACGACGATCAGATACCGAAGACCCACCACCTTTATTCTGTACTCCAACCCTCGAGCCCTCGGCCCCCCGGACAGTCCTGTCCGTGCATCTACCTTCAGAGCTACTGTCTGAATGGCAAGTAATCCTATAATTCTACTTTCCTAGCTATCGGGGTGTGTGAATGTGCAACCCTAATTATACTAGTTGCTCTTTTAATTTATTATTCCTATGGTTTACGTTAGCCCAGGACTGCCCCCGGTATACCCCGTGAAGGGCTCTCAAGGGGCACTAGGAACCAAGACGGCGGCATTACGGCCCGAAGTTCCCTTTGTCAAGGCACTTATTATTATTGGTTGATCTCCCTTAACCCGATCCTCTTTTAGTTACTTTAGTTCTAACCCTAGAGTATTAAGACTCTTCTTCTTCTTCCCGGGATGGACGATCTTTCGTCGTTCCCGTACTCCCTTATCCTAACCAGTCCCACACTCTACTTATCCTGACTTCTAATGATGAACTTAATCTTAGCTTGTCCTACCAATCATCAATTATCAGAATTCCGTGGCTTTACTATATGCAGACCATCCTAAACTATATGAGGTACACAAGGGGAGGTACCCCAAATTGACTTCCAAATCTCCTATAATAATTACTGGAGGTCTACCATATCATACTATGCCTAAAACCAGAAACTTATAATTTTCCTAATTAATCTGCTATTTATTTAATTTTCCCAAAGGACGTGCCACGGGTCATTTTAAACATGAATTACATGATCTTCCTAAGTAATGGCTACTCAAAAATCATGATCATTAAATGACAGCAAGATAACCTCAAATACAAATTCTTAGAATTTTATAGAAAGTATTTAACCTCTAAATAATTTATTCAGTATAATCACGTTAATTCTACGTAATGAAGGAAGTACTGAAATTATTCATCTAAAAATTATAGAAAAATCACTAGTCAGTAGTATGACATATAAAAGATCTTTGTGCAGAGAATCATAATTTTACTAGCTTGCTAAATACCACTAAAGATTTAATCAAATAATCAAGGTAAAACATACTTAATGAAGCAAGCCTTGGAATTAATCTTCCAAAAATCCCATAAAAATTCACAGAGATATAAAATCATAATAAAGGTTCTCTGCCTAAATTTCATCAATTTCCAGAAAGTGTGTACTCCATAATAAATTTTCTAAGCAAATCATACAACTACTAAATCATTAAAGGAAGTATCCAAAATAATGATCATAAAATTCATAGAAAAATATACAGAGCTTGTACCATCCCTATAATTCACTCTACCCAAATCTCACCACTTTTCAATGTAATTTAGTGTCATTTCCTATCTCTATAAGTTTTGCGCCCTAAACTAGGGTTAGATTTTTAGGTATCCCAACGGTCTCCAAATCTACTAAGATTTCATCCAGAGAACTATATTAGCCCTATGGTTCTCTTCACCCAATCTCGGGTCAATCCAAGGTCATTTGACCACATGACCTTCACAAACCACCAAGATCCATCCTTAGTGTTTGGCCTTGGTCCTTAGGGCAAACTTACCCCGATCCACCTCAAACTCCATGAGGGGGGTGCTAGAGAATATTACTAGCCAGTGGTAAAAGTCTCAGCCTCTGTTGAGGTGATCTGACCACTCAAATTTCAAAAGTGCACTTTTAACCTAAGACCCCTTTTTAGGGCAAAACTTAGGGTTGGTCATTTCTAATCCAAACCATCTCTAAATGAGATGAAAAATTATACAGAACCTTATGGTGAACCCAGGGACCACTCACCAAAATTTGGGAGGGTTTGGAAATTATTTAACTATCTAATTAAATTCGGCTAGGATTATTGAATTTTTCTAAAAACTATAGAAAAATATTCTCCAAAAATTCTCATTTTTGGATATCACCTAGATATAGGTTAGACTAGACCACACCCCAAATTTCAAGTCATTTGGATGACTGGATTGGAGTGGGGAATTTTTCTAAGGTCAAGGCAGCCCTCTGGATAGACCTCACCAAAAAGAGTGCTGTGGTCTAACCAGGATTCCAAATCGAGTGAAATTAATTTTGAATTAAAGTAGACTTCAAGGGCTACATTTTCTATGTTGATCATTTTTCCTGTAGGAGCCTCTAGGTATTTTTTCCAAATTATTTAAAAAGACAGAATATTTCACTCAGAATTTGTTTTAAAAATAAAATCGAATTTAACGGCACTGTTCATCTTCTTCTACAGCCCGAAACCAGAGCCTGAGAAACTTATTTTCCTGTAGCTTTTCCAAAGCTATTTCCCGGCCATCCAGCCATCTCCCTGGCCGGCCACCACCACCACCACCTCCGTTGAGGCGAGGGCTATCGTCGGGCGGCGGCATGGCCGCCGGAGAGGCGGTTTCCGGCGAACCCGCCACCATGAAATTTTCGGAAAACCATGAATACGCTCACCCGATCTGGCTCTTTTGAGCCCGATATCTCCCCTAACGATTCCTAAGATATATCCGCAGAAGAAGAGGGAGGGGAGGACCTTGTTCGCGGGTTGGAGGCGTGCAGAGCGTCGGGAAGCCATTTGCGCGGTGGTGGCGTCGCCGGAAATTCTTCAACAGTACAGGAAGGTATCTGAATTAGTTTGATGGAGCATGTAACCTTTTCCTCTTGCCCTTAAGAGCCTTTTATAGATCAGCAAGTGGGGAGGGGAAAAGATGAAACGTTGGCGGCCATTAATAATCTCCTAATGACGTTTCGGTTATGACGAATGGCAGTTGAAATGCTGGAGATGAAGAGGTGTTTCCAGGTGGCGATTTCCTATTGGACCAACAGTTCCTTAATTATTTAGATAATTAAAGTAGGAAACGGCCCATAAATACTCTTGGTTTTCATCCCCCACAGTCAGGATTTATTAAGGCGTCGGTTATCGAAATTTCCAGTGTGGCTGACGTTTCGGCCTTGGTTACGGGCGTGACACATAGGTCACGGGCGTGACAGGCCCGGTTAGCAGTTCTGGGTTCGACGATCGTCGAACTGAGATCGACGATCGTCGAAGGGTGGTCACGGGCGTGACACTTGGGTCACGGGCGTGACAGGCCTGGTGACTAATTCTGGGTCGACGACGTCGAACTGAAGTCGACGATCGTCGAGCGTGGTCACGCCCAATGTCACGGGCGTGACAATGCGGGTCACGGGCGTGACATGCCGTGAGGCCAATTTTGGGTCGACGACCGTCGACCTGAAGTCGACGGTCATGGTCACGCCCTATGTCACGGGCGTGACATTAAGTGTCATGGGCGTGACAGGCCATGAGGCCAATTTCGCGTCCGACGATCGTCTAACTGAGATCGACGATCGTCGAAGGAGTCACGCCCAAGGTCACGGGCGTGACACCTGGGTCACGGGCGTGATATGGCCGGGTTGGAAATGCTGCGCCCGACGATCGTCTCCCGGAGATCGACGATCGTCGAATGAGTCACGCCCTAGGTCACGGGCGTGACGGGTCGGTCACGGGCGTGACCAACCCGTGACCCGAATTCTTGGTCGATTTATTTCAAGTTTTGGGCTCCCTAGGGTTCTACCACAACCAACCGACTCCTAGGGGTCTAGCCGGAAATGGGATGTTACAAATCCCAATAAACAAAACAAAGATTTCGTCCCCGAAATCAAGGTTAAGCCTACGGGACTCAAATCGGGAAAAATAAGCTTGTAACATCCCATGAGAACCGAATGATTACCTCCCTACGTTACGTTTGCTTGTGTGGTTTCGAATCTAAGGTTAATTCGCCCACTTAACTAGGTATATACACCCCAATAAACAAAAGATTAGCCCCTATTCTTGAAATTTCACTTCCATTGGTTTAAAACAGGAAGGCAAATTGACTGTCCAGAGGAGTTGTGAGGTATACCTGACGAAAAAGCTCCGGATATTTTTGCCGCATCAAGTCCTGTGGCTCCCATGTATGCTCCTCCTGCCCATGATTATTCCACAGAACCTTGACTAACGGGACCTTCTTTCGTCGCAAGACCCGCACTGCTGTATCGTCAATCCTGATAGGCTCCACGTTGACTAACCGATCCGAGGCCACCGGGCCATCTGCCGAGGGAATCAGCTGCTCAGGGCGTAGCAGAGCCCTCCGAAGTGAGGAGACGTGGAAGACGTCATGCAATCCCGCTAACTCCGGCGGTAGTTCCAGTCTATAGGCTAAGGGGCCGATCCGCTCCAGGATCCTGTAGGGCCCCATATATCTTGGACTGAGCTTCTTCCGCCCGCGAACCCGCGAGACTCCGTGCATCGGCCGTATCTTCAAGAAAACTCGGTCCCCCACCTGGAACTCCACTTGACGATGCCTCGCATCGTAGTATTTCGCCTGTCTGCTCTGGGCTTCCAACATCCTGTCTCGGATCAATCTAATCTGAGCATCTGTATCTCCCACAAACTCCGAGCCCAGTGCCTGCGGATCCTCATCCTAAACCCATGATAGTGGGGTTCTGCACCTCCTTCCGTACAACGCTTCGTATGGAGCCATGCCTATGCTGGATTGATGAGCGTTGTTGTACGAAAACTCGACCAGTGGCAGCAATCTCTCCCAAGGCTCGCCACGGTCCAAAATACATAGTCGCAACAGATCCTCCAGTGTACGGTTGGTGCGCTCTGTCTGTCCGTCGGTCTGAGGGTGGAAAGCTGTGCTGAATGTCAACCGAGAACCCAGATGGGCCTGGACTGACCTCCATTCCCTGGATGTAAACCGCCCATCCCGATCTGAAACGATAGTCTTGGGCACCCCATGATAACGCACAAACTGCTCAATGAACCTCCGTACTAATACACTGACCGGTGTGTCCTTTGCCACTGGGATGAATCTGGCCACCTTTGTCAGCCTGTCCACTATCACCCAGATCGAGTCGTTCCCCGCACGGGATCTAGGTAGCCCATGTATGAAGTCCATGGCTATATCCTCAAACTTCCACTCCGGCACTGGAAGCGGCTGCAGCAAGCCTGCCGGGTTCCTACACTCCGCCTTCACGAGTTGGCAGGCCTCGCAATGCGTCACAAAATACGTAATATCTTTCTTCATACCCGGCCAGTACATCGTCCTCTTTAAATACTTTACCATCTTGGTGATCCCCGGGTGTACCGAATACCGGCTGCAGTGAGCTTCCGTCAAAATGTCCTCCCGGATCCGTCCTCCTGCTGGTATGTAGACTCTGCCTCGGAAACACAGGAGCCCATCCCTCAAAGAGTAATCTCCTGTCGTGCCTTCCTCCAAGGCTCGAAAAATCGGCTCAGCTCTCTCATCCAGCATCTGCCCATCTCTGATGCGGTCTCGAATGTCATCTGTAGTAGCCATCGACCCCAGGTACTCCATGTACAGCTCCGGGTCATCCTCAGACACTAGCGAAATCTGCATCTCCTCGAATGATCTAATCAACTCCAAGGCCATCAGCTGCGGGCCTACTCCAGTCGTACTCGCTCTCCGGCTCAGAGCATCCGCAACCACGTTCGCCTTCCCCGGATGGTAGTGCATGGTATACTGGTAGTCTGACAGAAACTCCACCCAGCATCTCTGCCTGATGTTTAACTCCTTCTGGGTGTCGACGTACTTCAGATTCTTGTGGTCGGAGAAGATATCACAATGTACCCCGTAGAGATAGTGCCGCCAGATCTTAAGAGCAAAAATGACTGCCCCCATCTCTAAATCGTGCACGGGGTAGTTCTGCTCGTGCTGCTTCAACTGACGGGAGGCGTAAGCTATTACGTGCCCGTTCTGCATCAGAACGACACCCATCCCCTGATAAGAAGCATCTGCATACACCTGGAATCCCTCCTTCCCTGATGGAAGAGCAAGGATGGGAGCCGAGGTGAGACGATCCTTCAGCTCCTGGAAGGCAGATTCGCATCGCGGCGTCCAAATAAAAGGGGACTCCTTCTTCGTCAGAGACGTAAGAGGAAGGGCAATCTGAGAGAACCCCTTTACGAACTTCCGGTAGTAACCGGCAAGTCCCAAGAAACTTCGAACATCAGTGGCCGACTTTAGTGGTGGCCAATCCCGTACTGCCTGGATCTTTGCCGGATCCACTACCAGACCTGCTCCACTGATGACATGGCCCAGAAAGGCCACCTCCTTTAGCCAGAACTGGCACTTGCTGTACTTGGCATACATCTCGTGCTCACACAGCTTCTCCAAGGTCAAGGCTAGATGTCTCGCGTGCTCCTCCTCCGTCCTTGAATAGATGAGGATGTCGTCGATGAATACAATGACGAAGACATCCAGATACTCCTCGAACACCCGATTCATCAAAGTCATGAATGCGGAGGGTGCATTCGTGAGCCCGAATGGCATCACGGTAAACTCGTACAAGCCATATCTGCTGCTGAAGGCCGTCTTCGGGATGTCCTCCTCCCGAATACGAAGCTGGTAGTATCCTGACCTCAAATCCAGCTTTGAGAACCAATGAGCTCCCTCCAGCTGGTCAAATAGCTCGTCTATCCGTGGTAAAGGATAAGTATTCCGGACTGTCAACCTGTTCAGAGCCCGGTAATCGATGCACAGTCGGAGGGTCCCGTCCTTCTTCTTAACGAACAACACCGGAGCTCCCCATGGTGAAGAGCTAGGCCGAACGAACCCGGCCTCCACTAACTCCTGAAGCTGGCTCCGGAATTCCACCAACTCCTTTGGGGCCATTCGATAGGGAGCTCTGGATACCGGCTTAGCCCCCGGTACGAGCTGAATTTGAAAGTCCTTCTCTCGGTGCGGGGGTAACCCTGGTAGCTTCTCTGGGAACACGTCGGCGAAGTCCCGCACCACTGGAATATCTGCAATGGAGTCCTTGGCTACGACCGCCTCAAAGAGGATCTGATAAACCTCTTCCCCCTGCAGGTGGGCCTTAACGGCCTGTATGGATGATAGTAAGGTATGGGGTGCTGGTATAATACCTTCGATGATGATGAAGGAGTCGCCGTGCCTCACGGTGATCCTCTTCGCCACGCAATCGATCTGGGCATGGTTCCAATACAGCCAGGTCATGCCCAGAATCAGATCGTAATCTGGCATCCTCAAAACCGTCGCTGGTGCCTCAAACGCCTTTCCGCCGATCCTCGCTTCCATATCACAATGAGTAGAGGTCAATATCTCTGATCCATCGGGTAGGCGCACCCTCAGCATCTTCCTGGTGCTTAGCTCCACTCCTGCCAGTCCTTTCACGAAGTCCTCCGACACGAATGATTGCGACGCACCAGTGTCAAAGAGGGTGTGAGCGGGCTTGCCGCTAACGAAGACTATGCCTGGGGTGATTAAGTGTCTTAGTATTCTTGTTGCAGTTTATCTTCTCTTTATTTCTAACCAGGTTATGTCTAAAATAGTAGTTTATATGATGAAAATTTAAAAGTGCTGCCATACCTGTGATAACCTTCTCCGGGTTCCGAGGCTGTGTCAGGTCTAGAGCATACACCTGCTCTCTCTCTGGCCTGCGGCCTCGATCCTGAAATCCTCGTCCTCGGTCCTGTCCTCGTCCGCCAAACTGTCGGGGAGGTGGAGCGCCCTGATGTGCTGGTGGGGGTGCTCGCCCCACAGGGCAGTTCCGCTTGATATGCCCCGGTTGGTTGCACTGATAGCATACTGGTGGCTGCCCTGCCGTCCTTGGCATTTCCAGCATCTGTATAGGCTGGGGAGCCAATACCCCCTGACCCCTCTGCTCCTGCCCAAACTCCTGACGAGGCTGATCTCCGTTCCTTCTCTCCCCGATAACCTGGCCTCGAGGGCGGTCTCTACGACCTCCAATCACTGAATCATCAGCCGGTCTCTTCCGGTTCTTCACTATAAGCTGATCCGCCTCTCTCTTCTTAGCCATCTCCAGAATCCTGGCCAGACTCCCCTCTGAAATGAAAAGGAGGGCATGCCTCATGTCATCCTGCAGCCCCTTATAAAACCTCCGGGCGTAGCCAGCATCGTCTAACTGGTAAGCGTCCGCATAACGGGCCAGGTGAGTGAACTCCTGATAGTACTCCACCACAGTCCTGTTCCCCTGCCTCAACCGCAGGAACCTATCCTCCAGGTCATCTCTCGCCGACTGAGGTACAAAATGTCCCAAGAGCGCTGCTCTGAACTCCTCCCAAGTAATATCAGCACAGTCCATCCCTGCAAAGGTGGTGTCCAGCTGAGATTTCCACCATCTCTTTCCGTGTGACTCTAAGCAGGAGACTGCCAAAGCGACTGCCTCCTCCGTGGGGCATCGAATCCCTGCCAGCATCTCGTAAATGGTGTCCAACCATTCCTCCGTATGTACTGCGGACTCCGTCCCCTGGTAGGATGGAGGGGAAAGTCCCCGGAAGACAGTCATCCAATTGGCCCCGGGGTTCGGCTGTGGGGCCGGGGCTTGCTGAGCTCTGAAGGCCTCCAGGATGGCCGTCAGTGTTTGCCCCATCTCCGTCTGCTGGAACGGAACTGGTGCTGGCGGAGTCGGGACCACATTCGGAGCCTGAGGTGTCCCCTGCTGCGATGTAGGGTTCGTCGCAGGCTACAAGTAAAAATTCCATTTGTTAGAGAGCGAATGAATGGAATTTAAGAAGAGTTAGGATGGACTTTCACATGTGATTTCCCTTATGGGCACACCACTGCTTCCGCTGCTAGTTTGTCCGCAAACTAAGCTCGCGCGGGGGTGACCCAAGATTTTGTGGACCACTTCTCTTCGATCGAGGTTTGCTCTGATACCACTTGTAAGACCCCCTTTTTTTTTCTTTTTCAACCACTGGGGTCTTTGCCCAGAATTGCCGCTTTGCGGTGGAACCGACATCTCGGGAAGGCAACCACTACAAAACGCCAATTCTGCCGGCCCTTTTCGATCACAAGAGAGAGAAGTATTTATACAAAAATGTAAACAAGTCCACAGAAACATGTAAATAAAGGAGAATCATATCCAGTCCATCAATATATAACAATAAGAAAATAGATAAATGGGCTCGAGCCCAGTACATTAGAGTCCTCACTACAAGTCGCTCATCGCGGAAGCTAAGAAAATACTAATCACTCACGGAGCTGGTCGCAGGTGCACCGGTGCTAGACTGTCCCACCTCCATGCGCACCGTACTCCGCTGGTGCTGGTCCCTGGACTGCTGGTCCCTGTCTCCCATCCGGAGCTCCTGTAATATTGTGGTTCGAAAACCATTAGTCATAAAGACTAAGCCCTATCATCCCCTACCCCTCCCACCACGGCTCCTAAGCACCGGGCGGAGAGGAGGAAAGGGAAGCTACAAAAGGTGGAGACTAATCAAGCAGATGACAGTGGACCTATCTAGCAAGTTATAACAGGTGAACAGTATAAATGTTGTAATAGGTAGAGCAAGTAATAAATAGCAAATTGTATAAAAGGCAGCTAGAGAACAGTAAGTAAACAAGCAAGTAAATAAATATGTAACCTTAACTTATATGAATGCCCATACAAACTTATAAGTTAAGGGATCTTCTGCAAGGCTCCCATCGTATAAAAAGTCCCATACCGATTTATACGTTGGGGTGTCGGTTGTATGCAAGTATGAGTGTAGTGATATGCTATGCCATGATTCATGCAAGTGCAACTCACGCACACGACTCTATGCGCACAGACCTTTAGTTCCCCCTGTTCGGGCAGCTAGCTTCACTCCCAGGAACCTCCGTAGTGGCAAACGGAGACAGTGGGTCGGGCCCCCCACTCCTAGGCGGGCATCCACACTACCAGGCCTAGCCCTCCCGTACGCCCCTAGAAGAACACAACCTAGAGTATCCGCGTACTGCTGCTGGATGTACCCTCCAGACTTTCTTTGGCTAAGTGTCCCACACCGCCGAGTCAGCGTACCGATGTCGGTGTGAACGACGATCAGATACCGAAGACCCACCACCTTTATTCTGTACTCCAACCCTCGAGCCCTCGGCCCCCCGGACAGTCCTGTCCGTGCATCTACCTTCAGAGCTACTGTCTGAATGGCAAGTAATCCTATAATTCTACTTTCCTAGCTATCAGGGTGTGTGAATGTGCAACCCTAATTATACTAGTTGCTCTTTTAATTTATTATTCCTATGGTTTACGTTAGCCCAGGACTGCCCCCGGTATACCCCGTGAAGGGCTCTCAAGGGGCACTAGGAACCAAGACGGCGGCATTACGGCCCGAAGTTCCCTTTCGCAAGGCACTTATTATTATTGGTTGATCTCCCTTAACCCGATCCTCTTTTAGTTACTTTAGTTCTAACCCTACAGTATTAAGACTCTTCTTCTTCTTCCCGGGATGGACGATCTTTCGTCGTTCCCGTACTCCCTTATCCTAACCAGTCCCACACTCTACTTATCCTGACTTCTAATGATGAACTTAATCTTAGCTTGTCCTGCCAATCATCAATTATCAGAATTCTGTGGCTTTACTATATGCAGACCATCCTAAACTATATGAGGTACACAAGGGGAGGTACCCCAAATTGACTTCCAAATCTCCTATAATAATTACTGGAGGTCTACCATATCATACTATGCCTAAAACCAGAAACTTATAATTTTCCTAATTAATCTGCTATTTATTTAATTTTCCCAAAGGACGTGCCACGGGTCATTTTAAATATGAATTACATGATCTTCCTAAGTAATGGCTACTCAAAAATCATGATCATTAAATGACAGCAAGATAACCTCAAATACAAATTCTCAGAATTTTATAGAAAGTATTTAACCTCTAAATAATTTATTCAGTATAATCACGTTAATTCTACGTAATGAAGGAAGTACTGAAATTATTCATCTAAAAATTATAGAAAAATCACTAGTCAGTAGTATGATATATAAAAGATCTTTGTGCAGAGAATCATAATTTTACTAGCTTGCTAAATACCACTAAAGATTTAATCAAATAATCAAGGTAAAACATACTTAATGAAGCAAGCCTTGGAATTAATCTTCCAAAAATCCCATAAAAATTCACAGAGATATAAAATCATAATAAAGGTTCTCTGCCTAAATTTCATCAATTTCCAGAAAGTGTGTACTCCATAATAAATTTTCTAAGCAAATCATACAACTACTAAATCATTAAAGGAAGTATCCAAAATAATGATCATAAAATTCATAGAAAAATATATAGAGCTTGTACCATCCCTATAATTCACTCTACCCAAATCTCACCACTTTTCAATGTAATTTAATGTCATTTCCTATCTCTATAAGTTTTGCGCCCTAAACTAGGGTTAGATTTTTAGGTATCCCAACGGTCTCCAAATCTACTAAGATTTCATCCAGAGAACTATATTAGCCCTATGGTTCTCTTCACCCAATCTCGGGTCAATCCAAGGTCATTTGACCACATGACCTTCACAAACCACCAAGATCCATCCTTAGTGTTTGGCCTTGGTCCTTAGGGCAAACTTACCCCGATCCACCTCAAACTCCATGAGGGGGGTGCTAGAGAATATTACTAGCCAGTGGTAAAAGTCTCAGCCTCTGTTGAGGTGATCTGACCACTCAAATTTCAAAAGTGCACTTTTAACCTAAGACCCCTTTTTAGGGCAAAACTTAGGGTTGGTCATTTCTAATCCAAACCATCTCTAAATGAGATGAAAAATTATACAGAACCTTATGGTGAACCCAGGGACCACTCACCAAAATTTGGGAGGGTTTGGAAATTATTTAACTATCTAATTAAATTCGGCTAGGATTATTGAATTTTTCTAAAAACTATAGAAAAATATTCTCCAAAAATTCTCATTTTTGGATAGCACCTAGATATAGGTTAGACTAGACCACACCCCAAATTTCAAGTCATTTGGATGACTGGATTGGAGTGGGGAATTTTTCTAAGGTCAAGGCAGCCCTCTGGATAGACCTCACCAAAAAGGGTGCTGTGGTCTAACCAGGATTCCAAATCGAGTGAAATTAATTTTGAATTAAAGTAGACTTCAAGGGCTACATTTTCTATGTTGATCATTTTTCCTGTAGGAGCCTCTAGGTATTTTTTCCAAATTATTTAAAAAGACAGAATATTTCACTCAGAATTTGTTTTAAAAATAAAATCGAATTTAACGGCACTGTTCATCTTCTTCTACAGCCCGAAACCAGAGCCTGAGAAACTTATTTTCCTGTAGCTTTTCCAAAGCTATTTCCCGGCCATCCAGCCATCTCCCTGGCCGGCCACCACCACCACCACCTCCGTTGAGGCGAGGGCTATCGTCGGGCGGCGGCACGGCCGCCGGAGAGGCGGTTTCCGGCGAACCCGCCACCATGAAATTTTCAGAAAACCACGAATACGCTCACCCGATCTGGCTCTTTTGAGCCCGATATCTCCCCTAACGATTCCTAAGATCTATCCGCAGAAGAAGAGGGAGAGGAGGACCTTGTTCGCGGGTTGGAGGCGTGCAGAGCGTCGGGAAGCCATTTGCGCGGTGGTGGCGTCGCCGGAAATTCTTCAACAGTACGGGAAGGTATCTGAATTAGTTTGATGGAGCATGTAACCTTTTCCTCTTGCCCTTAAGAGCCTTTTATAGATCAGCAAGTGGGGAGGGGAAAAGATGAAACGTTGGCGGCCATTAATAATCTCCTAATGACGTTTCGGTTATGACGAATGGCAGTTGAAACGCTGGAGATGAAGAGGTGTTGCCAGGTGGCGATTTCCTATTGGACCAACATTTCCTTAATTATTTAGATAATTAAAGTAGGAAACGGCCCATAAATACTCTTGGTTTTCATCCCCCACAGTCAGGATTTATTAAGACGTCGGTTACCGAAATTTCCAGTGTGGCTGACGTTTCGGCCTTGGTCACGGGCGTGACACATAGTTCACGGGCGTGACAGGCCCGGTTAGCAGTTCTGGGTTCGACGATCGTCGAACTGAGATCGACGATCGTCGAAGGGTGGTCACGGGCGTGACACTTGGGTCATGGGCGTGACAGGCCTGGTGACTAATTCTGGGTCGACGACGTCGAACTGAAGTCGACGATCGTCGAGCGTGGTCACGCCTAATGTCACGGGCGTGACAATGCGGGTCACGGGCGTGACATGCTGTGAGGCCAATTTTGGGTCGACGACCGTCGACCTGAAGTCGACGGTCATGGTCACGCCCTATGTCACGGGCGTGACATTAAGTGTCACGGGCGTGACAGGCCATGAGGCCAATTTCGCGTCCGACGATCGTCTAACTGAGATCGACGATCGTCGAAGGAGTCACGCCCAAGGTCACGGGCGTGACACCTGGGTCACGGGCATGACAGGGCCGGGTTGGAAATGCTGCGCCCGACGATCGTCTCCTGGAGATCGACGATCGTCGAATGAGTCACGCCCTAGGTCACGGGCGTGACGGGTCGGTCACGGGCGTGACCAACCCGTGACCCGAATTCTTGGTCGATTTATTTCAAGTTTTGGGCTCCCTAGGGTTCTACCACAACCAACCGACTCCTAGGGGTCTAGCCGGAAATGAGATGTTACAAATATAGTCGCAGAAGAAGTCATAAAGGGGGAGTGGTCTATGATAAGAGCAAGTGGAGGCCATGCTATCTGGACCTCTAATGTAATCAGGGAAGCTATGGGCCTAGATGCCATCCAGTATGATGAGAATGAGCCTACTATTCCTGAAGATGGAGTTGGAGCTAAAACTGAACCTGATGTTATAGCTGTAAGCCCCCCCCCCAACTTTGCCCGAGTCAGGCCGGATGGGATCTTACCGCCCAAGACGTCCACCCAGTGCTCCTTAAAGGGTAACAACCCACTCTACTAAGCACTAGTTGGCTGCCTTGCTCGGCTTGAATCACAACATTCACATCTCATCACAGAGTTTAGAGAAAGCATTAATATGGAGCCACAACAAATATATATAACAATATATATTTAAAAGGAAATGCAAAAGGTCGTATCCATTGTTTATACACGAAGCCCGTAGGCTATACAATACTACAACTAACAACTCCTCTCTCTCCACTCTGCTTGCTAGTACTCACATCTCGAAACTCTAGAGATGACGGGGATGCATTTGCTCGGGTAATCCTCTTAGCTGGATTGTCATCCTGCAATGACTGATCACTACAGTACTCCATCTCCTGTGAATGATTATTAAAATAATTGTTAGTCACAGATCTAAGTGGAAACAAATCTCCTCTCAGGATCCATATCTTGGGGATGAGCTCACGCACCTAACAAAAGCAGATAGCAGAAACATGAGAGGGTTAGTACAACATTTCATGAATAAGCTAGGAACAACCAAAAAGAGGTGCAACGTGGTATAATTGGACTAGCAGCAGCAATATACGTCACTAATAATTTATGCTCCACTAGCACAGAAGTATAGCAGGTATTCACAACCCAAACATTCACAGCCGCGTACACATCACATGTATTCATATCCGCGTACACATCACAGGCATTTACAGCCGCATACACATCGCAGACATTCACAGGCGCGTACACATCGCAGGCATTCACAGCCGCATACACATCGCAGACATTCACAACCACGTACACATCGCAGGCATTCACAGCCGTGTACACATCGTAGGCATTCACAGCTGCGCACACATCGCAGACATTCCAAGCCACGCATAATACCCTATGTCGACATAGTATGGACCGCTTCTTTTCAAGCAGGGTAGCCAGCTCTGCGGGCCTCACTAATATGGTCGTCGGTGACAGTGGCCAGTCCTACCACTTCTTGGGGTGGTCGTACCGCACAGCCCAGGCCCTAACCTACAACCTCGTGTACTCTTGGATGTGAGCGACATCCGACGATTCAACATTTTGGCCGACCAGCGGAGGAAAGCCAATGGGGGAAACATAACGGTCGGTCACCCGTCGTACTCATCTCCCTGTCGCCTTGAGTCGTCGAACTTCCCGCACCGGTACGAATGGTCTGTGGAAGTGACTGACCTGCCACAATTTACCGCAAGACATTTACAAGCGAATAAGTAAAAAATAGTTTTGTTAGCATGCATCAGGTCTACAACGGCTTACCCTACTATGCTTTAAATAATTCGGGCAAACTACACTTGACTTGACTTTCAACAAGGAGCATGAGAGCACTTTATTTGTGGCTAACTTAGGAGGAACATCTCAACTCCTATTTTCCCCAACTAAGGCTCAACCTATCAAATCACTGCCCGTCAGGGCAGGACCCGTGCTTAAAATAGTAAATTATAGAAACAAAAGTGCGATAATAAAAGCTGTTGTTAGTATAAGCTGCAGAATTGAAATGCTACAAAGAAATAGGACCAGTAGGACACTGGAGTAGTATTGAACTGAAAGTAAGTACTGAAAGGAACTGGACCAATATGGGACTATAATAGTACTTAAAAGAAATGAACTGAACTGAAAGTAAATAGCCAGGACCAGTATGAGATTGGAGTACTGAACTGAAATGAATAAATGAACTGGACCAGTTCGAGACTGGAGTACTAAAAAGAAAGTACTAAAATGAAATGAATAAATGAACTGGACTAGTACGAGACTGGAATAAAACATAAAGAAAATGGTTAGTAGTCCAATCACTCCATTCAGAAGGCTTCAGTTCTATCTCCATTCTCAGGAGGCATGTTCAGTTCCATCTTCGTTCTCAGGAGGCATGTTCAGTTCCATTTCCGTTCTCAGGAGGCATGTTCAGTTCCATCTCTGTTCTCAGGAGATTTAGTTAGGTTCCATCTCCATTCTCAGGAGGTTTCTTTGGGTTTCACCCATTATTAAGATCCAATAACAATTCAGTTGCACCCTTTTTAATCACAGCTTAATCGGATGAGGGGAAGCTTGTTATGAGTTACATTTTTATTATTCATCTGAGAATAAATATCAATTCAATTATTTGTGTCGGATCGAATCCGAGAATCTCGTTAGAGGGCACATTTTTCCTCGAATTTCAACCTCGAAAATCATTTTTAACACATGAGGGAAATTCTTCACCTGAAATGAGGTTGGGGATTATTTTACTCGAAGCTCATACTTTCATTTTTCGAGTCCACCCAATGTAACCGAGAGTTATTTTAAGAACGAGGCGCTCGGTGGTTTTGGCAAAAACCTTGAAATACTCAGTGCTGGAAATCTTGCCTCGATAACTCTCGTTGATTACTCAATTGAACTTAATATTCAATATATAAAGTGATTGCACTCTTCGATTTTTATTTTCGAAGAATTTGAGCGCATAAATTTCCGAGTGCGTCCCTAGACTCCAAGAAATCGGAAAATCTTCAATTTTACCCCAAGGTTCCCAAATTTTAATACAACCTTTAATAGGGCCTAAAAAGAGCCTAAAAATATTTTTCAAAATTTTCTGAGCAATTTTGGGCCTCTAAATTGACCAAATAATTCTTATTTAGGCTCCATTAGTGGGAGCTCCCTCCGACGGTGGTACATCGGCCTACCGTCGCTGGCCATCGCTGAAGCTCTTTTTTTTTGGTACAGAGAGAAGGGGGTGACGGCGGCTGCGCTCTAGCCGCCGGAACTCGCATGCAACCCATCCAGAAAAATGGGAGGAAGGATAGGAGAAGCTTTCCACCTTGTTTGGGGGTCTCTGAAGGCTCTCAACGAAATCCTCCATGGGAGGTGGTGGAGGTGGTGTTGGAGTTCGGCTGATTTGTCTCCGGCAAAGCAGAGCTCCAACAAGGGTGGTGGTGGTTTTTTTTGAGCTTGGAAGAGGGGTGCAACCCTCTGGTGTAAGAGGGCTCCATTTATAGGAGGGGGGCTAGGCCCCTCCTTCCCTTCTCCCTCTTAGTTAAGAAAAACAAGGTTAGGTTAGCCAACCCTTCTAGGGTCAACTACCTAGCTGTATGTGGCACCTGTCAGCCTTCTATTGGTGAGGTACAATTAGAGTGGTAGCCTCCCATTGGTTGGAGCTTGGCTTGATGGGGAAAGAGGGAGAGACAGAGAAAGAGAGAGGAGGAGTGGGATGGGCCTCTTTCCTTTGGCTGAAGGCCCAACCCCTTGGCTGCATAGTGACAAATCAGAGCCCATAAGTAGGCCCATAATGGCCTTAGTGATGGGCTCAAGTGGGGGAACTTTTGAAAATGAATTCTCTTAAGAAAATTTGGTTTTTATAGAGATTTGACCAAAGTCAACCATGGGGTGGGTCCCCCCATGGGGGTCAAAGTCATAATAGGTTCATGTCATTGGGAGTCGGGTCAAAGTTGGGGTGTCGTATCACAATTAGTGTGTGCACGCTTTTCGGTGCATGACTGAGCTTGATTTGACCACGGTTTGACCACCCGTCATCAAAACAGATCAGGACCAATTCCGATGACTTTTTATTGACCATACGAATCCAATGCCACTAACCGGGGTCGAATTGGAGTTCGTTTGCTAGATATTCAAAATCTGCGCGTCGCGGCACGCTAAAAGGGCCAAAACACTCATAATCAGTGTTAGACTTCGAATCGCGACGCAACCAGTTCTGATGCATTTGAATCGACTGTACGAATCCATAGGAATCAAATGCCACTGACTGGTGTCGATATTCAAAATTCTCGTTTTCGGGACGTTCTACGAGGAACGACAAAATCCACCATTTGACATCAAAATTCAACAGAACGAGTTCCAATGCACTCATATTGACTATATGAGGCCACAAAAACTGACAGAACTCAAATCGGAGTTCTCAAGCTCGATATTCAAAAATCTCATTTTTACGACGTTTTACGAGGAACGTTCATATCCACCATATGAGCTCAGAGTTCGACGAAATGAGTTCCAATGCGCTCGTATTTACTATACGAGGTTACTGGAACTGACAGAACTCAAATCGGAGTTCCCTAGCTCTATACCCTACCTAGGGTTGCCTCCTACCGGGTCACGGGTAGAGGTTCGAGTCACTTTTATTGGGCCCATTAAGGTTCCGGTGGTCCAATAAAAGTCAAAATGTTACAATCCAATAAAAATAAAAGGATTTTTGTCCCTGAAAATTTGCTTAAAGTAGGGGGAAAAGAATAACATACTTGGGAAAATATTTTCGGGTATTTTTCTTGGACGAGCGCCTCTGGTTCCCATGTGTACTCATCTCATTCGTGATTTGATTACAATATCTTAACCATTAGAATGACCTTGTTACGCAGATTCTTTATTTTTATGATCCACTACCCTGACTAGTTCAAGTTGGACGGATCTATCTAACTGCAGCTGTACTAGCGGTGCAGGAAGGTGTTGCTCTGGTTGCCGGAGGACTTGCCTCAAGGAAGAAGCATGAAACATATCATGGAGATTTCCCAATTCTAGGGATAGGGCTAATCGATAGGCAACAGGGCCAACATGCTCTATCACCTGATAGGGGCCCAAATAGCGGGGATCTAGTTTCTTTTGCTTCCTCAACCGGTAGATACCATGCATGGGCTTAATTTTCAAAAATACCATTTCTCCCATGCTAAACTCCACCAGTCAGTGTCGCACATCATAATACTTGGCCTGTCAGCTCTACGCTTCCCGCATTCGCTCTTGGATTAGCCGTATCGGTGTCGTAGTATCATCAGTATAAGCCACTCCTAAGGCTTCCAGGTCCTCATCTTGAGCCAAAGTCAACAGAGTTTGGCAACGCCTTCCATACAATACCTCGTACGGTGTCATCTTAATGTTGGCCTAATAGCTGTTATTATAAGAAAACTCGACTAAAGGCAGCAGCTGTTCCCATGGCTCGATGTGCTCTACTATGCAGAGTCAGAGTAGATCCTCCATCGTCCGGTTCGTCCCTTCCGTCTGCCCATCTGTTTGAGGGTGGAAGGCGATGCTAAAGGCCAACTTGGTCCCCAAGTATGCCTGCACCCACCTCCACTCCTTGGATGTGAAATGTCCATCACGATCCGACACAATGGACTTCGGCACTCCGTAGAACCGAACAACTTGCTTTATGAACAATCTGGCAAGAACATCAACTCCATCACGAAGTCGGTTTGGAATGAACCGTGCTACCTTGGTAAGTCGATCCACGACAACCCATATAGAGTCATTTCCAGCACGGGATCAAGGTAAGCCGTGAACGAAGTCCCTAGAAATATCCTCAAATTTCCACTCTAGTATCGGCAGGGGCTACAAAAGACCTCCTAGGTTGCGGCATTCAGCTTTAACCTTCTGGAAAGTCTGACGCCGAGCCATGAAGTTAGTGACGTCTCTCTTCATTCCGGGCCAGTAAATAGTCTTGCGCAGATCAACATATATCTTAATCACACCAGGGTGAATAAAATACCTCGATTGGTGCACTTCTCAAAGAATCTCATCTCGGATTCCTTCGGTAGAGGCACTACTAGAAAATGGACTTTTGGCCAGGGCAAATTGCCCTGGCAAAAAGTCCAAAACCGTGGCTAAAAAGCTTTAGCCACGGTCTAGCCACAGGAAAATGCCGTGGCTAAAGTCGGCGTGGCAAAAAAGTTTAAGCCATGGATTGGCCGTAGCAAATAGTATTAGCCATGGGGAAAAACTGTTATGGCAAATAAGCCAACTATTATCCACGGTATGCAACCCTGGCTAAAAGTCAACTCATCATTTTTTAAAACTATTTGCCACAGTTAAAAGTCGTGGCAAAATACTAATTTATGTTTTTTTTAAAACACATTCAAAATACTGTAATGTTAGACATGTGCTCCCCTCATTGTAATCACTCTATTTTGAAATGAGGTATCAACATGAAATAGGTGATGAATGGGAGATGCAAATTTTAATAAATCCTATGATTTTAATGTGTCTAGTGAGAGAAAGGGAGTCACACCAATTATATGAAGTTGCTTGGCCAAATAAAAATATTCAGTGTGATAATCACTCTATTTTTAAATTGATGCTATAATAAAGCAGAATAACTTTAAAACCATATAATTCAATTAAACTTAAAAATGTTTAAATGTAAATTTCAAATCAGTATTTTAGCCAGCAGAATAACTTTAAAACAAGTTTGCTGCCATCATCCTTGCCAACAAGAACACATCCCTTGTGACTTCTGGAGTAACTCTAGGATTTCCTGCATCAATCGGAGCGGTAATTGAAAATTAGCACCTCAGAACACTTTACAGAATGAAAATGGCAGGTAGAATTGATGTTACATGTTGGAAGGTCAACCCTTTATAGGTTAGAAAACATATCCTTCATCTTTGACTTTTAATAATCCTACATTGAAGTAACTACTTTCTTACAAATACTTTACAGCTAACAACAACTACGTACACTAATAGTCCAAGAAACGTATAATGAAAACATTATTGATGCAGAAAAATATGAAAATTATAGCCTTTTAAGGATTTTGTTCAATATATTTTACCATCACGGTCACCACCCATCCATGACGAGAACTGAATAAGAGGAGCATTGTAAGGTACACGCTCATTAATTCCTATATTTTTCAAAGCTGTGTCAATTCCTATAATAAAAAGTATGATGAATATAAAAGTTTTCTAAAGGGAGAGGCAGTAACAATTAATAAATATATTCTCTGACTCACCATTTTGCAAATAGCAAAGACTATGCTTATTCCCACCAGCAGAGCTTCAACCATTCCAATAGCCAATATAACAAAGACAATGAATCTTGTGACCTGTGGATTCAGAGCTCCTAATTTACTTGAAACACGAGTGCTACACAAAACACGAGCAATACAAATAAGTGAAAAGACTCAAAGAGTGGTCGATAAATCTTAATTCACATGATTCGGTAAAAGCAAATGGTAAAAGCAACCAACATTAATTCATGAGTCCATGTGGAAAGCGAGACAGGTTTGGAAGTGCAAATACAGCATTATGGCTATTGTCAGCCAAAATTGAAACTCAGATTTACTGAACAAAAATCCACATAGAATATGAACCATTATTGGTGAATACGAATCAATAAATAATGAACAACTTAGAGGGGGAAAAAATTAGCCCTCAACCTGAATGGAGAAAACATCTTCAATAGACAGTGGGTTGCAAGACTGCAGCTGTGCTGAAGTTTTGTTGTCGGACTAGAGGGAGGCATGCAGAATGATGTAGCTTATGCGAGTGGATTAAAACCATATTCCAATATCTCTCCTTTCTCTCTTGTCTGTGCTTGAATTCCCTGGAACAAAATTTGAGAAACAAACAAGTTACACTTCATTGTGTGTATTTAAATGATAACTGTAACATCTGAGAACACTAAAATCTTAAAAAATTGAACCAAACAGCCCCAAATCTCATCCTTCAACAATATTTGATATAATATGAGGGAAAAGCACTTAAACACTTTTAAATCCATCACACCACCAAACTGTAATACTACATGGTGTGATATATATGATGTGTCCCTCCAATTACAAATACAATAAAGATATCAATGGTTCCAACAAATGTTCTGGAAACTTGCAACAAGAAAAGAACAAAAGTTATAGTGTGAGCCTTATAAGCAGCATTGTTTAGGGCAATCTCAATCATGGTCACACACACTTCAATAGGAACTTGAATATAAGTGGGGATCTCTATACTTAACCCGATGTATAATGTTCTTTTAGTGTACTTAAAAGTACTTGATCAGAAAAATACGAGAATGCCAAACTAACAACAATATCAGAAGAATATAAGAACGTCAAACTAACAACATGGTCAAAAAAATACGAGAACGCCAAACTAACAGCATGATCGAGAGTATGAAATTGTCAATCTTGTATCAATGGAAACTAAAGGGAAAAATAGAATAAATAAATCTACTTTTAACATTGCATCATGAATTTGAAAATTGTGTATGTTATGATGATTAACTGATTGGACTCTTATGACAATCAAATTCTTTTTTGAGAAAACCCAATTGGAGTTTATTGCAAATAGCCTCCACACAAAATGCTTCATCTAAAGTCAAACATGACTAATCTATTTAAGCAAACCTGTAATGCTTTTGAACGGACCTGATTTAGGTCAATAATCTCTTTTTGGCCATGAATATTATTTTTCATGGCTAATACATCAGTATTAGCCACACTATTTATAACCATGGCTATAAAATAACTATTAACCATGGTTTTTGCAATCGTGGCTAATATCAGTGTATTAGCCTCGATTTTTAGCCCCTGGCCAGAAAAAGTGTAGCCAATACTCACTTTCCTAGTAGTGAGGGAAAAACATATAGTGCCTGAACTGCAAGATTCTATTGTGCAGGTCGAACTCCTCTTGTGCTCCATCTTGTAGGGACTGGATGATTGGGAACACTTCCAGATCGACCTTTTGGGCCTCTCGTATTCGATTCTGGATGTCGCACTGTATTTCCATCCAGTATAACTTAGACCGGTACTCTTCTGGATCCCTACAAGCAACAAGAGTAATCTCCAAGTCTAATAAAGACTGAAACAATTCCCTCGGAATCTGCTCCATCCAACTCCTAGCCATCGAGGGTTGGCGGCTCAATGCGTCAACAACCTTATTAGCCTTCTCGGGGTAGTATTGGAGAGAGAAATCATAATCACACAGAAATTCCAACCATCGACGCTGTCGAAGGTTCAACTCTTTTTGAGTAAAACTGCATTTGAGGCTCTTATGGTCAGAGAAGATCTCGCATCTTACTCCGTACAAGTAATGTCTCTAGATCTTGAGGGTGAACACAACGACGCCCAACTATAGATCATGGGTTGCGTAATTTAGTTCGTGCGGCTTTAGCTGGCGCGAAGGCTCCTAATCCTTTCAGGGAGGAATCGATATAGATCTGGAATCCTTCAATTCCCGAGGGGATCATAAGGATTGGGGAAGAAGTTAGCCGCTTCTTTAACTCAACGAACACAGTCTCACATTCCAGCATCCATTGAAATACATCCTTTCTTGTAAGAGCTGTACGAGGTAAAACAATCTTTGGAAAATTTTCAACGAATTTCCTATAATACACGGTAAGACCAAGCAAACTTCGAATATCAGTTGCCATCTTGAGCGGCAGCCAGTTCTGAATCGCTTGGATTTTGGCTTGGTATACCGCCACTCCATTCTTGTTGATGATATGTCCCCAAAATCCGACCTCTTCTAACCAGAATTCACACTTACTGAATTTGGCAAAGAGAGAGTGTTCTCGAAGTTTAAGTAACACCAACCACAGATGTCTAGAATTATCTGTCTTAGTTTTCGAGTAGATCAAAATGTTGTCGATAAATATAATCACAAGGTGATCCAGAAAGGGCTCAAATACCCTATTCATCAGAGACATAAAGGCAGAGGGGGCATTAGTGGGCCAAAAAGGCATCACCATAAACTCGTACAGACCATAGCGGGAGCTAAAGGCAGTCTTTGGGATATCATCCTCCCTGATCTGAAGCTGTTATTGGAGCATGTGTTCCACGCTTCCTAGTTTACTAATAACAAATCTTGTTAATATTTGATCTTTGGGTGTTTATGATGTGCAAATATCACAAGTTTAGCTCTAATGGCTTTTGGGTGATGAATCGGGTCAGAACTGAGCTTAGAAGATATTGCCAGGCGATATTGAGTATCGCCAATAGGCGACAGCGACGATCGATGAATCTGCATTCGACGATCGACAAACCGCGTTCGACGAATCTGCAATGTGAAAATCAGGAGTTCGTGGGCCACATGACATCCATTATCGATATCGTCAGGTTGCGATACCCAATGTCGCCAGGCGACAGTGCACGTTCGACGATCGACAGATCTACGATGCAAAAATGAGGAGTTCGTGGGACACGTGGCAGCCATTACCGATATCGCCAGGTGGCGATACCCAGTGTCGCCAGGCGATATCGCTAAAGTATAAAAACCATTAAATTTTCTGAGGAGATCACGAAATTTATTACCTAGAGTGCACCTTCCTATTTAGACGAACCAGAGAGCTCCAGATTCCAGATTGACTCCATACTCTCCAGAAGGCCAAAGTGCAAAAGATTGATGGCACGTTTGCATTATTCAAAGCAACCCTGACAAGGATTCATCGACATCTTCAACGCATTGTTTGAAGGGAGTTTCAAATCTAAATTTTCAATTTATTTTGTTCTTATTCTTATTGTTATCTTATTGTAATCGATAGGGGAAATCGCCGCCTTGTGAGTGGCGTCTTAGTCCTTTTGTGGCTTAGTGGAAAATTGTCGCCTTGTGCTTGACGTCAAAGTCCTTATGTGGCTTAGGGAGAAATCGTTGTCGTGTGTGTAGCTTCTAGATTGTGGTAGATCTAGGGGAGGCTAGAAGCAAGATCTAGGAAGAGATACGCTTTAGCCTGCCGGTTCTTGGTAGAAGGACCGGCGAAAACATAAGTAAATTGTACTTTTCATAAGCCTTGTATCTAGCTCTATAGAGATACTTTGTATTCAGATTTAGCACGTTTGGAATATATCATTATTGTTTTTGTTAGTATACAGTTCAGAGTATTTAAGTTTGCTTATGAAAAATTAGTCTTCATTTCTTAATTGCATTATTTTATTCACCAAGTAAAGTTTGTTTAGTTTAATAAAAATTAATTAACCCTTATTCACCCCCCTCTACGGGCGTCGTAAGATCCAACACGAACAACTCATCGATCTTTGGAAGTGGATATGTATTCCATATAATAAGTTTGTTTAGTTCCCCGTAGTATATGTACAAGCACAGTTTCCCGTCTTTCTTCTTTACAAATAGTATAGGGGCTCCCTAGGGCGAGGAACTGGGGCGGACAAATCCAGCATCTATCAGTTCCTGAAGCTGGATATTCACCTCAGCCAATTCCTTAGGGGTCATTTGGTAGGGTGCTCAGGACACTGGTCTAGCTCCAGACACAAGCTCAATCTGAGGGTCAACCTCTTGCTGTGGTGGCAAACCCGGGAGGGAATCAGGGAAAACATCTGAAAAATTTCACACCACCGGAACTTTGGTGAGCACTTGAACTTGATTCTTCATTTTGAAGTAGATGAGGAGTATATACATATCATACAACAAAACACGTATCTGATGTAGACATACATATGCATATAGTATATAACATAAGTATCAATATCTGACGTAAATCTATCCTCTAAGATATATACCTATCACTACATTGGGGCCCGGTCCATGCTAAAGGTCCCACGCATAAGCTTCCAAGGGAGTTGCTCAGCCCTGCTGACCTTTCCTGCCAGCCCTACTCCTTCAACCTCTTTGGCCCTGTCCACGTGCTACCTGTCCTCCTTGAACTGCTCCTAATCCTGGCCTTCTTGTCGCCTGCAAGCAGAAAGCCCTCATGTGTCCCCACTGCTGGCACATAAAGTAGTTCCCTGCAAGGGGAATGTATCGTCGAGCTACTAGCACGGTTGTGGTACTTGAGCTGGCCTAGGCTCCTACTACGGTGCTGGGGGTGCTGGTGGGCGCCTATAAGGCTGCCTGCGCTGCCTCTGTCTGTGCTCTCTCCTGTTGGTAGGGAGCAACTCCTCTATCTCATCCTTGACCTCTGGGGACCTCGACCTGTCCCCTGCACTACTGGTACACCATCCTCTTATCTAACTCCAACGCAGAGCGTGAGTTACTATAGTGTGGAAGGTGGACTGAGGGATCATGATCAAGGCCTGTCTCAGGTCGTCCTGCATGCCTCGATAGAAGCAAGCAACTCTATCTCTGTCCGTGGCTACGAAGTTTCTAGCAAAATGTGTCAGGTGGATGAACACTCTCGTAATCTGGCACTGTCCGATCACCCTGTTGGATGTGCAAGAACCTCTCCTGCAGCATAGCTCGGTCGGCGTCTGAGATGAAGTGCTCCAAAAAAACCTCTGAGAACTCCCCCGCAGGATCGTGCTCAAAGGTCGTCCTCTGAATGTCGAGCGGCTGGCCGCTCTCTACCAGTCTCTAGCATATCCCTCTAACAAGCTCACTACCAGTGACACTACAGCTACGGTCGGGCACATTATTCCTACCAACAACTCCTCTACGCGTTCAACCCACTCTTCCGCCTGTATAGCGATCTCTGTGCCTCTGAAGGTGGGAGGCGTTAGCCCCCAAAAAGTCATCAGTAGGTCAGTGGGTACCAACAACTGCTGTGGTGGCTGTGCTAAAGCTGTCCGGAACGTCGCCAAGATAGTTATCAACATTTTCCCCAAGTCAGTCTCGACAAACGGTACAACTGCAGGGGCAACTGGGTCTGGAGGTGGGGTGGCGGGAACATATCCTTTGGAGGAGGATCTCCCATTACTGGACTCCGGTATGTCGCAAGGAGTAACAAGAAACAAGTGTCAGTATTTTGTAAAAGTAGGGGAAATTTGCAAAAGACTAATAAAGCAGAAACAAAGGTGTGTGGGCATGCTATCACACAGTCTAGAATCCCTAAGCTTCTACACTAGGGACTACCAGGCTTCCGCTGCATGGTTCGTCTCAAACCAAAGAATGAAGTGGGACAGAGGGATCCTGAAACTGCTCTATAAGGACGGATCGTGATCGCTCTGATCCATTTGTAAGCCCCCCACCCCCACCCCCCACCCCCACTTTTGTCTGGGTCGGGCCGGAGGGGATCTTACTGCCCAAGACATCCACCCAGTGCTCCTTAAGGGTTAACAACTCACTCTACCAAGCACTAGTTGGCCGTCTTGCTCGGCTTGAATCACAACATTCACATCTCATCACAGAGTTTATCAGAAGCATTAACAGGGCGCCATAACAAATATATATAATAATATATATTTAAAAGGAAATGCAAAAGATCATAGCCATTGTTTATACACGAAGCCCATAGTCTATACAGTACTACAACTAACAACTCTCTCTCTCAACTCTGCTTGCTAGTACTCACGTCTCGAAACTCTAGAGATGACGGAGATGCATCTTCTCGGGTAGTCCTATCAGCTGGAGTGTCATCCTGTAGTGACTGATCTCTACAGTGATCCATCTCTTGTGAATGGTTATTAAAATAACCGTTAGTCAGAAAGATAAGTGGAAACAAATCTTCTCCCCGAATCCATATCCTGGGGACGAGTTCACGACCCAACAAAAGTATATAGCCGAAACATGAGAGGGTTAGTACAATATTTCATGAATAAGCTAGGATCAACCAAAAAGAGGTGCAGCATGGTATAACTGGACTAGCATCAGCAATATACATCAGTTATAATTTAGCCTCCACTAGCATAGAATCATAGCAAGTATTCACAACCCAGGCATTCACAGCTACATACACATCGTAGGCATTCACAACCGCGTACATATCGCAGGCATTTATAGTCGCGTACAAATCGCAGGCATTCACAGCCATGTACACATCGCAGACATTCACAGCCGCGTACACATCGCAGGCATTCACAGGCGTGTATACATCACAGGCATTCACAGCCGCATACACATTGCAGGCATTCACAGCTGCGCACACATTGCAGACATTCACATCTGCGCATAATACCCTTTGTCGATATAGTATGAACTACTTCTTTTCAAGCAGGTAGCGAGCCCTGCGGGCCTCACCGATGTGGCTGTCAGTGATAGTGGTCAGTCCTACCACTTCTGGGAGTGGTCGTACCGCACAACCCAGGCACTAACGTACAACCCCGTGTACTCTTGAATTTGAGCGACATCCGGCGATTCAACATTTTATCCGACCAGCAGAGGAAAACCAAAAGGGAAAACATAACGGTTGGTCACCCGTGGTACTCATCTCCCTATCACCTTGAGTCGTTGAACTTCCCGCACCGGTACGAACGGTCTGCGGAAGTGACTGGCCCGCCACGTTTTACCACAAGCAATTTATAAGCGAACAAGTAAAAATAGTTTTGTTAGCATGCATCAGGTCTACATCGGCTTACCCTACTAAGATTTAAATAATTCAGGCAAACGACACTTGGCTCGACTTTCGACAAGGGAGCGTGGGAGCACTTTATTTGGGGCTAACTTAGGTGGAACATCTCACTCTTGTTATCCCCAACTAAGGCTCAACCTATCAAATCACTGCCCGTTAGAGTAGGACCCGTGCTTAAAATAGTAAATTGCAGAAATAAAAGTGCAGTAATAAAAGATGTTGTTAGTATAAGCTACAGAATTGAAATGCTATAAAGAAATAGGACCGGTAGGACACTAGAGTAGTATTGAACTGAAAGTAAGTACTGAAAGGAACTGAACAAGTACAGGACTAGAATAGTACTTAAAAGAAATGAACTGAACTTAAAGTAAATAGCCAGGACATGTACCAGATTGGAGTACTGAAAAGAAAGTACTGAACTGAAATGAATAAATGAACTGGACCAGTATGTTGGAACCCCGGTTTTGATTTGGGCAAGGATTACAATTAGGATGCTTAGAATGACCTAATATGTATAGTCTGGGTCATGGATTTTTCCAGGGTATTGCCTAAGAAGATTTCCAGTGTTCAGAAATTCAGATCGACGAAAGTTGAGTGCAGTTCGACGAAAGCCAATCTCATCTCGACGAACTCAGAGTTCTAACTCTGAGTTGAGCTCAACAAAAGCTGAGCTCTGGTCTACGAACTCCAATCTTTTCTCATAATCTTAGCTCGATGAAAGCCATCATCAGTTCGACGAACTCCAGGCTCAGGTCGACGAAATGCAGGCTCAGTTCGATGATTTCCAGACAGTGTTTTAGGCAATTATTTTAAGCAGAAGCAGAATATTTCCAGGCTCAATTCCAGGATATTTTATATTCTAAAGGCAGAGTATTTAATGACTTAATTGCAGGAAGCTATAACTCTTGTATTTAATTCTCAATATTCTTATGAATATAGCTGATTAGAGGCAACATTAAATATGGACTAAATCACAGAGTTCTTATTTTCTATTTTCTAACTTATTTCCAGGGCAGTTACCTTCTCGGGAATTCTCCAGCCGTTTCAGAGTTAATGAATTCAAATATTTGAATTCTTCTTTTTTTCATATATTCTCAGAAGTCTTCTGACTCAGAGATAGACACATAGACAAACAAGGCTACAGAGTTACTGAAAGATACAGAAATATTTCTACAGAGATTTAGCTTTCTGCTTCAAGCTTTCTTCTAGGGAACACATCTTGATTCTGAGATCAAAAGCTCACAATCTCTCAGATACAAATACTAGATAGAGAAGCTCTCATCAAGGTGTATACCCTGAATCAAAGCTTCCATCTCCTAATCATCTACACAACTCAGGGGGAGCTTTGACATCATCAACAATCCATTAATCTTCTCAGAGCTTATTGACAGAGAAGAACACTATCAATCTTTTTGTTTATTTCCATCAATCTGTGTACAAGGTTTTAACTCCCTTCAAAAGTTAACCTTTTGGTTCACAAGTTACCTGATCAAAAGACTTGGGATTGGTTTTTGAGCACCTGATCAAAAGCTCAAAGGGTTGCTAGATCTCCCTTAGAAAAATTGATCTTCTGGTGACAGGGCACCTGAGCAAAAACCTGTGGTGGCAGGGCACCTGATCAAAAACCTGTAGTGGATTCCTACTAGGGTGATAGAAGAGTAGATGTACTCAGGTTTATTGGGGAGCCACTATAATCCTTGTGTTGTCTGTGTTGATTGCCTTTTCTGTTTATGTGTTATGATTTTCTTTTTATACTTATATATATCACTAACTTTTAATCCACTATAAAAACAAGTTTTTAAATTTGTTAATACTCTATTCACCCCCCCCCCTATAGAGTAAAGATAAAATCTATCCCTCACTTTCAATTGGTATCAGAGGGTTATTTCTTTGGTTTTACAGGCTAACACCTGAACAAAACAATCTGATAGATTTTAGTTTACCTAGAAATTTATCATGCCACAAAACAAAGAGTTTTCAAGCACCATACCTCCAGTGTGCAATCTAAATAAGTTTGCACTATGGAAGGGAATGATTAGGCTTTACATGAATTCTATTGATGAAGATATTTATAACTCGATTTTGACAGGTCCCCCTACTCCATCTACAACAACAAGCACTAATGTTGTTCCACCATCCGAGTGGACAGATGCTCAGAAGAAAGCAAAGATTGTTGATGCTAAAGCCATGAATATTTTGGCTCAATTCTGATGACATTTTCCAGAAAGTTGTTGAATGCACTTCAACCAAGAACATCTGGGATTCCCTAAATGGAATGGTTGTTGGTTCTGCAGATGAAAGAAAGAACAGAAGATCCAACTTGATTTCTCAATATGAGAATTTCAAGAATGATTAAACTGAATCTGTAGCAGACATGTACTCTAGACTCATTTTCATCATCAATGAGCTGAAAACCCTTGAAAATGATATCACATTGACAGAAATCAATGATAAAATCCTCATGTGTTTCCCTAGCACATGTGATTCAAGGATCTTGCCAATCAAAGAAGCCAGAAGTGTAAATGAGATATCTACAGATACCTTGTTGGGCAAGCTCAAATCCTATGAGAAGCTCATCAAAACCAGGGAAGCTGAACAAAAGACCTCACTCTCAGCCAGGAAAGAGAAGAGCATTGATTTCCAGGCAACATATGAAGAAGAAGCTCTTCCAGGGAATGAAGACCTCATGAGTCTTCTGGCCAAGAGATTCTATAAAATGACCAAGAAAGACTTTAGAAGAAAGTCTTCCAGAAATGATGACAAGCCAATGTATGATAAAACCCATACTATAGAAATAGTCTATTATGGGTGCAGGAAATCAGGACATATCCTTCCAAAATGTCTTGTAAAGCAAAAGAAAGACAAGATGAAAGAGAAGGACTCCATGAAGCATTCATACAAGCCCTCTTCCAGCAAATACAAGATGAAGGAAAGAGGATTTATTGCTGAGACTTGGAGTGAATTTGAGTCAGAATCTTCATCTAGTTCAAGTGAATAAGAAGAAGAAGCAAGAACAAAAGAAATCTGTCTGATGACAATCAATGCCTCATGCAGTAATTCTGAGAAAGAATCTGAATAAGAATTAGAAGAAGATCAGGTAATCTCAACCTTTGATTTTAATTCAGAATAGTTTAAAACTGATTTCAAATTATTATGTAAAGATTTGATTCAATCTGAGAAGAAAATCAAACTTCTCAGAGAAAAATTAATTGAATTTGATAATTTTTCTTCTGAAAACTTCAAACTTAAAAAAGATTTAAAAATTGCTAATAAACATATACTATCTTTAGAAAATAAATTAAATAAGGCTAAGCAATTTGAAGAATCCCTTAATGGGAGAAGTATCAAATTGATGGATATCACAAGCATAGTGAATGCCAGATTAAAAGGCAAACTGGGTTTGGGAGCTTCATCTAGTCAGCCTTATGTATTTCAGAAAAATATTTTATCTAAACCAGTAAAATTTATTTCTTCCAAAGGAAAAGAAAAAGTAGATGATATAGATAAAACTACTAAAGTATCATAAAAGAATCAACCTAAGAAAAATATAAATTCACAGAAAAATTATTTTCAAAATATTTTGTCGAACCGAGCTCGACGAAATAATTATCATTTGTCGAACGGTGATTGACGATCTCTCAACCCAGAATTTAAGTATAATTACTCATCAGCGGGTGCTCGACAAAATCAATATGATTCGTCGAACAGAGATCGACGAATGTGGATCACAGATAATGCATATTATCATTCTGTGAATGGAGCTCGACAAAATGGCTATCAATCGTTGAACTTAGATCGATAAAACAACTTAAATTCGTCGAACCCAGCTTTTCAAAACAGAAATTTTAACCCTTTTCAAAACAAAAATCAAAAGCAAAAATTGGTAAATCTTTTTACTCAGTGGATTATTCCTCGTAGGAGATTTCATCCACTAGGTTATAAGGATCAACCAGATTGTTCCTATATTTCTAGTTATCATTATGAAAATAAACAAGGACCCAAGGTAACCTGGGTCAAGAACAACTAATATGTTTTTTTACAGGTAAAAAACTCTCCTACCACAGAGGAACAGTGGTACTTGGATAGTGGTTGCTCAAAACATATGATAGGATCAAAAGCTAACCTAAGTGATTTCAAGGCAAAGCTTGGACCTAAAGTTATCTTTGGAGACTCCAACTGTGGACAAACAGAAGGCTATGGAAATGTCAAAGTTGGAGCAGTTACCTTCAAGAAGGTAGCTTATGTGAATGGTCTAAAGCATAACCTCATCTCCATCAGCCAATTATGTGATGAAGGTTATCAGGTAACCTTTAATAAGTCATTATGTTCAATTATCTCTAGTTTAAATAAAATTGTTTTAACAGGAACTAGACAAGGAAATATTTATCTAGTTAACTTTAATTCTGCAAAATCAGAAATCTGTTTGTTTAATCAGATTAGTAAAACTAGTTAACTGTAGCATAAGAGACTAGGTCATGCAAATCTTAGGACAATAGCTAAATTATCTAAGGACAATCTTGTTAGAGGACTACCTTCTGGTTCCTACAAGAAGGAAGGACTTTGTAGGGATTGTCAATTTGGCAAGCAAACTAAAAATAACTTTAAATCCATCTCTAAAAGTGATTAACCCAGAATCTTGTACTTGCTATATATGGACCTTTTGGACCTATTGCAGTACAGAGTTTGGGAGGGAAGTCATATACCTTAGTTATTGTTGATGATTTCTCTAGATTCACTTGGGTTTTCTTTCTGAAAAATAAGTCAGATAACTTTAAAGTTCTTACAGATTTTTTTAAGAGCATCAAGATTGAGTACTCTACTCAGATTGCATTGATCATAAGTGATCATGGAACTGAGTTTAATTCTCTTCTCTTGCAAGAATTCTGTGAGAAGGAAGGTATCAGGCATTTTTTTCTCTGCTCTTAGAACTCCTCAACAAAATGGGATAGCTGAAAGGAAAAATAAAATCTCGATTGAATCTGCGGGGACATTACTTGCAGATGCTCACTTGCCCCTATACTTTTGTGCATAGGTAGTAAGCACATCAAATTATGTCCTTAACAGAAGTATAATTCATAAGCTAAAGGGTAAGACCCCCTATGAATTACTTAAATCAAAGAAACCTAAAGTTAACTATTTTAAAGTTTTTTGTTCCATGTGTTACATTCATAATAATGATAATAAATACCTTAGAAAATTTGAAGCCAAAGTTGTAGAGGTAATTTTTCTTAGATATTCTCAAGTTAGCAAGGCTTATAGGATTTATAATAAATCAACTCTTAAAATGGAAGAATCTGTGCATATGACCTTTGATGAAACTAACATGCTTTACAACGAGAGAGACATCTCTACTATAGACAATTCATAGGTACCAAATCTGTGTGAGAAAATAGATGATTTAATCCTAACACAAGAGGATATATCACATCCTTCTCAACAGATTGTTGATGATGACAGTGATGAAGAAATTCAAGAAATATGTGTTGAAAATATTGTGGCAAGTGAAATTTCACAAGAGGAATTAGCACCACAAGTGGTTGAAGAACCAACTCTACCCACTGATCTTGTCACACTTAGAGATCATCCCTTATCTCAAGTGATTGGAGACATGTCAGCTGGTGTGCAAACAATGCATCAATTAAATCATGATTACATGCATGCTTGTTTTCTTTCTCAGATTGAACCTAAATTCATAAAAGATGCAAAACAAGATCCCCACTGGATCATTGATATGCAAGAGGAACTCAATCAATTTGAGGGATGTAGAGTTTGGGATTTAGTTCTAAGACCCAAAGACTACCCAGTCATTGGAACTAAATGGGTCTTCAGGAATAAGTTGGATGCAGAAGGAGTAATAGTAAGAAATAAAGCTAGGCTGGTAGCCTAAGGATATTCACAGGAAGAAGGCATTGATTATGATCAAACCTTTGCTCATGTTCCAAGACTTAAAGCTATCAGGATATTTCTTGCATATGCAGCATTCAAGAAGTTCAAGGTATATCAAATGAATGTCAAGAGTGCTTTTCTGAATGAAGAACTCAAAGAGGAAGTTTATGTTGAACAACCTCTAGGTTTTATTTCTCCAATTCACTCTTCTTATGTTTTTAAACTTAATAAAGTTCTTTATGGTCCCAAAGAAGCTCCAAGAGCTTGGTATGAGACTCTTGCTAGTTTCTTGTTAGAAAATAAGTTTTCTAAAGGTTTAGTAGATAAAAATTTATTTATTAGACATCATAAGCATAAAATTTTGCTAGTTCAAATTTATGTAGATGATATAATATTTAGATCTACTGATTCCAAACTTTGCAAAAGGTTTTCTGACCTGATGCACTCAAAGTTTGAAATGAGTAGCATGGGTGAACTATCCTACTTCCTTGGTCTCCAAGTGAAGCAATCCCCTGATGATATTTTCATATCTCAATCTAAATATGTTAAGGAGCTAATTAAAAGATTTGGGATGTCAGATGCCTTAGCCATGAAAACACCCATGCCCTCAAATGCTGTAGTTGATAATGATGAACAGGGCAAGCCTGTTGATTAGAAAATATATAGAGCCATCATTGGGTCTCTATTATATCTAACAACAAGTAGGCCTGATATTATGTTTGCTACATGTATTTGTGCTAGGTTTCAAATAAATCCTAAAGAAACTCACATAATTTTAGCTAAAAGAATTTTGAGATATATAAAGGGTTGTCCAAATCTAGGACTTTGGTATCCATCAAAGTCAGAATTTGAATTAACTAGATTCTTAGATGCTGACTATGCTGGATGCAGAGTTGGCAGAAAAAGCACATTAGGAACTTGTCAGTTTCTTGGTGATATGCTTGTGTCATGGTTTTGCAAGAAGCAATCTTCTGTGTCTACTTCAATTGATGAAGCTGAATACATGGCAGCTGGTAGTTGTTGCTCACAGATTTTGTGGATTCAAAATTAGCTTCTGGATTATGGATACTATTGGGTCCATTGATCCCAATGACCCTGATTTGATGATATCAAATGTGTCAATGAGATAGACATAATTGTATTTGATGTATGGTTAAGTTCATGCATACAGGTTAGTCTTTGTCAAAATGATTGGACAGCTAGTTCAAGAGACAATGACAGATGGACTCAAGGTGGAGCTGGAAACTCAGAAAACTACCTAAGTACAAAAGCATCGAGTGAGGCAAGCTCACTCAACGCCTTTCAGCTAACAGTGTTGAGAGAAGGCAGGTAGTCAAAACTGACAGTATTGCAAAGGCAGAAAATCGGCTAAGTCTAGAAGCGTTGAGTGAACTCAATGCTCTCAACGCCATCAAGCAAAGCTGAAGAATCCAAATAATTTCTAAGTCCAGAAGCATTGAGTGAGCTCAACTCACTCAACGCCATACAACTAGAAGCGGTGAGTCAAGGTTATCCTGTCATAACCTTTCTATGAAGAATCCAAAAAATTTCTAAGTCCAGAATCGCTGAGTCTACCATTCATCGAGTTGAGCTTAGCTTTCGTCGACCGGAGTTCAGAGTTCGTAGACCTCAGCTTTTACCTATAAGAAGGACTCAGTTATCAGAATCGTCGACCGGAGTTTAGATTTCCTCGATCTCAGCCTTCACCTGAAGAAAGAACTATGCTGAGAGATTTCATCGATCTCAGCCTTCACTTGAAGAAAGAACTGTGCTGAGAGAATTCGTCGATCTCAGCTTCACTATTTTATCAAGCTGAGCTCAAAGTTCGTCGAGCTAAGCTTGAAGTTCGTCGAACGCAGAATTTTAGAAAAGTTAGTTAATTTTGGCTAAGTCCAGAATGATGTTGACTCAGCAAAGTCAACAAGTCAACATAGTTTAGATTCGATGCAAATTAACATTAACGTCGTCGTCAGTCTATAGTGGATCTCAAGTTAATAAAGCTGAGGTTTTAACCACCGTTAAAACTGAGACACGTGTCAAGCATCTTGCCAATGTGATAGGATTATAAATAGGAGAAGAGATCGAGATCTAAGGATGATGATTGGATTAATTTCTGATTAACTTTCTAAAAAATGAGAAGCGGAGTTTGTCGTCTTCATCCACCATTGTTGCAGAAGCCAAGAACCTCAAGTTCAAATCTGAAGGGCTTTTGAGTTTGTTGGTGCAATCAACATCCACTCCAGCAGGTTCAGAGTAATCCTCTGAGAGAGACGAATCATCCTAGGCGTACCCTAGCTAAAGTTATCTTCTCGATCTAAGCCGAGCCAGAATCAGAAGATCAATTCGCTGGATCAAAGAAGAAGGAAGGGCTGAAATCTGCTCAGTCCAGATCGGGAGATATTCCTGAAGAAGAAGAAGCAGATTCATCTTCTAGCTGATTCCAGAACAAGACGGGCATCATTTCAAGATCGATGTATCATCTTTTGCTGTAAAGACGAAGTTAGGGATGACATCTGCTCGGTCCAGGTAGACATACACATAGAATTTTCTCTGGTGTCTGTAATTCATTATCTTGAATATTTCTGTGTAAGATTCATTTTGAATCTGAGTGGTAACGTTAAGGCCTGAGTTGTAAGCCTGTGTTATAAAGGCTGAGGTAGGGCAGGAGTTGCCTGAGTAGTAGGTGTGTGGATTCACACTGAGGTAGGGCAGAATTTCCTGAACTATAGGAGTGTGGAGTCACTCTGAGGTAGAGTTCTTGGGAAGAACTTGAGTTGTAGGATCTTGGTGATCTGAGTGGTATGGCTTGCGCCTGAGTTATAGGAGCCTGTTGGGCTCTGAGCTATAAGATCTGAGGATCTGAGAAAGATAGAAGGATGTTTGGCCGAATCTAGTATACTGCTATATAGGTGAAAGGGGAAAATGTATGTACCCATCAATTGGGGAACCACTATAAATCTCTGTGTGCTGTGTTGTGTATTATGTTGTGTACTGTACTGGTATTGATTGTGATAAGATTGATGTGTTATGATTTTAATTGATAGGTTGTCTAAGTTTTAAAATTGGACCTATTCACCCTCCCCTTCCCCTCTAGGTGATTAGTTGTTCTTGAAATCAAGACTTTCAGATACAACTTAAATAATTCAACTATATTTTGTGATAATACCAGTACTATTTCAATTGCACAAAATCCAGTTCTGCATAGTAGAACTAAGCATATAGAAATAAGACATCATTTTCTTAGAGATAATGTAGACAAAAATAAATTAATCTTGTTTTTATTTCCACTGATTTACAAAGGGCATATATTTTCACTAAACCCTTAGATGAAAAGAAATATCTTTTCTTTATAAATAAGTTAGGCATGATAAATGGAGACCTATTAATTTAATTTTTGGTCTGAGAACGACGAATTGGTCACCTTTCGTCGAACTAAGATCGACGATCTATGAACTCTTCTTGAAATTTTTGTCGAACGGAGATCGACGAAATCTCTTTGTGAAGCTTTCGTCGAACAGAACTCGGTGGATTTAGTTTCTAATAATTTTCGTCGAACGGAGATCGACGAAATTTATTTGTTTTGCAAAACTTTTCATCGAACAAGGTTCGATGTTTTGTTTTTCATCGGACAGAGTTCGCCTTTTCAACTTCTGAAAACTTATAACTAGGTTTTCATCAAACTCTATCCCGCGCTTTTCCATTTCCCCTTTGCACTTGATCCCTTGTTTTTGCAGAGCAATGTCGGTTTCTCCAGCAATCCTCGCAGCAATGAAGTTTGACGCTGGTTTTGATATAGACTTTGAATCCTTCAGTCTTTCCGACCAAGTATTCAAGGAAATCTTACAGCTATTTGAGGTTCAAAACCTGCGAACCTTCATGACAACAAGGATAAAGCTTCCAGTGGCATAGATTAAGGAATGGGCATATACAACAAAGATTCAGGACACTCCAGTTCTTATTAGATCTATCTCAGGACATCAGGTTCCTCTTTCACTAGAAAGCTTATCTGAAATTTTTGGGTTTGTTAATGGTGAAGAAGAAATAGAATTATCTAGTAGTGAATTTAATGAAATGCTAGATAGGTTGGGTCATGGTGAAGGAAACCCTAACAACCTTCTTAAGAAAAATCTTTCGATAAAATATAGATTTTTAGCCGATATTGTTGGAAAAGTGATGTTGGGCAAGCACTCTGCTCACGATCACATAACCAGGCACCAATTTCATCTGATGTGTGCCTTGGTGAATCAGAAAAGGATTAATTGGGGATTAATTCTGTTTGACTCCATCAAGTAGAAGATTTCAGGAAAATCAGGGGGATATGGAAGAATTTTTGGAATTTTTCTACAGAAGCAATGCCTAGAGATGTTGGTCTCCCAGACCATTTTCATTAATGCTTCTAAGAGGCTTACCTCTGCCCTCTTTGGCAGATGGAACAGGGTTATCCCAAAGCCATCTAGGGCTTCCTCTTCTAGAGTAGCTTCTGAAGACACCAGGGATGCTTCAGCCACTCACCAATCCACAGGCGAAGTTTCTGCTCTACCCCACTCTTCTTTTCCTCAACAACAAATTCTCACTGAAGATGCTCCTTCCACATCTTTCCACACTATCTCTCCAATACATCATTCTCCTCAGTCATCCCCTCTACCACCTTCAATATCTATAAATATTCCATCACCTCCACATTCTCCAGTTCCTCAATCACCACTCACATCTCATCTTATTGAGAACATTCCTTCTACCTCTTTTCCTACATTCAATCTACTCTCTCCTTTGTCTCCACCTCATTCATCTCCTCAACACCAATTCCCTACCCCTCTTCCAACTCCACCTCATTCTCCTATCCAGGAAGAGATCATCCCTAATTTCATTCCCCCTACCTTCAATCCTCAGGATGTACCTTAGTCATTCTATCTGTGTCAAAACTGTTCTACCTCAATTCCATCCTCTTCCAATCCACCCTCTGCATCTACTCAGTCTCCACCTGAGTTTATGTATGTGGATTTCTAATCCATTTCTTCTAATATTCTTGCTTTTCTTACTCCTACCCTCAAGAAGCTGATAAAAGAAGCAATTACTCCTCTTATAGCTACCATATCTGACCTTTCTTCTAAGATTGCCTCTTCCTCCTTTGTCCCTTCTTCTGGGGGCCTAGATTCAGGTCTCCCTGGATCTAGGCAGGGGGAGATGTCTAATGAAGAAGCTCCAATAGTTAATGAAGAAGCTCCAGTAGTTCCAGAGGTTGCAGCAGTAGATGCAAAAATGCTGTCAGTTTGTTCAGATGAAGAAGCAGCAGATCTTTCAATTCCAGAAATGCCTTCAATTTGTTCAGATGAAGAAGCAGCAGATCTTTCAATTCTAGAAGTTATCACTATTGGTGATATTTTTATAAATCCCACAGTTGACTTATCTTCCTTATTATCTGTTTTTGAAGTTCAACCCAGTTTTGCTCCAATTTTTGATAATTATTCTAAAGTTATAGTTTGTTATACTACTCCAGTAGATTTTTTTGTTTTAGAAGAGATTAGATCCATTTTTAGTACTATTCCTACTAATATCTCTTCAGTCTCAAAGACTATAACAGTTGAGAATATGATAACTGTCATAGAGCAAGTTTCTTCCCCTCCCACTTTTTCTTGGGATGAAACTCCTATGCCAAATCTTGATGAAATCATGTTTCAAGATACGGAACCAGAGATTGACAGTGTTCAGGCTCAAGCTATTACAGATATTGTACTTAAAGAGCCAGAAGTTCAAGCTAAGAATCAGACTGATTTATTTAAACAGTTAGATGAGTTATATGATCATCCAGAAGATGAATCTGATGATGATGATGTTGATTTAGATGATTCGGAAGATTTTGGTTCAAAGAAAAGAAAAGCCAAGAAGAAGGTTCCGGTAAAGGTTGCTCCTAAACCTTCATCAAATGCTAACATTCCTTATTACATTTTGCATGGAATTACTCTCACTCCAGATACTCCTTACTGGATGAGGTTTTCTAAAAATGAACAAAAGAACAGGAAAAAGATGAAATGGTATAGTTCTCCTCCTCAAAGGTCATGGAGAGGACCTCCTCCTCCTGCAACACGATCAGCAGGAAGTATTTCTCAAGCTCATAGGTCTACTTCTCATTCACATCAATCAAGACCTACTCAAAGTAGCAAAGACAGACCTTCAAGGTCAGAATCTCAGTCCAACAGCCAGCAAAGAAGATAGCAACAATACATAATAATCAAAGCAGCCATCAGACATCTCAAGGTATTTAGCAAGAAAAATCAAGTCCAGAGAGACCTCCTTCTCTAACCTATGATCCAGAGTTGGATCCTAACTTTAGAATGGCCAGGTTTAATGAGCAGATAGCTCTCTCTCAGATTAATAAAGCCAAAGCTGAAGGGAAGGATTCTTCTCAATTTTCAACAATGTCATCTTATAGAAAGAAGGAATTGGATAAGTATCAGGTAAAGAATCTTTTTAATATTGAAGAATATATGCATCTCCATCCAGAGGAAGTTGTTCCTAGAGCTACTTCCTTGAAGATCATTGGCTCTCAAGACTTGAAGATGACTCAGCAAGAAGCTGCAGATCCAACCAGGAAGTTGATCTTCACCAAACCTTCTTCAGAATCTTCTTCAGATGCTCCCAAAAAGAATTCTTAGTTTTTTGATTTCACTCTTGAATTATTTGTTGTTATTATTTTTGAACTCTCATAGCACTATATTATATCTGCTGAGAATTTCAATTCTGCTAGATATTTATTTTTGCTTTATATTTTGTGTAAATAGTTTCATCACACAAATAGGGGGAGATTTTTGGAACCCCAGTTTTGATTTGGGAAAGGATTACTATTAGGATGCTTAGAATGACCCAATATGTATAGTCTGGGTCATGGGTTTTTCCAGGGTATTTCCTTAGAAGATTTCCAGTGTTCAGAAATTCAGATCGATGAAAGTTGAGTGCAGTTCAACGAAAGCCGATCTCAGCTCGATGAACTCAGAGTTCTAACTATGAGTTGAGCTCGACGAAAGCTGAGCTCCGATCGACAAACTCCAATCTATTCTCAGAATCTTAGCTCGACGAAAGACATCATCAGTTCGACGAACTCTAGGCTTAGGTCGACGAAATGTAGGCTTAGTTCGACGATTTCCAGGCAGTGTTTTAGGCTGTTATCTTAAGCAGAAGAAGAATATTTCCAGGCTCAATTCCAGGATATTTTATATTCTAAAGGCAGAGTATTTAATGGCTTAATTGCAGGCAGCTATAACTCTGATATTTAATGCTCAATATTCTTATGAATATAGTCGTTTAGATGCAACATTAAATATGGACTTAATCACAGAGTTCTTATTTTCTATTTTCTAACCTATTTCCAAGGCAGTTACCTTCTCGGGAATTCTCCAGCCATTTTAGAGTTAATGAATTCAAATATTTGAATTCTTCATTTTTTTCATATATTCTCAGAAGTTTTCTGACTCAGAGATAGACGCAGAGACAAACAAGACTACATAGTTAATGAAAGCTACAAAAATATTTCTACAAAGATTTAGCTTTCTGCTTCAAGCTTTCTTCCAGGGAACACATCTTGATTCTGAGATCAAAAGCTCACAATCTCTCAGATACAAATACTGGACATAGAAGCTCACATCAAGGCCTACACCCTAAATCAAAGCTTCCATCTCCTAATCATCTACACAACTCAGGTGAAGCTTTAACATCATCAACAATCCACTAGTCTTATCAGAGCTTATTGATAGAGAAGAACACCATCAATCTTTTTGTTTATTTCCATCAAACTGTATACATGATTTTAACTCCCTTCAAAAGTTAACCTTTTGGTTCACAAGTCACCTGATCAAAAGACTTGAGATTAGTTTTTGGGCACCTGATCAAAAGCTCAAAGGGTTGCTAGATCTCCCTTAGAAAAATTGATCTTTTGGTGACAGGGCACCTGAACAAAAACCTATGGTGGCGGGGCACCTGATTAAAAAACTGTAGTGATTTCCAACTAGGGTGGTAGAAGAGTAAATGTACCCAGGTTTATTGTGGAACCACTATAATCCTTGTGTCGTCTGTGTTGATTGCTTTTTTTGTTTGTGTGCTATGATTTTCTTTTTGTACTTATATATATCACTAACTTTTAATCCGCTATAAAAACAAGTTAATGAATTTTTAATACTCTATTCACCCTCCTCCCTCTAGAGTAAAGACAAAATCTATCCCTCACTTTCACAGTACAAGACTGGAGTACTGAAAAGAAAGTACTGAACTGAAATGAATAAATGAACTGGACCAGTACGAGACTGGAATAAAACATAAAGAAAATGGTTAGTAGTCCAATCACTCCATTCAGGAGGCTTCAGTTCTATCTCCATTCTCAGGAGGCATGTTCAGTTCCATCTCTATTCTCCGGAGTCATGTTCAGTTCCATCTCCGTTCTCAGGAGGCATATTCATTTCCATATCCATTCTCAGGAGGTTTAGTTCAGCTCCATCTCCGTTCTCAGGAGGTTTCTTTAGGTTTCACCCATTATTAAGATCCAATAATAATTCAGATGCGCATTTTTTAATCACTGCTTAATTGGATCAGGGGAAGCTTATTTTGAGTTACATTTTTATTATTCATCTGAGAATAAATATCAATTTGATTGCTTACGTCAGATCGAATTCGAGAATCTCGTTAGAGGGCACATTTTTCTCGAATTTCAACCTCGAAAATCATTTTTAACACATGAGGGAATTCTTCACCTGAAACGAGGTTGGTGATTATTTTACTCGAAGCTCGTACTTTCATCTTCCGAGTCCACCCAAAGTGCCCGAGAGTTATTTTAAGAACGAGGCACTCAGTGGTTTTGACAAAAACCTCGAAATACTCGGAGCTGGAAATCTTGCCTCGATAACTCTCGTGGATTACTCAATTGAACTTAATATTCAATATATAAAGTGGTCGCACGCTTCGATTTTCATTTTCGAAGAATTTGAGCGTATAAATTTTCGAGCGCAACCCTAGGCTCCAAGAAATTAGAAAATCTTCATTTTTTACCCCAAGGTTTTCAAATTTTAATACAACCTTTAATAGGGCCTAAAAAGAGCCTAAATTTTTTTTTCTTTTTTTTTTGAGCAATTTTGGACCTCTTAATTGGCCAAATAATTCTTATTTAGACTTTTAAAAATACCAAATTAACTCCAATAATTCCCAAAATTTTGTGTAGATTGCCCTCATTAAGGGGAACAACTTTCATGTTCAAAACATTTTTTCCTAGGAGCCTAGATTACCCCTTGGAAAATATAACATCCATTTAAGTTATAATATTATAGTAATAGAAAATTTTATAAAAATTATAACTTTTATAATATTTATCATCTCCCCCCCCCTGTCTGTAAAGAAATAAGCCCTTACGGGTCTTCTCTGCCGCCGGCCAGCCAAGGCTCTGCCCGGCCAACTCTCCGGTGGCTGGAGCTCCCTCTAGCGGTGGTACGGCGGCCTGCTGCCACCGGCCATCGCCGAAGCTCTTCTTTTTTTTTTGAACGGGGCAGAGGGGGGTGACGGTGGCTGCGCTCAGGCCATCGAAGCTCGCATGCAACCTGTCTAGAAAAATGGGAGAAAGGAGAGGAGAAGCTTTCTACCTTGTTTGGGGTCTCTAGAGGCTCTCGGCGAAATCTGCCATGGGAGGTGGTGGAGGTGGCGGTGGAGCTCGACAGATTTTTCTCCGGCGAAGTAGAGCTCCAGCAGGGGTGGTGGTGGCTTGTTTTGAGCTTGGAAGAGGGGTGCAAGCCTCTGGTGCTAGAGGGCTCCATTTATAGGAGGGGGCAAGGCTCCTCCTTCCCTTCTCCCTCTTGGTTAAGCAAACAAAGGTTAGGTTAGCAAACCCTTCTAGGGTCAACTACCCAGCTGTATGGGGCACCTGTCAGCCTTCTATTGGTGAGGTACAATTAGAGTGGCAGCCTCCCATTGGTTGGAGCTTGGCTTGATGGGGAAAGAGGGAGAGAAAGAAAGAGATAGAAGGATTGTGATGGGCCTCTTTCCTTTGGCCGATGGCCCAACCCCTTGGCTGCATAGTGACAAATCAGAGCCCATAAGTGGGCCCATAATGGCCTTGGTGATGGGCTCAATTGGGGGCACTTTTGAAAATGAATTCTCTTAAGAAAATTTCGTTTTTAGAGAGGTTTGACCAAAGTCAACCATGGAGTGGGTCCCCCCATGGGGGTCAAAGTCATAATAGGTCCATGTCCTCGGGAGTTGGGTCAAAGTTGGGGTGTCGTGTCACAATTGGTGTGTGCACGCTTTTCGGTGCATGTCTGAGTTTGATTTGACCATGGTTTGACCACCCGTCATCAAAACTGACTGGGACCAATTCAGATGACTTTTTATTGACCATACGAATCCAATGCCACTGACCGGGGTCGAATCAGAGTTCGTTTGCTAAATATTCAAAATCTGTGCGTCACAGCGCGCTAAAATGGTCAAACTGCTCATAATCATTATTATACTTCGAATCGCGACACAACGAGTTCCGATGCGTTTGTATCAACTATACGAAGCTATAGGAACTGACATAACTTAGATCGAAGTTCTCTAGTTCGATATTCGAAAATCTCGTTTTTGGGATGTTCTACGAGTAACAATAATATCCACCATATGACATCAAAATTCAACGAAATGAGTTCCAATGAACTCGTATTGACTATACGAGGCCACAAAAACTGACAGAACTCAAATCGGAGTTCTCAAGCTCGATATTCAAAAATCTCGTTTTCGCAATGTTTTACGAGGAACGGTCATATCCACCATATGACCTCAGAGTTCAACAGAACGAGTTCCGATGCGCTCGTATTTACTATACGAGGCCACTGGAACTGATAGAACTCAAATTGGAGTTCCCTAGCTCTATACCCTGCCTAGGGTTGCCTCCTATCAGGTCACGGGTAGAGGTTCAGGTCACTTTTATTGGGCACATTAGGGTTCTGGTGGCCCAATAAAAGTCGGGATGTTACAGTAGCTATAGCTTCTGATGATAAAATTGCATTCAGCCCCACCTCTTAACATCTATCAAAGTGCAAGGGCAAAGAGGTTGTTGATAAGGAAGAGGATGTGAGGCTGTGTAAAAAGAGGCGCAGAGAAGAACTTGAAATAATGCCAGATTATGTACAGTGGAGCCCAACCTCCATGGTTATCATACTGGCTGCCTGGAATCAGATCAAAGAGAACAAGTCAGATAGAGTCAAGCTATACAGTTCTATGGAATGGGCTAAGTATGAAAAGTAAGAAGAGGTAAGGAGAAAGTTCAGAAAGGACAAGTTGGCTAGAACTCTACTAGTGGATTCCCCAGAACCCTACAGACATCATCCCAAGCTCTGCAACTACTTTGAGAGGCAAAGACAGAAAAAGGAGGCTGTAGAGAAGACTGCAAAGAAATCTGGGGGGCATTATAATTAGGGAACCTGAATCTTAACAATGTTATAAAATTTTAGGTTCTTAAGGGTTGTTGAATGTGGAATGTTTATTGTATGCTTTTTCAAACTTTTATTATTTATGATATCTGAGATATTCTATCTTACTTGTTTGAGCGATTACACATTTTGAGTTGATCTTTATTATCTGTTTTGAAATGATGTATATTATTGACTGGGATTCTGACTTCTTCAAATAGGAGGGAGGATTGTTGGAAACATTGATCACAATGTTCTAGATTTGAGAAAGCCTCATAGGTCAATAATATACACAAATATGTATTTGGTATCTCTCTAAGTTAACATGTGTAGGTAATCAGTATTTGATTGACTAACAGTTTAGGAGTAAGTCAACACACTCTAGAAGTGAAGAATATTTGCTAAGTACAAATGCGTTAAGTCGTCTCACTTCACTCGATGCTCAAGGTCTATATGAATTGACTCAATGTTATTCACTCAGTGCATCAGAAGAGAAGCAGAGAATCAGTATAAGTTCAAATACATCGAGTCATTTCACATCACTCGACGCTCAAGATTCATATGCGCTGACTAAATGATACTCTTTAAACACCTCAGTAAAAGAGCAGAAATTCAGACCAAGTATAAATACGTCGAGTGAAGGTCTTTCACTCAACGCCTCAGTAAAAGAGCAGAGATTCAGACAAAATACTAATGCGTCGACTGAAGATCATTCACTCAACACCTCAGTAGTGAAGCAGAAAAACTATCAAAGTATAAATGCGTCGAGACATGATACTTAACTCAATGCCAAAGTTGTTTGTGTAGAGTTAACTGCAGTCACTCGGCACCTCTTTAAAAAGGCTTCACTCAACGCTTCAGGAGAAGAAGAAAAGCTGTCAAAGTACAAATGCGTCGAGATACAAGAGATCACTCAACTCCTAAGTAGAATGTGTTGTGTTAAGTGTTGTCTCTCAACGCCTTATCAGAGTTCAAGTATTTGACTAAGTTATGTTGCTTCCAGCACTCAACGCCTCTACATAAGATCAGAAATCTATTCTAAGTCAATGACGTCTAGTCTATTCTGCTGATGTCATACTTAGATCAAATCGACGCAGATTACGCGCTAAAAGACGGAAACCACCGTATTTCTCTGACACGCAATCTTGGGATGATTCAACCATTAAAGTCGGTCATGTCGCATACCTAAACATGATCATAATCCTTGTAGTTGCTAAGATATAAAAGCTAAGTGCGTGAGACTTTTACAAGAACTTTTTGGAATACTTTCTAAAACCCTAATTCGCAAAAAATCATCGCCAGTAGAGAGAGAATTATTTTTCACTGTCATCAAGCTTGGTAGTCTACACAACAATCATTATAAAGCTTGAAGAAGAAGATCTCTACCAGTATTCAACACAACACAGTCTGTCTCTAATCTAAAGATCATTTTCTATTGCTGTGGTGAAGTGAAGTTATATGGTGATATAGCTAAAGAAGACTCCAAAGTTTTTGTTCTTGAGTCATTGTAATACTCTTTAAATCTTTATTATAAGATCTATCTGAGATCTGAGTATAGGTCTGAATTATAAAGCCTGAGAGTATGACTTTTTTTAAAGTCCGAGGTAGGATTCTTGCAAAAAATCTGAGGTAGATCTGTGTTATAAAGGCTGAGGTAGGGCTTGTTTGTGAGCCTGGGATAAGAGACTTGTTGTCATCCCTGAGGTAGGACTAAGATCAGTCTGAGTTGTGGGAGTGGAAAACACTCTGAGGTGTAGGATCCTGGGAAGGATCTGAGGTGTAAGATCTTTTGATCTGAGTTTTGGAGGAGTTGGCTGAATCTAGCTCACTACTAGATATGTGAAGGGGAAAAGTGGATGTACCCTAGATAGGGGAACCATTATAAACTGCTTATGTGTTTTTTGTGTTCTTGAAAGCTACTAACCTAACAACAACACACCAAGTACATCTTTAAAAAGGTTTAAAAGATTTAAAAAAACTATTCACCACCCTCTGGGTGTTTAGCTACCATTAAAAAGATTTTCACGCCTCACGGGCACGCAGCGCGCGTGGCGTGCGAGCACAGCCTTGCGTGCGCGCATCATGCTAGCAATGCCTTGCGTGCGCACGTGAGGTGCGTCGGCGGCCTCTGCCACCTTCAGCCGCCACCGGCCACCGCTACCGTCGGACAACCTACCGGGCCTCCCGAACCGCCCGGGGGGCACTTTTTTCATTTCGCTAAAATTGGCGATTCAGGTGACCGAAATGGAGCGCCGCCATTATCCGACACAAATTCTGTTCCGACGCAATTACCGACGTATCCCCCAGAAAACTATAAATAGGCCCACAGACCTTCATTTGAAGACAAGCAACTCCAGAGACGAGAGAGCTCTGAGGTTTTTCAGTGAGATCGTGGACTTAGGATGGTTCTCTGCTTAGGAATTCGCTCTGCTCCTCTTCTTGCACCAAGACTCCAACAAACGTCAAGTCATGACATCCTCCTCCGCGAGTGCGCTCCCATCATGACACCAATTCAATGAGAGCGCTCTCTCCAAAACTACGTGGACTTAGAGATTTTTCCAGCCTGAGCGCTCCCACCAAAGTTCCGTGAACTCAACAACATTTCAAGGCCGGAGTGCTTCCATCAAGGCTCCAAGGACTTCACACCTTTTTCCACCATTTTGTGTACTTTGCAATTGTAATGGAGAAGCGGTCTGTCTCCCTCCGAGATCAAATCTCAATCCCTGTAAACTCAATGGAACTAGTCAATTTTGGCTCGGCATAGATCCAGCCATGTGATTTTTCACTATTTTCGGGTTTTCCACGTCAAAAAAGTCTCGTCATTTGTTGTTGTTTATTTTGACTGTTTGTGTGCCCGGTCCAATTCCGAGCTAAGGCGGTCCGATTTCTCCTGACCAGGGGATGACCTGATCCGCAACAATAACTATTAATTCCAAAAAATTTAGATGACTAAGGCTCCGTTTGGGGAGACTTATTTTCACCAGTTAAACGGTTACGACCGCAAAAACGGAGCCTAAGTATTTTCAATCATCTAATCACAAACAAAATTCAAGAAGGGACAAAAAGCGTCAAAAAATGAAACTGTAATGCAAAAACTGACCGCAAATAATACTGAATCGACACCGCACCGCAAGGTTTTGGTGCAGTGGGGTTTTGGTCGGTCAAAAACCGCGCCCCCTATGGCGCGATTTCGATTTGGGCTCAAACCGCACCACGCCACACTACTCGTAAGCCTAATTTGAGCTCTACAAATAGGCCTCAGCTGTAATAGTTAAAGGCAATAAATAAATAATGTTTTTGTTTTCTAGCGTATTATACCGTCGAAGGCCCAGCCTTGGCCCAACCTTATCCCGGATGATGACGTAGGTGGTCACCGCTGTCGGCGAGCGACGCCGGCGGACGACCAACGCCGGCGATCTACTGATGCCGGCATCGATTGTAACAGCACAGACCGTTAGAATTTCCTAGATACGCAGCATCTCATATCTGGATGTATCATGGGTTCCCCTGCTCTATCGGTGTTTCAATGGCTACAAAAAAACTTCTAATCGGAGGTTTACAGTAGAGTTCGAATTGCCATCCATTTTAGGTTTATCAATCAGAGCTTCAACTTCAAATTTGCTTTTGGTCTTACCATGCGGTGCATTTCAGATTCAAATGAGGTTAATATTGGATGTCAATTTCAAGTTTTAGGTTCACCATCCATTTATGACCCTAAATGGAGCCTTAGTTAAGATCCGCTTGGAACAAGGTGCTTTTTATGCTTAATTAAGATCCGGTACATGCAGTCATAACCGTTTGATCGGTGAAAATAAGTCCCCCCAAACGGAGCCTTAGGCTCCGTTTGGGAGGGCTTATTTTCACCGGTCAAGCGGTCACGACCACAAGAATCGGATCATAATTAAGGTCCGGTTCATGCGGCTGTGACCGCTTGACCGGTGAAAATAAGTCCTCCCAAACGGAGCCTTAGTCTCTCATTATTTGTTCCAAGAGAACAATTTACTTTTTTTTTCTCTGTTTTTATCACTGGAATTGCTCTTCTTTGGCATATGGAAGGGAAGATATATGTATGAGTTCCTAAATATTTTTAAATATACACTTTTTCTCTAACTATAAATATGTTTATCCCGGAAGGCACACTAATCCATCACATTTGTCCTAGAATGGAGATTGTGCCGCCAAGAGATGGAGAACAAAGACGCGGAATCATACGGCCTTGATATCATTAATTTATTTAGATAGCATTGCGGGCTTTCAGCTATCTAGGGCATTCATTAATCATCTTGTAGAGAGATTGTACATCATTTACAAAAGACTTGTGAGTGTTGCGGCCAACTCAATCTTTCTGGTAAATCGGATTAAACTTGTCCGTTTTAGCCGGTGGAGCGGTCGAGCGTGCACACAGTCATAGGATGAGCTGAAGCACACAAAACGATTTTAACGTGAAAAAACCCCTTAAACGGATAAAAAATCATGTGACCGGGACAGTGCAAGTCAAACTTCACTATTGGCATTGCGGACTTCCACTTATCTAGGGCATTCATTAATCATCTTGTAGAGAGAGTGTATATTATTTACAAAAGAATTGTGAGTGTTGCGGTCAACTCAACCCTCCTGGTAGACCGGATTAAACTTGGCCGCCTTAGTCCGTGGAGCGGTCGAGCGTGCACACAGTCACAGAATGAGCAGAAGCACACAAGGTGATTTTAACGTGGAAGAACCCCCTTAAATGGGTAAAAAAAATCACGTGATTCGGACGGTGCCGGTCAAACTTCACTATTGGCAGCTGTTTATAGAGTGTTTGGAGTACCGAGAACGACATGTCGCTATTCGTTACAACTTTGAGAGGAGAGATTGTAGAGTGTTCCGTGGGTGACAAGCCGCCTCACTCAAAGCTGATTTCTTTCCTACGCTCAGATGGAGAGGAGAGTTCTCGGACGTTGCTTGGCAAGCAGACTTCATGGTGGAATGCATCGGGATGCGTTGGCGGTGATTCGGGTGGCGTCACACACGTAGGAAGCTTTCTGAAGTCGCGCGCCGAGTTCCTTATTCCTCAGAATGTTGTGGACTTCGACGAATTTCCTGGCGGTCTGACTGGTGGAGGAAGCTCGTAGGAGAATTCCGGCAGAACTCCGACCTGAGGAAGAAGAAGGCTCCAAGGAGAAAAGTTAGAAATAAAGGGAGTCCTATGGACATTTTATAGCCTCCAGCAGGTGGTTACGATAGTTATGTGGCTATCCGCACACCGTAACCACCCATAATTAGGATTTGTATATCACATCTAATTTAGTTTTGGGCCAATATTGTGCATATAATTTACACTAAATGTAGGTCATTTCTTAATTACCGATAACCCCTCACTAATTATGACAGTTAGTGGGTGTTATCCATGAAACATACGACGCCGATTGTGGTGGAATGATCGGACCGCGGGGCGGGCCTTCTGCAAAAGAGTGGCCATCTCACCGGCGTACAGTCGCTGACGAGGGGAAAGGATGAGCAACGGTCGGTGGTGCGGCAAGCCGCGGCCGGAGAATCTGCGAGGAGAGGCGGCCGAACACGACCGACCCTTGCAGGCGGTGCCCCACGGCCACGGGAAACGGTTGGGCACGACCTCCCCCTAGCGGGTGGTGCTCCACGGCCGCATGAGGCGGTCGCGAGGAGGGGTGGACAGGCGAGGCTGCCCCTTGCGGGCGGCGCCCCGCAGCGCGGGAAGCAGACGCATGGATGGGCGGCCGAGCGCGGCCGTCCCTTTGCGCGCGGTGCCCTGCGGCCACGAGGAGGGGTAGCCGGGCGCAGCCGCCCCTTGCAGGCAGTGCCCCGCGGCACGGAGGCGGTCGCGGGGACGGGCGGTCGGGCGTGGCCGTCCCTTTGCAGGCGGCGCCCCGCGGCCGCGGGGAGCCGTGCCTGGGCACGACCGCCTCTCTTGTGGGGGTGCCCCGTAGCAGCAGGAGGTGGTCGTGGGCAGGAGAGATCAGGCACGCTTGCCCCCATGCGGGCGGCGCGTGGGTGTGTGCGCTCTCGCGCGTGCACTCGCATCTTGGTGCGCGCACCCGCACGCGCTCCCAGTCGCGCGCGGTATCGCGCACGATATCGCGCACTTCTAGTCGCATGCGGTGGCGCACCCGCACGCGCACTTGCGTGCATGCGGGTGTGCCTGGGTGTACTCAGGCGTGTTTTTTGTGTGCTTTTGGGAAACATGTGTACGTGCTTGGGGACTCCTTTGAGCGCCCCTAGTGCAACTTTCTTAATGCTTATTTGCCTTATTTTAAGGTCTCGACGCATAACTCTCAAGCTCGCCCGATGTGATTGCGCTCCACTCTTACAGGTGACCAAGTGGCAATTTGGAGAAAAAGATATGGGTTACCAGCTAATCTTGAAGTGAGGATCCCCCATGTTGAGGAAAGAATTCAGAATCCACCAAAGTGCTAGTTGACGATATGTTAGACGATGTTACGGTCTGGATTCTGATTCCCTCCGTGTGGAGAGGTGATTGATATCTTGAAGTTTTGCGGTGTCCCTATGTCGCAATTTACCCACCTTGGGATGACATGTATCATGGGGCTGGTTGCATTCTGTAGAGAGCATGGCTCGAAGTTCTCCTTTGAGTTGTTCAGAGATTGGTGCGAACTTCATGTTGACGGCGTTGATTGTGTTTAGATTTATAGCAACGACAGTTGGCTCGATTTTGAGACTCGTGCAGATCGCCGCCATGGGAATACCTTGTTTGGGTATGTTAGAAATTCCTAGGGTATGCCGAAGCTATGGAATTCTTCGCCTGATCATTGCTATTGTTAGAAGAGACGAGAGTGGGACTTATCTCCCATGCTAGGATTCACAGAGTCTCGGGAGCTGGCGAACTGTTTGTTTATCATCTCTTTATTTTTGGAGAAGCACATGCAGCAATGCAAACTTTCGACTGATTCTGTGCGCGTTAAGGAGGTGTCATTGGCTCATGATCGGAAGAGGATTATGCCTACCTTGATGGATGCTAGCGAAGCAGGTGTGGAGCCTCGGCCCTTGTCGAGGCAGAGGGATCGTCAGACTGAGAAGGTTCCTCGAGATGAAGTTGCACTTGTTGATCTTGATGTCGAAGTGTTGGGGCCTCCGCCCCCCACCCCCACCCCGAGCCCATTCTTCGGAGATGTCTGCCCCCCCCCCCCCAGTGTCTTCTTCTTTGGAGATGACAGGTGATATAGTAAGTGAGCCCTTTGTTTCTGACTTTCAATTTAACTATTTTGGGTAATTCCAACATTTTTCTCCTTTTTGGTTGTAGATTGAAGCTCAGGCTCGTACGGAGTTCACATGGGATGATCGTTATGTGAGCTTGAAAGATGGATATTTGGCTCTCCAGGAGAAGCTCTAGGTTGTGAAAAGTTCATTGGCTGACTTGAAGGAGGAACATGATCGAGATATATCTCGATTCCGGAGAATTGGTTCGGAGTTAAAGACAGAGCTCGAGGAGACTCGAGCAATGATAATGACGGAGAAATCCTTGGTGGAGGGCATGTCGCAGTCACTGGAGACTGCTCAGGAGGAGGTTTCTCGTTTGGAGAAAGAGTTGGGGGCTTCGAAGTTTTAGGTGGAGCTCTTTGGACCATTGATCCCAATGTACCTTATTTGAAGAAGGCCTACTAGACAATGACATACACATGTGTAAAACTAATGGTTGCAATAAGTTCTATGTATGCAGTTGATTACTTGTTACAATGATAAGACAGGTAAGGTGGACACAAAGAAGGATGCAGGAAAGACAGAAATCTGTCTAAGTTCACAGGCGTTGAGTGGAGGCAGTTCACTTAACGCCAGATGACAAAAAGCGTTAAGTAAAACATTGACAGTCAAAGCCTAACTATTTCCAAGGAAGAATTTTGGTTAAATCCAAATGCATTGAGTGAAGATAGTTCACTCAATGCCCAGAGCTAGAAGCGTTGAGTCAAGCACAAGTAGTTAAAGCATCTGAGAATCAGAGCAAAATTCTGGCTAAGTCCAGAAGCGTTAAGTGAAGGCAGTTCACTCAATGCCTAGAGAAGAAAGCGTCGACAGAACAGAGTGATGTCAAAGCTTAAGAAGAATTAGACAGAAAATCTGTCTAAGTCTAGATGCGTTGAGTGAAGGCAGTTCACTCAACGCCAGCTCAATAAGAAATTCTTCTAAGTATAGAAGCGTTGAGTGAAATTTGTTCTCTCAACGCCTCATCAAGATGGTGAGCTAAGGCACAAAGCATTGGGTGCATAAGCATCACTCAACACCTTCATATAGAAGAAAAGCGACTAAGTCCAAATGCGTTGAGTGATGAAGGTTCACTCAACGCCTAATCAGTTAGACATCTATGTTGGTACCCTAGTTTGATTTGAGTTTAGTCTTCTCCTTTGTGCCCCTTTGACCCAAGAAATATCTATGGTCAATGGTTAGGAGTCTAGCTGTAGAGTCCTCGCTTTTCCAAATTGAGAATTTGGTTAAGTAGTTTTTCGTTCGACTATAGTCGAACGCCGTTCGACTATCGTCTATCGACTGATCGACGATCGTCTATCAGTTGGTCGACGCCTTGTTCTGTGCTGATAGTTCGACTATCTGTTCTGCGCTGATAGTTCGACTATCTGTTGATAGTTCGACTATCTGTTCTGCGCTGGTAGTTCGACTATCTGTTGATAGTTCGACTATCTAGTTTGTTTTGATAGTTCGACTATCTTTTGATAGATCGACTATCTGTTTTCTGAGGTAGGTCGACTATCTGCTTGATAGTTCGACTATCTCTGTGCGCTTGATAGCTCGACTATCTGTCATAGATAGATCGACTATCTGATAGTTCGACTATCTGTCCTGATAGTTCGACTATCTGCTGCGGTAGCTCGACTATCTATTTGATAGCTCGACTATCTGGATCGTTCGACTATCTGTCCGATAGTTCGACGATCTCCTGGCGTCGTTCGACGATCTTCGAAGGTCGTTCGACGTTTTCTGTCTGCCTTTTGATTTTGTATTTATTTATTATATTTAATTATTTAATACATTTTCTGGCACGATATTTTAAGCTGTATGATAAAGTTTCCAGGCATTATTTACTTCATTCTATTTGCCTGAGTTCAAATCTTTTAAGATAAAGTTGTTTGTCTTATTAGCTGTCTATTTAAATTACTTTATCCGCTGTCAACCCCTTTATAGCCGTTGGACTGAAAAGTCTTCTTTTGCTATAAAGAGATAGTTTCTGATGTGACTTTATTTAGTCCTCTGTTTATTTGATTTAAACCTGCAGCTTCTTAGAAAGAGATTTATTCCTTTTTATGGAATGTATTGCTGCAGAGATATTTCTGTCTTCTTGATATTTACAGCCCAGGTCTCAAGGCTCACAAGAAGACAAAGAATTCAAATGGAAGAGAGCCGTTGCTTACTGCTAATATATAAAGAACCCTTTGCAGAAGGATTCAAGCTAGTTTTCTAGTGAACAGGAGTGTTACACACATATTCAAAAGCACTCAAGCCTTCATCAAGCTCAAGCTTCCTGCTCTCAGCAAACTCCATCTAACTGAGAAGTGTTAAGATCTTCATCTCTTCTTCACCTGAGTTCTCCTGCTTTCAGGAAGTTCAACTCAGAGTTTCTTTGAAGAAGAAGAAGAAGAAGAATAGCTGCTTGAAGAGATTTCTTTTTGTTATTTATTTTCTTCCTGTAGCTCTTTCCTTCAGAATTTTCTGAAGAGTTTCTGCACTGAAGCAAGACTTCACCTGGACATCTTTGAGCCAGGGGGAGCCTTGATTCTTTAGAGCATTCTAGCTCAGTGCAAGCTTTTTGTGCTTCTCTAATCTATTGTAAAATAGAGAAGACATCTTAACCTTCTTCCCCCTCCTGTACAGGGTTATTACTCCCTTCAAAAGTATCCCTTGGTGGCAGGGCACCTGATCAAAAACCTGTGCTTGGTTTTTAGACACCTGATCAAAAGTCTAAAGGGTCTGTTTGATCTACCTGAATCAGATCATTGGTGGCAGGGCACCTTAGCAAAAACCTGTAGTGGATTCCTACCGTTTGGGTAGAAGAGTGGACGTACCCAAGTTGTTTGGGGAACCACTATAAAATTCCTTGTGTCGTCTGGCTTGCTTATTATTTTTCTTGTACTGTGGCTGTGAATAGATATAACTAGGTTGCTAGTTGCTGCTTAGGTTTTCCAGGCTTTAACTGTAATTACAGTTAGCTTGTGTTTGCACATCACGTGTGTTAGGCTTTAAGGTTAAACCAAAATCTATAATCTCTTCATTCCGCACTTCACTCCAAGGGAGTTGGGTAGACAGTTAAGTTTTGTATTGTGCAAAATTTGATTACTCTATTCACCCCCCCTCTAGAGTTGTATCTATCCCTTCACTTTCAATTGGTATCAGAGGGAGGTTGACTGACTGTATAGGCTAACACCTAAGTCACAAGATCCTGATAGATACCAAGAGTTTATAGAAATTCACTATCATGGCCCAGTCTAAGGATTATTCTAGCACCAGACCTCCAGCATGCAACTTAGCAAAGTTTGGCATCTGGAAGGCAAGGATCAAACTTTATATGAACTCTATTGATGAGAGTATTTTTGCTTCTATTTTGTCAGGTCCCCCAAGAGCACCTGCTGCAGCCACTGCCTCATCATCTGATATGAGTGCAGTGCCTCCTCCAGACTATAATGATGAATACAAGAAGGCAAAAATTGCTGATGCCAAAGCAATGAACATACTGGCTCAGACTATGTCTGATGAAGTGTTCCAGAAGGTTGCTGATTGCTCTTCAGCAAAGGCCATGTGGGACACACTGAACCAGATTGTAGCTGGTTCAGCTGATGAAAGGAAGGACAGGAGGTCCAACCTTATCTCACAGTATGAGAACTTCAAAAAGACTGATGCTGAATCAGTTGAAGCAATGTACACCAGGCTCAGCTCAATCATCAATGAGCTGAGGACCCTTGACAAGGATATCTCATTGACAGAGGTCAATGATAAGATCCTTATGTGCTTCCCTAGCACATGGGATTTGAGGATCTGGCCAATCAAGGAAGCCAGAAGCACCAATGAGATATCAACTGAAGCCCTTCTCGGCAAGCTCAAATCTTTTGAGCAAGTGCTGAAGACAAGGGAAGCTGAAGCAGAAGCCAAGACCCCCACTCCAACAAGAAAAGAGCAATCTCTAGCTCTTAAAGCTGCTGAAGCCTCAGAAGGCAGCCAATCAAATGAGGAGCTCATGGCATTGTTTGCTAAGAGATTTCTCAAAATGGGGAGAAAAGAGTTCAGAAGAAAATCTTCAAAGTATGAAGAAAAGCCAAGGTATGATCGTACTCCATCTAAAGAAATTATTTGTTATGGGTGCAGGAAGCCTGGACACATTTTGCCAGAGTGTCCAGAGGAGAAGAACAAGGAAAAGAGAAAAGAAAAGGAGCAGCACAGGAAGCACTCCAAGCCATCCTCCTACAAAAACAAGAAAAAGGAGAGAGGTTTCATTGCTGAAACCTGGAGTGATTCTGATGAAGAATCCTCATCCTCAAGCTCTAGTGAGGATGAAGAAGAAAAGAAGGCAAAAGAAGTTTGCCTCATGGCAATAGATGCCTGCAGCAACCACTCTGCTGCAGAGAGTTCTGACTCAGATGAAGAAATGCCTACTGAAGATGAGGTACTTTCATCTTATGATTTTACTTCAGAAGAGTTTAAGTTAGATTTTAAATCTCTATGTTTAGATTTAATTAGTTCAGAAAAAGAGATAAAAGAACTTAGAAATAGGCTAGCTGACTCTGAATCAATAGCCTCCGAAAATGTTAGGTTAAAGGAAGAACTCACTACTTGTAGTGAAGAAATCAAATTCCTTAAAATGGAATTAGCTAAGTCTAAGAGACTAGAAGAGTCACTTAATGGTAGAAGCCTTAAGCTGTTAGAAATTACCAGCATGGCTAACACTAGGACAGGAAATGATAAATTAGGCTTAGGAGCTTCTCCCAGTGAACCCCCAGTCTTGCTTAAAAATAACCTTTCAACTCCAGTGAACTTCATTTCAGCTAGTGGAAAGAAGAACACTGAGCAAGTAAACCTTGTAAATAAAACATTAAATAAGGCTAAGAGAGAAAAGAGAAAGAAGTTTTTCAAAGAAATGCAAAAAGCGTCGAACGCAGCTCGACGATCGGATGCTCCATGGTCGAACGAAGCTCGACGATCTGAGCGCCTATCGTCGAACGTCGATCGACGATTTCAACATGATTTTCAAAATCATAATCCATTCCATAGAAACTTAAATGAAAATAGAAACCCTAGGTTTGTTGACCCATCATCTGCATGGAGAATCCCACCTAGGAGATCTCACCCTCTAGGTTATCACCCTCAGCCTGCATTTTCTTATATCTCCAGTTTTTCTTATGTGAAAAACAAGGGACCCAAGGTTACCTGGGTCCACTCTGTCTAAATAGTTGTTTTGCAGGTGAAGGCCTATCCAATCACTCAAAATAAGTGGTATTTGGATAGTGGATGCTCTAAGCATATGACAGGAAACAAAGAGCTACTGTCAAAGTACAAAGCAAAGCTCGGCCCAAAGGTTATCTTTGGAGACTCCAGCTGTGGTCAGACAGAAGGATATGGCAAGATCACAATTGGAGCTGTTACATTCAAGAGAGTTGCTTATGTCAGTGGACTGAAGCACAACCTGATTTCAGTTAGCCAGCTATATGATGCTGGCTACCAGGTTTCTTTTTCTAACTCCTCTTGCAATATTACTTTAAATAATAATGTTGTCTTGATAGGTAATAGAATAGGCAATATATATTTAGTAGATTTTAATTCATCTCGCTCTGAAATCTGCCTGTTTAATGAATTAACCCTTAATAATAATTCCTTATGGCATAAAAGGCTTAGTCATGTGAACCTCAAGAACATATCTAGGTTATCTAAGCACAACCTTGTTAGAGGTTTACCTTCTTGCCCCTACAAGAAGGAGAGCCTATGCAAGGCCTGTCAGCTAGGCAAGCAAACCAAAAATTCATTTAAATCTGTTAATAAAAGTGATTCACCTAGAATCCTGTATTTATTACACTTGGACCTTTTTGGCCCAATAAATGTACAGAGTCTAGGAGGGAAGTATTACACATTAGTAATTGTAGATGACTTCTCTAGGTTCAGTTGGGTTTTCTTTTTGAGAACTAAGTCTGATAACTTCAAAGCCCTTACAGACTTTCTACTTTGTGTGCAGACTGAGTACTCTACTCATGTGGCCTTGATCAGAAGTGATCATGGTACTGAGTTTGACTCTCTTCTCATGCAAGAATTCTGTGAGAGAGAAGGTATCAAACATAGCTTCTCAGCTCCTAGAACTCCCCAACAAAATGGGGTAGTTGAGAGGAAGAATAGAACACTAATTGAAGCTGCTAGCACATTGTTGGCAGATGCTAACATGCCTCTATCCTATTGGGCAGAAGCTGTTAGTACAGCTAACTATGTCTTGAATAGAAGTTTGATACACAAACTTAAGTGTAAAACTCCTTATGAGTTGCTTAAAGGAAAGAAACCAAAAATTAATTACTTTAGAATTTTTGGCTGTACTGTTTATATTCATAACAATAATAAAGAATATATTAGAAAATTTGAAGCAAAAGCTTCAATGGGAATCATGCTTGGATATTCCCAAGTAAGCAAAGCTTATAGGGTTTATAACAAATCAACCTGTAAGATAGAGGAATCTGTGCATGTGACTTTTGATGAGTCTCAGATGTTTTACAAGGAGAAAGAAAATTCTCCTTCCTCCAGTTCTTTGCAGGTACATGATGCCCCTCAGGAAATCCTTCAACTTTCAACTCTTCAGATCACTGAATCAGACAGTGATGAAGACATTGCTGAAGCTGTTGAAGCTGTTGTTGTTCCACCAACAGTAGATCAAATTCCTCCTGAGGAATTAATCCCAACTGTTGCTGAAGATCACATCCCACCTGCTGATATTGTCACACTTAGAGATCATCCCACATCTCAAGTGATTGGAGACATATCAGCTGGTGTGCAAACAAGACATCAATTAAGACAGGATGTGATGCATGCTTGTTTCCTCTCACAGGTTGAGCCCCTCACCTTTAAAGATGCAGAGCTAGATCCCCACTGGATCATTGCAATGCAAGAGGAGCTCAATCAGTTTGAGAGATGTAAAGTTTGGACTTTGGTTCCAAGACCTAAAGGCCAACTGATCATAGGCACCAAGTGGGTGTATAGAAACAAGTTAGATGCTAATGGAATAATAGTAAGGAATAAAGCTAGGCTTGTAGCTCAGGGCTACAGACAGGAGGAAGGTATAGACTATGACCAAACCTTTGCTCCTGTTGCAAGGCTAGAAGCAATAAGGATCTTCTTGGCCTATGCAGCCTACATGAAGTTTAAGGTGTTCCAAATGGATGTCAAAAGTGCATTCCTGAACGGTGAGCTTAAGGAAGAGGTGTTTGTTGAACAACCACCAGGGTTTGTTTCTTCAACTCAGCCTTCTCATGTTTTTAAGTTGCAGAAAGCTCTTTATGGACTAAAGCAAGCTCCTAGGGCCTGGTATGAGACTCTAGCTAGTTTCCTGTTAGAGCACAACTTCACTAGGGGAGTAGTTGATAGAACCCTTTTCGTTAAGCATCACAAGGACACAATCCTGTTAGTCCAGGTGTATGTAGACGATATTATCTTTGGCTCCACTGATCCCAAACTTTGCAAAAAGTTTTCCAACTTGATGCACTCTAAGTTTGAGATGAGTAGCATGGGTGTGCTGTCTTACTTTCTTGGTCTCCAAGTTAAGCAAGATGCTGATGGTATCTTCATCTCCCAATCCAAATATGCCAAGGAATTGGTAAAGAAATTTGGGATGGCTGATGCTTCAGCAATGCCTACACCCATGGCTACTAATGTAGTTATTGATTCTGATGATCACGGCAAGCCAGTTGATCAAAAGAATTATAGGGCCATTGTTGGTTCCCTATTATATCTAACTGCAAGTAGGCCAGATATAATGTTTGCTACATGCCTTTGTGCTAGATTCCAGGTCAACCCCAAGGAATCTCATCTGATTCTTCTAAAGAGAATCCTGAGATACCTGAAAGGATGTCCAAATCTAGGACTTTGGTACCCAGCTGAGTCAGAGTTTGAATTAATTGGATATTCTGATTCTGACTATGCTGGTTGCAGAGTTGACAGGAAGAGCACCTCAGGAACTTGCCAGTTCCTGGGAGAGAGATTGGTCTCTTGGTTCTGTAAGAAGCAGGCTTCTGTCTCAACTTCAACTGCAGAGGCTGAATATATAGCTGCTGCTAGTTGTTGTTCACAGATCCTGTGGATTCAAAACCAGCTTGTGGATTATGGTTACTCACACAAGAACACCAAGATCATGTGTGATAGTACCAGTGCTATTTCTATTGCACAAAATCCAGTGCACCACTCTAGAACCAAGCACATTGAGATTAGGCACCATTTCCTGAGAGATTGTGTGGAAAAGAACAAGATCTGTCTTGAGTTCATATCCACTGAGTTTCAGAGAGGTGATATATTCACCAAGCCTTTAGATGAACAGAAGCATCTGTTCTTTTTAGTCCAACTAGGCATGATCAATGGACGAGACTAAGTATGACGATATCTGCCTATGTTGAGGTCTGCTTGAAGATCGTCGAACGATGATCGAAGATCGTCGAACGGATTGAGCCTATCGTCGACCTCTGGTTAATGATAGCTTCTGTTTGAAGATCGTCGATCGACGTTCGACCATCGTCGAACAGGCTGAGCTCATCGTCGATCTCCGGACGACGACAGCCTTTTGTTTGAGAAGCCAGAAATAGTCGAACGATTGTCCGACTACTCTGCTTCTGAGCCGATCGTCGAACGGCCGTTCGACTATCGGTTCAAGATTTTTTAAATAGACCGACTATATCCGGTTCAATATAAAGCCGATAGTCGACCTAGGTTAAAAGATCTGTTGCTGTATCGTCGACGGAACGTGCCCTTTCGCATTCTGCTTTCCCGCTTGCGATTTTCTGCCGCTCCGTCTCCTTCGTCTTTCTCCTCCTTCTCGCGTTTCTCCAGCGATTCGATGGCGATTTCCCCAGCTGTTCTAGCTGTCGTCAAGTTCGATGCCGGATTCAGTGTAGATTTTGAAGCTTTCAGCAGTTGCGATGCCGACATAGTGGAAGTTCTCCAGCTCTGCAGAGATCAAGGCCTAGAGAAGCTGATGTCTGAAAGGATCAAGATTAATATTCCAGAGATAAAAGAATGGGCGTTCACGTCGTCTTCCACAGACGAGTCGATGATCGGTACCATCGGCGGAGTAGAAGCTATCCTAACTCCGGCCGTCCTTTCTGATGTTTTTGGTCTAGTTATCGGTGACGAAGATTATGAGCAAGACGCTCAGGAGTTTGGAAGGATGCTCGTCGAGCTGGGACATGCTGAAGGCATTCCCTCCAAGTTGCTTAAGGTAAATTTTCCCTTCAAGATAAAGTTTCTCGCTGAAGTAGTCGGAAAAGTGCTCCTTGGAAAGCACTCTGCCCATGACAACATCACAAGGCAACAATTTGCACTTATGTGTGCAATTGTCAATCGAAAGAGGATCGATTGGGCTGCTGTTCTGTTTGATTTGATCAGGAAGAAGAATGGAAAGAAGGAAGTTACCCTGGGAAGGGTTATAGGTATTTTCCTGAAGGAGAAATTTCCCCAGTTGCTGAGTTCTGCCGCAACAACCATCAATGCCAGCAAGAAGATGGACCCCCATCTGTTCTCCAAATGGAAGAGGACGTTCGTGAAGTCTGCTCCAGCGCAATCTGAGGACACAAGGACTGCTTCAGTCGCTCCTCAACCTAGTGAAGCTGGCTCAGCTATCCCTTCCTCCTCCTCTGTTTTGCCGTCTACCTCAGTTGAAGTACCATCAACTTCTGCTGAGGTACGACCCTCCTCTTCTGCTGCACCTGAAACAACCGTGGTTGTTCCTCGGTCTCCTCCAGCCTCTCCTCTACCTGCATATCTGGCTAGGATATCTGCTCCTAGCTTCGATTTGTTAGGTTCAGAGAGAATTCTTACTCCTCATGCATCTCCCGTTAATTCCCCAGTTCATTCCCCATCCCCTGCTCCCTCTCCTGCTGCATCTCCAGTTCGATCCCCTGCTCACACCATCCTCCATCCCAGCACATCTACCATCTCTGCTGCTGATCCATCCACCTCTCAACCATCATCTTTTGAAATCTCTCCTGAGATTATCATTCGCATCGTGGAGCTGATTACCCCGTCAATCAAAACCATGATTGACGAGGCAATCGCTCCCCTTGCTGCCTCCATTGACCGTCTCACTGCCTCCATCCAATCCATTTCTAACTCTGCTGAGCCATCTACCTCTAGGGGCCTGGTTTCAGTTGTTACTGAAATCAGGCAGGGGGAGATGTCCAATGAAGATGTCTCAGACCTTCCTGCCTCTACTCCAGCTGAAATAGAGATAGCTCCAGATGTTGTCGTATCTGTCCAGCCAGAATCTGCTCCAGTTGAGCCAGAAGAAGTTCAAGATGTTGCTATGACTGATCAGGAAGAAACAGCTCCTGCTGAGGAAGAGACTGTTCCAGCTGAGAAAGTGGCAACTCCAGCTGAGGAAGAAATTGTTCCAGCTGAGAAAGTGGCAACTCCAGCTGAGGAAGAAATTGTTCCAGCTGAGGAAGAAATTGTTCCAGCTGAGGAAGAGAGTGCTCCTGCTAAGAAAGTTTTAGCTCCAGTCTTGACTGAGAAGGAAATATCAGATGGTATTCTGCTATCAGAAATTGCTGTGAAAGTATGCTTAGAAGATATAACCTCTCCTACGATTGCCAGATTCCTGGAAGGAATCATAACTAAATATCTGAATGACTGCTGGGAGATGGTTAAATATGAAGGTAATTCCCTAATCCGGTTTATTGATGAGTCAATTTATTCGCTTGCTGGTGTATACCTTGAAGGGATGATTCAAGCTTACTTAGCAGATCTGTGTTCTACAGATTTTATTAAAGAAGATTTAACTGCCAAGAAAACAGCAGTTGTTTCTAAGGCCGCTCCAAATGATTCTGATACTAAATTAGATCCAGAATTGGATGTGTTTTTAAATGATAAAGAGAATGAAAATCAAGAGGAAATCAAAGTTGATTCTCCTGTTTTAAATTTGGAAGAAATTCAAGCAAGGGCTGCTTGGGACTTAAGAGTAAAATCTTTACAAGAAAAAGAGAAAGAGTTGCAATTTGAGAAGTCATCCATCTGGGATGATTCTCCTGGTTTAGATTTAGACTCTCTTCTGGCTATGGATGCCCTGGAAGAAGAAAGGGAGAAATCTAGTTCAAAGCTTAAAGAAAAGGCTGTCTCAGAAGCCTATGATCCCTATGAGAATCCTCCATCATCAAATTCTGATGATGATGATGATTCAGATGTTTCTGAAAATTCAAAGAAAAAGAAAGCTGCTGCTAAGAAAAGAAAAGCTCCTCCTCCTCCTCCAAATAAGGACAATGACATTCCATATTATATTCTGAAGGGCATTGACCCCAAATCTAAAGATTTTCAGCATTGGATGAGGTTCTCGAAAAATCAGCAAAAAGAAAGGAAGAGAACAAAGAGGTATGACAGTCCAGTCTCCAGATGGACTCCCAAAGGTCCTCCTCCACCTCCTGGTGCAGGAGCCTCTGGGAATCTACCTGCTAGTCGATCTGCTGCTTATGAAAAATCTGCATCTGCTCAGCCCCAATCTAGGCAAGGTCATCAAAGTTCTCAAAGCAGATCATCTTATGGATCTCAAAGACCAATGAAGGAGGTTGTGGCCCAAAGACCAACCTTTTCCCCACCTCCTTCTCCAGTTCAATCTGAGAAGAGTGTTTCAAAAGGTAAATAGCTTACAGTGTTTTAAAACCTTCTAGCAAGTTCCTTTTGCTAAGTTTATTCTATGTTTGTATCTAGATATAATAGCTGCTGCTTCTCCAGAGCCCGTATATGAAAATCCTGAGCTCGATCCTAATTTTAGGATGGCTCGATTTCAAGAACTTGTAGGAGCAGCCCAGATTAGAAAAGCAAGAGCTGAAGGAAAAGATGTGACTGGTTTCACTACCATGTCATCTTATAGAAAGAAAGAGTTTGAGAAATTCCAAGTTAATCCTGAGATCTTTGACCCAGCAAAGTATATGGAGAAACATCCTGAAGCTGTGGTCCCCAGAGCAACAGAGCTGAAAATTCTTGGAGTGCAGGACTTGAAGATGTCGAAAAAGGAATCAGATGATCCTCTGCGAAAAATTTCCTTTGTCTCTAGTTCATCTGACCCATTACCTGACTCTAAAAACTCTTAATAGTTTATTTAAACTGCTGTGATATATGTGATATATTGGTTTATCTAAATTGTTTATCTGCCAATCTTGTTGCTATTCTTTTTCTGTAGTATTTTAGTTTTCTATAGCTAGTTGTTTTAGCTGTTGAGAGACTTAACTCAAATAGGGGGAGATTGTTGGTACCCTAGTTTGATTTGAGTTTAGTCTTCTCCTTTGTGCCCCTTTGACCCAAGAAATATCTATGGTCAATGGTTAGGAGTCTAGCTGTAGAGTCCTCGCTTTTCCAAATTGAGAATTTGGTTAAGTAGTTTTTCGTTCGACTATAGTCGAACGCCGTTCGACTATCGTCTATCGACTGATCGACGATCGTCTATCAGTTGGTCGACGCCTTGTTCTGCGCTGATAGTTCGACTATCTGTTCTGCGCTGATAGTTCGACTATCTGTTGATAGTTCGACTATCTGTTCTGCGCTGGTAGTTCGACTATCTGTTGATAGTTCGACTATCTAGTTTGTTTTGATAGTTCGACTATCTTTTGATAGATCGACTATCTGTTTTCTGAGGTAGGTCGACTATCTGCTTGATAGTTCGACTATCTCTGTGCGCTTGATAGCTCGACTATCTGTCATAGATAGATCGACTATCTGATAGTTCGACTATCTGTCCTGATAGTTCGACTATCTGCTGCGGTAGCTCGACTATCTATTTGATAGCTCGACTATCTGGATCGTTCGACTATCTGTCCGATAGTTCGACGATCTCCTGGCGTCGTTCGACGATCTTCGAAGGTCGTTCGACGTTTTCTGTCTGCCTTTTGATTTTGTATTTATTTATTATATTTAATTATTTAATACATTTTCTGGCACGATATTTTAAGCTGTATGATAAAGTTTCCAGGCATTATTTACTTCATTCTATTTGCCTGAGTTCAAATCTTTTAAGATAAAGTTGTTTGTCTTATTAGCTGTCTATTTAAATTACTTTATCCGCTGTCAACCCCTTTATAGCCGTTGGACTGAAAAGTCTTCTTTTGCTATAAAGAGATAGTTTCTGATGTGACTTTATTTAGTCCTCTGTTTATTTGATTTAAACCTGCAGCTTCTTAGAAAGAGATTTATTCCTTTTTATGGAATGTATTGCTGCAGAGATATTTCTGTCTTCTTGATATTTACAGCCCAGGTCTCAAGGCTCACAAGAAGACAAAGAATTCAAATGGAAGAGAGCCGTTGCTTACTGCTAATATATAAAGAACCCTTTGCAGAAGGATTCAAGCTAGTTTTCTAGTGAACAGGAGTGTTACACACATATTCAAAAGCACTCAAGCCTTCATCAAGCTCAAGCTTCCTGCTCTCAGCAAACTCCATCTAACTGAGAAGTGTTAAGATCTTCATCTCTTCTTCACCTGAGTTCTCCTGCTTTCAGGAAGTTCAACTCAGAGTTTCTTTGAAGAAGAAGAAGAAGAAGAATAGCTGCTTGAAGAGATTTCTTTTTGTTATTTATTTTCTTCCTGTAGCTCTTTCCTTCAGAATTTTCTGAAGAGTTTCTGCACTGAAGCAAGACTTCACCTGGACATCTTTGAGCCAGGGGGAGCCTTGATTCTTTAGAGCATTCTAGCTCAGTTCAAGCTTTTTGTGCTTCTCTAATCTATTGTAAAATAGAGAAGACATCTTAACCTTCTTCCCCCTCCTGTACAGGGTTATTACTCCCTTCAAAAGTATCCCTTGGTGGCAGGGCACCTGATCAAAAACCTGTGCTTGGTTTTTAGACACCTGATCAAAAGTCTAAAGGGTCTGTTTGATCTACCTGAATCAGATCATTGGTGGCAGGGCACCTTAGCAAAAACCTGTAGTGGATTCCTACCGTTTGGGTAGAAGAGTGGACGTACCCAAGTTGTTTGGGGAACCACTATAAAATTCCTTGTGTCGTCTGGCTTGCTTATTATTTTTCTTGTACTGTGGCTGTGAATAGATATAACTAGGTTGCTAGTTGCTGCTTAGGTTTTCCAGGCTTTAACTGTAATTACAGTTAGCTTGTGTTTGCACATCACGTGTGTTAGGCTTTAAGGTTAAACCAAAATCTATAATCTCTTCATTCCGCACTTCACTCCAAGGGAGTTGGGTAGACAGTTAAGTTTTGTATTGTGCAAAATTTGATTACTCTATTCACCCCCCCTCTAGAGTTGTATCTATCCCTTCACTTTCAATCTAAAGTCTATATTCGTTGAGTCAGCTCACTCAATGCCTGGTGCTGCAGAAAATTTGGCTAAGTATTTTGGCACTGAGTGACATGCCTTCACTCAACGCCTATGATGAATTGTCTGAAATTGACTAAATCCACAAGTGCTGACATCAGCATAAATTCAAAATGTTGCAGGAAGTATGCAGTACACGACAAACGGCGTCGCATGCCTCCTGTACTGTATTTAATGCAAAAGCAAGATTGCAGCTACCAAATCCAAGTCGGCCCAAGGCTCAAAGAGCCGTTGGACGGCGGGATAGAAAAGGAATCAAATCACTGAGAAGAAATAAACTTTCGAGATACAACTGAACTTCATCTTCTTACTCTCGACATTGTTGAAGAGCAAAGAGAAGTTATTCAAACTACTGATCTGAAAGTTCTAATAAGATAGTTGTTGTCATTCTCATCCTCAACAACAAGTTCAGAAAGACATCTCTGAGAAAGAAGGGACAGTAAAGGAAATACCTAGATGTAGCTACTTCACAAGCTCAAGTTGAATATTCCTTAAGAACACTTTCTGGAGCTATGAAGAAAACTGGACTGAGTTATCTCAACACAGAAGGAGGAAGACATGGAGAATATTTATCTGGTGTCTAAACATCATCAACAAATCATTACTCTCTATGTAGGATCATTTGATCTTAGTGTAAGCCTAATATATAAAGGTCGAGTGTATGATCTTCTGTAGATCTTAGGTAGGATTCAAGTGGTGAATCTGAGGTAGGATTCAGGTTTGGATCTGAGTTGTAGGGTTGTTGGCTTAAGGTAGGGGAGTCATTCTATCTGAGTGGTAGGACTATCCTCCTAACCTGAGTTATAGGACTTAATGATAAGCTTGAGATAGGTAGTCTGTGGATCACTCAGCTATAGGAGCTTTGCTGGCTCTGAGTGATAGGACTTTGTGCCTGAGGTAGGTCTTAGAGGAGACAGAGAAATCCTGAGGGATCTGAGTTGTAAGCTCTTAGGAGCCGAGTTTGGAGAAGTGGCCTTGTATAACAAATAGTTAGAAAGGTGGGAGGGATAGTGGATATATCCATAATTTGGGGAATCACTATAAAATTCATGTGTGCTATGTGTGATTATATTGAAAGCTAACTTAACAAAATCACAACACGCTAAAGCAAAGCAAAAAAGTATCAAAAGACTAAAAAACCTATTCACCCCCTCTAGGTGCTTAGCTACTCTTGAAACTAAAGACTTTCAGGAGCGTCTTTCCTCTGAGGATCGAGTGGTGGAGCTGAAGGCTGTCAGGCTTGCTGAGTATATGGACTCCTTGGACTACATGCGTGATCATTGCTTGATTGGCGAGGAGATCCATAAGAAAGTCTGGACCATAGAGGTGGAGCTTTTTATAGAGGATACGCGAGAGGTTTCTCTTAGGAGGGGAGCGTTGAAGGCACTTCGGTTGGTAGCCAGAAGGATCGGGTGTGATGTCGCAGGCCTTGACTTTGATGACCTTTCTGATGATGATATCTTGGGCTCTGATTCTGAAGTAGATGTAGTTGGCCAGTTATAGTCTCTTGGCCTTTGCGTGTTTGTACTTGATTTTTCAGCTGAGTTTCGTACGATGTTGTCACCTTGTGATGGCTTGCGTTTGTCTTTGTACTTTTGTCCTTGTACTTTATATCATCTTTTAACGATATATATATGCTTTGAAGTGTTTCTTTGCACTGCCTTTGTAATTTTGTTTCAGCATTGAGCTTAGCTTGTGTGATGATTATCTGATGTATTGACGTCGTTGACTGGTTTTTTGTTGAAGGCGAGATCTAGTGACATCTTAACTTGCTAGACATGCGATGATTAAGATATATGGATCGGGGGTGCCACTAATTGTATTTACCTACCGCGGGGAAGAAGGGCACGCCTTCGATCCGTGGCGGTGTGAGGTTAGTTGATGGCGGCGAGGGGTAGACCCTTCTAGTGGCTTGTTGATTGTAACTATCACAACCCGCATTTTCTCAGCATTAAATAATATATCAGAGTAAAAGAAAATACGCGATGTGATGCCACGCCGTGCAAGGGACAACTACAGACGCTCAGACAAGAATCTACTCCTAATACTTTTCATGAAATTCTCAAGTTTGTTATGATGAAAAATATAGTTTGAGTTTAAGTTTTGATGGTTGTATCCCTCGGCTCAGTGGATCAACGAGTCCACGGGTAAAAATATATATATATATATATATATATATATATATATATATATACGCAGCGAAAAATACTTTGCTTAGTTCATTTATTATCTTATATGAGCGTGAAAATTCCATAGAACAATTCATGATATGCACACTTCTAGATTTATTATGAGTACAAAAGAGCTTTATAGGCCTTTAAAATAGAGTGATATTTGATTGAAAGAGATGTTATGAGCATGAGATAAAAGCGTTGATCTTTTTATACTTTGAAAGTAACTAACATGTAACCTAGCATAAAACCTTTCCAGAGAGCAAGTAGACAAAACGACTCAGCATGAAATAGCATAACAACAAGAAAATAGTCTAAACCTTTACAAAAAAATCATTGTAGGTGTCAACAACCTAACATGAACCCACAAACTCTAAATGTATATCTGATCAAAAGAATGACAACAAAATTACCTCACAAATGTGAGGGAGAAAAACCACGGCTACTAAAGCCCACACAAATCACCAACTCTAGCTGCTCAAACTGCTACTGCTCCGAGCCTAAGACATTCAAGAGAAAAGAACGTCTAAGAAAGAATATACAAGTGGCAGCAAAATACAAAAGTAAATAAACAAAAGAAGTGAAAAGGGGGTACCAACCCAAGACAGAGAAGCTAAAAGATAAGCATCAGCATTAAACCACAACATAAAAAGTAAGAATAAACTCACATGAGGTTAGATATACCAAACTGCACCAAGTGCTATAAAAATCTATGCTTTATAAAACATACATATGAGTAAGTGTATATATATAAGAGATTGATCAGCTCATCATTGATCAAGCATTATCAGCATGAAATAACTGGTACCTGTGGTGATGGAAACCTCCCCAACACACCAACGGTCAAAACTTCATAAGGGTCCAAGGAAATGTGGTCTTCTTTCTCGACATACCCAAAACTAGGGAATAACCGGCACTTGCGGTGGTGGAAATCTCACCCACAACCCAGTCACAAACCAACACCGAGAAAACCCACCAGGTGTACTGATTCACAAAAACAGGTCACTGTGGCGGTGGTACATTACACTAACGCCCTCAGCCCCAAATAGTCCACTGCATATATTGAAAATAACATAAATAGTATAACAACTAAGTTAGCTGCAATAGTAGTCTTATAGAAATGAAATTCATTGAACATACTTACCCCTTGATGGGTAAGACTAACTTCTTTAAATAAGAAAACTTGATTATGTGAAATTTTACTTGTCTCAATGAATACTAAAATAAAATTGACGAATACCTCCAATCTGGACGAATAATATGAGTGTCTTGACAAAAGACTAAAATACCTGATAGATGGGTCATAGACTTGACGCAAATAGGAGAGCAGTCACGACGAGAAAGAAAGGGAGATCGTCTTGACGAAAACACAACTATTTCGACTCACGGGTAAATCACCTCAACGGAATAAGCAACCAGGTTCACGACTGACTGGAAATTTAGGCATAAACAGCAAGAATTTGTCTAGTTGACTTAATGAATCAACAAGCATTTGTCGAGATGACTCGACGAATCAGCAAGGATTCGTCGAGTGGTCTCGACGAATCACACAACTTGACGCAAACTCTGCTTCATCACTCGACGCATTACACTTGGCGAATACAAAGACTCTCGACAAATTGAAGGATACTCGACGAATTGAGACACTCGACGAATTGAGACACTCGACGAATCCAAAGATACTCGACGAATTGGAGTTCATCCGACGAAGAAAAATTCTAAGTCCACAGAGATTCGTCGAGAATACTCGACGAATTGACTCGACGAAAAAATTCTAAGCCCACGGAAATTCATCGAAAGACACTCGACGAATTCACGGTCCACTCGACGAAAAAGCCTTGACTCAACGGATATACTCGACGAATTGGACTTGGTTAGTACAACTAAAACATAAGGATAATCGACGAATTCGTCGAGAATACTCGACGAAAAAGACTCAGCCTCTAATGAACACTCGACGAATTCTACTTCACTCGATGCCTAACTGAAATCGCTCGACACCAAGGCTTCACTCGACGAATTCTACTTCACTCGACGAATTCTACTTGGACCAATTCCTACCCTACACCGAAATCAACAAACCCTAATCCATACCCTGATCCTAGGTTCTATACAGGGATGAAAAAAATAACAGGGACACAAGAACAAGCAAGAGGGGAGGAACCACCACTTGCCTCAAAATCTCCCGAAAACAGCCTCTTCAGCACTCCGCTTCAAGGATCGACCGCAAGAACTTCTCGCCTACGATCTCTGAAACTTTTCGGGGTAAAACAAGGGTTTTGATCAAATACCCTATGTCAAAAATCGACAAAACGGGAAAATCTTACCGTGCACGCGAAGATCTCGGCGAGAGCTTTCCGGATCTATGCTTCGTCGAAGGTTTCGTGCACCGGGGATCCGATGGGCGGCGCCCGAAAGGCTTCGTGATGCTGCGTTGCTCTCTTCTTTCCACTCTTCGGACCGTCAATTTGGGGAAGACGATGAATATGGTTTCTTAAGTACGTATATATATATAATATAGTATTATTAATATAATAACTAGAAAAACTCAAACGACAAGAAAGACCAAACCACCTCGGATCTCGATGAAATTTGCGCCGAGGCTAAATATCGGTGTTACGAATCCATCGGCAAAGTCAAAATCAGGATCTGAATAACCAAACTCGAGTTAATATTCACCAAAGTTAAAACAACAACCATCCTTATAAAATCCAGCGAGATCCCAATAAAGCCCGGATCGCAACAAAACTCCATAAACACGCTTAAAATTTATTACTTTAATTTTCCCAAGTTAACACTCGAATTCTGATGAGTCTAACGACTGCCACTAAAGGGATTAACATAAAGACAAAGAACAAAATCACGCACCAACGGCGGAGCCCCATTAACTATGCATCAACGTAATGCCCTTACATCATTAATACGACGCTAAGGAGATCGAAATAATTATTGAGAATTCAGGGGCATTACAACCACTCCCTGTAAAAGAAAGTTTCGTCCCAAAACTTGATACGCAAATTGAATCTGAAACAGAAAAGAAGAAACTCAAAGGTTACCGGATAGAAATACTTACCAAGGGAAACTAGGAGAAAAGGTGAGGATGATACCCTCTCAAAGTCGATTCCAACTCCCAAGTCACGCTCTCGACGTCTTGGTTTCGCCAAAGAACCTTGACCATGTGAATTGTCTTTATCCCCAACACCTGATCTTGAGCTACATGAAGCTTTTCACGAGCATGCATGTTGGGAATATTTCCCTCAATGTTCCCTAGACTTGATTTGAAGAGGTATCACCATTAACACTAAGAGCATAGTTGTATTTGATGTCTGTTAAGCTCATCATGTGCAGGATGTTCTTTGGAACAAGGTTAGACATGTTGTCTAAGTGTTGGTGACAGGTGGTCACAAGTCCACAGATGCTGATGTCAGCAAAAGTCAACAAAGTCAACAAAATTAAAAATATTACAGGATGGCTACGGTACGCGACATACGGAGCCACGAGCCTACTGTACGACTTTTGTCTATTAAAGTAAAGTTGCAGCTGTCAATTTCAGTGGGGCCCACGGATCAAAATAGTCGTTGATCAGCGGAATAAAAAAGGCGGAGATTAGATCGGAGAAATAAGCTTTCGGGAAACAGCTGGACTTCATATTCCCCCTCGGCCATTATTGCAGAGTTTTGAAGAACAATTTCTTGCCATCAAATCTAAAAGTTCTAGAGTTAGCTGTTGACATCCTTATCATCAACAACAAGTTCAGAGACATTTCTATGAAGAAAAATCAGCAGCAAGGTCTAACCTAGCTGAAGCTAATCTGAAAGCCGATCCAAGTTGTTATAGCTATCTTCACCCGCTACAGCATATTCAGAAGAAACTTCTGAGGTAAAAAAGGAGAAGCAAGGTTTACTCTTACTGCAGCAACTGGTAGCGAATAAAAGGTAGTTATTATCATCTTCACTATCAACCGCAAGTTCAGAGTGAATCTCTGAGATAGGAGGTGCATCAAGGACTAACCCTAGCTACAGCCACTTCGCAGTTCCAGCTGAATATTTCTGAAGAACATATTCTGGAAGCTGTGAAGAAGTCAAAGTTAGGGCTGAAACTACACAGTCCAGGAAGGGAAGAAGAAGCAGAGCAGTTATTCTGCAAGATACTTCTAGCACAAGCAAAGTTCTACACGTGTTGCTGTGAAGAAGAAAGGGTTGAGTTTATCTTAGCTCAAGAAGCAGCAAAGGGCCAACCCTAGTTGCAACACTTCCAGCAAAAGCCAAGTCAACCTGAAGATTAGTTAGTTGTTGCTGTGAAGATGGTAGGGTTGAGTTTGTCTCAGCTCAGGAAAGCAGGCTCATAGAACATATTCTATTGAGTCAAATCATCAACAACTACACACTTCCATCTTGTAGGATCCAGTCTTGGATCTGAGTTGTAGGGCCTTTGTGCCTGAGATTATAGGATCCCTATTGTGGATCTGAGGTAGGGCTTTTGCCTGAGTGTAGGATCCTTTGGATCCGAGGTAGGGCTTTTGAGCCTGAGGTAGGAGATTCATTCTCTCTGAGTTGTAGGACACTTGTGCCTGAGTTGTAGGATCCTTTGGATCTGAGGTAGGGTCTTTATGCCTGAGCTATAGGAGAGTCATTCTCTCTGAGGTAGGGATGTCCTCCCAGCCTGAGTTGTAGGGATTTTAGGCCTAAGGTAGGTGATCTTTGGATCACTGAGTTGTGGGGCTTTGGGCTTGAGCTATAAGACTTGGAGGAGACTGAGTGGTCCTTCAGGATCGTGTTGTAAACTCTTAGGAGCCAAGATTGGAGAAGTGTATTGTCTAACAAGCTGTTAGAAAGATGGGAGGGAAAGTGGGCGTACCCATAATCTGGGGAACCACTATAAACATTATGTGTTGTGTTGTGTTCTTGAAAGAAACCTATTCACCCCCCCCCCTTTAGGTCATTTAGCTATCCTTGAAATTAAAGACTTTCAAGTGGTATCAGAGGGAGATTGCTCAAAAAGAACATAACTATCTGAGTAAATCGCCAAGGATAGCTAAAAGGTTTATACTTATGGGTTCATGAGTGAACCATAAGGAGTGGAGCTCAATGGAGCTTCAAGTCTGCAGTAAGGAGAACTTTTGGATCTGGAAAGAGAGGGTCAGGCAGTACATGGAAGCCTTTGATCCTAGGATCTTTGTAATAGTTCAAGAAGGACCCTTCATCCCCATAAAGGTCTCTGTCTTAGATACAGAAGTCCAGACTCCAAAGAGTTATACTGAAATTGCTAGAGATGAAATCATCTTGGCAACTATGGACAAGAGAGCACAAAACATTATTGTAAATGTCATATATGACTCCACCTTCCAAAACTTGGTCCACTGCAAGACTGCCAAAGAAATGTAGGATATATTGATTGTCTATATGGAAGGAACAGAGGAGGATTATAAGGAAGATGTCAACTGCTGTTATGGGCTGATGGCTATGTCAGATGAAGAATCCTGCAAGGATCAGCCTGGTCCAAAAAAGGAACATTCTCTGTCTAGTTCTTCTTATTTTTCAGATTATGAAACCAGTCCAAATTCTGAAGAATCTTCATCTAGTGATGAAGATGATTCTGAGTCTGAGATAGATGTCAATCAATTGATTGACAAGTATGATAAAATTCTAGAGGCCTTGAGAAGAAGCAGGAAGTTGGCCAAAAAGTAGGCTAAGGAGATTACCTCCCTTCAGCTAGTTGCTGCCCAGCAGGCTGAGATAGCATCCTTGCTGGATCAGAAGGCTAGGGAAGTCAGCCAACTAAAGTCTATCTCAATCATCCAAATTGAGACCATAAGCCAGAAGAACAAGATCATTAGGGATCTTGAAGAGATGCTCCTTAAGGAGAAAATGATTGTGGCTAGTTTTTCAAAGCCCAAAATTGTGCTGTCACTGATTGACTCATTTACCTCTCAAAACGATGAGAGAGACTTAGAGTCTAAGTGGAATTCTAGAGTTGGCCATTCCAAAGGGAAAGGCAAGTCTCCTGTAGTGCCTCAAGCCACCTTTCACAAGGTAATCCTCCCTTCCAACAGGCATGACCAAGAATGCATGTTTGGTCACTAGAAGAATGGGAACTCTCCTTGTAAGAGTACAAGTGTATCTTGCAATGGAAGAAGGAAGGGCATGGTTTTGAGTGCACAGAAGGCTCCCCATGAAGAAGTCCAGATGACCCAACATGGACCATTTATATTTGGTGTTCCAGCCCCTACACTCAAGGAGAAGGTAGTGGCCTATTCTTAGGCTCTTCTAGCAAAAACCTTGACCAAGGGTAAGTCAGTTAGTAAGGCTGACTTGGCTAGCTCTAAAGCCATTAATAGCATGTCAACTATAAAGAAGACTGCTATTAATGAAACTAAGAGTAAGCCAAGTACTTCTACTATAGACTCACCTTTAGTCAGATTCTTACTGAGAGAAATAATAAGAAGGCTATAACACTCCCCTCTGAACAGACAGCTAATGATGGCTTGCACTTTTCAAAGGTTGTTTAGAAGAGGAGATATAACATCCATGAATAATGTTGTTGTGGAAAAGTGGGCCACTTTGTCATAGGTTGTTGGCACAACCCTAGTGTGTCAAGGTCAAGGGTAAGTCTTCATGACAGAGCTAGTGTTAGTCTTCCTGTCGGAAAATCTGCAGGAAGGCATGTGCATTCTTATGCTAATCAGAACCTAGGACCCAATAATTATTGGGGTCCTAAGGTAAGGTAAACTCTTTTTTGCAAGATATTCCAAGTGCCCATACCCCCATGTGGTATTTGGACAGAGGTTGTTCCAAAATAAGACTGGAACAAAGAGTCAACTGAAGGATCATACTCCAGTAAAAGATGGACCCAAAGTAAACTTTGGTGGGTCAGATAGAGGATGGCCAGACTTAGGACTGCAATAAGGAAGTTATCTCAAGGTTCATACTCTAGTGAGAAATGAACCTAAGATATGCAGTTGTGAAGTTGGAGATGGATAGACATACCATCAAGATTACTCCTCCTCCTGCCCAAAAGGAAGAGGATAGAGTGATGTTGTGAGCAATTCTAAAGAGGGACAAACTACATAGGTAATGGATGAAGACCAGCTGGATCCATCCATTAAAGTTCAAGATGTATGAGTGATGGGATAGAATACTGCCACCACTTCAGCAGAATAGTGAGGAGAAGAACAAGTTGGTTGCACTCATCACAGAGTGAAGCACAGGAAGCAGCTCTTCTAAGAGCAGTAAGAAAGAGGAACTTGATCCTTAGTTGAAAAGGCTCACTATACAGAAAAGACTTTCAAGTCAAGCAGTGTCATCAGTTGAAATGATGACTGAAAGTCATGAGGACAGAATCTATGCAAATATTGAGGGGGAGACTGTCAAGCTAAGATGCTCCTGCTGATGGGGAGCATGCTCAATCATGGTTGTTGGACAAGCTTGAGTCTTACCTAGAGTACCTCTAGCACAGAATAGGTCAGCAGTACTGCTGAAGTTTAGAATGTCTCTATGGACAATGCTAAGATTGTGGGGAAGATTCCAACAAATCTCCCTGCTTAAGATGATAAGAGTGTCATTGAAATGACTATAAATGCTTCAAAGGATAGTGATCTATCTAGATGAAGAGATAGTTCAGACCAAGATCTCTCTGTCCTATTTGAAGAGTCTCCCTTACTGAAGAAGCTATAAAGGGGGGAGAAGGCAATGGGAGATGGGTCATGATCAAGGGGGAGTATGTTGTGCAAGCAGAGATGGTATACAAAAGAGACAAAACAGTCCAAGTGGTATACAACCAACTCAAACAGTCAGGTGGTATAAAGATTAGACATGTGCCACCAGTGGTATACGGTACACACTGCCTATTTTCCTAATTAGGCTTATGTGTGTATCAAGATAGCTAGAGCCAGAGGCAAATCTATTACTAAAGAAGTGGAAGAGATCTGGCTCAGCAAGAAAAGACTTTCAAGTGGTTGGTCACTGGAAGAAATCTGACTCAGCAAGGAGAAGAAGCAGTGGAAGAACAAATCTTCCTCCTCCTGGTATTACAAGAAGGATCACAGCAAATCTGGGAAGATGCTCTCCAAAGGAGACATGTAGGATCCTAAACCCAGAAAACATATTTCTTCTAACATAATATGTTATTTTTGTAGCAAGGCTGGTCATGTCAGTGCTGACTGCCCAGTCAAATGAAAGGATAATAGCTGAGAAGAAGCACCTCCACCACAGGGTGTAAGGAAGGTAAGAAAAGCAAGGATGGAACTTGTCTATTCCAAGAGAGAAGGCTGATGTCATTGGAGCAGCAAGAAACAAACTAGTATTGAAATCTCAACTCCAGAATCAGATCAAACATCAGTTGGGAGTTGTTGTGCTCATCTGTTGTGGATCCAGCATCAGCTCCATAGTATGAGGACCATAACCTCTAGATAAGTAGAACTCCTCTATATTGAGATTCTACTAGTGTAATCTAAATTGCTAGGAATCATGTCTCTCATAGCAGGACTATGCATATTAAGGTTAAATATCAGTTAGTTAGGGAGCATGTGGAAAAGCAAGAACTCAATCTTGAGTTTGTCCCCACAGACATGCTAGTGGCTGATATCTTTACTAAGCCACTTGATGAAGTTAAGTTCAACACCTTCATGTTGGGTATGTTGAACTTGGTATAGCTTCAGTTGCTTCATGCTATATTTCTATTGCAGAACTCACCTCTCTTGCAGGTAGATAAGTTTGACATTTGATATCAAGACTCTCAAGTGATATCAAGTGGTATCAAGACTAAGATGGACTCAAGTGTCTAGTAATGGGAATGATAGTAGATGCTCCAGTTGATGGGGAGCAAGTCAAGATGCTCCTATTAAGGGGGAGCAAATCCATAAGTTGCAGGAACAAAGCTTCCTGTTAAGAGGTAACCAGCAGCTGCAGTAGATCAAGGATCATCATTGCTGATCAGCAGGTCCTCATGAGCATAGTCTGAGGGGGAGATCAACCCTTGTGGATGGCTGCTACTGTGCAGTCACTACTACTACTGTAAAGACATGCTGTTGCAGGTCAAGAGGAAAAGCCAGCACCTCCCTTACTACAGCTCCATTCTGCAAAAGCTTTAAGTGGTATATGGAGAGGCATTGGCTCAAGTGGAATAATGTTGCAGCTAACTCAAGTGGCTGTAGTGATGTGTTGTATCAATATATCAACACAAAAAGTATGACTCCTAGTCAATTAATTTGTTTAGTAGGATAATTTCTCAAGTGGTATCAACACTGGATTTTATCAAGTGGTATAACATTAAGAGTTAATCTCTCCCTTGATGCTATCACCTCCCTCATTAGGAAACTCTTTTTTTTTTGAAGAAGCCGGAAAGGGGGAGAGATAGACAATACCTTAAACCCAAAAGGGGGAAGTGTAGATGATTTACTAAGATCCTACAGGGAGAGGTAGGCAACACCCTAAACCCTAAAGGGGGAGGAGTAGAGCTTACTGAGTAAAATACTGAGTAGAGCAGTACTTGCCAGAAAAAGGGGAGATGGTGGGCATTACATATACAGGGGAGATATAGAATACTGAGAAGTGCATACTACTTGGAAATATTCAAGTAATATGAAGAGAGCAATGTTGAGACATTGCATGTTATGTTTCCACCCTCAAGTGGCTTGAGGAAAAATCCTCCACTTAAATGTTAAGTTGTGAGGAGAGTTGTAAGCTACTTTGAAATTTTAAAGTGGTATGTGAAAGCTTACAGCTGCTTCTAAATTTATATGCCTTATGTGTAAATGCTTCTTAGTATTGCTGGGTTTCTGCCTTCTTCAAATAGGGGAAGATTGTTGGGAATATTGCCCTCAAAGTTCTCTAGACTTGATTTGAAGAGGCATCACCATCAACATTAAGAGCATAGTTGTATTTGATGTTGGTTAAGCTCATCATGTGCAGGATGTTCTTTGGAACAAGGTTAGACAGGTTGTATAAGTGTTGGTGACAGGTGGTCACAAGTCCACAGATGCTAACGTCAGCAAAAGTCAACAAAGTCAACAAAATTCAAAATGTGGCGGGATGGCTACAGTATGGGACAAACAGTGTCGCATGCCTACTGTATAACTTTTGGCTGTTAAAGTAAAGTTGCAACTGTCAATTTCAGTGGGGCCCACTGGTCAAAATAGTCGTTGATCGACGGAATAAAAAAGACGGAGATTAGATCGGAGAAATAAGCTTTCGGGAAACAGCTGGACTTCATCTTCCCCCTTAGCCATTATTGAAAAGTTTTGAAGAACAAGTTCTAGCCATCGAATCTGAAAGTTCTATAGTTAGTTATTGACATCCTCATCATCAACAACAAGTTCAGAGACATTTATCTATAGAAGAAGAAGTAGCAATGTCTAACCTAGCTGATGCTGGTCTGAAAGCCGATCCAAGTTATTGTAGCTATCTTCACATGCTATAACATGTTCAGAAGAAATTTCTGAGATAAAAAAGGAGCAGCAAGGTTAACTCTTGCTGCAACAACTGGTATCAAATAAAAGGTAGTTGTGGTCATCTTCACTATCAACCACAAGTTCAGAGAGAATCTCTGAGATAGGAGGTGCAACAAGGGCTAACCTTAACTGCAGCCACTTCACAGTTCTAGCTAAACATTTCTGAAGAACATATTCTAGAAGCTGTGAAGAAGTCAAAGTTAGGGCTAAAACTACACAGTCAAGGAAGGGAAGAAGAAGCAGAGCAGTTGTTCTGCAAGATACTTCTAGCACAAGCAAAGTTCTACACTTGTTGCTGTGAAGAAGAAATGGTTGAGTTTATCTCAGCTCAAGAAGCAGCAAAGGTCCAACCCTAGCTGTAGCACTTCCAGCACATGCCAAGTCAACCTATAGATCAGTTAGTTGTTGCTGTGAAGAAGGTAGGGTTGAGTTTGTCTCAGCTCAGGAAGGTAGGCTAAGAGAACAAATTCTCTGGAGTCAAATCATCAACAACCACCCACTTCTATCTTGTAGGATCCAATCTTGAATCTGAGCTGTAGGGCCTTTGTGCCTGAGATTGTAGGATCCCTATTGTGGATCTGATTTAGGGCTTTGGCCTGAGTTTAGGATTTTTTGGATCTAAGGTAGTTCTTTTGAGCCTGAGGTAGGATATTCATTCTCTCTGACTTGTAGAGCACTTGTGACTGAGTTGTAGGATCCTTTGGATCTGAGATAGGGTCTTTGTGCCTGAGCTATAGGAGAGTCATTCTCTCTGAGGCAGGGATGTCCTCCCAGCCTGAGTTGTAGGGCCTTTGGGCCTGAGGTAGGTGATCTTTGGATTACTGAGTTGTAGGGCTTTGTGCCTTAGCTGTGAGTCTTGGAGGAGACTGAGTGGTCTTGCGAGATCGTGTTGTAAGCTCTTAGGAGTCGAGATTGGAGAAGTGTCTTGTCTAACAAACTGTTAGAAAGGTGGGAGGGAAAGTGGACATACCCATAATCTAGGGAATCACTATAAACATTGTGTGTTGTGTTGTGTTCTTGAAAGCAATGCTAACTAAGCTAACTCAATACACCTAAAACACAAAGAAAACTAAAGATAGTCACAAGAGACAAAAAAAAACCTATTCACCCCCTCCCCCCCTCTAGGTGATTTAGATATCCTTGAAATTAAAGAATTTCAATGCATTATAGAAGTACTCATTTCTTTCAAAACTTCCGGACCTATCAGCGGTCTCTCAACAGCCTCAGCACAAAACAAGGGAGTTCGACAACGCCTCACACACAAAGCCTCAAAGGGGGCCATTTGCAAACTCTCTTGATAATTGTTATTATAGGCAAATTCCATAAGTCTAAGATGTCGGTCCCATGTTCCACCATGGTCCAAAATATGACATCTGATCATATCCTCCAAAATCTGGTTAATTCTTTTCGTTTGACCATTGGTCTGCGGATGGTAAGCGATTGAATACCTGAGGTCAGTGCCCAACCCTTCCTGCAAACTTTGCCAGAAACACGACATAAACCTGGAGTCTTGATCTGATATAATACTTATAGGCACATTATGCAATATCACGACCTCATCCAAATGTAGTTCCATTATTTTCTTCATCGAATGGCCAATCTAAAAGGCACAAAATGGGTACACTTTATCAGTTTATCCACAATAACCCACACAGAATCGTGCCCTCGGGGAGACCTCTGTAAACCGATAACAAAATCCATAGAAATACTCTCCCACTCCCAACCTAAAATATCCAAAGGAGTTAATTTACCTCCATGCCTTTTATGATCTGTCCTAACACGTTGACAGGTAAAACATTCAGGTGCAAACTTGGCAACATGATTCTTTTATCCCATACCACCAAATAATCTATTTCAAATCCCTATACATCTTTGTATAATCAGGATGGTAAAGAATATCAACTTCATAATCCGCAACATATTTCATCCATCTTCTCTGGCGTAAATTCAACTCATTCTGAGTGAAAAAAATACTTCAAGCTCTTATGGTCTGTAAAAATCTTGCGCAACGCGCCATACAACAACTGTCTCCAAAACTCTAAGACATAGATCATCATCGCATATTACAAGTCATGCATAGGATAATTCTTTTCATGAATCATCGGTTTCCTTAAACCATACGTGATCACCTTTCCTTCTTGCATCAAGACACATCCAAGCCCGACGTGTGACACATCTATATAAATAGTATAGTTCACTCTTTCGGTTGGTAAGGTCAACACTGGAGCAGTGCACAATCTCTTTTTCAATTCCTGAAAAGCTCCTTCGCACTCATCGCCCCACACAAACACAGCGTTCTTCTGCGTAAGCTTAGTCAGAGGTGCAGACAATATAGAGAATCCCTCCATAAACCTTCTATAATACCCTGTAAATCCTAGGAAGCTTCTTATCTCCACATGTGTGGTAGGTTTCTTCCAATCCATCATGGCAACAATCTTTCTGGGTCAATAAAGATTCCATCTGTATTCACAACATGACTCAAAAAGGACACTTGAGGAAGCCAAAACTCACACTTACTCAACTTCGCATACAACATATACTCTCTTAGAGTAGACAAAATTGGCACAAATGCAGAGCATGCTCCTCAGCACTCCAAGAATATACCAGAACATTGTCAATGAAAATGACCATGAAATGATCTAAGAAATCCTTAAACACACTATTCATCATATCCATAAAAGCAGATGCTGCATTATTCAATCCAAAGGAAATCACCAAGAACTCAAAATGTCCATGCCGGGAACGAAAAGCAGTCCGTGGAACATCCGACTCTCGAATCCTCAACTGATGGTAGCCTGATTGGAGATCAATCTTCGAGAACATCGTACTACCATGCAACTGATCAAATAAATCATCTGTCTGCGGCAAGGGATACCTGTTCTTGATGGTTACCTTATTCAATTCCCTATAATCGATACACAACCTCATGGAACCTGAATGTGAGGGTAAGATCTATCTTAACTCTAGAGGGGGGGGTGAATAGAGTATTTTAAAGTAAATTTACAGTTTAAGAAAATGCTTAGCAGTAAAAGCTTAATTTATGTATAGGTGTAATGTGATTTGATGTTAAAATAAAACTAAAGCAGTAATGATAAAAACCACAGCACACAACAAAGAATATTCACAAGAAACCAGAAGACACAAGGAACTATAGTGGTTCCCCAAAAACCTGGGTACATCCACTCTTCTACCACCCTTGGTAGGAATCCACTGCAGGATGAGTTGATCAGGTGTCCTGGGCACCAATGAGCTTTTGATAAGGTGCTCAAAACCAAACTGGATTTTTTGATCAGGTGTCTTGCCACCACTGAGTTTTGACAAGGTTCTCAGAACCAGAATCAAGACTTTTGAAGGGAGTTTTGATAACCCTTTTACAGCATGAAATGGAAAAGAAAGAGGTGAAGTTGTCTTCTCTGTCTCAATCACTGAGTGAAGACTTAGTGGATTTGATGATGTTGTTAAAGCTCCCCCTGAGATGTAGATGGTTCAGAGATGAGAGCTTTACTAGGGTGATAGGTCTTCAGAAGCTTCAGATCTCTAGCAGAAGATGGTTTCAGCAGAGGCTGAAATGTGAAAATGTCTGGAGTCCTTGATGTTGAAGCTATGATCACTTTTCAGTATGTCAACTAATTCTCCAGGATTGATCACTTGAATTTTTTTGAATTGATCTCACTATCCTGTGAATCTGTACTGAGAATTTCTTGTTGTAGACCTACTATATTTGTGTAGTCCCTTAGTTGTTATATTCTCAGACTGGAGAAGAAAAAGGATTTATTCTCTGAAGATCCTCTAACCAAAATAGCCGTTAGCCGTCAATAATTACCTTCCATAAATGTTTTGTCTTCTAAAGGAAAGTCCAATAAACATTCTCTGTTAAATCCCTTGAAACTTGCTCCAGAATAAATGAAAACGGCTAGCAGATCTCTTGAAATAAATGCTGAGAGAATTTGAAAAATCATTCCAAAAGCTGACTGAATTTGAATCCTTAAAGTCGTCGATCTCTCAGGAAAAACGTCGATCTGAGCTCTACGATCGTCGACCTGAGCTCAGAGATTGAAATGATCATCAGACAAAAAACGTCGACCTGAGCTCGAAGATCGTCGACCGGAGCTCAGCGACCTGAAGAATAAGCTGAAGACAGATCGTCGATCTTAGCTCAAAGATCGTCGACCGGAGCTCGACGATTTAGCAGAGATGAGCTCAGAGAGCGTCGAACGGAGTTCGACGTTTCGTCGACCTAAGCTCGACGATAATTGCCTTTGCCTCAGCTCTAAGTCTGAATCCTTGAATGGTCCTGGGGGCAGCTTCAAACCTAAGTTCTAAGCACTAGACACATTCTAACTTGACCTTTTCAACTATACAACTAGGTCAACCTGATTTCCTAAAAACATAGTGATCCTTGCCCAAATTAGTAATAGGGTGTTCCAACAATCTCCCCCTATTTGGGTTAGGATTACTATTTACAGAACTCAGAAATAAAAACAACAATAACAACAACAACATAAGAGCAAAAAACTAAAGCAAAAGAACAGAGCAAGCAACCAAGCAGCAGTCATATGGAATATCAGCAAATGTTCAAGATGAGTATACTGACTGCTTACAGATATTACTTCTTTTCACTTCCTTTCTTAAATAGAATTTCCCTGTTGGGATTAAGAGCTTCCTTCTTTGACCTTCTATCATCCTCTGCACCTAAGGAGGTTTGAGATCTAGCCCTGGGAACCACAGCCTTAGGGTGCAACTTCATGTAGTCCACTGGTTTGAGATCTACCTTTCCAGCTTTGCTTTTATCTGATCTGATAAAGTAGTAATATTGGAAGTGTCTTTCCCTTGTTCTCTGGCCTTCTTTAGCTGATCTAAAGCAGCAATTTCTTTCATCCTGGCAGTCCATGACAATGGATTATTCTCTGGATCTTCAAAAGGAACTGTAGGCTCATATCTATTGACAGTTTCTGGAGCAGTAGAGATTCTTGTATCAACCATTTCTCTGAGTTTATAGGGGAAAGGACCTTGAGATGAATCCATGTGACTTTGTCCTTCCCTTGCTTAAAATCTATGTCCTCTTTGATTTCCTCTATAATGTCCTCTTCTTGACTGATAACCCCTTTGATATTGTCCCCTGGGATGATATCTTTGTGAGGACTAGGAGGAACTTTGCTTTAAAGCTGGGGTTTGAGAAGCGGAGCCTCCACCTGATCCTGAATCTGGAGGAGGAGGAGGAGCTGAAACCAAGAAGATCCTTTCTCATATCTATCCAATTTTCTTCTTTTCCTCATAGCTTTTAATTGATTTTTGGAGAATTGCATCCAGGGCTCAGAGATTGGACAGTCATGTAGAATATAGTATGGAATGGCATTGCCATCTTTGGCTTTAGCAGGAGGAACCTTCATCATGGCCTTGCTTCTGGCCTTCCTTTTCTTGGCAATAGTACCAGAAGAGTCATCAGATTCAGTGTGAAACTGATCACTCTCTGAACTTTGGGGTCTATCATACAAATCATCAATGCTCTTTATATATTTCTCTTGTTGTTTCAATTGATCAGGAGTCAGAACAGGAACAGCAGCAGCAGCAGGAATTGGAGCGACAGCAGGAGCAGAAGTTGGAGCAGCAGCAGGAGTAGATCCTTCCAGATATGTAGCAAGTTCTTTAGCAGCAGTATCATCAACAAAAGGCAGCATTTCAATATCAGAAGATTCAATGGAAGCAGCAGCAGCACTTGAGATGGAAGCAATAACATCCACAGCCTTGACAGAATTGACATCTGAGGCAATCAGGCTGGGATCACATACTGAGATAGGCACAATGGCCTTAGTAAGATCTTCAACTTGTTGCACTGGTAGAAAACTGAAATACACAGAATTAAATATTGATAGCAGACTCTGAAGATCCACTGCAAAGACAGGAGCAGGAACTGAATCTTCAGCAGTCTCAGGCACAACCAAAGCTTCATAAGGCGTCTCCCCCTGCCTGGATTCAGTGGCAACTGGATCAAGGCACCCAGAAGAAGGGATTGCCTGAGAGGAGACGAAGGAAGAAAGCTTGGTAGACAGCTCCTGAACATGTTTCAGGAGTGGAGCCAAGGTGGTATCCAGCAATGAGGTTAGCCTGGGGGCTAGCAGCTCATACAGCCTGTCTGCCAGAGCTGAAAGATCTACATGCTCAAGAGGGGCTTGAGTAGAGGTAGGAGTTGATGTAGCTGGAATGATGCTGGCTGGACTGATGAGATGGATGGTGAGAAGGCAGGAAGTATAGGGATGGATGGCTCAAAAGAAGGAATTGTTGGTATTGAAGCAACTGGGTTGGAGATGGATGAGATGGTAGGGGAAAAGGATGGGGTGAAGGATGGTTGAGAAAGAATGTCCTGAAGAAGTTGTTGGTAGGAAGAAGTGGATGGAATTTCAGGAGGGGTAGGAGGAGAATCATCCATGAAGGAGTCATCTAGAAGATTAACTAATGGAGAGGTGACAGGAGGATAGTAGTGCAAGGGATGAAATGATTCTGAGGTAGAGGCTGGAGGAGGTGAAATGGGTAATGATATGGCTATGGTTGAGATGAGAGGATAGGTTGAGATGGCTTGGGCAGAGACAGCTGGAGGAGGAGGAGAGGCAGGCAAATCTTTTGCTGGGGTAGAGACCTGAGGATGAGTGACTGAGGCAGTCCTTGTGCCTGAAGCAGGAGTTGCTGCAGCAGCCCTGTTGGGGTTTATGATCTGCCTGTCCCATCTGCTGAAGAGGGCACAGGTAAGTCTCTTGGATGCATTGAAGTACATCCCACTTGAAGTCAGCAGATCAGGGCACCTGTAGTGCAGGTAAACCCCTAAGATCCTCCCAAAGCTTACACAGCTTTTGCTGAGTTTCTTCTTGATCAAATTGAAGAAGATCGATCCCCAGTCCAAATGTTTCTTATCAACCAAGGCTCCCATTAGGCAGAACTGGTATCTTGAGATAGTGTCATGCGCTGAGTGCTTTGCCAGAAGCACTTTCCCAACCACATCAGCCAAAAACTGAAACTCAATGGATAAATTCTTTTTCAGCAATTTACTAGGGTTCACAGCAGAATGACCCATTTTATCTAGCATAGAATCAAACTCTTCTCCAGATAACTCAATAGAATCATTTCCAGTACTGAGGTTGAAAACTTCTGTTAGTAGAGCGGGGGACAATGGTACCTGAGTCCCTTTGATTGAGCCGACTATAGAATTCTCATTCTCATTTGTGGCAGAAAGACACCATTCTTTTATTTCGCCTGCTGCAATCTTCACTCTGGTGGACATAATCTGAACTAACTTTTGTTCTTGGAAAAGATTTAAGATGTCTTTGAATCTCTGGTCGCTTCCATCGAAAGAATTCATGTTGATGTCGAATCCTGTATCAAATTTCATTTTTGAAAGAGCAGTAACTGACGCGGCCATCTGTACATGCAAAAACTCAACAAACACGACCAAGTGCCGAAAGTTTGGAGGGAAAGAGTTGCAGAGAGTATGAAAGCGTAAACGACGAGCGGCGGCCGAAAAATGATTTTATATTAGAGTTCGACGCGAAAAAGGAAGGATCGTCGATCTCCGTTCGACGATCAGGACTCCTGATGGAAGCTGAAAGGTCTTCAATATCGTAGATCTCAGTTCGACGATCTAGAGAGAGCGTCGATCTCAGGTCGACGATCGAAGGCCTGAAGGAGATAGTATGCAATTATCTGACACGCTCTGAACTTAGGTCGACGTTTTGGGAAAACGTCGATCTCTGTTCGACGTTTCTCGGGTAAACGTCGATCTCCGTTCGATGCTTTCTGGGGAAGACATCGAGCGCAGTTCAGAGATAGAAACTATCCTACAGACACAAAACGAGGTAAGTTTTTAGCCTAGTCTTGGTCTGTTTTTAACTTTCAAAATCTTGTAATTTATTTTAGGCTTCATCCATCTAACATGCCTAACTGATTGAGGAAGAAGTTGTGTTTCTTTTCATCCAAGGGCTTGGTGAAAATATCTCCCCTTTGCAAATCAGTTGGGATATATTGAAGTTCAATTTTATTTTTCTCAACATTATCCCTTAGAAAATGATGCCTAATTTCTATGTGTTTTGTCCTACTATGGAGGACTGGATTTTGTGCAATGGAAATAGCACTGGTGTTGTCACAAAATATTTTAGACTTCTCTAAGTTGTAACCATAGTCTAGGAGTTAGTTTTGTATCCATAGTATTTGTGAACAGCAACTGCCTGCAGCCATATATTCAGCTTCAGCAGTTGAGGTTGACACAGATGTTTGTTTCTTACAATACCATGAGACAAGTCTATCACCAAGAAACTTACAAGTTCCACTGGTACTTTTCCTGTCTATTCTGCATCCAGCATAATCAGCATCTGAAAATCCAGTTAAGTCAAATGCTGAATCTTTTGGATACCAGAGTCCTAGATTTGGACAGCTTTTAACATACCTAAGAATCCTCTTTACTAAAGTTAAGTGTGACTCTCTAGGGCTAACTTGAAATCTAGCACATATACATGTAGCAAACATTATGTCAGGCCTACTAGCTGTAAGGTACAATAGAGAGCCAATCATTGCTCTATATGTTGTCTGATCAACTGGTTTCCCATGTTCATCAGCATCCAATACAGCATTGGTAGGCATGGGTGTTTTCATGCATGATGCATCAGACATACCAAATTTCTTAACCAGTTCTTTTGCATATTTGGTTTGAGAAATAAATATGCCTTCAGCATGTTGTTTGACTTGCAATCCTAAGAAGAAGGATAGCTCACCCATGCTACTCATTTCAAATTTAGAGTGCATAAGCTTGGAAAACTTTTTGCACAGGTTTGAATCAGTAGAACCAAATATAATATCATCTACATAAATTTGTACTAGTAGGGTATGGGACTTATGGGTTCTAATAAAAAGAGTTTGGTCTACTCTCCCCCTAATAAAATCATTTTCCAGAAGAAAGCATGCTAGGGTCTCATACCATGCTCTAGGAGCTTGCTTTAGACCATATAATGCTTTATGCAATTTGAAAACATAATCAGGATGAGTTGGAGAGACAAAACCTGGGGGTTGTCTGACATAGACTTCTTCTTTGATCTCCCCATTGAGAAAAGCACTTTTCACATCCATTTGATAGACTTTGAAACCCTTGTGAGCAGCATAAGCCAGGAAGATTCTTATGGCCTCTAACCTTGCAACAGTTGCAAAGGTCTGGTCATAGTCTATCCCCTCTTCTTGAGAGTATCCTTGAGCAACTAGCATTGCCTTGTTCCTTACAATAATTCCTTAATCATCCAATTTGTTTCTGAACACCCATTTTGTTCTAACAATGGAATGATCCTTTGGCTTAGGCACTAGTTCCCAGACTTTGTTTCTTTCAAATTGATGCAACTCCTCTTGCATTGCAATGATCCAATGTGGATCTTGCTCTGCATCTTGAATGGATTGAGGTTCAACTTGAGAGAGAAAGCAAGTGTGCATCAGGTTTTGATTGACCTGATTTCTGGTTTGCACACCAGCTGAGATGTTTCCAATTACTTGAGAGATTGGATGATCTCTTGATGTTACTAAATCAACAGGTGGTGTTGATTGTTCACCAACCTATGTTGTTGTTTCCTCTTGTGGAACAACAACTGGCTCTTCAAGAAGATTAGCAGCTTCCTCATCTTCACTACTTTCATCCTTTTGAGTAACTTGTAATCTGTCCAAGTCTTTAGCTAAAGAATGTACCTGCAGTTGTTCTATGGTAGAAGCATTCTTCTCCTTGAAAGACATATTAGTTTCATCAAAAGAAATATGAACAGATTCTTCTATTTTTAGAGTAGTTTTATTATAAACCATATAAGCTTTACTGATCATGGAGTATCCCAAAAACACTCCTTCATCAGCTTTTGCTTGAAATTTTGCTATATATCTCTTGTCATTGTTGTGAATATAACAAATGTAACCAAAGATTTTAAAATAGTCTACTTTAGGTTTTTTCCCTTTTAGCAATTCATAGGGAGTCTTGCCCTTCAATTTATGTATTAGACTTCTATTCAACACATAATTGGAGGTGTTCACTGCCTCAGCCCAAAAGGATAGAGGTAGGTGAGCATCTGACAACAATGTAATTGCAGATTCAATTAGGGTTCTATTTTTCCTTTCTGCTACCCCATTTTGTTGAGGAGTTCTAGGAGTTGAGAATGTATGACTGATCCCTTCACTCTGACAGAACTCTTGCATAAGAAGAGAATCAAACTCTGTCCCATGATCACTTCTGAACAGGGCAATGTCAGTGTTGAACTCAATCTGTATGCATTTGAGAAATTCTGTCAAACACTTGAAGTTATCAGACTTCTTCCTCAGAAAGAACACCCATGTGAATCTTGAGAAGTCATCTACAACCACTAAAGTGTAGGATTTCCCTCCTAAGCTTTGTACTGTAATGGGTCCAAAAAGATCCATGTGTAACAGATACAAAATCCTAGGTGAGTCACTCTTGTTAAGTGATTTAAAACTATTTTTAGTTTGCTTGCCTAATTGACAGGCCTTGCAAAGTCCTTCCTTCTTGTAGGGGCCAGAAGGTAGTCCTCTAACAAGGTTGTCCTTGGATAGACTAGCAATAGTTCTAAGGTTAATATGACCTAGTCTCTTATGCCATAGGATATTAGGTCTAGATATGGAATTGAACAGGCAAATGTTTACTTTAGATGAATGAAAATCTACTAAGTAAATGTTACCTCTTCTGTTACCTGTCAACACAGTTGTGTTGTCCTCTGACTTAACCTTGCATATAGCTTTGTTGAAAGTCACTTGATATCCTTCATCACACAGTTGACTTATACTTATCAGGTTGTGCTTGAGTCCTTCAACATAAGCTACTTTCTTGAAGGTGACTGTTCCAATTTGGACTGCACCATATCCTTTTGTTGTTCCAAAGTTTGAGTCACCAAAGATTACTTTGGGTCCAAGCTTGGTTTTAAAGGATGTGAAGTTATCCTTGTTCCCTGTCATGTGCTTTGAGCACCCACTATCCAGATACCATGGCTGGTTTGATGTTGGATAGGTCTTCATCTGCACATAAACATCTTATATATTTTTGACCCAGTTTACCTTGGGCCTAGGTTGATATCCCTTAAATTCAGAAATGAAAGACATCCCAGGTTGACTCTTATAACCTTCAGGATGGTATCTCCTAGGAGGTACTATCCATTCAGTATAGGGGTTGAAACCTTGGGATGTAGGACTTCTAGGATTGAATCCAGATATACCTTTGAAGGATTATTCAAAATCCCGATCTCTGTTCGATGATCGTCGAGCTGAGGTCGATGATCTTGGGTCAGATCGTCGATCTCTGTTCGAAGATCGACTATCCTGGAGTTCAGAGTTCAGGTGTCGTCGAGCTGAGGTCGACGATCGTTTCTTGGATCGTCGAGCGCCGTTCGACGATCGTCGAGCTCTGTTTGACGCATTCTGTTGAACTATGTTTTTCTTTGGCAAATTTGCATTCTTCCTAGCTACCTCTACAACTTCCTTCCCTTTATCAGAGATAAATTTGATTGGAGTTGTCAGAATTATAGGCTGGCTGGATGAAGCTCCCAAGCCTAGTGTACTATTAAGTTTAGAGTTCATTGTGCTTGTGATATCCATCAGTTTGATACTCCTCCCATTAAGAGATTCTTCAAACTGCTTGGCCTTGGATAGTTCACTCTTCAGTGAAGCTATCTCCTCCCTATAGCATTCTAACTCTTCAGAGAGTTTGAGGTTCTCTGATTTTAAAGTGCTATACTCAGACAGTTGTTTTTTGAGGGAAGTGATTTCCTTCTCAGACTCCAACAGATCTAGGCATAGTACTTTAAACTCGTGTTTAAAGTCCTCAGAACTGAAATCAAAAGAATTGATTACCTGATCTTCTTCTAGTTGAGCTTCTGAGTCTGATTCTGACTCTTCTGCTTCTGAGTCTGTTTGAGAGGCATTAATAGCCATCATGCAGAATTCCTTTTCATCAGCATCATCCTCATCATCACTAGAGCTGGATGAGGCTTCAGAGTCCTCTTCAGTTTCACTCCATGTCTCAGCAACAAATCCTTTCCTTGTATGTGTGTTCTTGCTGTAGGAGGGTTTGTCTGAGGTGTTTTTCTTGAAGTCTTTCTCCTTTCTTCTTTCCCTTCTATCTTTCTTGTCCTTGTTTTTGTTTTCTGGACAGTCAGGCACAATATGGCCTGGTTTCCTGCAACCAAAACATATAATTTCTTTATTGTTATTTGATTTATCATACCTTGGCTTATCATGTCCCTTGTATGATCTCTTTTTGAAGTCTTTTCTGGCCATTTTGTAGAATCTTTTGGCCAGTAGACTTAGGAGCTCATCATTTCTTGTAGCTTTATCTTCAGGCTCCTCTTCTGTAGCTTTGAAGGCTATGGTCTTCTCTTTCCTTGTGGCTGGTGAGGCAGCCTTCTGTTCTTCTTCTCTATTTTTAATAAGCAACTCATCAGATTTGAGCTTGCCCAGGAGAGCTTCAGTTGTAATCTCATTTAGACTTCTGGCATCTTTGATTGGCCAGATTCTTGAATCCCAAGTGCTGGGGAAGCACATTAGGATTTTGTCATTCAGCTCAGTTAATGAGATTTCTTTATCCAGAGTCTTTAACTCATTGACAATCAGACTTAGTCTGTTGTACATGTCAGCCACTGATTCAGCTTCTCCCTTTTTAAAGTTCTCATATTGGCTTATAAGGTGAGATCTCCTGCCTTTCCTTTCATCAGCAGATCATGAGACAATTTCAGAGAGCTTGTCCCAAATTCCTTTAGCTGAGTTACATTCAGCTACCTTCTGAAATATCTCATCAGACATTGTCTGAGCTAAGATGTTCATTGCCTTGGCATCTGCAATCTTCCACTTCTTTATTTCAGCATCTGTTCCTGAAGGAGGTGGAACAACATTTGTACTTGAGCTTGCTGGTGGACTTGGGCACACTGTCAAAACAGAATTAAATATGTCTTCATCAATAGAATTCATATATAATCTAATCTTTGCTTTCCAAAGTGCAAACTTGGATAGATTGCACACTGGAGGCCTGGTGTTTGCATAATCTTTGTTCTGTGCCATGTCTTTATATAAAATTAAATATAAAAAAATAACCCTCTTACAAGATTGATCTTATCAAGGATCTTTTGGTTCAGGTGTTAGCCTGTATGAACAACCAACCTGACTCTGATACCAATTGAAAGTGAGGGTAAGATCTATCTTAACTCCAGAGGGGGGGTGAATAGAGTATTTTAAAGTAAATTTACAGTTTAAGAAAATGCTTAGCAGTAAAGGCTTAATTTATGTATAGGTGTAATGTGCTTTGATGTTGAAATAAAACTAAAGCAGTAATGATAAAAACCACAGCACACAACAAAGAATATTCACAAGAAACTAGAAGACACAAGGAACTATAGTGGTTCCCCAAAAACCTGGGTACATCCACTCTTTTACCACCCTTGGTAGGAATCCACTGCAGGATGAGTTGATCAGGTGTCCTGGGCACCAATGAGCTTTTGATAAGGTGCTCAAAAACCAAACTGGATTTTTTGATCAGGTGTCTTGCCACCACTGAGTTTTGACAAGGTTCTCAGAACCAGAATCAAGACTTTTGAAGGGAGTTTTGATAACCCTTTTACAGCATGAAATGGAAAAGAAAGAGGTGAAGTTGTCTTCTCTGTCTCAATCACTGAGAGAAGACTTAGTGGATTTGATGATGTTGTCAAAGCTCCCCCTGAGATGTAGATGGTTCAGAGATGAGAGCTTTGCTAGGGTGATAGGTCTTCAGAAGCTTCAGATCTCCAGCAGAAGATGGTTTCAGCAGAGGCTGAAATGTGAAAATGTCTGGAGTCCTTGATGTTGAAGCTATGATCACTTTTCAGTATGTCAACTAATTCTCCAGGATTGATCACTTGAATTTTTTTGAATTGATCTCACTATCCTGTGAATCTGAACTGAGAATTTCTTGTTGTAGACTGACTATATTTGTGTAGTCCCTTAGTTGTTATATTCTCAGACTGGAGAAGAAAAAGGATTTATTCTCTGAAGATCCTCTAACCAAGATAGTCGTTAGCCGTCAATAATTACCTTCCATAAATGTTTTGTCTTCTAAAGGAAAGTTCAATAAACATTCTCTGTTAAATCCCTTGAAACTTGCTCCAGAATAAATGAAAACGGCTAGCAGATCTCTTGAAATAAATGCTGAGAGAATTTGAAAAATCATTCCAAAAGCTGTCTAAATTTGAATCCTCAAAGTCATTGATCTCTCAGGAAAAACCTCGATCTGAGCTCTACGATCGTCGACCTGAGCTGAGAGATTGAAATGATCATCAGACAGAAAACGTCGACCTGAGCTCGAAGATCATCGACCGGAGCTCAGCGACCTGAAGAATAAGCTGAAGACAGATCGTCGATCTGAGCTCGAAGATCGTCGACCGGAGCTCGACGATTTAGCAGAGATGAGCTCAGAGAGCGTCGAACGGAGTTCGACGTTTCGTCGACCTAAGCTCGACGATAATTGCCTTTGCCTCAGCTCTAAGTCTGAATCCTTGAATGGTCCTGGGGGCAACTTCAAACCTAATTTCTAAGCACTAGACATATTCTAACGACCTTTTCAACTATACAACTAGGTCAACCTGATTTCCTAAAAACATAGTGATCCTTGCCCAAATTAGTAATAGGGTATTCCAACAGAACCATCCTTCTTCTCACAAACAAGATAGGAGCACCTCAAGGTGAAAAATTTGGCATAATAAGTCCACACTGCAGCAATTCATTTAACTAGGTACACAACTCTTTCAGCTCACGAGGGGTCGTACGGTACGGTGCCTTAGCAATAGGGCGAGTACTCGACTCGAGATTAATAACAAATTTCACATCCCTCTCAGGCGGAAGACCAGGAAGACTAACTGGGAAAATATCGGGAAACTCTCACACCATAGTAATATCCTCAATGCGTGGCAAACTACTAACAATTTCCAAAATAGAAACCAGTTAAGCAAAACAACTGAAATCTAAAAAGTTTCTGAGCACATACCGCAGAAATAATTGGGGAATCCTGGCGCGGAAAACTATACACACTTATGGGGTGGTCGTTGTCCATCTTGAAGTCCAAACGCTTAACATTGCATTGGTCTACAGCGTCACATCTGGACCACCATTCCATGCCCAAAAAAATCATATCAAAATCTCCCAAATCTAGCACCTTCAAATCGGCAAAGGCTAGGAAGTCACCTAAAAGGATAGGACAACTTTGGATACCCTGGTTCGACACCACCGAGTTACCAGAGGGAAAAAATTAACACGAAACGGATCGCCAACTTGATCGGGAGTCAAGTAAAGGTGCTCTACGAAATTCCTAACCACGATTGAGTGGGAATCACTATAATTAAAGAGAATGCGCGCCCAACTATTTGTTACCTTAAACTCGCCTATAAAATCGTATAGGCAACTACTGTAATCGAAATTATATTCACAATTACTAGCTAACCATTAGATCAGGATGTAACCTGAAATCACACGGGTTGAAGACTGAGTTTCTTCCTCGGTCACCGCAATCATTTCACCTTTTTCCTTTATCCAAAAGCTGCAACTGCACCAGGGGCTGAGACTGTGGGCACCCAGACTTCAAATGCCCTTTCTGCCCACACTAGAAATAGACTTTATCATTTAGCCAACAATGGGCAACGCCATTCCCCTTTCGCTTACTTGAAGCACAAATTAGATATCCTTTGGGCGTGCTCTACATCGCAAGAACCAGAGACTGCTTGCGAACACCCAACCTCTTAAAACATTTTTCAAAGGGGTGGCCCGAACATCTACAAAAGCTACATGCCTCCTTACTTCCTCTCTTTGGCGCAGGGCCAGATGTCCCAGGGCTTTCACCAGCCTTGGCCTTTCTCATTTCTTTCCTTAACAACATACCACGATCCTTAGCATTTCCAATAGCCTCAACCCTTAAAGCATCTTCCACTGCTTTCACATTAGTCTTGGATTGGTAAGCATTGGCAAACTGTTGGATGTCATTTTGGAGACCACCCAAGAAACTTCAACTCTACACTCCTCAGCAACTATCAACTCAGAAGCAAACCTATCTAATTTACTGATCTCACTCTCATGCTCATCCACTGCGGGGGTCTGCTCACCAGACTGCCACCCCAAGGTGACAGTCAACAATGCATGCAACTGTGCTTGTATTGTACCATCTGCCTTGATAGAGTCTCAATGCTCAGATATAGCTCCTCTAACATCACTTTGCTATGAGCACCCAAAGACTCACCCTCAGACTGAGGACTCATCCTCAACGTAAAACGCTTCGGGGCCATCTTCTACAATTATGAACGAACAATTCATCAAAACCTAGCTTAACACTAGAACTAATCGACTTAGTTCAGACCATACATGTATAGATACTTGCTCCTGTTGTTATCTTGCTTTGGGATTTTCAAATGTGATGTTATACCTTAACTTAGGATAATACATCATCATCCTACTGACTCATGTGCATATAATATGAATGCATGAATTCTTATTCCTTTGTTTAAAAACCATGTGTGTGTGCGTATGTCATCATGTAGATCTTAACTTGGCACGTGTTTTCATGTTATGTTATGTAATGCATGCAGTGTTATGCATTCTAGTAAAGGCTTTAGTGCATGTTATGAGTTGCGTGCATATTAAATATTATGCATCTCATACTACATAATATCGCATATAACGAAAAGGAAAAATCTAATGGGCATCCATGTGATTATTGTTATGCATCCCATACTATATAACAGTCACATGTTGCATCCTATGAAGATACATATACAAACACATTATGTATCTCATACTACATAATATGTCATGTATACTTCTTGTCATGCTTATGAGTGTAGTGTTCGTGCTTCAGCCAAGACGTACTGATGACACGTCAGTGTGTGTATGCAATGAGACAAAATAATTAGAACTTTACCAGAGATAGTTGTTCGACCAACTTGTCAAACAAACCTACCTCTGATACCAACTGTCACAACCAATATTTTCTCAGCATTAAATAATATATCAGAGTATGATAAAATATGCACTGTGATGCTACGTCGTGCAGAGGACAACTATAGACGCTTAGGAAAGAATCTGCTCTTAATACTTTTCATGAAATTCTCAAGTTTGTTATGATGAAAATATAGTTTGAGTTTAAGTTTTGATGGTCGTGTCCCTCAGCTCAGTGGATCAACGAGTCCACGGATAAAAATATACATATACGCAGCAGAAAATACTTTACTTAGTTCATTTATTATCCTTATAACCGTGAAAATTCCATAGAACAATTCACAATATGTGCACTATTAGATTTAGTATGAGTACGAAAGAGCTTTTATAGGCCTTTAAAATAGAGTGATATTTGATTGAAAGAGATGTTATGAACAGGATATAAAAGCATTGATCTTTTTATATTTTGAAAGTAACATAGCATAAAACCTTCTCAGAGAGCAAGTAGACAAAATGACTCAACAAGAAATAAAATAAAAGCTAGCAAATAATCTAAACCTTTACAGCAAAATCATTGTGGGTGTCAACAACGTGACACGAACCCATAGACTCTAAATGTATGTCTGATCAAATGGATGAAAACAAAACTAACTCACGAAGGTAAGGGAGGAAAACCACAGGTACAAAAGCCCACGCTAGAAACCACCAACTCTAGCTGCTCAAACCGCTACTTCTCTGAGCCTAAGGCATTCAAAAGAAAAGAATGTCTCAGCAAGAATGTACAAGTGACAACAAAATAAAAATATAAATAAACGAAGGAAGTGAAAAGGGGTACCAACCCAAGATAGAATAGCTGAAAGAAAAACATCAGCATTCAACCACAACGTACATAATAAGTAAGAATGAACTCACATGAGGTTAGATATACCAAACTGCTATGTTTTATAAAACATACATATGAGTAAGTGTATAAATATAAGAGATTGATCAGCTCATCATTGAGCAAGCATCATTGAGTAAGTGAAATAATCGGGACTTGTGGTGGTGGAAACCTCCCCCCACACACCAACAGTCAAAACTTCACAAGGGCCCAAGAAAAGGTGGTCTTCTTTCTTGACACACCCAAAACCGGGAAATAACCGGCACCTGCGGTGATGGAAACTTCCCCCACACACCCAGTGACAAACCAACACTGGGAAAACCTACCGTGTGTACTTATTCACAAAAATATGTCACTGTGGCATTGGTACATTCCACTAACGCCCATAGCCCTAAATAGTCCACTACATACACTGAAAACAACATAAATAGTATAACGACTAAGTTAGCTGCAACACTAATCTTATAGAAATGAAATTCACTGAACATACTTACCCCTTGACGGGTAAGACTAACTTCTTTAAATAAGATAGCTTGATTAGGTGAAATTTTACTTGTCTCAACAAATACTAGAATAAAATTGACTAATACCTCCAATATGGACGAATAATAGGAGTGTCTTGACAAAAGACTAAAATACCTGATAGATGGGTCATAAACTTGACGCAAATAGGAGAGCAGTCACGACGAGAAAAAAAGGAGTTCGTTTTGACGATAGCGAAACTGTTTCGACTCACAGGTAAATCACCTCAATAGAATAAGCAACCATGTTCATGACGGATTGGAAATTTAGGCATAAACAACAAGAATTCATCTAGTTGACTTGATGAATCAACAAGCATTCGTCGAGATGTCTCGACGAATAAGCAAGGATTCGTCGAGTGGTCTCGAAGAGTCACACAACTCGACACAAACTCTACTACATCACTTGACGCATTACACTTGGCGAATACAAAGACACTCGACGAATTGAAGGATACTCGACAAATTGAGACACTCGACAAAATGAAGGATACTTGACAAATTGAGACTATCGACGAATCCAAAGATACTCGACGAATTGGAGTTCATCTGACGAAGAAAAATTCTAAGTCCACACAGATTCATCGAGAATACTCGACGAATTGACTCAACAAAAAAAATTCTAAGCCCACAGAAATTCGTCGAAAGACACTTGACGAATTCACGGTCCACTCAACGAAAAAGACTTGAATCGACGGATATACTCGAAGAATTGGACTTGGTTAGTACAACTAAAGCCCAAGGATAATTGACGAATTCGTCAAGATTACTCGACGAAAAAGACTCAGCCTCTCATGAACACTCGACGAATTTTGCTCCACTCGGCGCCTAACTGAAATTGCTCGACGCCAAGGCTTCAATCGACGAATTCTACTTCACTCAACAAATTCTACTTGGACCGATTCCTACCCTACAATGAAATCAACAAACCCTAATCCATACCTTGATCCTAGGTTCTATGCAGGGAATAAAAAGATAACAAGGACACAAGAACAAGCAAGAGGGGAGGAATCACCACTTGCCTCAAAATCTCCCGAAAAACAGCCTCTCCAGCGCTCCGTTTCAAGGATCGTCCGCAAGAACTCCTCGCCTACGATCTCTGAAACTTTTTGGGGTAAAACAAGGGTTATGGTCAAATACACTAACGTCAAAAATCCACGAAATGGGAAAATTTTACCGTGCACGTGAAGATCTCGGCGAGAGCTTTCCGGATCTATGCTCCGTCGAATGTTTCATGCACCGGGGCTCCGATGGGTGTCAACCCGAAGGCTTCGCAATGCCGCGTCGCTCTCTTCTTTCCGCTCTTCTAACTGTCAATTTGGGGAAGACGGTGAATAGGGTTTCTTAAGTACGTGTGTGTGTGTGTATATATATATGTATATGTATATGTATATAGTATTATTAATATAATAACTAGAAAAACTCAAACGACGAGAAAGACCAAACCATCTCGGATCTCGATGAAATTCACACCGAGGCTAAATGTCGGTGCTACTAATCCATCGGCGAAGTCAAAATTAGGGTCCGACAAAACAAACTCGGGTTAAAATTCCCCGAAGTTAAAACAACAACCATCCTTATAAAATCCATCGAGATCCCAATAAATCCCGAATCGCATCGAAACTCCACAAACACGCTTAAAATTTATTAATTTAATTTTCCCAAGACAACACTCGAATTCTGATGACTGTAACAACTGTCACTAAAGGGATTAACATAACGTCAAAGAACAAAATCACGCACCAACAATGGCGACCTGTTAACTACGCGTCAGCGTAACGTCCTTACGTCATTAATACGACACTAAGGAGATCAAAATAATTATTGAGAATTCAGGGGCGTTACAGTAACGGCGAAGAAAAAACCTTTGGTCGAGGAAACTGCGAGGGGGCAGGCCCTGACGGCGTCGTGACCTACCGCTGGGGATAAGGGCGAACCTTTTATCCGAGGCGGTGCGAGGCCACTTAGAGACGGTGAGGGGTAGACCCTTCCAGCCGTTTTGGTGTATGCGAGGGAGCATGCCCTGGCATTACCGCTGGGGGCGTTGGAGGGCGCACCTTCGACTCAGGGAAGTGTGAGGTTATTCAGGTCGTGGCCCTGCGGCGAGTCATTATCGCAGGGAAGAAAGGCACACCTTCAAACCGGGGCAAATAAGGACTACCATGTTGCTTACCATTGGTGGTTGAGTGGATGAGTTTTTACTATTCTCCTAGCAATAAGATTTGGGAACAAAGAGAGACATTGCATTAGTGTCAATCAAAGTTTGTACAAACATATTTTGCTGAGTTTGAGAGTTAGAAAAACAGGTGTGAAACTACAAGACTGGAATGTAGTATAACGTCCTCTTCTTGACTTCGAGCTTTCGCTTGAGCATTTCAGCCAGAGAAATGTCGGTATGAGCGAGCATAGAAAACGTCCAAGAGCGAATGTTGAAGTATTGTGGTATAATAGGAGTTTGCTTGAATAACAATAAAATGGACATCATAAGTTGCTTGCGGAGGTCCTTCGCCTAGAGTTACCCGAAGAGTAATGAGTTCGAGGACTGGAACTGGAGGGCTTCCTAGAATGCATGCCCTGGTCGATTTAAGTTCGAGGCTCCCACCTATCAGCTTGAGTTGGAGAAATGTTGAAAGAAATATTACGTTCTCTGTGATTCCTTCGTCTACCAAGACTCTAGCTATTTTGGTTGGGGATTCTCCGATGATCACGATAATACTGCTCAGGTTCTGAAAGGGGTCTTCCTCTTTCTTCCTTTGTAAAATTGATCTATTGCCCCCAGGAGAGCAAATCATTGTATCTCTTCCTTTAAGTGGTTACATTCCTCTATATAGTGACCAGTTCCCTGATGGTATTCACAATTTTTTGAGAGATCTCCTCAGATTGGAGCGAGTTACTTTAGTCTTCACAATGCAGGATGATTGCGAATGGCCTAAAAGATTTCATCTTGGGTAGCGTTAAGCGGTGCACATTTTTGACGTTGGCGATGTATTCTTGGTTGATAAGCATTTTCGTAACCTCTGTCATTCTTTTGGGGCTCTGTATGTAGATTGTCTGCTCGCTTCCTTTTCCCTTCTTGCGGCCAACTTAACACATCCATAGTGGTCCTTTTGTTATTATTTGGGGAGAACTGAGTGGAAAAGAAGATGTGTTAATTCTATGAAGCTGTCAATTCTTCCCTTTCCAGTGAACCAAACCACAAAAGTGCTTGCCCCTTTAGCGTAGCAGGGAATACTTGAAATAGAAACTCGTCTGAAGCTTGGCCAACGTGCATGGTGGCCACCTAATGCCTTATATACTAGAATCCTTTGGGGTGTGATGCTTGTTATATCCTACTTCTTATCCTACAGGCTATGAACTTTTTCGTATCTAAATTCGCTTTGTCCGATATTTCGGTTATCTTGAAGGTAACTACTTCCCAAATCCCGATTGATTCTGTGAGAAGCGAACTAAAACAAGCCGAAAAAGGTATAACTGAAATTTTATTATCAGAAAAAGGTCACTATTACAAAGGTATGGCCTCTCTTATATAGAATGGAGGAGAGAAGAGAGAATACAAATAAGAGATGTGGGACTAAAACTATACAAAAGAATCTAGACGGCTAGAACAACAGACCGGAACAAGCCGCGCGGTTAGACAGAAGGGCTAACCGCTCGGCCACTGCCAGAGAGAGAGACAAGCCGCCATGTGAGACCGTTAGACCGCCCGGTCTCCTAGTCGCCAGTAACAGACCACTAGACCGCTTGGACCTAAGACCTCAACACAGCAACCAAACCGCAGAAGGCAAACCGCCAGACCGCCCGGTCAATAACCCGCCAAGCCAGACCGACAGACCGCCCGGTCTCAACTCCAACACTCCCCCTCAAGCTGGAGCATATATGTCGATCATGCCCAGCTTGTCACATATATGAAGAAATGAGGCGGATACTGGCTTGGTGAAGATGTCAGCCAGCTCTTTTTCAGACGTGACGAAGGGAGTGCAAATTTGTTCCTTCAGAATCTCTTCACGAATGAAATGACAGTCGACCTCAATGTGCTTGGTTCTCTCATGGAAGACTGGATTTTTGGAGATGTATATAGCAGCCTTGTTATCACAGAACATAGGTAGAGGATGGTTGTAGACCTCTCCTAAATCCAACATGAGAGCCCGTAGCCACTTTAGCTCGCAAGTGGTCGATGCCATACTCCGATACTCAGCTTCAGCACTGGACCTGGAGACAACAGATTGCTTCTTGCTCTTCCAACTTACCAGATTGCCCCCAACAAAGGTACAGAAACCGGAGGTAGACTTGCGGTCCCCTTTGTCATCAGCATAACTCGCATCTGAGTAAGCTTCAACCCTCAGATGATCATTCTTCTGAAAGAGCAATCCTTTCCCAGGGGCTGCTTTGACGTACTCCAAAATCCGCAAGGCGGACTGTAGATGGCACTCCCTGGGAGCTTGCATGAATTGACTCACCTTGCCCACAGCATAGGAAATGTCGGGCCTAGTCACGGTGAGGTATATGAGCTTACCAACTAGACGCCTGCACCGCGAAGCATCTGAAAGAAGAGGCGAACCATCTGTCCAGGTTTTGTCTTCTCCAACAGCCATGGGACATCGGGCAGGTTTGGCCCCAGTCAATCCTGCTTCTTTTAAAATATCAAGAGCATACTTACGCTGAGAGAGGACTAAAGAGTTGGGCTTCCGAGAGATTTCGATCCCCAAAAAGTACTTCGGAGAACCCATATCTTTCGTGACTAGATGTTGGCGAAGATGCCGCTTTGTCAAGGCTACCCCTTCCTAGTCATCACCAGTGAGAAGAATATCATCCACATATACTGCAAGAACCACCAGTCCCGAAGAGGTTTTGCGAATAAATAGAGAGTGATCAGCAGCGCTGCGAGCAAAACCAACGGTCGCCACGATGCCGCTAAACTTGTCAAACCAAGCTCGAGGGCTCTGCTTGAGGCCATTGATTGCCTTCTGTAGCCTGCATACTCGTGTCTCCCCCTGAGCAACATACTCTGGAGGTTGCTCCATGTAGACGGCCTCCTGAAGATCACCATAAAGGAAGGCATTCTTGATATCCAGCTGGGAAAGGGGCCAGTCTTTGTTGACCGCCACAGAGAGAAGGACCCGTATAGTGCTGAGGCGAGCCACGGGAGAGAAGGTGTCAAAGTGATCAACCCCATATGTTTGAGTAAAGCCCTTAGCCACCAGACGAGCTTTGTAACGGTTCACAGTGCCATCTGGGCCAAACTTGACTACAAAGACCTAGCGACAGCCAACAACATCTGTATCAAGGGGAGGAGGGACAAGAGTCCAGGTACCCCGCTCTGTGAGGGTCGCCATTTCCTCATCCATGGCCAGCTTCCAGTGAGGAATGGCAAGGGCCTCCTGGTAGGAACGAGGTGTGGTAGTAGCAGAGATAGCCAGTGCAAAGGCCCTGCGAGAAGGGGTAAGATGATCATAGGAAACAACAGCAGCAAGGGGGTGTAGGGTACACGTCTGCACCCCTTTGCAAAGAGCTACAGGAAGATCCAGGTCGACGGGCTCCTCGGCATCCAGAGCATCCGTGGCAGAGAGAGCTGGCCCGGGAGGAGAGAGCGACGGCAGCGGAGATGAGGGAGATGGAGGCGGAGAGAGAGGAGTGGGCGGAGACGGAGGAGCGGATATCGCAGTAGGAGACGAGGGAACGAACGGAATAACAGGAGAAGAAGAGGTGGGAGGAAGAGAAGAAGAGCCATCCGAGAAGTAGGAGGCATTCTCGAAGAAGGTAACGTCAGCGGAGACGAACTGTTTACGAAGAACAGGATCAAAGCAGCAGTAGCCTTTCTGAGTGGCCGAGTACTCCAGAAAAACACATTTGGTGGAGCGAGGGGAGAGCTTATCACGGGTGGCAGATGGGACATGCACAAAAGCAGTGCACCCAAAGATTCGGAGAGGGAGAGGAAAAGGCTCCTTGCCGGGATAAAGGATGGAAAAAGGGGTTTTTCCCTTTAGAACGGAGGAGGGAATGCGATTGATGAGATAGCAAGCAAGAAGAACAGCATAGCCCCAATATGAGCGAGGGACATGCATTTGAGTCATTAATGTGCGAGCAACATCGAGGAGGTGACGGTTTTTGCGTTCCGCCACCCCATTTTGTTGGGATGTATAGACACAACTTGTCTGATGAATAACGCCATGTTGCACACAGAAAGAGGTAAAAGCATGACTTAAGTACTCTTTTGCATTATCAGAGCGAAAAGTTTTAACACTAACACCAAACTGATTTTTGATTAAATGATAAAAGGAGGTCCATACATTAAAAAGTTCAGAGCGATCTCGTAAGAGATACACCCAAGTACATCTAGAAAAATCATCAATAAAGGTTACAAAATAAGAACTACCCCGACCAACAGTAAGGGTAGGAGCAGGTCCCCAGATGTCGGAGTGGACTAGATCAAACGGACGGGTAGAGCCCCGACCTTGCTTCGGCGGGAAGGAGGAACGATGATGCTTGCCAAGTTGACATGCCTCGCAGTGAAGAGGAGTGGTGGAGGGAGGGAGGTGGGGCAGAAGCTGATGTAGAAGCCGTAGTGGAGGATGACCGAGACGGAGATGCCACTGGAGAAGATCCGTACAAGAAGAAGAGAAGGCGGACAAAGCGGAAACGTTGTCGAGGAAGTAGAGGCCGCCGCTCTCAGTCCCAGTAGCAATCGTCCGCTGGGAGCTCGGATCCTGAAAAGAGCAAGAAGATGGAGTAAACGTTACAGAACATTGAAGTTGCTTGCACAAAGAAGTAACCGACAACAGATTGCACGGAAACTTGGGCACATAGAGAGTGTCCTCTAGCCGAAGGGACGGAGTAACATGAACCACTCCCGACCCATGAACCGGGGAGGGAGAACCGTCTGCAATGAGGACTGGGGGCAACCGATCATGCTGTTCGAGGAGAGAGAAGCACTGAGGATTGCCCGTCATGTGATTAGTAGCACCGGAGTCGATAAGCCATTTACCTTGAGTGACTACATGGGCACTACCTGATGATGTGACCACGGAAGCAGACGGCTTGGAAGAAGAGGCGGAAGAGTCACCCGAGGGGCGAAGATGGGGATGTTTTGTCCAGCAGCGGTCAAGAGTGTGTCCGGTGCGGCCGCAGTGAGAGCAGAGATAGCGGGAAGAAGGACGTCCGCCAGACTGATGACTGCGGCTACCAGAGCCACTCCGCTGAGTTTGATGAGCATAGTTATCCGGAGGAGAAGGAGCAGGCAGAAGCGGGCGCTGAAGGAGAGAGGTCACTATTACAAAGGTGACTATTACAAGCCGAAAAAGGTATAACTGAAATTTTATTATCAGAAAAAGGTCACTATTACAAAGGTATGGCCTCTCTTATATAGAATGGAGGAGAGAAGAGAGAATACAAATAAGAGATGTGGGACTAAAACTATACAAAAGAATCTGGGCGGCTAGAACAACAGACCGGAACAAGCCGCGCGGTTAGACAGAAGGGCTAACCGCTCGGCCACTGCCAGAGAGAGAGACAAGCCGCCATGTGAGACCGTTAGACCGCCCGGTCTCCTAGTCGCCAGTAACAGACCACTAGACCGCTTGGACCTAAGACCTCAACACAGCAACCAAACCGCAGAAGGCAAACCGCCAGACCGCCCGGTCAATAACCCGCCAAGCCAGACCGACAGACCGCCCGGTCTCAACTCCAACAGATTCTTCTGGAGTCGGTGAACTACTTGACTCTGAGAACTCCTTCTCTATGTCATAAGTTTTTTGCGAAGAGTGTTTAATCGAGGTAGAAAGCCCCCGCTGCTGTGACTGATTATCAGGTTGCTAGATTATTGCAGAACTTTGTCCTATTTCCTAATAGAGGGCGAGAATTTTATCTTACAGTTAGTTTATCTGGGCGATGCGTTTGTCGAGCATGTTTGCACATATATCGAGAGGCTCATTCTGATTTGGCCCATCAATGTGAAGGGGGAGGGGATGGTGATCCTTGGGCCCCTTTCGACTGGTCTCCAAACGGCGCTGGCTTTTCTTCTAGTCATAGTCACCGGGTAGGGGACATTGTCTTCAGGATCTTCTTGGAGCTTTATAGAATATCAGTGGGAACGTGTTCACACAGATGACGTCAAACTATTGTGACCAACTCAACCCTTCTGTTAAACCGGACTAAACTTGATCGCCTTTGTCCGTGGAGCGTTCGAACGCACACACAGTCATAGAATGAGCAAAAACACACAAAGCAATTTTAACACAGAAAACCCCCTTAAATGGGTAAAAAAAAGGTGACCGGGATGGTGCCGATTAAACTTCACTATTGGCAGTTGTTTACATAGTGTTTGGAGAACTGAGAGCGACATGCCTCTCCTCATTACAATTTTGAGGGGAGAGATTGTAGAGTGTTTGGTGGGCGGCAGGCTGCCTCAATCAAAACAAATTTCTTTCCTACACTCGGATGGAGATGAGCGTTCTTGGTCGTTGCTTGGCGAGCTGACTTCGTGGTGGAGCGCATCGGGATGGGTTGGCGGTGATTCAGGTGGCATCACGCACGTCGGAAGCTTCCTGAAGTCGTGCGCTGAGCTCCTTCTTCCACAAAATGTTGTGGGCATAGACGCATTTCCTGACGGTCTGGCTTGTTGAGGATGCGCGTAGGAGAATTCTTGCAGAGCTTCTACCTGAGAAAGAAGAAGGATCTAAGGAGAAAAATTAGAAATAAATGGGATCCTGTGGCCTTTTTATAGGCTTTAGGAGGTGGTTACGGTGGTTATGCGCCTATCCGCACACCGTACCTCTCATAATTACAATTTGTAGACCACATCTATTATAGTTTTGGGCGAATATTGTGCATATAATTTACACTTAATGCAGGTCATTTCTTAATTATTGATAACCCCACTATCATGACAGTTAGTGGGTGGTTATCCATGAACGTACGACGACTATCATGGTGGAATGATCGGACGGCGGGGAGGGTCTTCTACAAAAGAGCGGCCATCGCACCGGCGGACGGTTTCCGGCAAGGGGAAAGGTGGAGCCGCGGCCGTCGGGGCGGCCGACCGCGGCGGGAGAATCTGTGGGGAGGGCGCCCGAGCACGACCTCCCCTTGCGGGCGGCGACCTGCGGTCGTGGGAGGCGGGCGCGGGGAGGGACGGATGGGCGCAGCTGCCCCCCCCCCCTCTTGGGGGCGGCACCCCGCGGCCGCGGGGAGGGGCGGCCGGGCTCCACCACCCCTTGCGGGAGGCGCCCCGTGGCGCGGGAGGCGGTCGCGGGGTCGGGCGGTTGGGCGTGACCATCCCTTTAAGGGTGGCGCACCGCGGCGGCGAGGAGGGGTGGCTGGGCGCGGCCGCCTCCCTTGCGTGCAGCGCCCCGCGGCCGTGGGAGGCGACCATGGGGAAGGGCAGCCGGACACGACTGCCCCCTTGCGGGCGGCACCCCGCGACCGCGGGAGGTGGCCGCCCCTTACGGGCGGCGCCCCGCGACCGCCCCTTGCGGTCGGCGCCCTACGGGATGGCCCCGGCGTGGCTGACCGGTCGCGGGCCGCTTGGCTCCAGTGATGGCGGCGCCAGCGGCCGATCATGGTGGAGGATCGGACGGTGCACGAAGATCGTGTGTGGCGATCGCATGTGTGGTGGTCAAACTCATGATCCCACCAAGTTAGTAAGGATCATGGGGAGGAGGTTTTTGCAGTCCCAAATTCTCTATAAATTTATGAGGGTCTCATCAGTGAGTACATTATTCAATTCTATTTTATTGAATAGATTTGTTGGAATAGGTTTTTATTTCAACAATTGTAAGTTCAACCCTGCAAAAAAATTGTGTTTCAAATGAGAAAATCCTGCACTGCAACTTTATTTAAGCTGTGATAAATGGAGTTTAATATTTGCCATGGATGCTTACTCTAGGTTTCAAATGGCTTAAACCTCAAGTTTTACTGCATAATAATGTATTCTCTTTCCTAATTGAGAAATAATTAGAGATATGAGAAGGATTTTTTTATTCCTATATATGTATTTGTGTGCATTTAAAAAAAATACATTTAGGCCCATCTTGAATTTAAGTTATTATGCTTTTGATTTTCATGTTCATTTACAAAGGATATTTAATTTTCAAATTCTATTTGCAAAGACTTTTGGGAATGCATTCAACATGAAAAGAATAGTAAAATTGTGGGTTCCACCGGGTGATCTAACACTGTTTTTATAATCAACAATGTGATCTAATTAACATTGCTCCTTTTGATTTTACATTGAGTATTTTATCATTTTTATTTTACTTTTTTCTTATTAACTGATCGACCAATTTCGTTCTTTGAACAGATACGCCAACGATTCTTCCTCCGCATGCGTTCCTTCAGGGCCTTCTAACGCTGCTTTTCATGATATACTCAGGCAATAATTACTAGGCCGGTAACTTTTATAGCAGTTATGTGCAGGCCAAGGTCTATACGGGTTCATAGCATTCTATGAATTTTTAGTTTGGCTTGCGTTTATCATTGGACTACAAATAGCTAAAAATTGCATGCATTATGATATAACATCACCCTATAATTAAAGGAGTCAAAAGTAGCCATGTCATGAACCTACTTGGAAGGAAACTATAATGGTTTCTACACATCATAAGCGCATTTACGTTTGAAATATATTTAGAATGAGCTATTAGATGCTCATTCATTAATTAAGAATGAGTGATTAAATGCCCATTCATTAAGATTTGATTATCCAGATTCATTCTTTTTCATGTTCAATTATTTTACATGTTCAATTGTGCTTAAATGCGGGTGTAGTCCGCCCGAGAGCATCGAGCACGACCGTTTACACCCATGCAGAGCCCACCTTGATGTTGCTGCATTCCCCCACCCCCACCTCCACCCCCTCCCGAGAGCATCGAGTACGCGCGTAACCCTTGAGGAGATGCTCGTCTTATATATAATAATAATGTGTGTGTGTCTGTGTCTGTGTCTGCATCTGTGTGTGTGTGCGTGTCTGTGTCTGTGTCTGTGTGTCTGTGTGTGTGTTTGTGTGTGTATGTGTGTGTAATAACATTAATGAAGTTGTGATTCAGTTCTACTTTAGTTTGGATCAAGAATAGAAATTATGAAACTACTCAAAATTTGTATGTTGATTCAGTTCTACGAAAATTGGCATTTAGTGACGAAATTTTTGGTCACAAAATATTGCGGTTTGGTCGCTATAGACATTTAGCAACCAAATTTGGTCTATCACAAGATGGTTGCAAAATGGGCGTCACAAAATATATTTAGTGACCAAATCAATTTTTGTCACAAAATGTATACTTTCAGTGACAAATAATTTCCGATACTAAATGTATATTTTTAGTGATCATTAATTTTCGTAACTAAATGTACATTTTTTGTGACAATTATTTTTCGTCACAAAAATGTATATTTTTAGTGACCATTACTTTTCGTCACTAAATGTACGTTTTTCGTGACAACTATTTTTTCGTTGCTAAACGTATATTTTTAAATAAATTTATTCATTTGCTATTACATTGAAATAAATAAGTTCCAAGACTAAGACATTATAATAAATAGAATATCTATTTGGTAAAAGAATAATCTCAATGAAAATATATCTTTATTAAAAGTAAAAAAAAGGAAGGTGGGAGATAGCCCAAATCCCTCGATACAAATCAACATAACTCTTTAGATCTACTAAACCCAATACAAGACAAAAATTCTATAATAAACAATTTGCTCGTGAGAATTATTTTCTTTCTTCTTCTTAGGCTCGTTCTTCTTGCCTCATTCCATCTTCGGCGCCTCGTTTTTGGTCTCTTCCTTTTTTTCAACTTTCACGGCCAGTCCAACAAAGAGAAGTTCAGTATGCCAAAACTTCCTCCTTCTTTCCAACTTTCACCAGTCCAACTTTCACCAGTCCAACTTTCACCTTTTGTTGTAGTGGGCATGCCACAACTGGTTGTCCAATAACTGCTCAGTGTCCGTCTTTGTTTCCTTCAAGAAAATCACAAAAATACATGGGTAAATCAAATGAAGAGATCCCCAAAGAGTTGATCTAGTCTTTAAATCACTTTACAAAAAGATCATTCGACGCTCGATAATTGACACCCCATACTTCTGCAGTTGGTGAATCAGGTCCACTCTACAAAATAAAGTTACTTCATAAGCATATTAAACATAGTTCATAATAAAAAAGAAAGTATGGTAGGAATTAGGCCTGAATAAAAAGCCCGATCGGGCCGGCCCGGACCGGGCCCGATCGGGCTTTTTCATATATCGGGCCGGGCCGGCCCGGTCCTCCCCTGCAATCGGGTCGGGCCGGGCCGGGCAGGCAGCTAAAATATGCTGCCTGCTCCGGCCCTTCAGGCCGGGCCGGGCAGGCAGCTAAAATATGCTGCCTGCTCCGGCCCTTCAGGCCGGGCCGGGCAGGACCGGGCCGGTCTCGGGCCCGAACCGGGCCGGCCCGATTTTCTTTTTTTATTATTAATTATTTTAGTATTATAAATTTATAATTATAATTTATATATAAATAAAATTAATAATTATAAATTATATTAAGGTTAGATTAGTTATAATATATATTTATTAATTATTAATTTTATATATTACTATAAATTTATAATATATATTTATTAGTTATAACTAAATAGTTATATTATAATTTATATTATTATAAAATATAAATAGTTATAATATATTATAATATATATTTATTATTTTATTAATTTATTACTATTAATTAAAAATTTATTAAATATATATTTATTATTTATATATTATATTATTGATTATTATTTACAGATTAATGCAAAAACGCGCAGCGCGTTTTGCTCTAAAAAACGCGCTCCCCTGAAATACGGAAAAGCATCCCCTAAACAGCATTTTTAGAAAAAGTGGTCAACATGAAAGTTGTAGATCTCGACGAGATCTACAACTTTCATGTTGACCACTTTTTCTAAAAATGTTGTTTAGGGGGTCTATTTTCAAAAGGCGCGAAGGGGGTTCCGCCCGGTAAATATTACGATTTTTTTTTTTGCGCGGACCTCCCTTCGCGCCTTTTGAACATAGACCCCCTAAACAGCATTTTTAGAAAAAGTGGTCAACATGAAAGTTGTAGATCTCGTCGAGATCTACAACTTTCATGTTGACCACTTTTTCTAAAAATGCTGTTTAGGGGGTGTTTTTTTCATTTTTCCGAGGAGCGCGTTTTTTTGTCCTAAAAGCGCTGCGCGGAAATACAGTGCCCCCTATTATTTATTATTATATATTTATATTTAATATTTATATATCCAAAAAATGAAAAAATAATACTTAATTTTTATAGCATCCAAGATTTCAAGTAGTCATATGTACAACCCATATTCGACGAGGGAGGGCCCTACCACCGCCAGGTCATCGAAAGTCAAAGTCAACAGGACAAGGTGGGGATCCAGACCAGCACCCCGGGCCGCGGAAGGTTCGGGCGAGTATGGCGAGCTCCCCAGGCCAACTCTCCAGGTGGCGACTATGACCAGATACTCGCCTCTTCCAGGCGAGCTCCCCAAGGAAGTCGCCAACTCGCCAGGGTGGGGTTATAAGTAAGACCCCCCCTCTTTGGTTTTACCTATAAATAGGACCCCAGGGGTACGAAGGAGAGGACAAGCAATTCTCGGCCTGAGCCCTCGCGAGTTCCAGCAACTGCCCTTGACTCATTATTGCTCAAGCTCGCCTCCTTCGTACCTAGCTCGGCCAATCTGGTTGAGAAGGGGTTGCTTCTCCTAAGCAACTGGGTACGTGGTGGGACCTTCCCGCCGTAGCAACCTGGGGTCTTGTTTGCACAATTCGCTCCTGTTTCCTGACCAGAGATCATCTTCCCGACTGGCCGACCAGTAACTTCAGGTTGCCTAGTCCGATTTCTGGGGTTGAGAAATTTCTCGGCTTCAACACTTGGTGCGGTGAGCGTGGATAGCGACCGAAGAAGAAAGTCGTGGTTGGAAGATGGCCGATGGTGGAGACCGGGGCGAGTTGGGCGGTAACTCGGTGGGAGCTGGAATCCCGGGGCAAGGTAGCGAGTATGTGACAGTGGCGGCTTTTGCAGAGTTCGCGAGGAGAGTGGAGAAGGCGATACTCGACGGGTTGTCCAATCCACCTGAGGTGACGGCGACTTCCCCCCGCCGCCAGACACCCCCGGGCGAGGAGATACCAACTCGGCGAGCAGGGAAGGAACCCGCTTGGGCGAGTGGAGAACAGGTGATCCCGCCGCGGCATCACCCGGCGAGTAGTCAAGGAATCCGGTTTCGAGATCCGGAACTCTCGGCGAGGTACGGAGATACTCGCCGATGGAGCGAGTATGACTGCTCGAGCGGGGAGGATACTCGCCGCCGCCAGGAAGGGAGGAGCCCCTTTTGCGACGAGATCCTCGCAGCCCTCGTCCCCGACAACTTCAGAGAGTCAGTCCTCTCGTACTACTCCGGCAAAGACGACCCGGTGGGACATCTTCAGTGGTTTGAGGATGTGGTCTCCATTCGCAACATGTCCGATGCTCTCAAGTGCCGGCTCTTCTCCATTACCTTCAAGGGTAGCGCGAGAGATTGGTTCCACCAGCTGCCAGCCGGGTCAGTTTACTGCTTCTCAGATCTTCGAAGGGGCCTATTAGCAAGGTTTGCGACGTCCAAGCGGAGGAAGAAGGAGGCAACCGCCCTCTTCAAGATCGTGCAGGGGCAGCACGAGAGTTTGGGCCGGTACATCGATCGATTCCAGGAGGAGGTGCTGGAGGTGGAAGAGGTAGACGGGTTCACCTTGATGGTGGCCCTCAAGTTCGGGCTGAAGCAGGGTCTGTTCAACATGGAGTTGGGGCACAGGCCGCCCAAATCGTTCGAGGAGATGGTGGAGAGAGCTAATGTGTTCATCCAGGGAGAGGAGAGGAACAAGGAGTTCCTGGCACGGCTCGATGGAGACCGACCGCTTGGGCAAGACAAAGGAAGACTGCTGGAGAGGGAGAGGGCGCCGGAGGGGCGCAACGACAGGAAGCAGGAGAGGCCGCAGGGGAAAGAGGAGAAGGGAGAAAGGGGAAGGGAGATCAGAAAGGCGGAGAGGCAGGAGAGGCGGGAGAGGCCTCGAAGGCAGGAGGATAGGAGGCCCGTCGGAGGTCGAGAGGCGAGGAGCGAGGAGAGAAGATTCCAGTACCCGAGGGATCGCCCCCAGTGGAGGCGGCCCACCCGTCAGGAGGAAAGGAGGACTTACAACCCTCGGGAGCAGGGAGGAGGAAGAAGGGAAACCATGGCCATCACGCAGCGAGCCGCTAAGCGCCGGCGGAAGGAGAGGCAGCAGGAGAGGAGGCAGGAAAGGCAGCAGGAAGCGGCGATTTCCCTCTACTGCGATATCCATCGAGTGGAGGGGCACGGAACCTTGGCTTGCCCTGAGTTCTGGGAAACAAGGAGGAGGATGGAAGCAACGGCGGCCGAGAGGGAGCAGCCGCAGCAGGAGGCCCAGGTTGGGCAGGTGGCTTACCAGGCACCGCAGAGGAGGAGAAACGAAGACAGGATCGACCAAGGAGGAAGGGGGAATGTCATTCCCGGTCCGGGAGGCGGGCACGTCGGAGTAATCAACGGAGGGGCTGGGCTAGGAGCTTCCCGCAAGGGAAGTCTCCACCAAATCTACAAAAGGAGCGTCGCCTCGACGTCTCAGACCCCCCTCCCTTGAACGAGATCACCTTCTCGGAGGAAGACATGCTCTGGAACGAGAACCCCTTCCATGACGCCCTGGTGATTCAAGCAGCAATCGAGGACTTCACCGTCGACCGAATCCTCGCGGATAACGGGAGCTCGGTGAAAAGTCATCTTCAAGAGAACCTTCGTCGGCCTTCAGGTGGAAGCGTCCCGGGTTAAGGCAGCGGATGGGCCTCTCTTCGGCTTCTCCGGGGAGAAGAAAGAGGTGGAAGGAGGAGTTGAGTTGCTGGTCACCCTCGGGGGAACTTCGATCCGATGCCGCTTCGTCATCGTCGACGCACCCAGCGGCTACAACGCCATCTTCGGACGGCCCCTCATCAACTACTTCAAGGCCGTCCCCTCGTCATATCATCAATGCCTGAAGTATTGCAGGGACGACGTCCAAGTCAGGATCAGGGGAGATCCCAGGGCCTCCAGGGAATGCTACCTAAATGCGGTCAGCACCATCAGCTGGATGGGCGACGCAGAAAGGTTGGAAAGGATGATGGAGCAGGAAGAGGGCCTGCAAGCTGCTGAGGAACTGGAAGAAGTAGAGGTGATCTCCCTGAGAGGAGAGCCGGAGCTGCTGAAGATCGGAGGAGCCTTACCCCCGGAAGGGAAGGTGGAGATAGCTGCCTGCCTACAGGAAAACGCGGACGTCTTCGCATGGAGCGCCGCCGAGATGCCAGGGATTGATGCTGATGTTGCCTGTCATCGCCTCAACCTAGATCCAGCGACGGCCCCAGTCCGTCAGAAGCAAAGGAAGAGCGCCACTACTCTAGCAGGACCCATCCGGGAGGAAGTAGGGAAGCTGCTGGAAGCAGGTTTTGTTTCGGAGATCCAGTATCCAGGCTGGGTCTCCAATGTTGTAATGGTAAAGAAGTCCGGAGGGGGCTGGAGGTTATGTATCGACTTTTCAATGTTGAATAAAGCTTGCCCGAAGGATTGTTATCCCCTGCCTCAGATCGACGCGCTGGTTGATTCCGCCGTCGGATTTCCTGTGATGAGTTTCCTTGATGCTTTTTCAGGATACCATCAGATCCGGATGCATCCCCCCGATTGTCGCGACGTTTCCTTCATCACTAGCGACGGATGCTATAGCTACAAGATGATGCCCTTCGGGCTCAAGAACGCCGGCGCGACATATCAAAGAATGATGGATCACATCTTTAGAGAGCAAAAGGGGCGGAATCTGGAAGTCTACGTGGATGACCTGCTCGTTAAGAGTAGGGGCGCCGCAGAGCACGTAGCGGATCTGACAGAGACCTTCGCCACCCTGAGGAGGTACAAGATGCGGCTCAACCCGACCAAGTGTGTTTTCGGCGCGGGAAGGGGGAAGTTTCTAGGGCACCTCCTTACTCCCCTAGGGGTGGAGCCTAACCCCGACAAGGTGAAGGTCATCGTGGAGATGGCGTCCCCGAGGGATTCCAAGGAAGTTCAAAGGTTGACTGGAAGGCTGGCAGGACTTAGTCGGTTTTTCTCCAGGGCCGGAGAGAAGTGTTCCCCATTCTTCAAAGCCCTTCGGGGGAACCAGAAATTCGAGTGGACCCCGGAGTGCGAGGAGGCCTTCATGAAGCTCAAACAACAGCTGACTCGAGCTCCTCTCCTTCAGGGTCCGCAGGGCGACGAGGACCTCTTGCTCTACCTAGGGGTAGGGGCTGAAGCAGTCAGCTCGGTGTTGGTCCGAGAGGAGGGAAAGAAGCAGCTTCCAATCTACTACGTGAGCCGGGTGCTAAGGCAAGCCGAAACGCGGTACCCCATCCTGGAGAAATTAGTCTTTGCCCTGGTAGTTTCGGCCAGGCGACTCCGTCCATATTTCCAAGCCCACTCTATCAAGGTAGTCTCCGACCACCCCTTGAGGAGTATCTTGGACGGAGTGGAGCACTCCGGCAGGCTCGCCAAGTGGGCTGTGGAGCTGAGCGAGTTCGACATCTCCTACCCCCCAAGGGTCGCGATCAAAGCACAAGTCGTGGCGGATTTCCTGGCCGACTTCTCGGCCGAGGTTGAGGCAGACACGGATGTCTCTCGGCCGGTCCCCTGGAAGATATTCGTAGATGGCGCGTCAGGTAGACACTCCGTGGGAGCCGGGGTGGTGCTGGTTAGTCCACAGGGGACCAGGATTGAGCAAGCCGTCAAGATCCATTTTTCGATCACTAACAATCAGGCGGAGTACGAAGCCATGGTGGCTGGTTTGCGACTCGCCAAGGAACTGGCAATCAGAGATATCAGGGCTTTTACTGATTCCATGGTGGCGGCATCTCAGATTCGGGGAGAGTTCGAAGTCCGAGATCCCATCTTGCAGCAATATCTGGTTAAGGTCAAAGGCCTGATCGGGGGGTTCCGATCCTTTCACGTTGAGCACGTGCCCCGAGAACGCAACTCCGAGGCAGACAATCTTGCGAAATACGGCCCTCGGGCTGGGGGAACCGCCATCGAGTTGTTTCGACCATCCATCGAAGAAGGCGAGTTGATGGAGATCGATCAGCGGGCCTCGTGGAGAGATCCGTTCATCGCGTTCCTGGCGACAGGCCGACTACCATCTGACGGGCAAGATCAAAGAAAGTTTCGGTATAAGGTCGCGTACTACTTGCTGCAGGACGGCGAACTCTATCGCAAGACCATTTCAGGCCCTCTGGCCCGATGCTTGTCAGAACTCGAGATTCCCCGGGTCCTCGAGGAGATTCACTCAGGAGAGTGCGGCAGTCACTCCGGTACCCGCACCCTGGAGCAAAGGATTTTGAGGCACGGTTACTTCTGGCCGACCATCCGAAAGGACGCAGAGGCCCATTCCAGGAAGTGCTCCCAATGTCAACTCTTCGCGCCCCTCGCGCTCCAGCCGGCTCAGCAGCTTCGCTCGATTACCGCTCCGTGGCCCTTCGCAATTTGGGGAATGGATTTGATCGGCCCGTTCCCTCAAGCTAGCGGGCAAAGGAAGTTTGTTCTGGTAATGGTTGACTACTTCACGAAGTGGATCGAGGCTAAGGCTCTGGCCCGGACCACGTCTCAAATCGTCAAGAACTTCATCTGGGGGGAAATCGCATGCAGGTTCGGGATCCCTCTGGCCATCATCACCGACAATGGGCCGCAGTTCGCCAGCCTGGAACTGGGGGACTTTTGTAAACAGTTGGGAACCGACCTTCGGTTCGCCTCGGTACATCACCCTCGGAGCAATGGGCAAGTAGAAGCCGCGAACAAGCTTATCATCAACTTGCTGAAGAAGAAGATCACCAATCTCAAGGGGAATTGGGCCGAACAGCTCCCTTCCGTCCTCTGGGCCCTCAGGACCACCCCGAACTCGGCCACAGTGGAAACACCCTTCAAACTGTCACACGGGTCCGAGGCGCTCATCCCGGTCGAATTTGAGGTGCACAGTCCAAGGGTCATCGCAGCCGAAGACGGAAGCGAAGAATGGCGGCTAGAGAATGAAGAGGCTCAGAGGCTCTCCCTAGATTATGTGGAAGAGCTTCGGGACTTGGCCTCCATGCGCCAGGAAGAAACCAAGAGGCGCATGGCGAGACACTTCGACAAAAACATCCGCCTGAAGAACTTCCTCGCGGGGGACTTGGTCATGAAGAAGGTGGACGCCGCTGGGCGGGGAGCCGCCGTAGGCAAGCTCCATCCCAACTGGGAAGGACCTTTCATCGTCCAAGAAGCTTTGGCCACAGGAGGCTATTACCTACAAGACCAAGCGGGAGAGCAGCTGCCTGGAACCTGGAGCGGGGATGATTTGAAAAGATTTTACCCATAGCGGTAACTCATGTATCTATTTCTGTAAACATACTTAATGTACAAAGGATGCGGGATTTCATCTCTTTTGTGTTAAATGTGCCTCGAGGCTTCTGAGTGTTTCCATGGTCCGCCTCGTAGTCGACCTCGGGAGGCAGCGGTCGGTTTGTTCCTCATACATAGCCCAGTACGGACGATGGGACGATGCTTCTGGATTTTAAGCGCTTTTGTAAGACCGAGCCTCTGCATTGTCGGCCGAGATCAGCTCCCCCCTTGCATGTCGGCCTATGTCTCCCCGAGTGCATCTCTCTTCCGTCTGGAGGACCTGCGAGGAACAGATCTGCACCCTGATCTCCCGGACTTGAGGAGAGGCCGGCCTCGTAAAACACCCGGAAGGAGAACCTGCCAAAGACAGGGTATGGACGAGCCCGGAGGGAGGTGTGTGAATTCCGAGCGCGTTCGAAAAGGACCCTCGATGAACACCACCCCCATCCTAATCGTACCTGGAAGCGACCTTCACTGTCAAAACGGGATGCGGGACTCCAACCCGTTCTCACTGAATAGCCTAGTTTGGACGATGGGACGAGGCTTCGGGACTTTAAGCGCTCTTGTAAGACCGAGCCTCTGCATTGTCGGCCGAGATCAGCTCCCCCTTGCATGTCGGCCTAGGTCTCCCCGAATGCATCTCTTTTCCAACTAGAGGAATTCTGAGGGACGGGTCTGGACACCAATCCCCCGATTCGGCAGGATCAAGAGCGTCCCTCCGGGGGGAGTTTCTTTCTTGCCAAGATGTCTCTGGGATTAATCTCCAAAATGTGTAAGGACGCAGGATTTTATTCAAGACTTCGGGTTGAGCAACGTCGTAAGACCGGTATCCCCACGAGCTCCTCTCCTCGGGAATCGGTCGATCTCCTCGATTGTAATTCAAGACTTCGGGTTGAGCAGCGTCGTAAGACCGGTATCCCCACGAGCTCCTCTCCTCGGTAATCGGCCGATCTCCTCGATTATAATCCAAGACTTCGAGTTGAGCAGCGTCGTAAGACCGGTATCCCCACGAGCTCCTCTCCTCGGGAATCGGCCGATCTCCTCGATTGTAATTCAAGACTTCGAGTTGAGCAGCGTCGTAAGACCGGTATCCCCACGAGCTCCTCTCCTCGGGAATCGGCCGATCTCCTCGATTGTAATTCAAGACTTCGAGTTGAGCAGCGTCGTAAGACCGGTATCCCCTCGAGCTCCTCTCCTCGGGAATCGGCCGATCTCCTCGATTGCAATCCAAGACTTCGAGTTGAGCAGCGTCGTAAGACCGGTATCCCCTCGAGCTCCTCTCCTCGGGAATCGGCCGATCTCCTCAATTGTAATCCAAGACCTCGAGTTGAGCAGCGTCGTAAGACCGGTATCCCCACGAGCTCCTCTCCTCGGGAATCGGCCGATCTCCTCGATTGTAATCCAAGACCTCGAGTTGAGCAGCGTCGTAAGACCGGTATCCCCACGAGCTCCTCTCCTCGAGAATCGGCCGATCCCCTCGATTGTAATCCAAGACTTCGAGTTGAGCAGCGTCGTAAGACCGGTATCCCCACGAGCTCCTCTCCTCGGGAATCGGTCGATCTCCTCGATTGTAATTCAAGACTTCGAGTTGAGCAGCGTCGTAAGACCGGTATCCCCACGAGCTCCTCTCCTCGGGAATCGGCCGATCTCCTCGATTGTAATCCAAGACCTCGAGTTGAGCAGCGTCGTAAGACCGGTATCCCCTCGAGCTCCTCTCCTCGGGAATCGGCCGATCTCCTCGATTGTAATCCAAGACCTCGAGTTGAGCAGCGTCGTAAGACCGGTATCCCCTCGAGCTCCTCTCCTCGGGAATCGGCCGATCTCCTCGATTGTAATCCAAGACTTCGAGTTGAGCAGCGTCGTAAGACCGGTATCCCCTCGAGCTCCTCTCCTCAGGAATCGGCCGATCTCCTCGATTGTAATCCAAGACCTCGAGTTGAGCAGCGTCGTAAGACCGGTATCCCCTCGAGCTCTTCTCCTCAGGAATCGGCCGATCTCCTCGATTGTAATCCAAGACCTCGAGTTGAGCAGCATCGTAAGACCGGTATCCCCTCGAGCTCCTCTCCTCGGGAATCGGCCGATCTCCTCGATTGCAATCCAAGACTTCGAGTTGAGCAGCGTCGTAAGACCGGTGTCCCCACGAGCTCATCTCCTCGGGAATCGGCCGATCTCCTCGATGACGAGAATGAGGGGCCCGCAGGCTATGTTCGACGACTAAGCCCGGTTTAATTTTCGTCACGCGCGAGAGAACGAGCTGATCTCGTGCGAGTAGGCGAGCAGATCCCATGCGGGGATGCGAGCTGGAATCGCGCGAGTAAGCGATCCCCGGGGGGATTGCGAGTATGTCCCACACGCCACTCGCGCGATTACCTCAGCAGGTCCACGAGTATCCGGGTGCAGGGGCGAGTAGGTCTCGGCGAGCGGATGGTCGATGTCGGGACCATCCCCCTGCGACCTAGGCGAGCGTTCCTCTCCGAGCCTATGAGCCTAGCGAATAACATCCAGTCGAAAAGGCAAAAACCGAAACTTTGTATAAATCATTAAGTCAAAAATTTGATTTACAAAAAGAATATCGGCGAGCAACTAGGACTCGTCGTCGCCAGTATCAGGCCGATATTCATCATCCCCGACTTCGCCAATATCTGCAAAGTCGTCGCTCTCTGCGCTCTCGCCGCTGCTGCTTCCGCTGCCGCTGCTGTCAGAATCACCGGAGCTGGTCGGCGACGACGCGCCATACGGCGGGACAGTCCCCTCGGCGAGCAGCTCGGGAATGAGCTCGTCGACAGTGAGCGGCTTCTACCCCTCGACGAGCTGACCCCCGAGCCTAAGGCGCGCGAGTATGATGTTCCCCGCCGCCCGCGCAATCTCGCGGAGAACGGAAGATCTCTCCTCCCAGAGGACGCGTGATTGCTTCACCACTCGCGCCGGGTCCTCGGGTAGCGGGGTTGAGGAGCTCGGCCGTCCTTCAGCAGCGACCAACCTCGTCTCCATCACCGCTGCGCGAGTTTGGGCCGCCTCCAGCTCGGCCTGGGAGGCGGCGAGCTTCTCCTCGCACTCGGAGAGCTTCTTCGCCGCTTCCATCTCGGCAGCCTGCGAGATGATCGACGTCAGGACCTATCAACGAAACAAATCGAGCAACCCACCCAAGGACAGCTCACCTCGAAGTCCTTCCAGCAGACTGACTGCATGCCGAGGTCGATGGCCTTCTTGGAGACGACCTTGAGGGCGTCGGTCATCTCCAACAGCTTCCTCATCGAGTAATGCCCCAGCTCGGCAGACCGCGCGAGCGCGCAGGCCGATTGATGGGCGAGCTCCGTCGGGGTCAGCTCCATGACGGACTCCGCGTCGGCCCGACCGTAGATGGCGTGGAGGACGGCGAACGCCTCCCCCTTGTCCTCCCAGTCCGTCGACCAGGACGGGAGGTTGGTGCTCAGCGACACCGAGTTGTCCCCCGCCGACCAGGTCACGAGCGGGCGACCGAAGGCGTCCACCACCCCCTGCCCAAGGCCGTAGTTGGGGTGGAAGTGGGGCGACTGGGCGCCCGTCGGCGGCCGGCAGTCGACGGATCGTGGCGACGAGGTCTTCGCCCTCTTCCTCGCGGGACCCTGCGAGCTGGCCCGCGACTTTCCCTTGACCGCCTTCTTCTCCCCAACGTCGGCAGGAGGGCGAGCATATGACTGCGTGGCGGCGACTTCCTTCGCCAAAGGAAGCGGCTTCTCCGGAAGCTCGTTGGAAACTGCAAAACGCGCGACAAAGTTAGCTTCAGCGGCAAAAGGGCGAGAGAGTAACCAGGGCGCATTTCGAGCTCGGCTTACTTTCGTTAGGGTGGACTGCCTCGAGCACGTTGACGTTTAGTCGCCAGAAAATGGCGTCAAAGCGCCGACCGCGAAAGTATTCGAAGAGCTGCTCGCGAGCTCCTTCGAGGATGGGAGGAAGAAAGGCGACATCGGCTGGTTGGTGCGGCCTGCCGAGAATACCGCCGAAGTCGCCATGGACGACAATCAGCTGCTCGCTCCAGCGATGGACCTTATTCGCGGTCCCAACCAAGGTGCAGACATGGCTGCTAAAAAAGATGACCCCCTCCGAGGTCGCCGCAAAGGCGAAGATGCGGCGGAAGACGGAGAGGTCGAAAGCGATCCTCTTTTCCCGAAGGAAGCATAGGAATCCCATGATGATCGCCACGCCGTTGGGATTGATCTGCGCGGGGACAATCCCGAAGTAGCGCAGGATCTCGCAGAACTCCGGCCAGAAGGGCAGCCGCAGGCCTGCGTCGAAGTGACGCAGCGACATTACAAGCGAACCCTCAATATGGGTATTGAGGCGCTCGCTGCGAGTGGGGAGTCTTGCCGAGTATTCGTCAGGCAGGGAGCGTTCCTTGAAGGTCGCCAGTTCCTTCTCGGTGGTTATGGACTTCTTAAAAGCCGCGTCTGCGAAGTTAATTGCGTGGGCCTGTCGGCGAGCGCTGGCGTCGTCACCGACCATGTTGGCGAGATCCGAAAGCAATGAGAGCGGCGAGTTGATTGTTCAGATACTCGTCAGGAGAAAAGAAGGTCGCTACAGCAATACGCTTTATAACCCACCTACCCCTCCTATTTATAGATATGACAAGCCCAAGGGGGGGGGGGGGGGGGGGTCAGCCGTCCCAGCGAGTATCTAACGAGCTCGCGCGATGAAGATAAACCTGCGACATTATCAGGTGAACTAAAGCTCGACACATCAAGAAATAAAGCGCGCACACAGAGGCGGGAATATTCGCACACATGAATTAATCAAATTAGAAATAGATGTCCGGAAGTACAAGTCGCGCGAGGCGAGTTACATTCGAAAAACAAAGAAAAACTATGGCGCCCTCGGCCGCTCAGGAGGGTGCGGATGTCGCCCGGCCCAGCCGATCTCGCGTGCACGCCGGTAATGCTCCGTCGCCAGCATTGTCGCATCATCGCCAAGCCTGAGCTGCTCCTCCATCCTCGCCAGACGTCCAGCAGACCCCATGCTCGCCCGGATGCCGGCCAGCTCGTCAAGCACCAGCTGCAGACGGTGGTTGTTCAACTGCAGCTGGCGGTCATTTTCTTTGACCACGTGAAAGCGAGCTTCATAGTTTTCCAAGGTCGACTGGAGCCCTTCGACCTTGGTCATCCTCGCCTCCAGAGCCGAGATGCGTCGGGGAGGATCGTAGATAGTGAGCTGGTCGAACTTGCTCTCCAGCTCCATGTGGGCGCGAATGGCGGCCTGGCGATACTCGCTCCCGGACAACCCGATAGCGTCGAGGAAAGTCGCCCCAGAGGTCGTCGGGCGATCTGACAAGGCAGGAAGATGGATCGTCAGGTCAGAAAAAGCAAAAAGCAGAGCGGTGTTCAGTGGTAAGAGGCTCACCACGGCGAGGAGATCGGGATCGGCGCGGCGAAGGAGGTCGCCCGGAGGTATCTCGCCTCCCCGAAGAGCTGCTCGGAAGATCGGCAGGCCTGCCCTGCCCGCGCTCTCCAGACCCTCGGCCGACGTAGTCGGGGTCTCCAATCCGCGGAGGAAAGTAGGGTGGCCGCGGCCTCTCCGGCTTCTTCACCGGCGGCGGAGCTGGAGACGAGCTCGCAGAGTGGTGCGAAGCCCTCGGCGCAGGAGGCGGAGGAGGTCGCGGATGGTCCGACTTCGGCAGAGCAGACAGAGGCGGCGGAGGGGGCAAGCCGGTGCTCGGCGTCTGGCCAGGAGTGGCGACCGCGGGCGGCGGCGGCGGCAATGCAGCGCTCACCGGGGGTATCTTCTCGCCGCTCGCAACAGCAGAGGCCGCCGTACTCGCCGGAGGAACCTCGCGCACCGGCCCAGACGACCCGACGGGAGTGGCTTTCGCCGGCAGCTCCTTACTCACAGGCGGGGGGTCCTTCACCAATGCCGCCCCAAACGCCTTCCCCGAGCTGAGGCCTATCCTGACCGTGCGGGCGATCTTGAACGGCCTGTTGGCCGCCAGGGCGAGTAAGGGCGCCGAGCTGAGGGGGACGACATCAAGTGCCGCGTCCGCGGCAATCGGAGAATCTGCATAAGGAAAGAAGTCAGCAAAGTGGCAGCGACAACCCAGTAGGGAAGAGTTCGAGGTAGCGACCTGTCAAGGTGACGACCTCGGCCTGAGACGCCGCGGACTCCTTCACGGCCGCGAGCTCCTCGGTCACTCTCGGGTTCTCCAGCGGGCTGCCCCGGGTCGACCCAGGGAGGTCGTCGAGCCCTAGGTCGTTCAACACCCTCTGGGTGTTGGACGACACTACGGGATTTTCAGTCGCCGCGGCGACCTGGTGCGCCAGTGGAGGCGAGCCGACCACCGTAGTGGCGGGCTGCTTGACCTTTTTCGTCTTCTTCTTCTTCTTCGGCGGGGGCAAGGCAGTAGGATCATCCTCGCGCGGTCTTTTCGACCTGGCTATGCCGAGGAGGCCCGACAGGGCGGCGAGATTGTCCTTCAACAGCTGTTCAGCATCCGACATCTTCGGCGAGCTCCAGGGACCGTCTCAAAAACGAAGCCCCCCCTACTTATAGACTACTCTACCAGCAGGCGACGATGCGAGCTGACCATATACCCGGCAGGGATGCTCGCCGAATAGGTGTTGGATGAATCTTTCCGGGCTCCTACGTCGCCCAAAAAGAGCGGGGATTGTGTACAACCCATATTCGACGAGGGAGGGCCCTACCACCACCAGGTCATCGAAAGTCAAAGTCAACAGGACAAGGTGGGGATCCAGACCAGCACCCCGGGCCGCGGAAGGTTCGGGCGAGTATGGCAAGCTCCCCAGGCCAACTCGCCAGGTGGCGACTATGACCAGATACTCGCCTCTTCCAGGCGAGCTCCCCAAGGAAGTCGCCAACTCGCCAGGGTGGGGGTATAAGTAAGACCCCCCCTCTTTGGTTTTACCTATAAATAGGACCCCGGGGGTACGAAGGAGAGGACAAGCAATTCTCGGCCTGAGCCCTCGCGAGTTCCAGCAACTGCCCTTGACTCGTTATTGCTCAAGCTCACCTCCTTCGTACCTAGCTCGGCCAATCTGGTTGAGAAGGGGTTGCTTCTCCTAAGCAACTGGGTACGTGGTGGGACCTTCCCGCCGTAGCAACCTGGGGTCTTGTTTGCGCAATTCGCTCCTGTTTCCTGACCAGAGATCATCTTCCCGACTGGCCGACCAGTAATTTCAGGTTGCCTAGTCCGATTTCTGGGGTTGAGAAATTTCTCGGCTTCAACATCATACAATTGCACAAAAAATTTAATCAAAAAATTTTATTAATATTAAAATACAAAATCTAAGTCATACAATTGCACAAAATACAAAATACAAACTTATGATTCTTATAAAATTTCATTTAAAAATTTACATATATCAAAAAAATTTACATTAAGAATTTAAGATTGCCCGATTTAATCATCTTGTAGATTCATTGCGTCAATTTCGTCTTCTATCTCCTCCGAGCTATCATCCAATGTTGTTATGTGCTGCTTCCTCTTCATAGCATCCAAGTAGTCCTTGTAGCATATGCAAATCTCCAGCGATTCTTCGTTAAGCCGGCTCCTCCGCTCGTTCAAAACTCTGCCACTAAGAGAAAAAGCGGACTCCGAAGCTACTGTACTAGCTTGGATAGTTAGTAAATCTCGGGCCATATAGGCCAAAACAGGATAGGTATTAGCTTTACCTTTCCACCAATTTAAGAGATCGAAGTTTTCGATCTCGTCCGAACTCATAAAATCGCTAAATTGTGTTTTTGTATATAATCCTAATTCATCTAAACTACCAGATGTGCGCGATTTTTTCCTAGAAGCTAAATCTAAAATTTTATTTTTAAGACTATCCTTTGTTTTGGGTTGTGTTATTTCTTCGCGGGGTCATGACCCGTATAAGTTATTGTAATAATTATAACTTTGTGCAAAAAAAGTAGTAAAATTTGTAGTACTAACGGGGTCATCATCATCATAATTTATATTTAAGGTTAGATTAGTATTGATTTCATCGATCAAATTTTCTACGCCTTCTACGTTAAGTAGCGGATTTAAAGCGGCGGCGCACGAAAACATAGGCGGTATAGCTCTATAATATTTTAAAAAAATTTCTTCCATTATTTTAATTAATGGAGCCCAACCTTCGTGCTGTCTATAATAACTAAATTTTTGTGTGATATGTACGAAATGTTCAATTACTAATGCGCTCGTTGGATAATACACTCCAGATAAAGAAACAGTGGCCCTATAAAAACACTTTAGTAAATCTAGATAATGTTCTATAATATCCCAATCATTTTCACCTAAATTGTGTTCAATATTAAGCAAACTATAATATTCCATTAGAATTTCTTTTTGTAGAACGGCTCTTTTTAACATTTTATAGGTTGAGTTCCATCTAACCGGCATATCAAATTCGGGTTTCAAATATCTCTGACTTTGTGCTTTACAAAATTTTCTAAAATCTTGAGCTCGTTGTTTAGTACAATAAATAGTTTTTAACATGTTTCAAATTTTATTAATATATTCTTCCATTCCCTTTAAACTATCCTGTACAACTAAATTTAGGACGTGACAAACACATCTAGTATGAAAAAATGCGCCGTTGAGAAATGGTTTTAAATCCCGTTTTAACAATTCAATTGCGGCGCCATTATTGGCGGCGTTATCAAGAGAAATACTAAGTATTTTATCGTTAATTTTAAATTCCCGCGCACATTTCATAATAACTTTATATAAAGCTACAGCCGTGTGCGGGTATTCAAAACCTGTAAAACATATTACGCGTTTATTTTGCTCCCACGAAATGGGATCAATCCAATGACAAGTGATGCAAAGATAAGATAATCCTAAATTTAAATTACTCGTCCAAACGTTGCTCGTTAGACTCACACGTCCTTCGAAATTTTCAAAATAGTTAATTAATTCTTCTTTTACTGCTAAATAAAATTTAAGCGCGTCACGCCTTAAAGTAATTCTACTAACCTTTTGGTATTTGGGTTGAAGCCCCCCATGTATGTACTTCGTCGCGTCGTCATTGTCGAAGACGCTGAATGGCAGCCCGCGTTTGATGACGAACTGCGCCTGCAGCTCTCGCTGTCGCATTTGATCGTACGTCCAAATCTGTCCTGCTCCAGAAATTTGGGCTTGACTTGACTCGGGAGGAGCTTGTTTCGACACGCAAGACTTCTGGTGTCTAACAAGCGTCGAGTTGCCGGTGATGGATAGCAGCTTCGAGCACAACTTGCAGCGCGCTCTCCTTTCGGTCCCGACTAGGACCATCTCGAAATGCTCCCAAATACTCGCTCTACGATTGTGCTCCACTACCGCAGCCGTATTTTGGGAAGATGACGTCATTGGGAGAGCTAAGAGAGAGAGAGAGAGAGAGAGAGTGAGAGAGAGAGAGTGTGAGAAAAAAGAGAAGGGGGGTATTTATAGGATTTTTTTTATTTTTTATTTTTTATTTTTTTAATTTAAATAATATTAAAAAATATTAAAATAATAAAATAATATATAATAATATAATATTATAATTATATAATAATATAATATTATAATATATTAATTAATTTATATTAATAATAATATATATAAAAAATAGCAGCCAACAGCTCTCATTTTGAGAGTCGTTGGCTGCTCTCATTGCAGCATGGCTGCCACGTGGCAGCCATGCTGCCATGAAGAGTCTAACGGCTCTTAAAATGAGCCGTTAGGCTCAATCGGGCCTAGCCCGAGACCGGATCGGGCTATGGCCGGCCCGGTCTCGGGCTAGCCCGATTTTCGGGCTTTACCCGGCCCGGACCGGGCCGGGTACCGGGTCGGGTAATAGCTTGAAACCGGGGCCCTTTCAGGGCCCCGGGTAAGGGCTCGGCCCGGTTCGGGCCTGAACCGGGCCGGGCTTGACCGGGCTTTGACCGGGCCGGGCTCGGGCCGGCCCGTCAGGCCCGGTTTTTTTTTCACACCTAGTAGGAATAGAGAAATCTGTATACCATTGTGTAAGTTTTGTCTGATCCAGTTTGGCCGTATGCAAAGATCCAAACATTATAACCATCAAGAACGGAACGAACTAGAGGCTGGATGTCCAAAAAGACTTCCCCTATTAAAACATCAATCAATGTATGAATCAGCCAAATAATTATTAAGCACGGACTCTCGAATTAAAATTCTATGTTATCAATTATTTTTATCTAGAAAGTTCATGTATGAATCTGTATTGAAGACATCTAGGAAAATTAGATTTGCAGGGATAAAAGTAGGAATCTTGAGCAACTGATGGTCCATAGACTTTATTAAATTTGAACATTTTTTCTCCATCCTTAACTTGTTTGGATGAGTTTAATACAACAAGTTTGCCATTCTCACCAATGGAGCCTACAATTGAAGACTTGTTTAAAGAGTAGAATCAAAACACCTTTAACTAAACACTGATAGTCATAATCATCATCAGTTAGCGTATATAGCTGTTAGTAATGGCGACAATGCATTGGCATAGCTCCCGTGGCATGGACAGCATGGGCATGTGATCTGCACCGTTGATCTCCATAACCTCCTTCACCGGACTGTTCTTAACCATCCATCGCTGATAATCGGGAGTCAATGAGGCGTCTTCTCCGCAGAGCATGAACACGTTGTCCACCGATCCATACCACGGGAAGAATGATGTAGGTCTCACCATCATCTTCGCCAGAGTCTAATCCTGATCATTAAACACTAATCATTTTTATATAATTCCTTAATTAATATTCATTAACCAAATGAATTTATAATAATTAGTTACCTCCATGGAGCAGTTCTGGTAAATCCTAGTTGCCAGGAACTCTGGATATGAAGTTGCTTCCAGGGATTGCAACACTCTCTGCTCTAATACCGAAGAATATTTCCGGAAAAAGCATGAATCAGATCTCAATTAAGGTCCGGTTCATGCGGTGGTAACCGCTTGACCGGTAAAAATAAGTGCCCGTAAATGGAGATTTTGAGTCGTGAAAGATTTTCACGACTCCGAATTGCGGGCAGCGATTCACGAAACATATTTTGTAGCCATTCTCACCTTTTCTTGTTTAAAGACTATAAATATGATCATATTTTTTTAGCGAATATTTGCCCATCCAAAAATCCTCCCAGCACCTGCACCTGCAGCTTCCAGCAGTAGCCGACCCCCTATTCTGCAGCCCAAGAGCAAGACCAACCCTCCCCCACCTATAGGTGAGACATCCCTCACTAGACCAATTACAGTAATTCTCCCACTTTACTGCTCCTCTTAACCTTCCCCAAATCATCCCACAACACCTCCAACTACACTATACAGCAAACCTACATCTCGGCCAGCCCAACCCACCGACAGTTACCTTGCAACCCTCTTTGCTTCTCCGAACAGACCATAGCCCAGTGAACTTCTACAACACTTAGCAGCACGCAGCAGAAAAGAACAAGAATGTACAAAAATTCAAATGCGAGGCGCCGTCGCCAATCGTCGTGGAACCATAGAAGGAATTCATTCATACCTGAGAAAAATAAAAATTAAAGCAGAGGTTAGCATGGTCATGATATTTATTATAGAATTTCCTATATATATATATATATATATATATATATATATATATATATATATATATATATATATATATATATATATATATATATGGGGCCACTAGTTCATACCTTATAGAGCCAGTAAAAGCCAGCTCCTGGATCACCGTTGCTGCCATCAGCATTTTTTCTAGAAAAAATGAAACATATATTATACATATATATATTTACTTTTACTATTTAAATATATATTATAAACCCAAAATTAAATAATGAAAAATTATAATTTACTTCAACCCGAAGGTATCTTTTGTGTATGGATGTTATGAAATATAAACGTATATTAGAGATCTTGTAATTTCAAAAGTAGTAGGTGTGCAATCATTAATTTTGCTAATATATAGATATATATACAAAATTATAAATCTAGACACCAATTAAGCTAGGGTATCATATATAATATATACATATAAAAATAATAAATTAATAATAATGATAATATCTTTAGAATATATTCACACCTATTGTTAGAAGCTGTTGCACATAAGTAGCTCATCAATATCTTTAGATATCAATAGTTGCATTTGTTCCTAAAAACCCAAAACATACCCCTTCCTGAACTGCAAATGTCAAAGAATGAACTATAATCTTCATAGCATGATTTTTTCCAGTAAGATAGACCTGATAATCCATATAAGAACATTAAAGCATTTATCAGCAAACTTTATATGGACAAATTATAGCTAATGATTTGTATGTAAAATACATGATGAGGGGCTCAAATAAGTCTCTTTTAGTAACATAACTTTGGGAGTTATAAATTGATTATCAGGTTTAGAATTACCTTTCCAAGATTTTGCAAGCAAATATTTATAGCATTATCTCTAAGGCCATTGAGAATTCTCTGCCTTTCTGCTGTGACATCTGCATCCTCATCAGTCATGGACATCAATGATTCACCAAATGATGCCAAAAGAGGTTCAGAATAGCTCTGAGACGTGTCATACTAAATGAAAGAGAGATTGAGCTCAAGTGAGGAGGAGAATTGGCGAGAAGAACATTATCCTTTGATCTGACCATTCTAAAAGTTGAATTTTTATGTCTCCACACACTATATATGCACTAAACAATAATCTGACATTTCTAACCTCACACTAATAAATATTATAATAATTACCACATAACAAGCCCAGAATAAAAAGAAGCTCGCAAATTGCAACTCATGATAATGAAACACCATCAAAATAATAATATTTGATTGTCAAATTTAAATTAAATAAACAATATTGTGCAAGTTTGATTTATCAGATTCATGCTTGATTTCTCAACATACCTTATAGCCGAACAAATTTTTTGTTTCTCAATATGTATTTTTTATAACAACTTCAACATAGTTGCTACTAAAGCAGTTGAAAATAACTGCACCTCAATAACTAATGAATAAGTAGATGCAATGTTTGATATTAAAGAGAAGAACCCCAAAGAGAAGTACAGTAAGACATCGAAAGCAAGAGAGAAATGCTTGATATATCCAAGAATGGATTAAGTTGAAAGATTAGCCTATTAAATTTAATAAATACTTCATTGCCAAGTTAGCTCTCCAAATATAAAAGTATATCAACAAACCAACCATAAAATATCGGAGCTTTCAAGGCAAATAAGGAGAAAGAGGCAATGGTGTCACCTGTAGGTCGAGAGTGGGCGAGAAGCCCTAACCCAAACTGAAGACGGTAGATCCACCGGTGGAAGACAAGGAGAGATCTAGGGCTTCATATCAGATAGCTTCAAAGAAGAGAAGGGTTGGGTTTTATCGGGAGAGATCGCGGATTCACGTGCCCTAGGGGTAGCAGCCGACTGCTTAGAGAATGCTCTGACGGCTAGGACTGGCGTTCAAGGCGTGGAGAAAGGCCGTCGAGGGCGTTGAGAGGCTCTCCGACGAGTTCGATCGGCTCCGACGATGGGGTTTTCTTCTGCGGAATCGGGAAGGTAGGAAGGTATGAGGATCGGGAAAGGCGGAGGGTTCCTGGGTGTTTGAAAGACTAGTTTTTATAAATTTCATTTTAAGTTTAATTTTGACGTACAAAATAGTTATTTTTAGTGTATGAGTAGTAGTTTTGGTTAAGAATAGATACAGATAGGAACATTTTTAATATGTAGCAAAATATAATTTTAACAAGCAACATCTTATAATTGTTGCTTAATGAGAGTTAACAAGTGCAACATTTAGAGAAAGCTGAAATGGGAGTGGGGGAGAGACAGGGGAGGCTGCATGAACTCACGTTGGAGGGTGGTAGTTGTCCCCACCATTGGCGAACTGCGACGACCATAGATCTGTGACTGCATAAGACCTGCGACGGCCTCCACGACGTGCGAAGGACGGAGATGGTGGAAGATCTGCGACGTGTGAAAGGGGCAGAGCGACGAGATTAGAACTGCGATGAGAGGTGTGAGGCCGTGAGGGGGTGTGTTAAGGTTTTTACAGTGCGATGGGCAGAGCTATATGCGGAAGGGGCGGGATCCAAAATAAAAGAAATGAAAATAAAGGCGGAATCCAAAATAAAGGTGAGATATTCTTAATTATAATTTGTATTTTATTTTGTGACCATTATATTTTGTTACTAAATAGTCCTATTTAGTGACATAATTTAATTTGGTTGCTAAAAATTACTTTTTTGTGACGTAATATTATTTTGGTCACTAAAAAAATACCTTTAGTGACTAAAAATTTATTTTAGTCACTAGTTAATTGGAAATCATCATTTAGTGACTAATCTATATTTTCTTCACAAAAAGTATACTTTTAGTGACGACAAATATTTCGTCACAAATATTTCGTCACTAAAAGTCTATTTTCTTGTAGTGGTGTGTGTGTCTGTGTCTGTGTCTATGTGTCTGTGTGTCTGTGTGTGTGTTTGTGTGTGTATGTGTGTGTAATAACATTAATGAAGTTGCGATTCAGTTCTACTTTAGTTTGGATCAAGAATAGAAATTATGAAACTACTCAAAATTTGTATGTTGATATGGTTCCGATCCGGATAATAAATTGAAGGAACTACACCCAGAGCACTGTTGTTCATGGTTCCATAATTTAAATTGGGCCTAAATAATTTGTGAATGGTTCGATCAGATTTTATACTGTTCTGATACAGTTAACGGTTCTCAGTTTTACATGATAGCACTAATCATAGCTTTTTGAAATCATTCAATTAAATTGTGTTTCATATAGGGGTGCACATAAAGCCCGGCGGGCCCGGGCTTTTCCAAACCGGGCCCGGGTCGGGCCTAAGAAGTAACCGGGTCGGACCGGGCCGGGCAATGCCCCCGGGGGGGCCTGGTAAGGCCCCCCAGGCCGGCCCGGTTATTATTTTAAAAATTTTTAAAAAAATTTTATATAATAATTAATTTTATATAAAAATTAAAAAAGAAATTATACAATTACAAATTACTATAAAAAAAAACACAACAACCTAATATTGAAATTTTTTTTTATTAATAATTAATGTAATGAAATTATACAAATTTAGGAATAATATACAAAAATTAGGAAATTCTAAAATTTTAAAAATTACAAATGTCAAATGACAAATATTCTAAATTATTAAAAATTACAAAATTACAAATCAAAAAAATACAAAAAGTTGCCTAGTGGCCCTAGTTTAAATTTATCGCGTCCATCTCGTCTTCCATGTCCGACGAGCTATCCTCGATCGCTGAAATATGCTGCTTTCTCTTCATCGCGTCCAGGTGGTCCTTGTAGCATATGCAGATCTCGAGCGATTCTTCGCTTAGCCGACTTGTCCGCTCGTTTAAAACTCTGCCACTAAGAGAAAAAGCAGACTCCGAAGCTACCGTGCTAGCTTGGATCGTTAGTAAATCTCGGGTCATATTGGTCATAATAGGATAGGTATTTACTTTACATTTTCACCATTTTAAAATATCGAAATTTTTTAATTCGTCCGTGGACATAAAATCACGAAATTGTGTTTTTGTGTACAACCCTAATTCATTTAAACTACTAGATGTTGTGCGCGCTTTTTTCCTAGAGGCTAACTCTAACATTTTATTTTTAAAACTACTAGATGTTTTGGGTTGCGAGACATCTTCTCGGGGCCGCGACCCATATAAATTATCGTAATAATTATAACATTGAGTAAAAATAGTGTTAAAATTTAAAAGACTCAGATTATCTAAATTTGAATCACTTAGATCGACGCCTATATTATTATTTATTTCTTCAATAAAATTTTCTACGTCGTCTACGCCGAAAAGAGGATTCAAAGCGGCGGCGCATGAAAACATAACTGGGATTTCTCTATAATATTTTAAAAATTTTGTTTCCATTATTTTTATTAATTCGATCCATCCGACGTGTTGTTTAAAATAATTTAATTTTTGTGAAATATTAACAATATTTTCAATAACTAGCGGGCTAGTAGGATAATATACGCCCGATAAACTATTTTTCGCAGTATAAAAAACTTCTAACAAATCCATTTTATTTTCTAAAATTGCCCAATCGAACTCAGTTAATTCATGTTGACCTAACAAAGTATAAAATTCCATTAATAGTATTTTTTGGCGAATCGCTCGTTTTAACATTATATATGTAGAGTTTCATCTAATTGACATGTCAAATAGAGGTTTCAAAAATTTGTGACCTTGACCGGTTACGAATTTTTTAAAATCTTGACGTCGTTATTTAGAACTATAAATAAATTATAACATTAAACGTATTTTATTAATGTATGGTTCCATATAGGACAAACTATCCTGTACTATTAAATTTAAAATGTGACACCCGCAACGAGTATGAAAAAAGGCGTCGTTTAACATAGGTTTCAAATCACGTTTTAACCACTCAATTGAAGTCGTATTATTTGTGGCATTATCGAAAGAAATACTCATAATTTTATCTTTTATTTTAAATTCGCGCACACATTTTGAAATTATTTGATAAATCGCCTCACCGGTGTGCGGGACTTCGAAAATTTCAAAACAAATTATTCATTTATTTAGATCCCAGGAAACGGAATCGACTCAGTGACACGTTATAGACATATATGATAATTCTAATTTTATACTACTTGTCCAAACGTCGCTCGTTAAACTCACTCGACCCTCAAATTTTTCATATAAATTTATTAAAATTTGTTTTGCCTCTAAGTAATATTTAAGCGTGTCGCGTCTAATAGAAGATCGACTTACTTGGTGATATTTGGGTTGTAGCCCTTGGTGAATGTACTCGGTCTCTTCTTCGTTGTCGTAGTGGTTGAACGCCAACCCGCGTCTGATGATATTCTTCACCTGTAGCTCTCGCTGCCGACCTTGATCGTACGTCCAGATTTGTCCGGATGCCGATTTGCGCTTGGGTCGACTCGGGAGGAGCTTGTTTGGCTGCGCAAGACTTAACGTGTCTTGCGAGTGTCGAGTTGCCAGCAGTCGAAAGTAATTTCGAGCACTGTTTGCACCTCGCCTTTTGCTCAACGTCGACTTGTACTAAGTTGAAATATTCCTAAACTGCCGCCGTACCCTTGTGCTCCACCACTTCGTGAGCGACAAATGAGGAAGACGACGCCTGCGTTGACGACATGTTCGCGAGAAAATAGAAATAGAGATGAGAGAGAGAGAGAGGGTGGGGGGGTGAAAGGAAGAAAGGAGGGGGGAGGGGGGTTTATAGTTTTTTTTTTCAAAAAAAAATTTAAAAAAAATATTTAAAAAAAACCACTTGGGCTGCAAATAGCAACCCAAGTGGTTGCTGTCAACGGCTCTTAGAGCCGTTGGTGCTGGGCTGGCAACCAACGGCTCTCCAGCTAGCCCGGGCTTAGCCCGGGCTTTTCCAGGCCCGGGCTAAGCCCGGTGACCGGGCACCAGGCTGGGCAGTGGCCTTATACTGGGGCCCGGAAGGGCCCCATGGCCCGGCCTAGGCCCGAGCCGGGCTTGGCTCGGGACCGGGCCTACCGGGCTTTTCACCGGGCCGGCCCGATGAGCCCGATTTTTTTGGGCACCTCTAGTTTCATATGTGTTTTTTAACAAATTCAACGCTTTTTTTTTGGATTTGAGTCCATCAAATAACTGAGAAGAAATCTAATAATTTTATTAAAAATATGAGAATTGATATTAGCAGTTCATAAATGGCTATTCGCAGTCCACTTCTATTCGTAGTCCATAAATTATAATCGTAGTCCAAAATAAAACTCGCAGTCCAAATAAAATTCTTAGGTAGAATAAAAAAATATAAAAGTTCAATTATACAAAAATAAAATTCCAAACAACAAAATTTTTAAAATGAGCAAAAGTGTTGATTTAGAGCCCTCTTTGCGATCATCTGCAAGAGGAAACAAACACAAAATAGATAAATACTCGCATGTATTGGACCTTCGAAAACCTTAAAATTTTGGACAGGAAGAATGGAATTAGCGCGGGCCCCGTTTTTAAAAAAAAAATCTTTCTTAAAATAAATAGACGCCTTTTTGAACTGCGTCTTTTAGGGGCATTTTCAGGAGAAGTGTTCAGCATGAAAGTTGTAGATCTCGACGATATCTATAACTTTCATGTTGAACAATTTTTGATTTGAAACCGTTTAGGCCCCCGATTTGGCCCCCGAAAAAAATCACGCGGAACTTTTGAAAGTTCCGCGTGATTTTTTTCGGGGGCCAAATCGGGGGCCTAAACGGTTTCAAATCAAAAAGTGTTCAACATGAAAGTTATAGATATCGTCGAGATCTACAACTTTCATGTTGAACACTTCTCCTGAAAATGCCCCTAAAAGACGCAGTTTTAAAAGGCGCCTAGGAGCAGTGTAGGAGCAGTGATATATCAAGGAATTTATGGACTGCGAATAGCCATTTATGGACTGCGAAGAAAGGAGGATTTTTCCTTACATTTTGGACTGCGAATAGCCATTTATAGACTGCTAATATCAATTCTCAAAAATATTATTACCCATCAAGGGGTTTCGTAGGGAGCTTAGGAAGAAAGCAATGAATTTCTTCATCATTGTATAATGTATTTTAATTTTACCCAAAAAAATTGGTAATTGATAAACTGAATTATCTTTTGGTTTTCAGAGGAAGGAATTGCTTTTATTCAAAAACCAAAAACTTTTAGATTCTAGGATTAGTCCAAAATTCAATTCTTTCTCAGTTACAGATGACATTGAGTCGCAAGAATTGGAAATGTAAATTTTTTGTTTGCCGTGAAAATTTAAATTCAATAGCATTATTTGAATTTTGAAAAATAAAAATGAAAAGTGAGTTAAAAGTTTACAACACATGAGATACTAGAAAATAAAATATCAAAAGAGGCAATGTCATTGGCTCTAATATACACAAAATAAAATAAATGCAAGCTTAGCTATCTCCTTCTTCTAAGCACTTTTGGCAAAACCAAGAACATTTCACATTTTATCTTTTCAGCGATAAAACTGTCAAACTTTTATGAGATCATATTCTAAAAGTGCGTCTTTGCTAGGCCTTCCTAAAGTTTTTGATTCTCATCTTTGAAGGCGTTGCATAAACCATCGTATATTTCAGCGGAGAAATTCCTGTTTTCGGTGATATGACTGGCATCAACCACAAGCATATCAATAGTTGTTGTTTTCTGTTATGAAATCGGTCGATCTGAATGCAGATGAGAAATCTCTTGTTCAAATAAATTTTCTAACGGTCAAGAACGAGATTACGAGTAATAATGATAATAACGGACAAACAAAGGAGCAAGCACCACAAAAGAAGAACACCAAGATTTAAAGTGGTTCCTCGAAAATTTGGATACGCCCACTGTGCAGGCAGAGATAAAATCCACTATTAATTTCTCAAACATACAATACGACTAAATATTGAGGAGAAGAATAGACCGAGAATTTAGATGGCGGTCTGAATCCTCCAAGGTCCGGTGGTACCCGTTGCGACGAGAAAATAGATCCGGCGAGAGAGGGAAGGCCGGTTGCTAGCGACGAGAAAAACTCCGGACTCTGGCGGTAAGGGAAGAAGTCGGAGGCTTGCGGGGAGAGGAGCCCAACTCGGTGAGAGGAACACGGCGGTGGCCGAATGAAGGTCAGCCCGAAATAGCGTCAAAGTTGAATGGAGGCCGGCTAGAGAAAACTCTTCACCGAAGAATCTACTGCACACATTCGGAAGAACCGGTCACCCTCCTATTTATAAGTGGAGGAGAATACCCTAAATCGGGTAAGAAGGAGAGGAGGGCGGCTGCCATCATGAAGGGAATAAATCTCTTCAAAAAATAGAGTTGCCAAGTTTGCAAACTCCAAATAAAGCGGGTTGCCTCCATAGGAAGGAGAATTAACTCCTTTCCAAAAGTGATTGTCATGTTGGCAATCCACGAGAAATCGGGCTGGAGAGGAGAGAAATCTTGCTAAAATCAGGGGATCCAGGAGGGGCGGCACTGATTACGCAACAATCTTCATCTTGACGCCTCTCCCAGGACAACCTCCACCTAGCTGAGAAAACTCCAAAAAAGCCTCAGCGGTCACCAAGATCCAAAAAGAAAATAAAAGAAACCAACTGAATGTACTTTGGCTGATAATGGATCACAAGAGAACTCCTCTAACTCTGAGCGGCGCACCAACTGGACTGTCGTGGCTGACTCAAAAACGTTCCACCTAGAGCTAAATATCAATTGTCCCACCTCCAGCGGTGGTCTCTCATAGTAAAATTGAACCTATCAAGACTTCTGACCTTTGATGCGCGCACAGGAGAAAAATTGATAAATGCAGATACACCAAGAAAGAATGCAAACAAACTAACCTCAACATGGAAAGATGAACCCCTATGAGAACTAATCAAAAACGGTGGACTAGACGCACTCTAAGCTCATAAATGAGGAGTAACAAAGAAAGAGTTTCGGTAATAGGGGGAACAGAACGCATTAAAAAAGTTCTTGATCAGGGAAAAATAACTCAAAACTGAGAGTTATAGGAACATAAGCTTAGAAATAGCATGACTACAAAAGGAGAGATGATGGTAAGCAAATGAAGGGAAAGAAACAGAATAAAAGAAAAAAATGAAAAAAATGTAGGAAGAAAACACACACAAAGAAAGAAATAAGTGAGAAAAGTACTAAAGGACGTCCTCATTGACATCCTCAAGGCATAGGGATGCGACAGACTTTTTCTTTTCATCACCAGGGATCTTCCCCTTCTCCTTATTTTGAAGCTTCCAACAATCCTTTATTTCATGACCATTCTTTTTGCAGTAGTTGCAGTAACTATCTGTACTTTTCTTGGACTTGCCTCCTCTGCCTGAACCAGACTGACTCCGAGAGAATAAGCTGAGCTTTCAGCAATGCCTGAGCCGGACGTCTTCTTTCGGATGTCATCTGAGAGTAAGGCTGACGTGACCTCCTCCAAATCCAAAATATCCTTACTGTATGTGAGGGTAGTGATCATGCCCTCGTAGGACTTTGGAAGAGAGTTCAGAAGAATAACTTTCTTATCCTCTTCCTCCACCTTGATATTCATGTTGAGACACTCAGATAGGGGTGCAAGTTGAGTTGAGTCGGCTCGAAAAAAGCTCAACTCGAGCTCGAGCCTATGGAGCTCGAGCTCGAGCTCGACGAGCTCGAGCTCGATTAGGAGTCGAGCTCGAGCTCGAATATTATTGTTCATAAGCTCGCGAGCCGGCTCACGAGCTTTTTATTCCAATATTTTTTTAAAAAAAATTAAAATATATAAAAAATAAGGCTCATGAGCTAAAAAGCTCGTGAGCAGCTCGAGCTCGACTCGAGCTCGCAAGCTCGAAGCTCGAACTCGGGCTCGATAACCAGGCATTGAGCTCGAGCTCGAGCCAGTACAAAATGAGCTCAACGAGCTCGAGCTCGAGCTCGAAATGATCAGCTCGAGCTCGAGCTCGAGCTTGGAAATTTTGCCAAGCTCGACTCGAGCTCGACTCGTTTGCACCCCTACACTCAGATAACAGTTATTTAAAACTATTCAGGTGGTCATGTAGAGAGGAACCCTCCTTCATGCTGAACTTGTATAGTTGCTGTTTGAGGTAGATGCGATTGGGGAAAGACTTCGTCATGTAGATACTCTTCAGCTTTGCCTAAAGACCAGAGACAGTCGTCTCTAAAAGAACTCCATTAGCACATCATCGTGTAAGCAAAGTTTTATGGTGGACAAAGCTTTGAGATCTGAATCCTCCCACATGCGATCGGTAACCTCAACGTCCTTATTGGTCTTCCCCAATATGACACAGTGCAAACCTTCCATAATAAGTAGTGCTCGGACCTTGACTTGCCATAGGCCAAAATTGTGCTTTCTGTCGAACTTCGTAACTTCAAACTTTCTACCTGGTGCGGAAGTCGCCATAGAAATCAAACTAAACAAATCTGCACGGAGACTGAAGTGGCCGAATAAATTCACGGATCAAGATTGTAAGATAGGGAGCGGACCGATGTCATCACCTACCGTTGACCCAACTCGAAACGAAACGTCCAAACGGTTGCCGATCGAACTTGACTCTGATACCACTTGTTATGAAAATCGATCGATCCGAGTGCAGATGAGAAATCTCCTGTTCAAATAAATTTTCTAACGGCCAAGAACGAGATTACGAGCAATAATGATAATAACTGACAAACAAACAAAGAGCAAACAACACAAAAGAAGAACATCAAGATTTAAAGTGGTTCCCCGAAAATTTGGGTATATTCACTGTGCAGGCAGAGATAAAATCCACTATTATTTTCTCAAACATACAATACGACAAAGTATGGAGGAGAAGAATTGTTGGGTATCGTATCCACAATTACCTGGATTTGAGGAAGCCTCCGGTCAAGCTAAGATGAATTCACAGTGTATTTGATGAAATCTTTCAAGTTGTGCTTGCAGCTATTCATCGCTAAGTACACACCAATGTCAGGGTGCAGTAGGTAAATATACACGGGTCTGTGCAACGTAATCCCTCGTTGAGCAGATCAGTGTGTTGGCTTACGTGTACTCTCTCTACTGGTGTGTACTTATTTTCAAGCACAGGGCTATGTAAGATCAAGAGCAGACAAGGAGCAAGGATGAGTCAAAGACCAGCTCACGGGAAGAAAGACGAAAATCGTCTAAGTACAAATCGATGAGAATCACTAAGTGATTCTCGCCGATTCGACGGGAATCACTAGTGATTCTCGTCGAATCGTCGAGAATCACGAACTGATTCTCGCCGAATGTTGTCGGTTGTCTCGAAGCCGCCTTGAATTCTTCTAAGGCAGAATCGTCGAGAATCACGAAGTGATTCTCGCCGATTCGTCGAGAATGACTCTGCATTCTCGACGATTCGGCGAGAATCAATTATGATTCTCGCCGATTCTCATCGGCTTGTGTTATCAGTAGAGATTGAATTCTAAAAGAAGAATTCGGCGAGAATCGTAGTTGATTCTCGCCGATTCGACGAGAATCACCTACGATTCTCGCTGAATTTGACTTAGGCAATTTTCGCCTATTCTCTGGACCGGTCCAAGTTAACTGAACTATTTCGAACCGGACTTAGGGTTTCCTTTTGGTGGGGCCCACAACGGTCATGTGGGATGACCTAATGTATAAATACCTCCGTATGGATGAGCGGAACATACACGAATACACGATTTCAAAAAGAAGAGCCGCCGACGTGACGTACATCGCGATCTCGCTCCGCCGCCGTCGTCGCCGCTCGTGCAGTTGGTCGCCATTGCTGATCACGGTTTCTTCCAGATCTCCGGCGACAGAAGCTTAGCCTAGCACAGCGTCTCACGCGTCTAACCAGAGATCTTTTGTCTCTTGATTCGTAGATCGGGAAAACCATCCCCTTCCGAATCGATCGAGACGATCGATCCTAGTGTGACTGTTGGAAGACCTTGCTACCTTTGCTACGAAGGTTGAATCTCCATTGCATCGCCGCAGCACTCCGTTGCCGCCGCCAATCCCGAGAGCCAAGCCGCCGCCCTTTGCCGCCGCCGGTTTTGGGGAGATTCTCTCCAAGAGAGATCTAGGGTTGTGGACTCTTCGTTGACTTCAAGAATACGTCGTCGAACGAAGAGGGACACCTTAGTCTCCATAAGTTGTTTGTATTTCTAATACATTCTATTTTCAATTTCATTGTAAAGGGACGATTGGTTCCTAGTTGTAAGGGTTGGGTGCAACCCGTGGTGTGGGAGTAGTGACTCCTACGTGTGGAATGGTTCCTTCCGTTAGTGCAAGGATTGGATTTCAATCCTATTGGTGAAGTGACCGAGTCGTCCCTGGTTGGGAGATAGGTCGAAGGGGGAAAGTGGACGTACCCAAATCGGGGAACCACATTAAATTGTTTGAGTCTTTTCTGTGCTGTGTTGTTTGATTTATTTGTGCAGGTACAGTTTTTAATTCCGCAAAAACGCTACAAGACACCTATTCCCCCCCCCCCCCATAGGTGAAGCTAGTTGGCACTAGGTGGACTTTCAAGTGATATCAGAGGGAGGTTGCTCATCAAAGGGGTTAACACCTCGAGCAAGTTCCTGCCACCAGTGTCAAAAGCATGGAGCTGGATTATGAGATCTCTCCGCTAAGACTCCCCACATGCACAAAGGAGTATTATCCCGTCTGGAAGATGAGAGTGTCATTTCACTTGGAGGCTATCGATCCTCGAGCATCTCTCATCTTGGAAGAGGGTCCATTCATTCCAATGAAGACCTCCGGCTCTGGAAAGGATATCCAAATCCCCAAGTGTATTACTGAGATGTCGGAGACTGAACTCTCATTATTCAATCTGGACAAGATGATTCGTCAGATCATCATGGATGTCTGGTCTGGACCTTCTCGATCTAGACTGGAAAAGTGTAGGACGGCCAAGTCAATGTGGGTAACCATCTCAGATCTCATGGAGGGGTCAGAGAAAGCAGGGATCTGCTGTCAGCAAGAGGATGAAGCCTATGTAGGGGTCCTCGCCTCTGAAGATGAAGGCAAGGACCAATCGGTCAGCATCAGGGCTCCAGTGTCCTTGTCAGAGACTGAAGAAGAAATTGAGGAAAGCAGTTCTGATAAAGCCGACTCAACGGTCTCTAGCGATTTTAACAGTAACTCTGAAGAGCAGGTAACTTCTTCATCTTGCCCCTCTTCTCTTGAAGTTCCTGAAGACAGGAATAGTTCGGATGGCTGCCCTTCAGAAAATCATGATTCCCTGAAGAGACCCCTTCAGAAAATCAACCTACTTATTGATGAGCAAGCTCAGGAGATTGCTCGACTGAAGACCTTGATGGATCTCCAATTGGAATCCATCAAGGTAAAGGACTCTAAAATCTCATATCTCGAGAGTCGTCTAGAGAATGAGAAGAGGATAGTATCTAACTTTTTCAAGGTAGACGCTATCAAGAGAAAGGGAGAAAATGGGTGGATCTCCCGAATTATCAAATCATGGAGAAATGGGAAACGGTATTCAGACCCCCCACCCCAGGCAGGGAAGGCACTCATCATGCCTTCAAGTATGACCACAAGAACAACCGTGGTCACTGCAAGGATGATCAGCCCTCATGTGGAAACACACACTGTGCACGGGCTGTCATGGCCACCCATGAGAGAATACCTAAGGCTCATCCTGAACCATTTGTATTCTCGGCCTCTGCCCCAACTCGTCATGAATTTGCCGGAACTAGCTCTCACGGCAGTACTGTCCACCCTAGGACACAGGAAAGGGTGGTTTGGAAAAATGTGGTAAGCTCCCATGGGGCCTTTGGGAGCGTGCTGACTGAAAGGAAGGCACCACCTCCCAGGCCTCATGACTCGCACCACATGCATTCTTTCCTCCCTCCCATGTGTCAAGGTGGAAAAGGCAAAGTTGTGAGCAGAACCGGCTCTATCCCATTTAGACCTGAGTTCATTACTACATCAGTCAGCATGTCAGGTCTGAAAAGGCGATACAACATTCACACGTGTTGGTGTTGTGGCAAGGTGGGTCACTTTGCCATAGATTATTGGCACAACCCCTCTGTGTCAAGGGCAAGGGCATATCCACCTCCTCTGGGCAGAGGTAGTCTTCCTGACAGGATTCCTGAGGGAAGGCATTCAAGTTTTTATGCTAACAAGAACCTAGGACCCAATACATATTGGGTTCCTAAGGTAAGGTAACACTCTTTTGCAGGATAGTCTAGGTTCCCGTAAACCTAATGGGAACCAGACAGGAGATGTTCCAAGAATGACGTGGAACAAATATCTGGAATAGGAGCAGTGCCATCAACACAGGCACATTCAAGTTGACCACCTGATGTGCCTTGAGCAGAAGATCTAAATGATACATCCTTTAATCTCAGGTAATTACAATCAGCTTCAATATATGAGCCATAGTGCATCGATTGTTACATATATGTATATATGTATGTCTACATATCCACACTAAGTCATGAATTTCCTCTCTCGAAAGTAAATGGTCATGGGTAGATTTACACTTATATGCTTGTACACCTAAGGAAAGATTAAAATTGTAAAAATAACCTTTAGATACATTGTTAAAGATTTATCTGTAAATACACTGGTAGATTCGAGAATGAACCTCAACAGGCATAAGTCAGCCCACTGAAAATTAAAAAAGATACGTCATTGGAAGTCACTAAAACTTACAACTGACTTCAAGAATATTGTGTATGTCTCGATCAAGAAATCACCTATTAAAGTTGCTTGCTACGGTTATTGTCTTGGGTATACCAAAGTTGATATGCCTCCTAACGCTGTGTGGAAAACTCCTTCCAAACCCTTAATAGATACATGTATTAAGAAATATATATATTTAGAAGATTTCTAAACCCTTTGATATCAGAAGATTCCGAGAATCGGGTATGCCTCGAATCCCATCGATTTCTATTTAGAAAAACTCCCGCCGACCCTTCATCTTCCGCATTTCGCAGAGAAACCCGTCGATATTCCGCAGGAATCCCGCCGACCCTTCCGTCCCTCCTCCCGGCGACTTCCCGCATCTTAGGTTCCAAATCTCGTCGACCTCGTTCCGGATTCCGTAGACCTCCCTTCTCGCGTCCAGGGTGCTCGTCCAAGTATTCATTCTCCGCGGTTTCGATCAAACAAGGATGCGAGCTCCTCCAGGTTTTCCGTCGACTCTCGTTTCCTCCGCATTTGGGTAACCACTTCCTCTCCCTTACAGTGACTTACTGTTAGTGTAGCTTCCCTCTTGATTTCTGATTAGGCGTAGACTTGGGATTCCCTCCCTAGGTTTGCAATGGCTCCAAGGACCACCGCCGGCCTGGTCACTGGATGTGAGTTGGTTCGTACCGGGTTCTCACATGCCTCAGATGAGTTCAGAAACATCATCATCATGCTTGAAGAGGCTGGACTCACTTTTGTATTGGAGCACCCCTGCAAAACTCTGGATAAGGAAGGGATGGAGTTCTTCGCAACCACCAAACTTCGGAATGAAGACACTATCATCAAGAGTAAGGTTGCAGGTGCAAAGATCAAGATGTCTGCAAGGAAACTGACTCAATGCTTGCAGCTCTCCAGTTTTGAGCACGAGGATTATCTGGAGGAACATGATAGAGCCAGGACCCTATTATTCTGTGGACTAGCTAGGGGAACCAGATCGATAAAGAGAAAAGAAATGAATGAGGAGGGGAAACTCTTGTCCGACATCATTGGGAAAGTACTGATATGCAAACCCGGCTCACACGACCACATCTCAGCTGACATGTTCAAGATTCTTATGGCAATAGTCTGCCGAAAGAGATTCAACTGGGGGGTTATGCTTTTTGAGAAGATTAAGGACACTCTCATATCTCCAAGTTTCGGAAGAATCATCAGCCTATATCTCAATCAGTTGAACGGAGATAGGTTCGACATGAGCAAAGGAGTTCCTTTGCATTATTTGAAGAAAATAGACTCCAGCGTATTTGACAGATGGGAGCGACGCATAGTGCAAGCTGCAGTGGTAGTAGAACAAGAAGAATCTCCTGCCGAGGACAACAGAACTTCAGCAGATTCCGTGGCAATCCCCAGTGAAGTTCCTGATGCACTGACTGCAGGAACTGAGGGGGAGCCTCTACCCGCTTCTGCTAATGTCATATCTGACATCTCTCAGATAGCTAGAGATGATGTTGAGACTATGCAAGAAGATAGTGAGGATGTGGTGGAAGATGAGGCAGCCCTGAACGACAGTGATCTTGGAGATGGAGGTGATAATGAGGAGGATGACGAGGAAAACTTAAACAATGCTGCAGCTGAGAAAGAGCACATGGGTGATGAGGAGGAGGAAACTGGAAGTGAGAGGATGGAAGTGGTGAATCCTCGGGATGCTGCTGAAGTTCCATCTAAGGAACATGCTCCTGAGACGACTGATGCAAGAATGGAGGGGGAGCCCTTCCAGCAACTATTGACAAGCATTCCTGGACAACCTGCTGTGGCGGCCAGCATTCCCCCTGTGGAACCTGTACTAGTGTCCAGCTCACCCAGTGCCTCTGTTGATGAGCCAGACCAGGGCTTGCTTGGAGGTCCTCCACTGCAAGCGAATATAGCCAATCATACGGTCAATATTGTTCAAGGAATTGTGAATGAGTTGAAGGCCTTGTTTGTGAAAGCACAAGACATAGTGCTAAAAAGGGTAAAAGAATCTGAGGATCTAATGTTAAAGAACATTGTGGAAGTCAATCACAAGTTGGACATTATGGAAAAGAAATTCGAGGAAAAGTATACTGAAGCCGGCACAGCTGTCTCTCTGCTGATGCAAGGTCTTAAAAAGAACACAGATGATCTGGCTATCGTAAATCAGAATGCACATGTTGTGGCTAACATCATCCAAAAATTTTATGCCAACGTGGTGATTCTGAACGCGGATCAAAAGACCCTGCTGAATGAATTTTCAAAAACTGTGAAGCACATCGATGAGTCCCTGCACGCTTACGCAAACTCAATTGCTGTAGAAGCCAAAAAGGGGGAGGAAGACTACAAAGCTAAGATGGCCTGGCTTCAACAGATAATCATCGAAAACTTCGATAAGTCTAATAGGTATGCTATTAAACTCTAACAAAATCTTAATTGACACCTTCAATCAATCTAATAGATAATAATTAACAAATTCGGTCATTCGAATAGATATGTGTTTGAAACGGCCCATTGGTTAGTACGACAAGCCTCGGGCATACACGTTCCCTTTGCTCCTCCGGAGCAAGAGGAGCATACTGCTGCTGCTGCTGAAGAAGAGGCAAGTATTGAAGAAGTTATACTGAGTGAGGCTGAAGCCAAGAAGGCTGCTAGGGCTGCTGCAAGAGCAGAAAGCTATTGCTGGTTCGATCAAGAAGCCCTAGCAAAAGCTAAAGGGAAAAGGAAAAATCAAGAAGGAACCTCAAAGGAAACGCCAACTGAAAAGAGAATCAGACTGAAGGAGGAAGAGGTGCGAAATGAAAGGTGGAGCCCAGCATCAAGAAGCATCATTTTGGACACATTTGCGTTGCAACAAAGGGGGGGAGATAAATAGGAACGATGTCTACAGTCAGTACGAGTGGGAGCAGCACAAGACCTTTGAAGCCAAAAGAAACATCTTCTTCAGGTCCGATGTTGTGGCAAATAAAGCTCCCCCTCCCAGATACTACCCTAAGCCTAAGGAGTATTTTGAACGACAAAGCAGCAAGTTCTTGGCGCAGCAGCTCAAAGATGAAATTGCTAAGGATAAATAGATTTAGGAATTTGACTCATGAACTCTGTATGTATTCATTGTTATCTTCGTGTAAACATATGAACACTTATTGTGGATATTTATATATATGTATATGTGATTCGATGGTTATCTCCTATGTTGCTCTGCTTGTTCTTATTGTTCCTCTGGTAGTATAATGCATGTATTATCTGGATTGGTGAAATTCATCTTAGCTAGTAGGATTTTGGCTTCTTCAAATAGGGGGAGATTGTTGGGTATCGTATCCACAATTACCTGGATTTGAGGAAGCCTCCGGTCAAGCTAAGATGAATTCACAGTGTATTTGATGAAATCTTTCAAGTTGTGCTTGCAGCTATTCATCGCTAAGTACACACCAATGTCAGGGTGCAGTAGGTCAATATACACGGGTCTGTGCAACATAATCCCTCGTTGAGCAGATCAGTGTGTTGGCTTACGTGTACTCTCTCTACTGGTGTGTACTTATTTTCAAGCACAGGGCTATGTAAGATCAAGAGCAGACAAGGAGCAAGGATGGGCCAAAGACCAGCTCACGGGAAGAAAGATGAAAATCGTCTAAGTACAAATCGACGAGAATCACTAAGTGATTATCGCCGATTCGACGGGAATCACTAGTGATTCTCGCCGAATCGTCTAGAATCACGAACTGATTCTCGCCGAATGCTGCCGGTTGTCTCGAAGCCGCCTTGAATTCTTCTAAGGCAGAATCGTCGAGAATCACGAAGTGATTCTCGCCGATTCGTCAAGAATGACTCTGCATTCTCGACGATTCGGCGAGAATCAATTGTGATTCTCGCCGATTCTCACCGGCTTGTGTTATCAGTAGAGATTGAATTCTGAAAGAAGAATTCTGCGAGAATCGTAGTTGATTCTCGCCGATTCGGCGAGAATCACCTACGATTCTCGTCGAATTTGACTTAGGCAATTTTCGCCTATTCTCTGGACCGGTCCAAGTTAACTGAACTATTTCGAACCGGACTTAGGGTTTCCTTTTGGTGGGGCCCACAACGGTCATGTGGGATGACCTAATGTATAAATACCTCCGTATGGATGAGCGGAACATACACGAATACACGATTTCAAAAAGAAGAGCCGCCGACGTGACCTACATCGCGATCTCGCTCCGCCGCCGTCGTCGCCGCTCGTGCAGTTGGTCGCCGTTGCTGATCACGGTTTCTTCCAGATCTCCGGCGACAGAAGCTTAGCCTAGCATAGCGTCTCACGCGTCTAACTAGAGATCTTTTGTCTCTTGATTCGTAGATCGGGAAAACCATCCCCTTCCGAATCGATCGAGACGATCGATCCTAGTGTGACCGTTGGAAGACCTTGCTACCTTTGCTACGAAGGATGAATCTCCATTGCATCGCCGCAGCACTCCGTTGCCGCCGCCAATCCCGAGAGCCAAGCCGCCGCCAGTTTCGGGGAGATTCTCTCCAAGAGAGATCTAGGGTTGTGGACTCTTCGTTGACTTCAAGAACACGTCGTCGAACGAAGAGGGACACCTTAGTCTCCATAAGTTGTTTGTATTTCTAATACATTCTATTTTCAATTTCATTGTAAAGGGACGATTGGTTCCTAGTTGTAAGGGTTGGGTGCAACCCGTGGTGTGGGAGTGGTGACTCCTACGTGTGGAAGGGTTCCTTCCGTTAGTGCAAGGATTGGATTTCAATCCTGTTGGTGAAGTGACCGAGTCGTCCCTGGTTGGGAGATAGGTCGAAGGGGGAAAGTGGACGTACCCAAATCGGGGAACCACTATAAATTGTTTGAGTCTTTTCTGTGCTGTGTTGTTTGATTTATTTGTGCAGGTATAATTTTTAATTCCGCAAAAACGCTACAAGACACCTATTCCTCCCCATAAGTGAAGCTAGTTGGCACTAGGTGGACTTTCAAGAATAGACCGAGAATTTAGATGGCGGTCCGAATCCTCCAAGGTTCGGTCGTACACGTTGCGACGAGAAAATAGATCTGGCAAGAGAGGGAAGGCTGGTTGCTAGCATGAAGGGAATAAATCCCTTCCAAAAATAGACTTGCCAAGTTTGCAAACTCCAAATAAAGCGGGCTGCCTCCATAGGAAGGAGAATTAACTCTTTTCCAAAAGTGATGGTCATGTTGGCAATCCACGAGAAACCGGGCTAAGGAGGAGAGAAATCTGGCTGAAATCAGGGGATTCAGGTCGGGCGGCACTGACTACGCTACAATTTTCTACTTATGTTGATGACTACACGGTGCCACAACATCATGGTCAACAACCTCTTTCACTTTAATTTTATGTGTCCCACAAAGTGCTGCTAGGTCAGTACCATAGATAAAGCAAGACATGAAATTGTGGTAACCTAGTTGCATCATGACCAGGAGTTTTATCAGTCCCACAAAGTGTTGCTAGGTCACCCTAATTTATATAATCTTTTTTCATCCACTAGCATTGTGTTGATCACTGTCATTTTGATTACTAAGCATGCTACTTTTCATCAAAAGCATGGAAACTACCGCTAGAGCGTTTTTTTCCTTTAATCTTTTCTTTCTATTTAAATTAATAATCTCATTCATCTATAAAACCCCAAAAAAACTATTTTAACTAAAACATATAAAAAAATTTACATGTGCAGACGCAATGAATACATACACCAACTCAAGTAAACATGTGCAAATACTCATCCCTAGGCCCTAGCATGCACACATGTATACATGCAAGCACATACATACACATTCACACGTGTAAACTCATGTAAATACTGACAACTAATAACTACACACGCATGCAGATACACATGCATACACATGTTAAACCCTAGATAAACATGCATCAACTTAAGCATATATACGTATACTCATTTTAAAAAGGTAAAATTATGAAATCAGTCCCCAAATTTTTACATGCTTTATGAAATCAATCCCTATAATTTTTTTTGATTGAATTTGATTCTCAAAATTGTAAAAATGTATGAAATCAGTCCCTACCTAAAATCAGTTGGTCTAGTTAACGAAAAAGGTCAAAAATCACCGTAATCTGCCTTCTGCCACATGTTTAAGAGCTTAGGATCTTGGATCACCCCCTTCACCTCCAGCTCCGATATACATCCAACTGACGGCAGGAGAAAATGTGCAAGCGTCAAAGGATTCACCTACAACATCCTCCATGAAGAGGGGAGGAAGATTGATGGAGCTGGTGAGGAACTTCCATGACCATGATTCTCTTTCTCTCTCTCAATTTATCTGTGATTTTCAGAGAGGTGCTCCATGATTTTAAGGGAGGTACTTCAAATCCATCCATGGAATTTTGAAGAACCTCATTTGGCGGCCTCCCCGCGTCACTAGAAACATGCACATCCCATCCGCCTCCACCTTCACTCCCACCTCCGCCGCCAGAGAAATCTCTGAGCAGCTCACTTCAAATTCCTCCAACCGCCGGAGACCGTTGTGCGCCCAGTTCCTCCACCCCACCTCGCCAACCTCATCCAGTTCTCCATTTTTACTCATCGTTGATTAGATCGCCTCCTTCGTTCTACGGTTCTTGTCAGAACCGCTAACTTTGCCTCTCCTCCATTGTCTTCATCGTCGACGGGACGGACGAGCCTTTTGGATCACATATTTACGGCTAACCATCACTTTTTTGTTAACTGAACTAACAGATATTTCATGTGTTTTTTAAACTTTGAGCACCAATTTCAATCAAAATAAAAAATTGGGACTCATTTCATAAAACAGGCAAAGTTTGAGGACTGATTTCATTATTTTGTCTTTTAAAGATTATACTTGTTGCATTGCACCTCCATACTACATATTTAACTCTAGACAAAAAGGGCAACAAAAGCAGCACTCAAAGAAGTGGTTGATTGAAATAGGGCGGGAAAAAAATCTCACGAAACTCTTTCCACCGGCGTCAATCTCCAACCTCCAGCTGCAATTAGTAACCGGCGACAAAAGATGACTCAAGCGAGAAGGTAGCCAAAATGGCAGAGGAGAAGAGGCACTACCATCGGCGAGTAATAAAGGCTTTGTTTGGGACGCGATTTTTTCTTCCTTCAGCGATTTTTTCGCCCTAGCGCAAATATTTCGCCCGGACGCGGTTTTTTCACCTGAGCGCGGATTTTTTGCCACGACATGGTTTTTTCGCCCGGGCGCAATTTTTTCGCTCGGGCGCGGTTTTTCGCTCTAGTGCGGTTATTTCGCCCAGCTGTGATTTTTTGCACGGAAGCGTTTTTTCGCACAGGCACGAATTTTCCGCTCGGGCGCGAATGTTCCGCCCGGGCGCGAATGTTCCGCCCGGGCGCGAATGTTCCACCCGAGCGCGAATTTTTTCCCTCGTGCACGAATGTTCCGCCCGGGCGCGAATGTTCCTCCCGGGCGGGAATTTTCCGCCCGGGCGCGAATTTTCCGCCCGAGCGCGAATTTTCCGCCCGGGCGCGAAGTTTCCATTGGGGCGCGATAATTTTGCACAAACGCAGTATTTTTGCTCGCACGCGATAGTTTTGCCCGGAATCGAAAAAAATGCATTCTGCAGAAAAAAAATCGCGTCCAGCCGAAAAAACCGCTCTGTGGCAAAAAATTCAGGTCTGGGCGAAAAAAATCGTTGTCCTGCGAAAAAATCACGTCTGAGCGAAAAAACAGCTCCCATGCGATAAAATTGCGCTCGGGCGGATAAATTGTGTTGGAGCCAAAAATAGACCTCTGTGGAGTTCGGGGTCCCAAGAAAGGGGTGACCTCACACCTACTACACTCAGGAGAATGTCGCAGGCCAAAAGCTCAAGAAACTAGGAACAGACCCTCGACTCTAGCGTGGAGGTCCCACCTCACACCCGGAAGACCTTTGAGGTCTCCCCCTCCCTAGCCAATGCTTAAGCTAGGTGCCTTGGAGGAAGAGAGCAAGGGGATTTTAGTGGCTAAGAAGCAATGCTCTCCAAGGCACCCTCAAGGGTCTATTTATAGATTTTTGGGGATGGTCTGCCAATAACCAAATCTCGATGTTCTGAAATTACCAAAATACCCATGGGCTGGCCTGCCAACGCCAAATTCCGTTGTTCTGAACAGCTATTCACAGCCCACCAGGGGCAAAATAGCAGACCCCTAGAAACTGTCCCGCCGAGACCCTGGGAGTTGTCCCGCCGAGACCCTGGGAGCTATCTCGCCGAGACCCTGGGATCAGTCCCGCCGAGACCCTGGGAGCAGTCCCGCCAAGACCCTGCGAGCTGTCCCGCCGAGACCCTGGGAGCTGTCCCGCTGAGACCCCTGAGAGAAGTCCCGCCGAGACCCTAGGAATAGTACCGCCGAGACCCTGGGAGTGGTCCCGCCGAGACCCTGGGAGCTGTCCCGCCGAGACCCCTAGGAGCTGTCCCACCGAGACCCTGGGAGCTATCCTGCCGAGACCCTGGGAGCTGTCCCGCTAAGACCCCTGAGAGCAGTACCGCCGAGACCCTAGGAGCTGTCCCGCCGAGACCCTGGGTGCTGTCCCGCCGAGACCCTTGAGAGAAGTACCGCCAGAACCCTGAGAGCTGTCCCGCCGAGACCCTGGGAGCAGTCCCGTCGAGACCCTGGGAGCAGTCCCGTCGAGACCCTGGGAGCTGTCCCGTCGAGACCCAGGGAGCTGTCCCGCTGAGACCCCTGGGAGCAGTCCCGCTGAGACCCTGGGAAAAGTCCCGTCGAGACCCTGGGAGTTATCCCGCCGAGACCCTGGAAGTTGTCCCGCCGAGACCCTGGGATCTGTCCCGCCGAGACCCTGGGAGCTGTCCCGCCGAGACCCCTGGGAGTTGTCCCGCCGAGACCCTGGAAGCTGTCCCGTCGAGACCCTGAGAGCTGTCCCGCCGAGACCCCTGCGAGCAGTACCGCTGAGACCCTGGGAGCTGTCCCGCCGAGACCCTGGGAGCAGTCCCGCCGAGACCCTGGGAGCAGTCCCGCCGAGACCCTGGGAGCAGTCCCGCCGAGACCCTGGGAGCTGTCCCGCCGAGACCCTGGGAGCAGTCCCGCCGAGACCCTGGGAGCTGTCCCGCCGAGACCCTGGGAGCTATCCCGTTGAGACCCCTAGGAGCAGTCCCGCTGAGACCCTGGGAACAGTCCCGCCGAGACCCTGGGAGCTGTCCCGCCGAGACCCTGGGAGTAGTCCTGTCGAGACCCTGGGAGCTGTCCCGGTGAGACCCCTGGGAGCTGTCCCGCTGAAACCCTAGGAACAGTACTGTCGAGACCCTGGGAGCTGTCTCGCCGAGACCCTGGGAGCTGTCCCGCCGAGACCCCTGAGAGCAGTACCGTCGAGACCCTGGGAGCTGTCCTGCCGAGACCCTGGGATCAGTCCCGCCGAGACCTTGGGAGCTTTCCCGCCAAGACCCTTGGAGTAGTCCCGTCGAGACCCTAGGAGCTGTCTTGCTGAGACCCCTGGGAGTAGTCCCGCTGAGACCCTGGGAACAGTACCGTCGAGACCCTGGGAGCTGTCCCGCCGAGACCCTGGGAACTGTCCTGCTGAGACCCCTGAGAGCAGTACCGCCGAGACCCTGGGAGCTGTCCCACCGAGACCCTGGGAGCAGTCCCGCCGAGACCTTGGGAGTTGTCCCGCCGAGACCCTGGGAGCAGTCCCGCACTCGCCCCCTGAAGAGTACTCCAAGAACTAGCAAGCTAGACTCCTTTTTTCCTCCTCCTACTAGTATAAAATCCAGATCCACCATAAATTTCCCCCCAAGAGTGCAAAACCCTCAAAAAGCTTAAAACTACAAAGCTAGTCTTGCGCCTGCCGAGGGGACCCTACTCTGCGAATACAGGGTTGTACACAATCCCCACACTTTTCGAGCGAGTTTCACGCTCAGAAAGAAACATCCAACCCAACATATTCGCTGAGTGTCGCTCTCTCTCGTGGTTGGAAGAATACTTAGCCTCTCCAAGTAGAAAACACTTAACTTCCTTGAGGGGTCAACCTGCCCTACCAGCTAATGGGAGTCTGGGTCACGAGATTCCCTCCGGGTGAAAAACACTTGGCCTCCCCGAGGGATCAACCTGTCATGCCAGCTAATAAGAGCTTTGGTGACGAGACCACTTCGGGGTGAAAACACTTGGCCTCCCCGAGGGGTCAACCTGTCATGCAAGCTAGTGAGAGCCTGGGTGACGAGACCACCTCGGGGTGAAAACACTTGGCCTCCCCGAGGGGTCAACCTGTCATGCCAGTTAATGAGAGCATGGGTGACGAGACCACCTCGGGGTGAAAAACACTTGGCCTTCCCAAGGGGTCAACCTTTCATGCCAGCTAATGAGAGTCTGAGTGATGAGACCACCTCGGGGTGAAAAACACTTGGCCTCCCTGAGGGGTCAACCTGTCACGCCAGCTAATGAGAGTCTGGGTGACGAGACCACCTCGGGGTGAAAACACTTGGCCTCCCCGAGGGGTCAACCTATCATGTCAGCTAATGAGAGTCTGGGTGACGAGACCACCTCAGGGTGAAAAACACTTGGCCTCCCCGAGGAGTCGACCTATCATGCAAGCTAATGAGAGCCTGGGTGACGAGACCACCTCGGAGTGAAAAACACTTGGCCTCCCTGAGGGGTCAACCTGTCATGCCAGCTAGTGAGAGCCTGGGTGACGAGACCACCTCGAGGTGAAAAACACTATGGCGACCATGAGAGGTACTCCGGCCCCGCCAGCTAGTGAGAGTCTGCACAGCGAGACCATCTCGAGGGTTGGGACTTGCTCTCCCCGAGGCACATTCAACCCGACTAGCTAGTGGGAGCCTGGATAAGGAGATCCTCTCGGGGTGGGACTTGAACTCCTCGAGGCACATTCGACCTAACCAGCTAGTGAGAGCCTGGATGAGGAGATCCTCTCGGGAGTGGGACTTGCTCTCCCCGAGGCACATTCGACCCAACCAGCTAGTGAGAGCCTGGATGAGGAGATCCTCTCGGGGGTGGGACTTGAACTCCCCGAGGCATATTCGACCCAACCAGCTAGTGAGAGACTGAGTGAGGAGATCCTCTCGGGGGTGGGGCTTGAACTCCCCGAGGCACATTCGACCCAACCAGCTAGTGAGAGCCTAGGTGAGGAGATCCTCTCGGGAGTGAGACTTGCTCTCCCCGAGGCACATTCGACTCAACCAGCTAGTGAGAGCCTGGATGAGGATGAAAGTGAAGGGATAGATACTACTCTAGAGGGGGGGTGAATAGAGTTATCAAATTTTGCACTAGACAAAACTTAATGGTCTACCCAACTCCCTTGGAGTGAAATGCGGAATGAAAAGATTATAGATAAGGAGATAACCCTAAAGCCTAACACAAGTGTTGTGCACAAACTCAAGCTAACTGTAATTACAGTTAAGGCTTGGAAAACCTAATCAGCAACTAGCAAACCTAGTTAAATCTAATCACAGCCACAATGCAAGTAATTAAATTAAGCAAGTCAGACGACACAAGGAAATTATAGTGGTTCCCCAAACAACTTGGGTACGTTCACTCTTCTACCAACAAGGTAGGAATCCACTACAGGTTTTTGATCAGGTGCCCTGCCACCACAAGATCTGCTTCAGGTAGATCTAGAAACCCTTTAGACTTTTGATCAGGTGTCTAAAAACCAAACACAGGTTTTTGATCAGGTGCCCTGCCACCAAGGGATACTTTTGAAGGGAGTAATAACCATGTACAGGAGGGGGAAAGAAGGTTAAAAAGTCTTCTCTATTTTACAATAGATTAGAGAAGCACAAAGACTTGCACTGAGCTAGAAAGCTCAAAAGAATCAAGGCTCCCCCTGGCTCAAAGAATGTCCAGGTGAAGTCTTGCTTCAGTGCAGAAACTCTTCAATAAAAACTGAAGGAAAAACTACAAGAAGATATAAAATATAAAATAGAAATCTTCTAGCAGCTATCTTCTTCTTCTTCTTCTTCAAAATAACTCTGAGTTTGAACTTCCTAGAAGCAGGAGAACTCAGGTTGAAGAAGAGCAGAAGAGCTTAACACTTCTCAGTTGAATGAAGATTGCTGAGAGCAGTTAAACTTGGTCTTGATGAAAACTTGAATGCTAAATGAATAACTCTTAGAATAACTGGTTAGCTAGCTGAAATCCTTCTTCAAAGGATTCCTTTTATAGCAGCAACAAGCAACGGCTCTTTTCAATTTGAACTATTTGTCTTCTTCTGAAACTTGAAACCTGGGCTGCAAATATCACAAAGACAAATAAACTCTGCAGCAAAATATTCTATAAGAGGGATAAACCTTTTTCAAGGAAGCTGCAGGAAGCAATCTGATAATAAAGGTACTAAATAAAATCACATCAGAGACAAACTCTTTATAGCAGAAGGAAGACTTTTCAGTCTAACGGCTATAAAGGACTGACAACAGATAAAATAAAATACATTGTCAACTAATAAGACAAACAACTTTATCTGAAAAGATTTTACTCAGGCAAGAGGGATGAAGCAGATATTGCCTGGAAATATTATCATAAAACAACTGAAATAAAATGCCAGATAATGTATTAATTTATTAAATAGAATAAATAAATACAAAATAAAAAGGCAAACAGAAAACGTCGAACGACCCTCGGAGATCGTCGACCGACGCACGGAGATCGTCGACCTATCGGGCAGATAGTCGAACGATCCAGATAGTCGAACTATCAAAGAAGATAGTCGAACTACCTAGGCAGATAGTCGACCTATCAGAACAGATAGTCGATCTATCAGATAGTCGATCTATCCGGACAGATAGTCGAACTATCAAACACAAACAGATAGTTGACCTATCAAGCAGATAGTCGACCTATCACAGAAAACAGATAGTCGACCTATCAACAGATAGTCGACCTATCAAAACAAAGCAGATAGTCGATCTATCAACAGATAGTTAAGTTATCAGATAGTTGAACTATCAGGACAGATAGTCGAACTATCAAAGACGACAGATAGTCGACCTATCAACAGATAGTCGAACTATCAAAGCGGAACCGATAGTCGACCTATCAACAGATAGTCGAGCTATCAGATAGTTGAACTATCAGGACAGATAGTCGAACTACCAAACCAAGCAGATAGTCGACCTATCAACAGATAGTCGAGCTATCAACGCAGACAGAGCGTCGACCAACTGATAGACGATAGTCGATCAGCCGATAGACGATAGTCGAGCGACGTTCGACTATAGTCGAACGAAAAACTACTTAACCAAATTCTTCATCTGGAAAAGCGGGGACTCTACAGCTAGACCACTAACCATTGACCATAGATATTTCTTGGGTCAAGGGACTAAAAAGACAAGACTAAACTCAAATCAAACAAGGGTACCAACAATCTCCCCCTATTTGAGTTAAGTCTCTCAAAAACTAAAACACAGAACTAGCTATAGAACAATAAAATCAATACAGGAAATAGTTAAGCAACTAACTAGCAATTAACAATCAGTCAGATATATATAACAGCAGTCAATCAAAATTAAGAATCTACAGAATCAGGCTTGGGATCAGAAGAGCTAGGAACAAAAGAAACTTTCCGCAAGGGATCAATGGCTTCTTTCTTAGACATCTTCAAATCTTGCACGCCAATAATCTTCAGTTCTGCAGCCCTTGGAACAACTGCTTCTGGGTGCTTTTCCATATATTTAGAAGGGTCAAAAACTTCAGGACTAACCTGGATTTTATCGAGTTCCTTCATTCTGAACTTTGACATTGTAGAAAGTCCTGCAGAGTCCTTTCCTTCAGCCTTAGCTTTCTTTATCTGGGCTGATCTAACAAGTTCTAGAAATCGAGCCATCCTGAAATCAGGATCTAACTCTTGGCTTTCATACACATTTTCAGATGAAGTATCAATAGGCTTCACAGCTTTAAACTTAACAGATAAATCTAATAAACTTTCAGCTGTATCTTTAACTTCTTGAATAACTAAAGATGATGGAGGAGCAAACTCAGCAAACTTCTTACTGGATTTTTCAGAGAAAACAGTTCTTTTACCTTTTGAAATATCCTTAGCAACATGAACTGGTATAGCAGGAGAAACCTTTTTCTTGGGAGAAGGAGGAGGTGAAAATGTTGGCTTTTGATATACAACCTCCTTTACTTGCTCTTTAACCTCAGTATCATGCATTTGAGTACCAGTATATGATTTGCCTTGGTGGCTTTGAGAACTTTTCCTTGAATGAGGCTGAGAAGGAGCAGATTTTGCAGATGGAGCAGATGGATTTGCTGAAATATTGCCAGAGGCTCCTGCACCAGGAGGTGGAGGAGGAGGACCTCTGGGAGTCCATCTGGGAGCAGGACTATCATACCTCTTTGATTTCTTCCTCTCCTTTTGCTGATTCTTTGAGAACCACATCCAGTGCTGGAACTCTTTGGATTTAGGGTCAATCCCTTTCAGAATGTAGTAAGGAGTGTCATTATCGGGATTGGGAGGAGGAAGAGCTACACTTTTTCTTTTCCTCTTTGCAGCTTTCTTTTTCTTAGAATCATCAGACATATCTGAATCATCTTCATCCTCAGAATGAGATGAGGGAGGATGATCATATGGATCATAGGCTTCTGATACAGCCTTTTCCTTTACTTTCAGGGCAGCCTTCTCTTTCTCTTCTTCCAAGGCATCCTGTGCTAGAAGAGTATCCAAGTCTAAGCCAGGGGAATCATCCCATACTGTAGATTTTTCAGCTTGCCTTCCTTTTTCTTTCTCTTCCAAATCAGCCTTTACTCTTTGTTGCCAAGCAGCTTTTGCTTTCTCTTCTTCCAAACTCAGTTTTGGGGTGTCATCTTTATTTTCAACTTGGCTTTCAGGATTCATTTCTTGATGCTCAGGAACTGTCGAGGGGACCAGTTCAGATAACACAGCTTGCTCTACAGCCATTTGGACATCAGGAGCTGATACAGATTCAGGCTCTTTGACAACAGCTACTTCTTCCATTAAATCTGTAGGATTAGGAGTAAAATCTTGCTAAATGATATCTAGTCATCCCTTCCAGATATTCCCATACTAACTTATCAATTAAGTAATCTACAAGTTGGGAAAGAGACATACCTTCATGATTTTCTTCAGGATTACCTAACTCCCATAAATCATCTAGAAAGGAAGTGATTATTCCTTCTAGGTATAGGGCAACCAGGGGAGTTGAGGATTCTTCCAGGTAAACTTTTACAACAAATTCAGTTAACATTATTGCATCAGATATTTCTTTTTCTTTGTCAGATGGAGGAGGAGCTGAAACTTCTGCAACTTTTTCTGATACTGTAAGTTGAGCTGCTGGAGGGGAGGCTGGGAGCTGCTCAGAGACATCTTCATTGAACATCTCCCCCTGCCTGATTTCAGTGGGAACTGAAACCAGGCCCCTGGATGAAGAGGGCTCAGCAGAGTTAGAAAGAATTTTGATGGCATCAGTCAAAGCAGCAATGGAGGAAGCAAGTGGAGCAATTGCCTCTTCAATCATGATTTTGATTGAAGGGGTAATTAACTCCAAAATGTTGGAAATAAATTCTGGAGTTATTTCAAAAGGTGGAACTGCAGTGGATGGAGGAGCAGCAGAAATGGTTGATGTGGCAGGATGAATTGTGGTGAGGACTGGAGATCGAACGGGAGAGTTAACTGGAGAGTTAACCGGAGAATGATGTGGAGAAGGTGAGTGAGGAGGAGTTGGAATGGGAGAATGAACTGGAGAAGAGATATCAGACGCCAACAGATCAAAGCTGGGTTGAGAAGTTCCAGCAAGATCAGTTGGGTGAGAAGATGCAGGAGGAGAGGCAGAAAGTCGTACTGCAGTTGAAGTTGAAGGAACTTCATCTGCAGTAGACGGCAAAGCAGAAGAAGATGAAGGAATAGATGAAGGAGCTGAGCCAACTTCTTGAGGGTGGGGAGCGACAGAGTCAGTCCTTGTGCTCTCAGATGCAGCTGGAGCAGCCCCTGCAGGAGCGGGCTTCACGAATGTCCTCTTCCACTTTGAGAACAAGTTGGGATCCATCTTCTTGCTGGCATTAATGGTGGTAGTAGCTGAAACTAGCAGATGAGGATACTTCTCTTTCAGAAAAATCCCAATAACCCTTCCTAGGGTAACTTCCTTCTTACTGTTCTTCTTCCTTATCAAATCAAACAGAACACCTGCCCAATTTATCCTTTTCTTGTTGACAATTGCACACATTAGTGCAAATTGTTGTCTAGTAATGTTATCGTGGGCAGAGTGTTTGCCTAGCAGCACCTTTCCGACAATCTCAGCAAGAAATTTAATCTTAAAAGGAAAATTTACCTTGAGCAGCTTTAAGGGAATGCCTTCTGCATGTCCTAGCTCAGTCAACATTCTTCCAAACTCTGGAGCATCTTGCTCATATTCTTCTTCGCCATTAGTCAATCCAAATAAATCAGTCAAGACGGCGGGAGTCAAGACTACCTCTACTCCGCCAAGAGATCCTGTCATTGAATCTTCAGTAGAAGATGAAGTAAATGCCCATTCCTTTATCTCTGGGATATTTAACTTGATCCTTGTAGACATTAGCCTTTCCAATCCTTGATCTTTGCATAGCTGGAGAATTTCCACGATATCTGGTTCACAACAACTGAATGCATCAAAATCCACGCTGAAACCTGCGTCAAACTTGACTACTGCGAGGAGCGCGGGAGAAATCGCCATCGATTTGCTGGAGAAGGCGCGAGAGGAACAGAGAAGACGAATCGGCAGAGAAAAGAGACAGAGCAAGCACGACGACGGAATGCGAAAGGACGCTCTCCGTCGATGATATAAGCAAAGATCTTTTAACCTAGGTCGACTATCGGCTTTTTATTAGACCGGAGATAGTCGATCTATTTAAAAGATACTGGACACGATGGTCGAACGGTCGTTCGACGATCGGTCCAGAAGCAGAGTAGTCGAGCAATCGTTCGACTATTTCTGGCTTCTCAAACAACAAGTTGTCGTCATCCAGAGATCGACGATGAGCTCGACTTGTTCGACGATGGTCGACCGCCGATCGACGATCTTCAAACAGATAAGCTATCATCAACCAGAGGTCGACGATAGGCTTGATCCATTCGACGATTTTCGAGCATCGTTCGACGATCTTCAAACAAGTTTCAACATTGGCAGATATAGTCACACTTAGTCTCTTCCATTGATCATGCCTAGTTGAACTAGAAAGAACAGATGCTTCTGTTCATCTAAGGGCTTGGTAAATATATCACCTCTCTGAAACTCAGTGGATATGAACTCAAGATAAATCTTGTTCTTTTCCACACAATCTCTCAGGAAATGGTGTCGAATCTCAATGTGCTTCGTTCTAGAGTGGTGCACTAGATTTTGTGCAATTGAGATAGCACTGGTACTATCACACATGATTTTGGTGTTCTTGTGTGAGTAACCATAATCCACAAGCTGGTTTTGAATCCACAGGATCTGTGAACAACAACTGGCAGCTGCTATATATTCAGCCTCTGTAGTTGAAGTTGAGACAGAAGCCTGCTTCTTACAGAACCAAGAGACCAATCTCTCTCCCAGAAACTGACAAGTTCCTGAGGTGCTCTTCCTGTCAACTCTGCAACCAGCATAATCAGAATCAGAATATCCAATCAATTCAAATTCTGACTCAGCTGGGTACCAAAGTCCTAGATTTGGACATCCCTTCAGGTATCTCAAGATTCTCTTTAGAAGAATCAGATGAGATTCCTTGGGGTTGACCTGGAATCTAGCACAAAGGCATGTAGCAAACATTATATCAGGCCTACTTGCAGTTAAATATAATAGGGAACCAACAATGGCCCTATAATTCTTTTGATCAACTGGCTTGCTGTGATCATCAGAATCAATAACTACATTAGTAACCATAGGTGTAGGCATTGCTGAAGCATCAACCATCCCAAATTTCTTTACCAATTCCTTGGCATATTTGGATTGGGAGATGAAGATACCATCAGCATCTTGCTTAACTTGGAGACCAAGAAAGTAAGACAGCACACCCATACTACTCATCTCAAACTTAGAGTGCATCAGGTCAGGGAACCTTTTGCAAAGTTTGGGATCAGTGGAACCAAATATAATATCATCCACATACACTTGAACTAACAGGAATGTGTTCTTGTGGTGCTTGACGAAAAGGGTTCTATCAACTACTCCCCTAGTAAAATTGTGCTCTAAAAGGAAACTAGTTAGAGTCTCATACCAGGCTCTGGGTGCTTGCTTTAGTCCATAAAGAGCTTTCTGCAACTTGAACACATGTGAGGGTTGAGTTGAAGAAACAAACCCTGGTGGTTGTTCAACAAACACCTCTTCCTTAAGCTCACCATTTAGGAATGCACTTTTGACATCCATCTGAAAGACCTTAAACTTCATGTAGGCTGCATAGGCCAAGAAGATCCTTATTGTTTCTAGCCTTGCAACAGGAGCAAAGGTTTGGTCATAATCTATACCTTCCTCCTGTCTGTAGCCCTGAGCTACAAGCCTAGCTTTGTTCCTTACAATAATTCCATTTGCATCCAACTTGTTTCTATACACCCACTTGGTGCCTATGATCAGTTGGCCTTTAGGTCTTGGAACCAAAGTCCAAACTTTACATCTCTCAAACTGATTGAGTTCCTCTTGCATGGCAATGATCCAGTGGGGATCTAGCTCAGCATCTTTAAAGATGAGGGGCTCAATCTGTGAGAGAAAACAAGCATGCATCACATCCTGTCTTAATTGGTGTCTTGTTTGAACACCAGCTGATATGTCTCCTATCACTTGAGATGTGGGGTGATCTCTAAGTGTGACAATATCAGCAGGTGGGATGTGATCTTCAGCAACAGTTGGGATTAATTCCTCAGGAGGAATTTGATCTACTGTTGGTGGAACAACAACAGCTTCTACAATGTCTTCATCACTGTCTGATTCAGTGATCTGAAGAGTTGATAGTTGAAGAATCTCTTGAGTAGCATCAGGTACCTGCAATGAACTGGAGGAAGGAGAATTTTCCTTCTCCTTGTAAAACATCTGAGACTCATCAAAAGATACATGCACAGATTATTCAATTTTACAGGTTGATTTGTTATAAACCCTATAAGCTTTGCTTACTTGGGAATATCCAAGCATAATTCCCATTGAAACTTTTGCTTCAAACTTTCTAAGGTATTCTTTATTGTTATTATGAATGTACACTACACAACCAAATATTTTAAAATAATTAATTTTAGGTTTCTTTCCTTTAAGCAACTCATAAGGAGTTTTACACTTAAGCTTGTGTATCAGACTTCTATTCAAGACATAATTGGCTGTACTAACAGCTTCTGCCCAATAGGAAAGAGGCATATTAGCATCTGCCAACAATGTACTAGTAGCTTCAATGAGTGTTCGATTTTTCCTTTCAACTACCTCATTTTGTTGGGGAGTTCTAGGAGCTGAAAAGCTATGTTTGATACCTTCTCTCTCACAGAATTCTTGCATGAGAAGAGAGTCAAACTCAGTACCATGATCACTTCTGATCAAGGCCACATGAGTAGAGTACTCAGTCTGCACACATAATAGAAAGTCTGTAAGGGCTTTGAAGTTATCAGCCTTAGTTCTCAAAAAGAAAACCCAACTGAACCTAGAGAAGTCATCTATAATGACTAAGGTGTAATACTTTCCTCCTAAACTCTGTACATTTATTGGGCCAAAAAGGTCCAGATGTAATAAATACAGGATTCTAGGAGAATCACTTTTATTTACAGATTTAAAAGAGTTTTTGGTTTGCTTGCCTAGCTGACAAGCCTTGCATAGGATCTCCTTCTTGTAGGGGCAAGAAGGTAAATCTCTAACAAGGTTGTGTTTAGATAACCTAGATATATTTTTAAGGTTAACATGACTAAGCCTCTTATGCCACAAAGAATTATTATTAATTGTTACTTCATTAAATAAACAGATTTCAGAATGAGTTGAATTGAAATCTACTAAATAAATATTACCTAATCTAATGCCTACTAAAACAACATTATTATTTAAAGTAATATTACAAGAAGAGTTAGAAAATGAAACCTGCTAGCCAGCATCACATAGCTGGCTGACTGAGATCAAATTGTGCTTCAGTCCAGTCACATATGCAACTCTCTTGAAAGTAACATCTCCAATTGTGATCCTGCCATAGCCTTCTGTCTGACCACAACTTGAATCTCCAAAGATAACCTTTGGGCCGAGCTTAGCTTTGAATTTTGACAGATGATTTTTATTTCCTGTCATATGCTTGGAGCATCCACTATCCAAATACCACTTATTTTGAGTGATAGGATAGGCCTTCACCTACAAGACATTCATTTAGACATTATGGACCCAGGTAACCTTGGGTCCCTTGTTTTTCACATAAGAAAAGCTAGAAATAAATGAAAATGCAGGCTGAGGGTGATAACCTAATGGGTGAGATCTCCTAGGTGGGATTCTCCATGCAGATGATGGGTCAACAAACCTAGGATTTCTATTTTCATTTAGGTTTCTACGGGTTTGATGATGATTTTGAAAATCATATTGAAAACGTCGATCGACGTTCGACGATGGGCGCTCAGATCGTCGAGCTTCGTTCGACCATTGAGCTTCCGATCGTCGAGCGGCGTTCGACGCTCTTTGTATTTCTTTAAAAAAATTCTTCCTCTTTTCTCTCTTAGCTTTATTTAAAGTTTTATTAACTTGGTTTACTTGTTCAGTGTTCTTCATTCCACTAGCTGAAATGAAGTTCACTGGAGTTGAAAGATTATTTTTAAGAATAACTGGGGGTTCACTGGGAGAAGCTCCTAAACCTAGTTTGTTATTGCCTGACCTAGTGTTAGTCATGCTGATTATTTCTAATAACTTAAGGCTTCTACCATTTAGAGATTCTTCTAACCTCTTAGATTTAGCTAACTCAATTTTAAGAAACTTAATTTCTTCACTATAATTAGTGAGATCTTCCTTTAACTTAATATTTTCAGTAGATATGATTTCTGATTCAGCTAGCCTATGTCTAAGTTCTTTAATCTCTTTTTCAGAACTAATTAAATCTAAGCATAAAGACTTAAAATCTAATTTGAATTCAGCAGAAGTGAAATCATAAGAAGATAGTACCTCATCTTCTGTTGGCATTTCTTCCTCTGAATCTGAAATCTCTGCAGCTGAATGATTGCTGCAGGCATCTATTGCCATCAGGCAAACTTCCTTTGCCTTCTTCTCTTCCTCATCCTCACTGGAGCTAGAGGAGGAAGATTCTTCATCAGAATCACTCCAGGTTTCAGCAATGAAACCTCTCTCCTTCTTCTTGTTCTTGTAGGAGGATGGCTTGGAGTGCTTCCTGTGGTGTTCCTTTTCTTTCCTCTTATCTTTATTCTTCTCCTCTGGACAATCTGGTAAGATATGTCCAGGTTTCCTGCAACCATAACAGATAATTTCTTTAGCAGGTGAACGGTCATACCTTGGTTTGTCTTCATAGCGTGAAGACTTCTTTCTGAATTCCTTTCTCCCCATCTTGAGAAACCTCTTGGCAAATAATGTCATTAGTTCCTCATTGGATTGGCTGCCTTCAGAAGCATCAACAGCCTTAAGAGCTAGAGATTGCTCTTTTCTTGTTGGAGTAGGGGTCTTTGCTTCAACTTCTGCTTCTCTTGACTTCAGCACTTGCTCAAAAGACTTGAGCTTGCCGAGAAGGGCTTCAGTTGAAATCTCATTTGTACTTCTGGCTTCCTTGATAGGCCAGATCCTTAGATCTCATGTGCTAGGGAAGCACATAAGAATTTTATCATTGACCTCTGTCAATGATATGTCCTTGTCAAGGGTTCTCAGCTCATTGATGATTGAGCTGAGCCTTGTATACATGGCTTCAACTGATTCAGCATCAGTTTTCTTGAAGTTCTCATATTATGAGATAAGGTTGGACCTTCTGTCCTTCCTTTCATCAGCTGAACCAGCTATAATCTGGTTCAGTGTGTCCCACATTGCTTTTGCTGAGGAGCAGTCAGCTACCTTCTGGAATACCTCATCAGACATTGTCTGAGCCAGAATGTTTATCGTCTTGGCATCTGCTATCTTTGCCTTCTTGTACTCATCATTGTAGTCTGGAGGAGGTACTGCACTCATATCAGATGATGAGGCAGAAGCAGCAGCAGGTGCTCTTGGGGGTCCTGACAAAATAGAAGCAAAGATACTTTCATCAATAGAATTCATATATAATTTGATCCTTGCCTTCCAGATGCCAAACTTAGCTAAGTTGCATGCTGGAGGTCTGGTGCTAGAATAATCCTTGGACTGGGCCATGATAGTGACAGTGAATATCTATAAACTTTGGTATCTATCAGGATCTTGTGACTTAGGTGTTAGCCTATACAGTCAGTCAACCTGGCTCTGATACCAATTGAAAGTGAAGGGATAGATACTACTCTAGAGGGGGGGTGAATAGAGTTATCAAATTTTGCACTAGACAAAACTTAATGGTCTACCCAACTCCCTTGGAGTGAAATGCGGAATGAAAAGATTATAGATAAGGAGATAACCCTAAAGCCTAACACAAGTGTTGTGCACAAACTCAAGCTAACTGTAATTACAGTTAAGGCTTGGAAAACCTAATCAGCAACTAGCAAACCTAATTAAATCTAATCACAGCCACAATGCAAGTAATTAAATTAAGCAAGTCAGACGACACAAGGAAATTATAGTGGTTCCCCAAACAACTTGGGTACGTCCACTCTTCTACCAACAAGGTAGGAATCCACTACAGGTTTTTGATCAGGTGCCCTGCCACAACAAGATCTGCTTCAGGTAGATCTAGAAACCCTTTAGACTTTTGATCAGGTGTCTAAAAACCAAACACAGGTTTTTGATCAGGTGCCCTGCCACCAAGGGATACTTTTGAAGGGAGTAATAACCCTGTACAGGAGGGGGAAAGAAGGTTAAAAAGTCTTCTCTATTTTACAATAGATTAGAGAAGCACAAAGACTTGCACTGAGCTAGAAAGCTCAAAAGAATCAAGGCTCCCCCTGGCTCAAAGAATGTCCAGGTGAAGTCTTGCTTCAGTGCAGAAACTCTTCAGTAAAAACTGAAGGAAAAACTACAAGAAGATATAAAATATAAAATAGAAATCTTCTAGCAGCTATCTTCTTCTTCTTCAAAATAACTCTGAGTTTGAACTTCCTGGAAGTAGGAGAACTCAGGTTGAAGAAGAGCAGAAGAGCTTAACACTTCTCAGTTGAATGAAGATTGCTGAGAGCAGTTAAACTTGGTCTTGATGAAAGCTTGAATGCTAAATGAATAACTCTTAGAATAACTGGTTAGCTAGCTGAAATCCTTCTCCAAAGGATTCCTTTTATAGCAGCAACAAGCAACAGCTCTTTTCAATTTGAACTGTTTGTCTTCTTCTGAAACTTGAAACCTGGGCTGCAAATATCACAAAGACAAACAAACTCTACAGCAAAATATTCTATAAGAGGGATAAACCTTTTTCAAGGAAGCTGCAGGAAGCAATCTGATAATAAAGGTACTAAATAAAATCACATCAGAGACAAACTCTTTATAGCAGAAGGAAGACTTTTCAGTCTAACGGCTATAAAGGACTGACAGCAGATAAAGTAAAATACACTGTCAACTAATAAGACAAACAACTTTATCTGAAAAGATTTTACTCAGGCAAGAGGGATGGAGCAGATATTGCCTGGAAATATTATCATAAAACAACTGAAATAAAATGCCAGATAATGTATTAATTTATTAAATAGAATAAATAAATACAAAATAAAAAGGCAAACAGAAAACGTCGAACGACCCTCGGAGATCGTCGACCGACGCACGGAGATCGTCGACTAATCGGGCAGATAGTCGAACGATCCAGATAGTCGAACTATCAAAGAAGATAGTCGAACTACCTAGGCAGATAGTCGACCTATCAGAACAGATAGTCGATCTATCAGATAGTCGATCTATCCGGACAGATAGTCGAACTATCAAACACAAACAGATAGTCGACCTATCAAGCAGATAGTCGACCTATCACAGAAAACAGATAGTCGACCTATCAACAGATAGTCGACCTATCAAAACAAAGCAGATAGTCGATCTATCAACAGATAGTCGAGCTATCAGATAGTTGAACTATCAGGACAGATAGTCGAACTATCAAAGACGACAGATAGTCGACCTATCAACAGATAGTCGAACTATCAAAGCGGAACCGATAGTCGACCTATCAACAGATAGTCGAGCTATCAGATAGTTGAACTATCAGGACAGATAGTCGAACTACCAAACCAAGCAGATAGTCGACCTATCAACAGATAGTCGAGCTATCAACGCAGACAGAGCGTCAACCAACTGATAGACGATAGTCGATCAGCCGATAGACGATAGTCGAGCGACGTTCGACTATAGTCGAACGAAAAACTACTTAACCAAATTCTTCATCTGGAAAAGCGGGGACTCTACAGCTAGACCACTAACCATTGACCATAGATATTTCTTGGGTCAAGGGACTAAAAAGACAAGACTAAACTCAAATCAAACAAGGGTACCAACAGAGGAGATCCTCTCGGGGGTGGGGATTGAACTCCCCGAGGCACATTCGACCCAACCAGCTAGTGAGAGCCTGGATGAGGAGATCCTCTCGGGGGTGGGACTTGAACTCCCCGAGGCACATTCGACCCAACCAGCTAGTGAGAGCCTGGATGAGGAGATCCTCTCGGGGGTGGGACTTGAACTCCCCGAGGCACATTAGACCCACCCAGCTAGTGAGAGCCTGGGTGAGGAGATCCTCTCGAGGGTGGGGCTTGAACTCCCCGAGGCACACTCGACCCAACCAGCTAGTGAAAGACTCGGTGAGGAGATCCTCTCGGGGGTGGGGCTTGAACTCCCTTAGGCACATTCGACCCAACCAGCTAGTAAGAGCCTGGATGAAGAGATCCTCTCGGGGGTGGAACTTGCTCTCCCCGAGGCACATTCGACCCAACCAGCTAGTGAGAGCCTGGATGAGGAGATCCTCTGAGGGTGGGGCTTGAACTCCCCGAGGCATATTCGACTCAACCATCTAGTGAGAGCCTGGGTGAGGAGATCCTCTCGGGAGTGGGGAACTAGCTATGTCACTTGAACTCTACCAAATCCAACATCCTCAAACGGGGAAAAATTTGGGTTACATGACCCCCCCAACTCAGCTGCTCGGGGCCCGGACTCAATACAACCATAAGAAAAATATGGGACTCTGCCGAGGCAAGGCTTCTTCAGAGGGCATGGGATTGATCTCCACTCCATCGTGGATCACTCACAAGGTCCCTCGGGTTTCCACATCGACCCGATCCTCACATATGTTTTCACCCCCCCCCCCCCCACTCTGGGTAGAACCCCTTCAACCTTTGTCGGCGGCTGAGGCTGGGCAGTGCCTCTCGCCCCATCACTTCCAGGAACTAGGGGCAGGTAGCTGTGGCATGACCCTCCGCCTGGTGGAAGTCACAGTATAGCAATGCTCCTCCTCACCTCCTTCGGCGGGCTGGGCGATCTCTCATGTTACCTCTTTCCCCTCCTCCTATCGCCAAGGCTTGCTGCAGTGGGGGTAAGAGCTGTCTTGGGGCTTGCCTTTGGAAGTTGAACCTCCCTTGGCCCCCATGAAAGTTCCCTCCACCCTGAATGAGAGCTCTTCCTGAACCCTGGGCAGGTCCTCCCTGCTGCCTCCAACCTAGTTCTGGACCCTCCTATCCCTGGAAACCCTGAGCTCTCTACTCCTCTCTCCGTCTTCCCTCTTGATGTCTCGAGCCACCCTGCTCCTTTGACTCCGCCTCTGTTAGTCTTGCCAACTTCTTGACAAATACCGGGTTGGCCGCCTCCATGGCTATCTCCTCAGCCTCCCTTTCCATCAGCTCCTCGAAGGAAAGGGGAGCCTTTCGAGTCAGGCTCATCTTGAAGAACCCCTCGCACAACCCCACCGTGAATGCCATCTGGAGGGAATACTCTGGCATCTTCTGGATATCCAGGATCTCCTCTTGGAACCTATCAACGTAATGGGTCAGCGATTCCTCGGCCCTTTGTCCTATCAGGAAGATGGACTCAGGACTCTTCTTCCTCTTCTTAGAGGTGGAGAAGCGAAGCTGAAAGTTGCGGCTCAAGTCCTCGAACCCATAGATCGACCTCGGAGGGAGTTGATGAAACCAGTCTCTTGCCTTCTCCTTCAACGTAATCGCAAAGAGGCGACACTTGAAGGCATCCGTCATCGGCCTGATGGAGATAGCATCCTCGAACCACTGCAGGTCTTAGACGGGGTCATCCTTCCCGGTATAGTAAGCCATGTCAGGCTCTCTGAACCCCTCGGGAACAAGAGCTGAGATGATTAGCTCGCTGAAGGGTGAACCCCTGAGGGGTGATCTCACATCCTCTACTCGCGCAACCTGCTCGCTTGGAGGGCTAGCACTTGCCGGGCTGGGGAATAGCTCTCGGTCGGGGAGGTCTCGCTCGACCCCCTCTCCCATTCTCTCCTTCCTAGGCCTTCTTCCTGGTGCACTTCCTTCTACCCATGCTGGGGTCATCTCGCATATGCCCCTGGGAGGCAGCTCGCCGAGACCACTCTGGGTTAGCTTGCCGAGACCCCTGAGAGCTAGTCCCTGGGGGGTGGGGGTTGAGCTGTCAGCCCGAGGGGCGATACTTCGCAACATCAACATGATGCATTGGATGGACGTCATGAACTCCTCCCTCCCTACAAAGGGTGATAGGTTGGGAAGCTCACCGAGATCATCACTACCTCCCTGATCTCCGACCATGACACTCTCTCAAGATCTTCTGTGCTGATCACTCTCCACGCTCGCCGCACCAAAAGTGTTGAAGCCAAAAATTGACCTCTGTGGAGTTCGGGGTCCCAAGAAAGGGGTGACTTCACACCTACTACACTCAGGAGAACGTCACAGACATAAGGCTCAAGAAGCTAAGAAAAGACCCTCGGCTCTAGCGTGGAGGTCCCACCTAACACCCGGAAGACCTTTGAGGTCTCCCCCTCCCTAGCCAATGCGTGAGCTAGGTGCCTTGGAGGAAGAGAGCAAGGGAATTTTAGTGGCTAAGAAGCAATGCTCTTCAAGGCACCCTCGAGGGTCTATTTATAGATTTTTGGGGATGGTCTGCCAATAACCAAATCTCGATGTTCTGAAATTACCAAAATACCCAGGGGCTGGCCCGCCAACAGCCAAACTTTGCTGTTCTGAACAGCTATTCGCAGCCCACCAGGGGCAAAATAGCAGACCCCTAGGAACTGTCCCGCCGAGACCCTGGGAACTGTCCTGCCGAGACCCCTAGGAGTTGTCCCGCCGAGACCCTGGGAGTTGTCCCGCCGAGACCCTGGGAGCTGTCCAGCCGACACCCTGGGACCTGTCCCGCCAGGACCATGGGAGCAGTCCCGCCAAGACCCTGAGAGCTGTCCCGCCGAGACCCATGGGAGCTGTCCCGCTGAGACACCTGGGAGCAGTCCCGCCGAGACCCTGGGAATAGTACCGCCGAGACCCTGGGAGCTGTCCCACCGAGACCCTGGGAGCTGTCCCACCGAGACCCTGGGAGCAGTCCCGCCGAGACCCTGGGAGCTGTCACACCGAGACCCCTGGGAGCTGTCCCGCCGAGACCTTGGGAGTTGTCCCGCCGAGACCCTGGGAGCTGTTCCGCCGAGACCCCTGAGAGCAGTACCGTCGAGACCCTTGGAGTTGTCCCGCCGAGACCCTGGGAGCTGTCCCGCCGAGACCCCTGAGAGCAGTACCACCGAGACCTTGGGAGCTGTCTCGCCGAGACCCTGGGAGCAGTCCCGCGGAGACCCTTGGAGCAGTCCCGCTGAGACCCCTGGGAGCAGTCTCGCTGAGACCCTGGGAAAAGTCCCGCCGAGACCCTGGGAGCTGTCTCGCCGAGACCCTGGGAGTTGTCCCGCCGAGACCCTGGGAGCTGTCCTACCGAGACCCTGGGAGCTGTCCCGCCGAGACCCCTGGGAGCTGTCCCGCCGAGACCCTGGGAGCCGCCGAGACACCTGAGAGCAGTACCGCCGAGACCCTGGGAGCTGTCCCGCCGAGACCCTGGGAGCTGTCCCTCCGAGACCCTGAGAGCTGTCCTGCCGAGACCCTGGGAGCTGTCCTGCCGAGACGCTGGGAGTAGTCCCGCCGAGATCCTGGGATCTGTCCCGCTGAGACCCCTGGGAGCTGTCCCGCGGAGACCCTGGGAACAGTACCGCCGAGACCCTGGGAGCTGTCCCGCCGAGACCCCTGAGAGCAGTACCGCCGAGACCCTGGGAGCTGTCCCGCCGAGACCCTGGGAGCTGTCCCGTCGATACCCCTGAGAGCAGTACCGTCGAGACCATGGGAGTTGTCCCACCGAGACCCTGGGAGCTGTCCCGCCGAGACCCTGGTAGCAGTCTCGCCGAGACCTTGGGAGTTGTCCCGCCGAGACCCTGGGAGCAGTCCCGCACTCACCCCCTGAAGAGTATTCCAAGCACTAGCAAGCTAGGCTCCTTTTTTCCTCCTACTAGTATAAAATCCAGATCCACCATAAATTTTCCCCCAAAAGTGCAAAACCCTCAGAAAGCTTAAAACTACAAAGCTAGTCTTGCGCCTGTCGAGGGGACCCTACTCTGCGAATACGGGGTTGTACAAATTGCCCCCGGGCGGAAAAATCACGTCTAGACGGAAAAATTTTTGCCTCGGCGAAAAATTATCGCCCGGGCATCAAATTCGTACTGGAGAGAAAAATGCACGCCCGGGCGAAATATCCGTTCCCGGGCAAATATCCGCGTCCGGGCAAAATATCTGCGCCCGTGTGAAAAAATCGCGGTCGGGCAAAAAAATCGCGCCCGGGAGGAAAAAACGTTTTCGCGCGGAAAATTCGCAGCCGGACGAAAAATTCTCGTCCGGGCTGAAAAAACTCATCTAGGCGAAAAAATCGCGCTCGAGCGAAAAATATGCACCCGAGCGAAAAAATTGCACCCTCACGAAAAAATCACGTCTGGGCGAATATCTGCATTCGGGCAAAATATTCACGCCCGTGCGAAAAAATTGCGATCGGGAGAAAAAATCGTGCCCGAGCGAAAAAAACGTGCCCGCGCAAAAAATTCGCGGTCAGACGGAAAATTCTCGCCCGGGCGAAAAAATCGCGTCCGGGTGAAAAAATCACGCTCGGGCAAAAAAATCGCTCTGGCGAAAAAATCGCACCCTCGCGAAAAAATCACGTCCGAACGAAAAAATCAAATTTGAGTTTTCTTAAGGGATAAACGCTTATGAGAAGTCATAAGCTGGTCCCGGATAGCTTATGAAAAATCAACTTATCATCCATTTTAAAATAAGTGATTTTCTATAAGCTGCACAAACAAACAGCTGAAAAAAAACATTTGCGTTTTGAATCGAGATTATTCATCAGCATAAGCTGTCTCAAACAGTGCCAAAATAGCAAAACCGACCCTTGCGGGTCGGTTCATCATATTATTTTAAATAAACCAAAGTCATGGGTTTTTCGGAAAGCCAACTCCAATAAGTAAATAGGGTACACAAACACATTAAAATTGATGCCCCAATTCTAATCAGTCGCCGAAAACCCGCCAAACTAAGGGACTCTAATTCAGATAAATTTCAAATCCTATAGGAATCAAAACTAATTCAAATTCCTAAATTCAATTCCAATTATGTACTCTAATCTTCAATTCCTTTATTTTATCATTAAACAATAAAATTAAAATTAATCCCTCTAATTCTTACTGCTCAATTTCATCCAAACAAACAAAACCCTAATGTAGCAATTCTAATAATATACTTCCCATGAAATAAAGGATTTGAACAAGGGCGAGTAATGTAATGCTATACTCCTACAATAACTGCAGGTCCGGTTAAACAATAAAAGTTATATAATGGCGATTTAATGAAAATATTTTTTGGCATAAATAGAAATTCAAGATATCATATATATATCATGCAATATCAAATAAGCACATAAACTCAAAGGCATAAAGCTCATAAGATTTTTTTTAAAAAAAATGCAGAATGCAGAATAAAAGTTAGCCTACATTTCACCCTCGCGGTGAGACCCTTCCCTAGACGCTCGCTGCGCGGGGATGCTTTGTGCACAGGGCTGCCCTTTTAAATCAAAGAGTTCGATCAAGGGGATAAATCAGGAATACACAAACAAAAACAGTAATTGAAGCAAAAAATACATCTGCAATGTTAGGTTGGAATTGAATAGAGAGCAAATTCAAATTTAAGTAATCTTGAAACCTATTAGCCGGAAAGCACTACGAAGAGTAACAAACTTCAGGCAAACAGAAGAAACAGGTATTTGAGATTTTTAATATAAATTCACTTGGGGAGTAGAGTTCAGAAATAGGGGGAACATAGACCATATTAGAAATATCCACTTGATCTTTCTTCATCAATTCACTTGCTACTACCTAATATTTTTACAACTGAAGCTGCATATTCTTCTGTCCATAAACATGAAAACTAAAATTAATTGAGATTTTAAAAAAAGTTGCTACATATGTACATTTTGTGGGAGAAGAACCAAGCAAAAGCCTCCCCCTTGGAAGCTCAAAAGGCACATCCATATGGAGAAATCAAGAAAACCGTTGGTGGAAGCAGATTCAAATACTAAGAAGGAATTCCTGATATCCTTCAGCCCAAGGGGCTGATGAAATCTGCACATTTATCATATACCATGAGAATCTTTGAATACAAACTTACTATTAATTACCCAAGCCTTCCCTGTGAATAAGTATAATTATAGATTGCACCCCTCTATCTTTTGAAATTACAAAAACCTCTCTTGTAAGTTTACATTTCAAAACATTTATGCAGAAAAATCCCCCACACCCGGATGCTTTTCTCCAGGGGGTATTTTTCTGCATGCATATTATGAAATGTAAACATATAGAGGAGATTTTTGTAATTTCAAAAGATAGATGCAATCTGTAAATTTGTAAACTTAGAGGGGAGGTTCCGGTAACGACCCTACAACTTATAAGCAATAGTGAAGTTTACAAGGCATTGTTTGGGAGAGGGGTCGGAAAGTGGCCGCATTTCCTCTGAAAGCGGCCACAACACTCCAGCTGTTCAGCTGATCGCAGTGTTCACCGCTCACAGAGTGTAATACGCATATGAATGCTGTTTTCTGTCCATTTCGAACCCCACGTAGACCTAGCTGCTTTCCCAAACAAAGCCTGAGATGCAAATTGTAATAAGCGCACTGAAAATCTATGAAATCACTATTCATATTGAATGTTTGAAGAGCAAACCTGATTAACCAAAAGAATTAAGTAAAACTTCTACAAGAGTACTCAGAACTAATGAAATTTTGTGTCTTTTCAAAAAAAATGAGCAGACTAATGGGAGTTCTCAATGCATGAGACTTTCAGCTTTTCAATATTCAAAGTTCAAACACTAGCAAAGGAAAACAAGAGTAAACCACCGGTTAATGAAAACAAAATCTAAAGAGAAAAAATGTAATGAAGAGGAAATAAGAAAAGAGACTCGGGATTTGAATAATTCAATGAATCACTGTTTCGATAAACCTGCGTCCATAGGGAAACCTACCTCTTACCTTGCCATCTTAGAGTTTCAAACAACTAGGAACTTTGAAGATTGACCAAGTCTAAGAACCTCTGAAACTTAACAACATATATCAACTAGAGATCATGTCAGAAATGTTTTTTTATAGCATGAACACTCAGAAGCTGAATTTCGCAATCATCTTCACCAGTGAACATCCTCAACTCATGATACAAAATGCTTCTATTCCCTGCATGACGCACTTGATTTTTTGCAAGACATTTATTTTACCGACACACTGAATGCTCCCCCTGTCTTGAGTCAAAAGCTCATTGACCAAACATTTAAACCATACAACTTCATTTGCATCCTCCGTGGCCATGATATACTGTGCATATATAGCTGTTGAGGTTACAATAGGTGGAAATGTAGGCTTCTAACTAATCTCCCCTCTTCTAAGCAGTATTTGATCTTGCATGCCTCCATACTGCTATGATACAAAATCCATTCATACACCAACTCTTTCATGTAGTGTAGAACCCATTTCACTACCTCCCAGTGTGCTTGAATGGATTCTTCATGTACTCATGATGAAACTGACATGTCAAATATCTAGTCTAGTGTGAACTCTAGCATACATAAGTGATAAGACACCTCACTATATTGGCATTCAAAGTCCTCAGCATATAATCCTTCTCTTTCAGACACAATCCATGGAAAACTTAAAATGTTTGGAAAGTGGAGTTTCCACCAAAAAATCTGTCAGACATAAAGTTGTCGACGATGCCAACAACAACACTCAGACATTTATCCCACTATAGTGGGGTCGGCTATATGGATCTTTGCCTCCATTGTGCCCTATCTTTAGTCATAATCTCACTAATGCCTAAATACATCATATATTTCCTTATAATTTCATTCCAAGTCTTTATTGGTGTACCCCTCTCCTGTTTAACACGCCTAGTGACTAAACTCTCACAACGCCTAAGGTGCCTCTAATTGTCTCCTTTGTACATGTCCAAACCATCTTAGTCGAGATTCTCGCATCTTCTCTGCAATTGGTGTCACTCTTGTCTTATCCCTGATACATGCATTCCTATTTTTATCCCTTCTTGTGTGTCCACTCATCCACCTAAGCATTCTCATCACCACAACTCTCATTTTTTGCTCATGTACACAATTCACTGCTCGACACTCAAAACCATAGAGCATCGTTGGTCTCTCGCCGTACTCTTCTTTCTATTTTCGTTCTCATAGTTTCATGGTATGACTCATTAATTTAATTCCTCTGTAATTAACACAATTTTATAGGTCTCCTTTGTTCTTATACAAAGATATCAAGATATTTTCTCTCCATTAATCTGGCATCCACTTTCACTTCAGTATCTTATTGAAGAAACGTGTAAGTCACAAAATTTCTTATTTCCCTAGACATTTTCATACTTCGGTGGATTATCGTCTGACTCAACCACCTTTGCATTTTTCATCTTCTTTAGAGCATCATTTACCTTCGATACTTGAATTTTACGATAAAGCGTTATGTTTCTATACTCCTATTTATTTAACTCCTCCAAGTTCCGTTCATTGTCTTTTGTTTCATTATTTAGTTGGTAAAAAAATATTTGTCACCACTCTTTAATAGCCACATCATTCATCAAAATTGTTTGTCGACGATGCCAAAAAAAACTGCAATTATCACCAAATTATTAGCCTGAGAGACCAGTACGAATTTGCTGCAATTCTCCATCATTAAATTGGGTTGAAAGTTGCGCCGAATTTTGATACCACCCATATATCCTAAATTCCTACAAAATGGACTTACCCCTCTATATAAATATGGGAAGGATGATAGCTAGAAGATATTCATATGGGCTGGAAACATTCAAGAAACCTAGAGTAGGGTTTTCTTAGAGAGAAAAATACCTTAAAACAACAAATTCTATAATCTTCCTCATCCTTATATCTCCTTCCATGAATCAATAAATATATCGAGTTTCTCTTCATTGTAACGTAGCCATCCCATGATTGTGTATTTCATCAAACAATGAACATCAAAGAAAGTAGAGGAGAGCCACAACTCTACCAAACAAAAAATAGCAAAATTCATCAACTGTTGGGTTTCTTGAAAGAGCAAATGTGCAACTAAATGTTTGAAACCCTCACAGGATAAATGTGCAACTAATAAACAAATATGAATGATACTTGCAATGAAACAATGAATACGGTTTCGGAAGTGTTGGTCAATGACTGAATGCGAACATAATTGTCCACGTCTCTATTATCATCCACACAAATGTCTATTATCATCCACACAAATGTCTGGAACTCCGGGACAGTCCATCCAACAGTGTTGAGGAAGGAAGAAGATCATCACACCTTGCGAGAAGTACTAGCCGCATCTCTCTCAAAGTCTCTTCTTTGGTTCTGCAACTCAGTCTAAGTTTTCACTGAAATTTTAAATTTTAGGAAAAAGTGTGTGGGTATCAGTAACAATGTACCATATACATAGTGAAACCAAATTCTGAAAACTCTGAAAAAAGGGATCATGGCTTTTCGAATTGCACCTATTTAGATCAAAATCGAATGGTGTTATTTCAATTCAAAACTTGTGCTTGTTCAGTTCAAACCAAAACTAAATATTTAGGTATATGGGTTTTATTAAAGTTCGACTTAATTAAAACTCGATCTGAACAATCTTCCTATTTAAGCTCATTTTGTGTGTGAACTCATAGGTTAAAATTACATTGTTGGTGGTACTATTTTTTTGATTGGCTCCCAAGTCATAGACACCAACTACTTCCACAACACAACCCTTGATATCCACCTCCCGATATTCAGAAACAACTGCTACAAATCTAGATGGAAAGAGGAATAATTTTAACATCACTGACATGTGTGACGACAACAAATTTCTTTTTCTTTATAGAACTTCTTAAAGTGTTTATTTGAACTCATAGCCATCATCTGACCTTAGCACCTTCACATGTTTTCTACTTCCATTTCTAATATTTGAGTTTGTCAAATATCTCAAGTTTCCTTAATGAAGAAAACCAAAATCAGTTTTTAATAGTTGTCAATAAGTGACGATAATTACTTGCACCACCCTTGGAAGCCACAGAGGTTGGCTGGCCCCCAATCATCCAAATGAATATACTGAAAAATTCACTTTTTTCTCTATGATGGTAGAGAAGACACCTTAGTTATTTCTCAAGTAATACATGTAAAAATACAGTTTATAGGTCTTTGTTAGAGAATACTATGAAGAATATGTAAATAGCTCATTTATAGGCCCATTTAGGTCTCTAGTTTTAGTCCCACATTATTTGTTTTGGGACTCATCTCTCTCTCTCTTCCTATATATATGTACTCATACTTGATAGTGTATAGTGAAAATACAGTCTACAAGTTTCGACTCAATATCTTTCTACATGGTATCAAAGCTCGAAACGGTCCATCGGGCGGTTTGAATTTTTCTAACCGCCAGCCTCGCCTTCTAACCGTCGGCCTTCCGTTTTAACCGCCCCCCTTCTAACCGCGCTTCTCTGCGGTCTCTTTTTTTCTAACCGGCTCTTCCCAGCCCTCCGTGGCTTCTCTTCTTTTCTCTCTCCCTCAGTCCTTTTATAGTCCTTCCCTTCCAAAGTTTGGTGGGACCCTTTCCCCGCTTCCCGCGCGATTACTTTTCTCTGTCCGCAGCAGCTACCCTTCTATCTGCAGCAGCTTTCTCGCGCGGTTACTCTTCGGTCAGCAGCGACCCCCCTTCTGTCCGCAGCGGATTTCCCGCGCGGTTTCTCTCCTGTCTACTGCAGCCTTTATCCGCTTCTCGTGCGGTTTCACTCTATCAGCTTCTTGAGCTTCTCCCGCGGTTTCTCTTGCGGTCTGCTCTAGCGGACAGTTCTGTTCTCCTGCGGTCTGCTCCTGGGGTTTGTTCTTGTGGTCTGCTCTAGCCGCTGCCTCCCGCGGTCTCTGCTCGTCTTGCCGGGGCGCGTTCTGTTCGCGCAGTTGCTTCACGCGGTCTCTGGCCTTTGCTCGGCCTATCCGCATGACCGCCCGGCCTGTCCGTGTATGTTCTGTCCGTACTCTTTATGCTCGGTATCCGGCTATTCGCTTGGCCTATCCGCCCGACCTCTGCTTCATGGCGCTTCCACCGATGCTTCTATGGACTCAACTGCTGCCTCCTCTCTTCCGGCTCATATTGTTGCCTCCGCTACTGAACTTCGGGATGAACTTCGAATTACAACCATTTCTCTCAATGGCAAACGGAACTTTGTGGGAGTGGGTGCACTATGTTCGTCATGTGCTGCAGACGAAAGGGCTTCTACATCATTTGACACGGGCTACACCTTCTGCACCCACTGACGAGTGGCTTCGTCATGACGGTCGTGTTCAATCTTGGCTTCTCAATTCCATGGACACCAAGCCCTACAGGATGACCATGTATCATGACACGGCCAAGTCAATGTGGCAGGAACTTCACTCTTTCTATTCTGGCCAGAACAGCCTCCAACACTTGTTTGAGATCATTACTGATCTTCAATCTCTTGACCCCGGGATACCAGGTGATATGACCTCCTTCATTGCCAAGGCCAAGACCCTTTTTGGGGCATGGATACAGCACCAGCCCCCTACCACTGACTTGGTTTCCCAACGGGCACAAAAAGAGGCAGTCGGGATTGTTATGATGATGGTCCGTGTCCCATCTCATCTGCATAGTGTTCGGGCTCATATTCTCTCCTCGGCTACTACTCCCTCTCTCTCAGATGTTTGCTCTATGCTTATGAAGGTTACACCGCCAACAGATGCTCCTATGCTTTCCTCTCCGGCACTTCTCCAGCTACCTACACCAACTCATTCCACCCGTGGTTCTTCATCCTGTGGGGGTCGCCACCCGTCTCGGGGACGAGGACGTGCAGGAACCCCCCCCCCCCTTAAATGCACTTATTGCGGTCGGGATAATCATCTTGAGGCCACATGTTATCGCAAACATGGTCTGCCTCCACACCTTGCTGCTTCTACTAAGGCCAGGCCTATGCAGATTGCTTCGGCATCAGATTCTTCCTCCTCCGCTCCAACAGATGTTGAAACTCTTCGTACTCAGCTCCAACATCTCCAAGGGGTGATTGCTCGCTCTGGATTCGTGGCGTCCATCTCAAATGAAGGTATATCCTGTCTTGCCCAGAGTTCTCACTGGATAGTGGACTTCGGTGCAATACACCATCTCACTCCACAAAAGTCGCCGCAATACTTGGTGTCTTCGCATCCTGAGTTTATTATTGTGGCCAATGGTGATACCACCCCTGTCTTCGGCACTGCTGATCTACCTCTCACACTCACCCTCTCTTTATCTTCAGTTCTTCATGTTTCGGGATCCCCATTTAACTTGTTGTTTGTTAGCCGACTTATTCAGGATCTTGATTGTTGTGTTACATTCTCACCATCTTCCTTTGTTGTGCAGGATCGACGAACGCGGAATACTATTAGTAGAGGGCGACTGTCTAATGGGCTCTATCTCCTTGACGTTCCTCCTTTCGCTCTCTTTGTCGCCACCTCCGCCGATTTGCATCGTTGACTTGGGCATGATCCCCTCCGGATTCTCAAGAAAGCTCTTCTGGATATTTCTCTGCATGAGTTTAATTGTAAATCATGTATCTTTGGCAAACAGCATCGTACTTCCTTTAGTCATGTCTGTACTCGGAGTTCTACTCCTTTATCTTTAGTTCACTCCGATATTTGGGGACCGTATAAAATCCTCAGTGTGTCTGGGTACCGCTATTTTGTAACATTTATTGACGATTATTCTCGTTTAACATGGTTATATTTACTTCGTGATCGCGCTGAACTAACATCTATATTTCGAAATTTGTTACTGAAACTCGTACTCAGTTCTCCTCTCCCTTGAAAATCCTTCGAAATGATAATGCGCGAGAATATACAAGTCGGACGTTCTCTGCTATTTGTGCTGAGTTTGGTATTATCCACCAAACCTCATGCGCATATACCCCTCAGCAAAATGGCGTGGTCGAGCGGAAAAATCTTCATCTCCTAGATGTCACTCAGTCTTTAATGCTTCAACAGCAGGTACCCACAGAATACTGGCACTTTGTTGTGTCAACTGCCTGTCAACTTATCAACTGCAAGCCTTCCTCTGTTCTTGCATTCACCACTCTGTTTAGTCTCCTCTTACCCTCTCAGTCTCCTTTTCCTCTCACGCCTCGGGTGTTTGGGTACACCTGCTATGTCCATAATCTTGGCCCACCTTCGGATAAATTTGCCCCTCGCGCAACAAAGTGCATGTTCGTCGGGTACTCTCGCACTCAAAAGGGTTAGGTCTGCATTTCTCTTGCCGATGGCAAAGTGGTTGTCTCGACTGATGTCACCTTCCTTGAAGACAAACCGTTTCACACTTCCCCTTCTACTTCCCCTCTCCCTCCTCCCTTGCCTCGTCCTGCCGTTCCAGTCACGACTCCTTTACCACCACTCCTTCCAACTCCACAATCAGGACCACCACCACCTAAACCACCTCTCCTTCGTGTCGACACTCGTCGTGCTTCACACTCTGGGGCCCATCCGCAGCTACCCTCTACCAATGCAATCTCGCGGCCGGACGACCCTGCCCCCACATCTACGGCTCATCCACTGGCAAACTACATTTCTTTACATCGGTTATCACCCCCTCTCCTCAAATTTGCTCTTGCTCTATCCTCTGTTTCTATATCTAACTCTGTGCAGAAGTCTCTTCAACATCCTGGGTGGCGTGCGGTAATGGATGTTGAGATGTCTACCCTTTGAGCGAATCATACCTGGGATCTGGTTCCCCTTCCTCATGACCAGTCCTGTGTGAGTTGTAAATGGGTTTTTGCCATTAAACATTCTCCGGACGGGACTATCGATCGGCTCAAAGCTCGACTTGTGGCACGAGGGTTCACCCAACAACAAGACATGGACTATGAAGAAACATTCTCGCTGATTGCCAAACTGAATTTTGTTCGGGTTCTAATTTCCCTCACTATCCACCGCCACTGGCCCCTTCATCAGTTGGAAATTAAAAATGCTTTTCTGAATGGTGGTCTCCAAGAGACAGTCTGCATGTGCCAACCTCCCGGGTTTGAGACCACGGGAGAGTCTCGTCTGTTCCTTCTTCAAAAAGCTATTTATGGTCTCAAACAGTCTCCTCGGGCTTGGTTTGAGAACCCTGCATTCCATGAGCGAACAAAACACATTGAAGTTGATTGTCACTTTGTTCAGGAAAAGGTTCAACTGAAGAAACTTGAATTGGAGCATGTTCCGGCCTCTGAGCAAGTTACCGACACCTTGACCAAGGCTTTACCAAGACCAATGTATTAGCAGTTTCTATCCAAGCTTGGTTCTTACGATTTGTATGCTCCAGCTTGCGGGGGGAGTGTTAGAGAATACTATGAATAATATGTAAATAGCCCATTTATAGGACCATTTAGGTCTCTAGTTTTAGTCCCACATTGTTTGTTTTGAGACTCATCTCTCTCTCTCTCTTCCTATATATATGTACTCATACTTGATAATGTATAGTGAAAATACAGTCTACAAGTTTCGACTCAATATCTTTCTACAGTCTTCATCCCCTTGAGTAAACCATTTTCATGAAACAATTGCACTCCCCTTTCAGTCATATGAGTTAACCACATGTCATGGCATCCATAACATCATCCGAAAATATGTGCCACCATTGCACTCAGCTTACTATTTCACCAACCAAATAGTACAGATTACATTTTTTAACTCTTTTCATCACAACAAAGATATCGTTCTTTCGTTTCGGCACACCTGTAGATATCCCAACAATCAAGTGTAACAGGGCCCCATTGATATTATATTAACACTACGCTTTAGGACCTGCATAACATTTATCAGTGTCCTCATTGACATCAAAATATTTAAGGACCTTCCAAGAAGTAAAGTATTCAATTTGTACATTGATCCTCATACAAAGCACTGCAGGAAGTGAAAACACATCTACTAAGAGACATGGTGATGGGGCTAATGGATCGAGGGCAGGATGACACTTACCGGAGCCCGCACGAGCCTGCATACATGAGGCGGAAATAGGATCATCGGATAGACGGTCTGAGCCGGTGGTCATGTTCAAAGCAACGATGTCATGTTTCAGATGATCTTGCCAGTCCGTAGTTTGTTCTATTTCTACAAATAGAGGTCTAGGGGCTGATTTTCAGAGATCACAGATTTTGGAGAGAATTTTCAGTCTCTTGTTGTCTTCCCAAGGGGCCAATTCCACGGACCCTTACTCATATATAATTGCTCCATTTGCTTGCCATATATAATTGTAGTGCACGGTGCATGTAGGATGATGAAAGAGATGTGGGAAAATGTGAATTTTGACTTCTTTCTCCACTTTTCTCCAAAGACCAAGCATGGATAATGATCTTATCAAAGGAGTTTATGTTCTTCAACATCAATGTGTCATCCTTCATGTGAAATCCATACAATTATTATCTGAGATACAACTCATTGGATAGGCCCTTCTACAGATGTAAGTATGCAACTTCTCGATCCTAGACGAGAACCAGGTCATTGTCTCTTCTTGTATGATGTCAGCATAACCTCGTCTGAAAAACAAAGATGAATTGAATAGTGCTCACTGTCTTTATCATGTTGGATTTTTTTAATCTCCATGAGACCCCACCAAATTGAGAAAGTTTTGACCCTCTTTCTTCACAGAATAAAATTTCCTTTTCCAAACAAATATTCATCATAAATTTCATGTTCAATCCCATCATATTATAGTATGAACTTTTGCTCAAATAACAAATATTAGGAATTGTACTCAATAATCCCTCTACTGTATGATAATTTTATTAATGGATAATGTGATAAATACCAAAAACACATGCACACCAATCAACAAACCAAGACTCAGTCTAAATAGAAAAAATATGCTGGTGAGAAAATAAACACACAAAATGCGAAAACTACGAGTTACATGGTTCAATGAATTGTTGTTCCTGACTGGCAATGGAAATCACTAGGGTCAATATAATAGAGATATAAACCCACATAAATTTGTAAAAGTTGAAGGGCATTTAAGACCATTTTACAGTGTCATAAAAGAGGCAACCAAATAACAACATCCTCACCTATGCTTCACAGAAATGCCAAATAAATTTATATGATCAAATACCTGACTCTAGATCATAAATAAGATAAGATAATAACTGCTATAAATCCATTCTTTAATACAGATATGATATCATGAAATTCTAAAAAAGGCCCAATCAATAAATTACTAACTAGCCAACGAAACTTTCACCTGTTCTCTGCACTACTACCAGCTGGAGAGATTGATTAAAAAGTCCAAATTGGGTGCTATAACATGATTATCAGAAACTGTTTAACCACATAACTTATACATGTGGAGGCCTATCACAGATCACCAAATCTCTCTTACAATTAAATATGGGACTGAACCACTCAAAGTTGACTTCTAACTCTAACAACTCTTAAATAGTTTAAATTTGAGAAGATTCCCAATAAATCGAATGCAAATAAAATAACGAGCCTTACACGTCTTTGCAAGCCTCGCTGACTACCCAGATAAAGATCAGTGTTTGTGTGTGCCGTATAACCAATCAATTAGGCTCTGCTTGGAAGAGCATTAGGAGAGCAGTGACGGTTATGAAGGCAGTCATGAAAAACACAAGTATCGTTTATATATATGCGGTCATGAATGATATTTCCCAAAATGGTATTTTAAGTCAAATCATCACACAATTATGTAAGTGTGGTCAAGCGTTAACGGTCATAAACTCCGAAACAACAAAAGTGGGATTTGGGCATGAAACACTGTCATGAAAGTTTCAAAAGAAGGTAAACTACCACTATTGTGTTTATTACAACAATTTCACACCACCGCCACTCAAACAACACAAATGTCCCAAACTGAGTCACATCAAACCTAAACATAAGCATACTAAATGAATCTACTAGATCTAAGCAGTTTGAAGGTAGTAAACTAAATTTAGTTTCAAACTACAAATCATTTCAAATAAGTAGAAAGAAACAAATCTACCATTCTACACAACAATATATAGAAGCTATAAGCTAAAAAAGAAACAAAGTAACCTACATCAAATCCATGACTGCCGCCTGTGCTGTCTCTGGAGAAGGTAACATGACCGAGCTATCACATAGCATGGCAGAAGAAAACCAGCAAACTGCAGAGATATCTGAAGATAGAATCAGCTCGTTAGATTCTAATGGAATCAAATACACTTTGCATGATTCCAATTTATCTCACTTGTGCTTTAGAAGCATCAAAAAATCTAATCAAACCACCTAATGTACTGCTCTATAAAGAAATGAAAAAAAAACAGTTCTAGACAATAAAACGCAATTATTGATCATAGACTTTTCATTTGTTTCAGGAATCAGTTAGCTTAAACTTACATTGAAGACAGCGGATACATCCTGCACCATCAGAGGGTCACTCGTGACCATGAGAAGTTGGCGAAAGAATAAAATCAGCATCAACTACAGAAAACAAATCAACTGTTTCAGATCCCTGTACCAATTAAGCATAAAGCAAACCCAAAGTGCTTGGGGAATGGATAATGATGATGAACATATGTATGAAACTTTAATCTTTTTCTAAGCAGCGGAACTTACAATAAGCGCAACAATTCTGCAACATGCAATTCCGCTATTATGTGCTGCGGAATAATCTTCATATTCAACATGCAGCAACTCCTGCTCTGCTGCAGCAATTGCAAGAAAATGGGAATCGTGCAGATCAATCCTTGCACCCCAGGTTGGTCTACCAAGAGAGTAGCAAAAAGGATGTTTCATACTTTGAAGAATTTAAATTTGCTTTCTAAACAAATCATGGTAAACTGATGTTGCATGTTAAGTTTATAATTTATCATGAGATAATATATTAAAGGGGAATGAACCAGATATTTGTTTATACAAAATTCTACCTATCAAGTTGTTTAAATTATGTTTGGTTTACCTACTGCAAAAGAAAGACAGAGAAAGAAGAAACAGAATAAATGTTAAATTTATAAGATCTGTAGTGAGTACTACAGCTAAAAGTCAAGTCCACTAATCAAAATAAACAACACGAATCTTATAAGTCTAAAATCACACAAATGATATTATTATTTTTTCAAAGAAACAGTGACCAAACCATTTTACTAAAAACAAACATTTGTTTGTAGAAAATCTCAAGTCCGATTGAGTCAAAGTATGAATAGAAGTAAATGTAATATTTTCTATTGCACACAAGTTAGATTCCAATAAATGCAATAACCAGAAAGAACACTGATAAATAGTTAGTGATCACTGATCAGCATGGTTTTTTTATTTCTAAGCTACCAATCCCATACTTATCATGCTTCAGAACAACACGCACATACCGGATCAACAAATATCTCATCTTATTAATGGTTACATGTAATGGAATTCAAATTTTGTGAAGGGCTAGGTAACATGTAGAATTACATCTGCACTAGAATAGGGCAAATGATACAAACTCATAAGGCGTACTCGCACGGACACTCTTGAAAACGGGTTCCCTCTAAAAAAGATCCTCTCCAAATGGGAGCTTACAGGAAATTTCCAAGCTCCGAGATAATCTAAGACTCAAACTACACTCTTTTATAAAGGGAAAGGGAGACACACATGTCTGAATTTATCATAATGGCACTAAAGATGGAAAATACATAAATACTTATTTAAAATACAATAAAAGATACACGTGCATGTATCCTCCACCTGAAGGAAGCATATATGTATCACAAGGCCTACTATAATGGTATTTGATGTCCAATACATAAGTATCAAGAAAGATGTGTGCCACATAACAAATAATTCTCAGTGATTTGACTACAAAAATCTTAAAGCAAAATGAACAATTAAATCCCAAAGTAGAAGCCAAACCTGAAACCAATTTTCGTATTTTAACATGACCTATGTGATGTAACCAAGCAAGCTATCAAATTCAAAATTTAACATCAATCTGTCCCTTACATATGCATAGCAGATTGATTTAAAAATAAAAAGTGGGAACAAGTGAAGCACCAAAAAAAATTGAATTAAAACTATTAGGGTCCATTAGGTGGGACAGAATTGGGGCATCAATTGGGATCTAATTCCAATGAAAATAGACCTCAAATTCTAACTCCAGAGCCTTAATTTTATCCAAATGAATAGACTTAGGGTCTGTTCAAATGCAAGAAACAAGCGAATTGGCTTTCGGTTGAATACCAATATATGCAAGAATTGGCACTGGTTTGAATTTCAGTTTTGATGTCCGGTTGCTAGATGGAATTCAGCGAGCAAAATTAAAATTGAGTAATTTTGTTGTTTGGTTGTTGTTGAGAAGGCTCAAAACTCGTATGTATTGTTTGTGTATGTAAATACAAGGAGAGAATACAACTATATAGGAGGAAGAGAGGAAATAAATCCTATACAAGATGTGGGACTAAAGAGGAGAGAACATAAATGGGCCCAATACACGGGCTATTCTAACACTCCCCCGCAAGCTGGAGCGTACAAATCGTATGCGTCAAGCTTGGACAAGCATTGATAGAAGAGTGTCTTGGAGAGAGCCTTTGTGAGGACATCCGCAACTTGTTCAGACCCTGGGACATGCTTTATATCGAGCTTTTTCATTTGAACTTTTTCCCGAATAAAGTGACAATTGACTTCAATGTGCTTCGTTCTTTCGTGGAAGACTGGGTTCTTGGCGATATGTATAGCAGCTTGGCTGTCACAAAGGAGAAGAGCCGATGACGGTAATTTTACACCCAGATCAGTGAGAACACTCTCAAGCCACGTCAGTTCCGATACAACAGATGTCATTGCCCGGTATTCTGCCTCAGCTGATGATCGAGCAACGATCTCTTGTTTCTTGCTTCGCCATGTAACCAAATGTCCTCCAAAGTAGGTGCAAAAACCACTAGTAGATTGTCGGTCATCAAGAGAACCAGCATAATCAGCATCTGAGTATGCCACCAAAGTTGGAGCAGAAGAAGAGGTCCGGTAAACAAGTCCTTGACCAGGAGCTGTTTTAAGGTACCTGAGAATTCGTTCAACAGTTTGTAGATGAAATCTTCGAGGAGAGTGCATGTATCGACTGACAAGACCAACAGCAAAAGAAATATCTGGTCTGGTAACCGTGCGATAGATCAATTTTCCAACGAGTCGACGATAATATTCAGGATTCTGGAGAAGTAGATCCGAGTCAGATGCCTGGGCACACAACTTGTGGTTTACATCCATAAGGGTACCACTTGGCTTACAACCTGAAAGACAAGCATCATGAAGAAGGTCAAGACAGTACTCCCGTTGAGATAGAGTAAGCCCTTCCGGTCGTCTGGCAACCTCTAGACCCAAAAAATATCGTAGAGGTCCCAGATCCTTTGTCTGAAAGACGGAGTTTAGATGTACTTTGACTGCTTGTATCCCTTGCGAGGCATCTCCTGTATTGATGATATCATCAACGTATACTAACAGAAGGACAATCCCTGTTGGTTGGTGACGAGTAAACAGCGAGAAGTCGGCCGAGCTTCGAGTAAAACCGATATCACTGTAGGAGAAAACACAACCTTGTATATATCTTCACTAGTATCAAAAACAATGTATGGGTACATATTTATAGGAGGTATAAAGAGAAAAATCTTATACATGATGTGGGACTAATAGAGAGGAAAGAGAAAAACAATAAATGGGCCCTTTACATGGGCTATTTTAACACCCCCCCCCCCCCCCCCCGCAAGCTGGAGCGTACAAATCGTATGCGCCAAGCTTGGACAAGCATTGATAGAAGAGTGTCTTGGAAAGAGCCTTCGTGAAGACATCCGCAACTTGTTCTGATCCTGGGACATGCCTTAGGTCAAGCTTCTTCATTTGAACCTTTTCCCGAATGAAGTGACAATCAACCTCAATATGCTTCGTTCTTTCGTGAAAGACCAGGTTTTTTGCGATGTGTATGGCGGCTTGACTGTCACAAAGGAGAAGAGCCGGTGATGGTAATTTTACACCCAGATCAGTTAGAAGACTCTCAAGCCATGTCAATTCTGATACAACCGATGCCATTGTCCGGTACTCTGCCTCGGCTGAAGATCGAGCAACGACCGCTTGTTTCTTACTTCGCCAAGTCACAAGATGTCCTCCAAGGTAAGTGCAAAAACCACTCGTAGATCATCGGTCATCGAGAGAGTCAGCGTAATCAGCATCTGAATATGCCACCAATGTTGGAGCAGAAGAGGAGGTCCTATAGACAAGTCCCTGGCCAGGAGCGGTTTTCAGATACCTGAGAATTCGTTCTACTGCTTGAAGATGAGATTTTCGAGGAGAGTGCATGTATCTGCTGACAAGACCAACAACAAAGGAAATATCCGGTCTGGTAACTGTGAGATATATCGGCTTTCCAACAAGACGTCGATAATATTCAGGATTCTGAAAAAGGAGATCGGAGTCAGATGCCTGGGCACACAGTTTGTGGTTCACATCCATAGGAGTATCACTTGGCTTGCAGCCGAACTGACCCGCATCATGAAGAAGGTCAAGACAATATTTTCGTTGAGAGAGAGTGAGCCCATCCGACCTTCTGGCAATCTCAAGACCCAAAAAATAGTGAAGAGGTCCAGATCCTTTATCTGAAAGACTGAGTTTAGATGGATTTTGACAGCCCGTATCCCTTGAGAGTCATCTCCAGTAATGATAATATCGTCGACATATACTAACAGAATAACCGTTCCTGTTGGTTGGTGACGAGTAAAGAGCGAGAAGTTGGCCGAGCTCCGAGTGAAGCCAATCTCACGGAGGACCTTGCTGAATTTTTCAAACCATGCCCGTGGAGATTGTTTGAGACCATATAGAGCCTTTTTAAGATGGCAGACCTGAGACTCCCCCGTGGTATCAAACCCGGGTGGTTGTTGCATGTAGACAGTTTCCTGGAGATCCCCGTTCAAGAAAGCATTCTTGATATCTAGCTGAAAGAGAGGTCACCGGCGATGGAAAGCAACAAAGATGAGGACGCGAACACTATTAAGTTTCGCTACCAGAGAGAACGTTTCCTCATAATCTAGCCCCTCCTATTGAGTGAAGCCTCTAGCCACCAAACGGGCCTTTAGGCGGTCAATTGTCCTATTGGCAGCATGTTTGATGACAAAGACCCACTTGCACCCAACTGGTTTCTGGCCCGGTGGAAGGGGAACAACAGACCAAGTCTGGTTAGACCAGAGAGCAAACATTTCTTCCTCCATGGCCGCTCGCCATCCAGGATGTCGAAGCGCCTCCTGCACAGAGTTAGGAATAGCAACCGAAGAGAGAGAAGTAGCCAAAGTGTGTAAATGGGGAGAGAGGCGGTGAAGAGAGACGTAGTTTGCCAGCGGATGAGCAGTGGAAGGCAATACCTGATCATTTGGACGCGGAGTATCCATGGTTGAGACCGACGGCAGAGGGGCAACGAAAGGTGTAGAGCGACGAGTGTAGACGCGGATAACTGGTGGTCTGGAGGGAACGACAGTTGGTTCAGAGGGAACGACTGTCGGAGGAGTAGTTGCGGGAATGACGGGGCGTGGGATGGAGGGAGGAGAAGGTGTGGGTGGTAGATGGTCGGGTGAGGGAGAAGGAAAGAATGGTTGATCCTCGCGGAAAGTGACATCCGCAGAAACGGTGATCTTGCGTGTAGTAGGGGAATAACAAACATACCCCTTTTGAGTGCGTGAATAACCGACAAAGATATGCTTGGCCGCGCGAGGTTCCAACTTATCCGAGGAAGGCCCCAACGGTGGACGTAGCAAAGGCTACCGAATACACGAGGTGGGAGAGGAAAGACCGGAGTGGAGGGAAAGAGTACGCTAAACGGAGTAGCATAGTTGAGAATGGAGGAAGGGAGACGGTTAATGAGAAAGCAGGCGGTCGAGACCGCAAAGTTCCAATATGGTTTAGGGACATGCATTTAAAGCATGAGGGAATGGGCAACATCGAGTAAGTGGTGATTCTTGCGTTCGGCAACACCGTTTTGTTGCGGCGTGTAAGCGCAGGAAGTTTGATGTAGAATGCCAAACTCAGAACATAAAGTAGTAAATTCGTGACCAGTGTACTCTCGAGCATTGTCAGTTCGTAGAACTTTGATGGTCGTGTGGAATTGTGTACGGGTTTCGAGGACAAATGCCCGAAAGACACGGGGAAGCTCGGAGCGTTCACGAAGTAAGTATAGCCAGGTAGTGCGAGAGTGATCATCAATAAATGTTATAAAATACCGGAAACCAGAAATACTAGTAATTTTAAAGGGTCCCAAAATATCCGAATGCACTAAATCAAAAGGAGCAGCGCTCCGAGTACAACGTGAAGAAAATGATGAACGGGTCTGCTTGCCGAGGATACATGAGTCACACTGAAAAGGGGTAAAAGAAACATCCGGGAGAGCCCGCTGGAGGACTGGTAGAGGAGCATGCCCAAGTCGGCGATGCCAATCAGTGGAAGAGACGGATGAGAGGATGGTGGGAGAATCGTCGAGAAGGTAGAGCCCATTCCGCAGCCGGCCTTTACCAATGGTAGTCTGCGTCCGCCGATCTTGTATAACAAAAGAAGAGGAAGTGAATATAACAGAACAATCCAGATCATTAGTAAGCCGTCCAACAGAAAGTAAGTTGAACGGGGAACTCGGGACGTGAAGAGCCGAGCGAAGGGAGATGGAGGAGGTGAGAGGAAGATCTGTCGAGCCGGCGACGGGATCAGTGGCCCCATTGGCCACAGTAATAGACTGAGGATAAGAGGAATTCAGGTACTGGGCAGGTCGATGTGGAGTAATGTGATGAGTAGCGCCAGAATCCACAATCCAGCCCAGGCCGGTGGGCAAGCGATACCTGTGTTAGAGACAGAGGCAATGGAGGCAGATGGCGGGTGGAGCAATCCCTGGAGATGCTGGAGCTGAAGACGGACACTTTCAAGATCAGGAGGACCAGCATCGGTAGCAACAGAAGCCGTCGGGCGAGGAGGATAGCCAACTTTCATGTAACAGGTGGCCTCGAGATGACCATCTTTCCCGCAGAAGGAACACTTCGGCCGACCCCGGCCACCACGACCACGGCCGTGAGATCCCGAAAGACCCCCCCGAGTAGGAGGAGGAGGGAATGGTAGAAGTGGAGGTGCCTGCTGTAGAAGAGCCAGAGGAGCCGTAGTATCTGGCGGAGGGGGGACACGGAGAATCATGGAACACACATCAGAGAATGATGTGGTAGATGAAGCCAGGACCTGAGCACGAATGCTCTGAAGGTGAGGGGGAAGACGGGTCATGAGGATGGCAGTACATGCAGCTTCCTTCTGAGCGCGCTGAGCAACAGCATCATTGGTGAACGGCTGATGCTGGATCCATGCTTCGGCAAGAGTCTTTGCACGAGCAACAAAGGAGGTCATATCCGAAGCTCCTCCAGCGTCAAGAGAAAAGAGGTCAGTGAGGATGTCGTAGAGATGCTGGAGGCTGTCCCGTCCAGAATATAAGGAGTGTAACTTAGTCCACATATCTTTAACCGTCTCATGATACATAGCCATTTGATATGGCTCACCATCTAAAGAATTCAAGATCCAGGTCTGAACTCGGCCATCATTGCGGAGCCAGTCATCGGTAGGAGGGGTGGGAGGAGCCTGAGTAAGGTGAGGGAGAAGGCCCTTGGCCTGAAGAACCCTTCTAACTGAATGTACCCAAGGGACGAAGTTCTTCTTTCCAGAAAGAGAGATGGTAGTGATGCGCAGCTCATCACGGACTTCTGTAGTGCTAGTCGGGCGGTCAGTCGGACAAGCCGGGCGGTCTGCAGACGGGCTGGCCGTTGAGTCAGAGGAGTTACCGGACGAGCCCATATGGACAGACCGCAGAGACAGACCACCGAGGTTGTTGCGAGAAGGGCAAGAGGCCGCTACGAGAAGAGAGTAAGGCTGCGGCGAGTAGAGGACAAACCGCCGGCGAGAAGAGAAGGAGGCCGCTACGAGAATGACTGAGGAAGACCACGACCAGAATGCGGATAGGCAGCAGTCCGCACGGTCAAGCCGGACACCAGCGACTAGTCAGTTCGCGACCAGAGGGCAGAAACCGAAAAGAGAGACTGCCCCGGTCAAGGTGAAGCCAGCAGCGGTCAGAGAGCGGATGGAAATCGCGAGAGGTCGCAACCGAGAAGAAAGCAGAGAGATGCGGATAAGAGCAGCCCGCAAGAGGAAACCCGCAGCGGTTTGACAGAGATCGCGGGAAGCAAAGGTGAGACTGCTTCCTTACAACGGACAGAAGACGAAGCCGCGCGGACAGAGGGCGAAGCCGCGCGGACAGAGGGCGAAGCCGTAGCAGCCGTGCAGAGAGAAGAGGTCGCGAGAAACAGCAGGCCGCGTGAGAAGCAGCAGGCCGCGCGAGAAGAAGCAGACCGCGCGAGAAGACAGAGCGGGCTAGACCCGGAACCGGAACAAAAGGAGAGGTGGACCCCACAGGAAGGCTATAAGAGGCCTGAGGAGAGGGGTGGAAACACAGAGAGGAAAGGGAAGAAGAAGAGAAGCGGATAGGCAAAAACAGGTCTTGAGAGGCCGCGGGCAGCGGACAGACGGGCGGTCCGCAGCAGGACGCACGGACAGAAGAGAGATCAAGCTGAGAGGCGGTTAAGCAGAGAGAAGCCGCCCAAGGAGGACCGGTTCCTCTGATACCATGTAGGAGAAAACACAACCTTGTATATATCTTCACTAGTATCAAATACAATGTATGGGTACATATTTATAGGAGGTATAAAGGAAGAGAAAAATCTTGTACATGATGTGGGACTAATAGAGAGGAAAGAGAAAAACAATAAATGGGCCCAATAATGGGCCCTTTACATGGGCTATTTTAACAATTATGAAGGACCTTACTGAATTTTTCAAACCATGCTCGTGGAGATTGTTTGAGACCATACAGAGCCTTTAGAAGGCGGAAGACCTGAGACTCCCCCGTGGTCTCAAACCCCGGTGGTTGTTGCATGTACGCCGTCTCCTGGAGGTCCCCATTTAAGAAAGCATTCTTGATATCCAGTTGAAAGAGGGGCCACTGCGATGAACAGCGACAGAGATGAGGACTCGAACGGTATTGAGCTTGGCGACCGGAGAGAAAGTTTCCTCATAGTCGAGTCCCTGTTGCTGGGTGAAACCACGAGCCACGAGACGAGCCTTTAGACGGTCAATTGTACCATCAGCAGCATGTTTGATGACAAAGACTCACTTACACCCAACCGTTTTCTGACCCGGAGGAAGGAGGACGACGGTCCATGTCTGGTTGGCCCAGAGAGCAGACATTTCTTCCTCCATGGCTGCCCGCCAGCCTGGATGTTGAAGCGTCTCCTGCACAGAGTTAGGAACAGCAACCGAAGAGAGAGAAGTAGCAAATGTGTGTAGAAGGGGAGAGAGGCGATGAAGAGAGACGTAGTTAGCCAGAGGATGAGCAATGGAAGGCGGTACCTGATCAGCAGGACGCGGAGTATCCGTGGTAGAGGTCGTCTGCAAAGGGGCAACGGAACTGGGAGGGCGACGAGTGTAGACACGGATAACAAGTGGTTTGGAGGGAGCAGGGGAAACCGGCGATGATGGTGTAGTAGCGGGAATAACTGGGCGTGGGATGGATGGTGGGAGAGGAGGTGGGGCCGTGGGGGTAGATCAGTGGGTAAAGAAGCAGAAAAAAAACGGTTGTTCTTCCCGAATGGTAACGTCAGCAGAAACGGAGATCTTTCGAGTAGTTGGAGAGTAACAAACATAGCCCTTCTAGGTGCGCGAATAGCCGACAAAGATGTGTTTAGCCGCCCGGAGATCCAACTTATCCGAGGATGGCCCCAGACGGTGGACGTAGCAGATGCTGCCAAAGACACGAGGCGGTAGAGGAAAAGCCGGAGTGGAGAGAAACAATAGGCTAAACGGAGTAGCATAGTGGAGGACGGAGGAAGGGAGACGGTTGATGAGAAAGCAGGCAGTCGAGACCGCAAAGTTCTAATAAGGCTTGGGAACATTCATTTGAAGCATGAGGGAGCGGGCTACATCAAGTAAGTGGCGGTTCTTCCTTTCGACAACACCGTTTTGCTGGGACGTGTAAGCACAGGAGGTTTGATGAAGAATCCTGAATTCAGAACACAAAGCGGTAAATTCGTGGCTGGTGTACTCACGAGCATTATCGGTGCGTAGAATTTTGAGGGTGGTGTGGAATTGTGTACGGGTTTCGAGGACAAATGCCTGAAAAACACGGGGAAGCTCGGAGCGATCACGAAGTATAGCCACGTACTGAGAGAGTGATCATCAATAAATGTGATAAAATAGCGAAAACCAGAAATACTTGTAATCTTAAAAGGGCCTCATACATCAGAATGCACTAAATCAAAGGGAGCAACGCTCCGAGTACAATGCGAAGGAAAAGAAGAATGCGGCTGCTTGCCGAGGATACATGAGTCACACTGAAAAGGAGTAAAAGAGACATCTGGAAGAGCCCGCTGGAGGACCGGCAGAGGGGCATGCCCAAGGCGACGATGTCACGCAGTGGAAGAGACTGAAGACAGAATGGTGGGAGAGTCGTCGGGAAGGTAGAGCCCGTTCCGCAACCGGCCTTTACCAATGGTAGTCTGCGTCCGCCGATCCTGTATAACAAAGGAAGAGGAGGTGAATATAACAGAACAATCAAGATCACTCGTAAGACGTCCAACAGAAAGTAAATTGAACGGGGAACTCGGAACATGAAGAGCCGAGCGAAGGGAGATTGACGGGTTGAGAGAGAGATCTGCCGAGCCGGAGACGGGAACCATCGCCCCATTGGTCACGGTGATAGACTTCGGATAAGGAGAATCCGAGTACTGGGCAGGCCGTTGTGAAGTAATGTGATGAGTGGCACCAGAGTCCACAATCCAGCCCAGGTTGGTGGATAGACAAGCAGTACTTGTGTTGGAGACGGAGGCGATGGAGGCAGATGGTGGGTTGAGCAAGCCCTGGAGATGCTGGAGCTGAAGACAGACGGTCTCAAGATCAGGAGGACTGGCGTCAGTAACAACAGATGTCGTCCCACAGAAAGAACACTTCGGCCGACCCCGGCCACTACGGCCACGGCCCCGAGAGCCCGAGCGTCCCCCCCGAGCAGAAGTAGGAGGGGATGGTAGGAGCGGAGGGGCCTGCTGAAGAAGGGCCGGGGGGAAGGAGCAGAAGTATCCGGAGGAGGTAATACACGGAGAATCATGGAGCATACATCAGAGAAAGATGGTGTGGTGGGGGAAGCCAGGACCTGAGCATGAATGCTCTGAAGGTGAGATGGAAGATGGGCCATTATGATGACAATGCATGCGGCTTCCTTCTGAGCGCGCTGAGCAGCATGATCATTGATGGGCGGCTGATGCTGGATCCAGGATTTAGCAAGAGTTTTAGCCCGAGCGACAAAAGAGGTCATATCCGAAGCCCCACCAGCGTCGAGAGCAAAGAGGTCAGTGAGTATGTCGTAGAGATGCTGAAGGTTGTCGCGGCCTGAGTATAAGGAATGCAGCTCATCCCACATAGCCTTGGCGGTGTCGTGGTACATAGCCATCTGATAAGACACACCATCCAATGAATTTAGGTTTCAAGTCTGAACGCGGCCATCATTGCGGAGCCAATCATCGGTAGTAGAAGACGGAGGTGCCTGAAGAAGGTGAGGCAGAAGGCCCTTGGCCTGAAGAACCCATCTAACTGAGTGCACCCAAGAGATAAAGTTTTTCTTGCCAGAAAGAGAGATGGTAGTGATCATCAGCTCGTCACGGACTTCAGCAGAGCAAATCGGGCGGTCTGTAGGACAGGTCGGGTGGTCAATAGGCGGACTGGCCGCCGAGCCAGTGGAGTTACCAGAAGAACCCATAGAAGCAAACCGCAGAATCAAAACCCAGAGGGAGATTGCCGCGAGAAGATCAGGAGGCCGCACGACAAGGCCGCAACGGGAAGAACTAGAGACGACCGCGACCAAAATGCGGGAAGGCAACAGTCTGCATGGTCACGCCGGACACCAGCGATTAGTCAGATCGCGACCAAAATGTGAAAAGAGAGGAGTCTGCACGGTCTAGGTGAACACAGCAGCGGTCAGAGCACAGGAAGCCGCGAGAACTCGAGCGGCAAGAAGGGAGAGAGAGAGACTGCGGCGGACAGGAGCAGTCCGCAAGAGAAAGGAGCCCGCAGCGGTTAGGATAGAGAATCACTAGCCCGCAGCGGTTAAGACAGGAGCAGTCCGCAAGGAGACTGGCGCGAGGAGAACTCGAGCGCCAGGAGGAAGAGGAGAGCCCGCAGCGGTTAAGGAGGAGTGCGCAGCGGGAAGGAGAAGTCCGCGAGTAGAGAAGCTCGAGCGGACAGAAGAAGAGACCGCGCGGACAAGAGGAGGAGAGGAGCTCGCAGCGGATAAGAGAGGAGCTCGCAGCGGATAAGAAGAGACTGCGAGTTTGAAGAACTCAAGCAGCAAGGGAGGAGAGGAGCTCGCAGCGGACAAGGGGAGAGCCCGCAGCGGATAAGAGAGGTGGGCCCCACGGGTCAGAGCAGAAGATGGTTATAAGAAGCCTGAGGAGGGTGGAACAACGGAGAGAGAGAAGAGAAGCGGATGCAGAGTTCAGTCCGCAGAAGCCGCGCGGATAAGGGGAAGAGCAGACAGGATAGATAGGCCGCAGGAGACCGGAGCGGAAAGACCCGCAGTCCACAGGAGAGGAGCCCGCAGAGAAAGGCGGGTAGGAGAAGGGAGGTCGCAGAGCAATCTCCGGACAGGGAGGAGGGCGGGCTGGGCGGTTAGAAAAGGGGAAACCGCAGCTATAGGACCGCAGCCTCTGATACCATGTTGAGAAGGCTCAAAACTTGTATGTATTGCTTGTGTATGTAAATACAAAGAGAGAATACAACTATATAGGAGGAAGAGAGAGGGAATAAATCTTATACAAGATGTGGGACTAAAGAGGAGAGAACATAAATGGGCCCAATACATGGGCCCAATACATGGGCTATTCTAACAGTTGTAAAATGGAATGAGTCCCATAAATTGGAAGAAACTTTGATCCCTGCAAACAGCTTCCGAAATGAAAGAAACTTCAAAGATGATAACTTTTGCACATCCTTTGGCTTCCTACATCCTAAAACTGAAAAGCTACATAAGCCCAAAGTTAAATAAATTTGAGTAATATTATTAGGGGCTTATTTATTTCATTAACATCTAATATGTAATATCATGATATTAGTAAATGTTCGACCCATGAGTAACTTATACAGGATGCAACAAGTGCTTTCATTCCGTTGAAGATGCTTAGTTCCTTAATTTGACATTTAGCCATCAATATATTAAACAATTGTGTAGTAAGCCGAATGCCAGTTGAAGATATGCTTAGTTCCTTAATTTGACATTTAGCCATCAATATATTAAACAATTGTGTAGTAAGCCGAATGCCAGATTGAGAGGAACCCTGAATATCCAAATTAAATTTCTAAAGAAATTAGTCTGAATTAAAGAAAACCACAAAAGCTAAATAATTAAGTAGTAACACCAATGAAAGAGCATGTTATTGACATGAAGAGGTTATGCGGTTGACATGCAACCAGCTACCATGAACAAGGCTAGCATCCAATTACTGCTCACTGAAAACTACAGATGGGTGCTTCAACCTAGTCAAATGGCTCCCTTCTCTGCTATAGATTTCAGTGGAACCAAAAAGGAAGAGAGCTTCTTGCCACTAGAGCATTTTCGGAAAAGTAGGAAGCAAGAAAGACTGTAGGCTAAGGTAACGCCTTAGAGTAGAGTTCGTGGAGAGAAGAGTCAAGTAGCTCGGGTTATTCCTGTCGAGATGAAAGAAGAAGAAGACAAAGAAAACAAAGGAGTCGAAGAAGAAGAAAAAGGAGGACGACTAGATCAGGATTGGGCAGACTGTGAAAGGCATCAAGAGCAAAAATTACAATAACCACGGAATGAGGTAAGAATTGGGGTTGAAAGTTTTTAGGCTTATTTGAAAGCCATTGGAACTAGACCTAATGCCAATTCCAACTCAATTAGTCAATTCGGTCCAACCAAAAAGTGCCGAACAGCTGATACGAGACAACTTCCCGGGATAGTCACATGTCTCCTTATCTACCTATGTAGTCTTAGGGCATTTTAGAAATTGTGTGTCCCGCTCTCGTATATACTCTATATAAGGGAGTGGTAATGAGGCTTTTAGGATAATCTTAGATAATTAGGTACTTTGGTCCTCTTGGGGAGTAGACACGTAAAGAGATCCCGCCCTCAAGAGATTGCCGTAAGCTTCCTTGATATCTTGTATCTTCATTCGTATTGATCAATATTTGTTGTTCGAAGATAGACAGCTATCAACTGGTCAGAGCAACCAGTCAAATTTGGTTCAATTTCGAACATTAATTGGCATCATCACTCGCTCCTAATAGATGGGGATCAAAGTTCTTAGACGGGCAAACCCATATGGGAGCCCATTCAGGTTTACATTCATAGAAGGAGAAGTTAAGATCGTCATACGGATGATCCAAGTTCGTAGTCATGTTCGAAGCGTCGACGGCACATTTCCTATGTATTTCCATTATTACGTACATTATTTACGTATCTTCGACGAACTTTTTGTGGCTGTCAATCATAGTCATCTGTTGCTTTGCTTTCCACTTAGCCTATAAATATGAGATTTGAGGTTCATTTCAAGACATTGCAGAATTTTGAAGAGATTTCCTAAATTTGTGATTGCTTTAAGGTGTGAAGCCTAGTTTTTGTAGTTCCCCACTTGATCGGACCCCTCCCTCTTCATCCTAATTGTTAATTCGAGTTGAATCCCACGACAACCTTCATTTCTTCGACAACCATTTAGAAACTACAGGAAACCGCAAAAAACGCCAATTAACTGCAATTTCACGCCAAATCTGAACTGCAAACCCTTCTCTTGACAGAAATGAGACTGCTACAGTCGATCTTGAGACACGACGAGGATTACCTGCTTCTTCCTGGGTGAGAACGAAGGGCCATGTGTTGTGCTCCTGTCTCAACCGTGCTCAGGCGAGGAGATTCTCCTTCCAGACTTTACTTCAGTGCATTTGAAAGCTCTCCTCTCCCACTGCCGCTTGCACCGACTCTCCCAGAAGAAGATCCGGACTGCCTACTGTCGATTTCTGCAGTGTAGCCCAATTTTTGTCCTCCTGTTACAGACAGTTAGTGGTGTTGCTCTTCCCCAGTCCCATGCGACTAATCCTTTGGGAGAAACTTTGGTTGTTTCACCGTCTATTATTGCCAATTGTCATTGCCGCCCTTTCTGCTCCTTCAACCTGCAAGAATGACTACTTCCCACCTTTGTTCAATCGATAGCTGGCTGTCAGCAGTTCTCTAAACACAATTTCAGCACCACAAACATCAGTCATGCCTTCGCATGCCGCAATCTCTACAAGAACCCTAAAAACATGGCAAACTGATTATTTATCCGATGTTCAGTGCTTTTAAATGGCTACTATTTACGTCGTCCGGCTTAAATTGCTTAAGTTTCTAATTGAATGTTCTTTTACTTGATATTGAATTTAGGGTTGGAAATCATATTACTTTGAGATTTAAATCTTGTCAAAGTTCGCCCAATTAATCAAACCTATTTGAAGGAGTCACTTGTTGAGTATTTAAATAAAGCAATCTCAATTTAATTTTTATTGGAACTTGTTCATTGTTTTTAAAGTCTAATCTCAATCGTGTATGATACAATGCCTAGACTAATTTCATAATTGTATTGTGATTAAATGTGAGATGATCGCATGTGCATTGCATCATGTTAGAATTCCTTACGATCTACACTTGCATTCACCAATTAGAGTTCCGTTAGGACACATACACATCCTTCACGTCCTGCATCACCAGTGCTCACCCAACCCCCGATTTGCTCGACTACGTTCCTCTACCCCGATCAATCATGATCCAAGCTACTGTTGTTCTCTTCCAAGCGATCGTTTGTGCTTCCTTGATACTACTTGGACCTAGTCATTCGCTCCCGTAGTTAATCTATACGTCCAATCCGCGCAAGTCCGTCGATTCGATCATCGTCCCCATTCTCTTTCGTTGTTCCACCCAATTGATTCGCTCATCATCACCAACAACACAGGTAGCACAGGCCCGCCCAGAATAGTTTAGCAATCCGCCCCCCCCCCCCATTTTCCTCAACATAGTCTTGTGCCCATTCCCAACCACATTCCCACTCCAAACCGCTTCCTTTCCCTCTACGCATTTCATCCTTTCCCTTCCGGCAGTCGTCCAGCACCGCATGTTTATTCTTGGAACAATCGCAGTCCGCCTCCTCTGAAGCATTCTCTTCTCAGGATCATCCTTACATGCCTTGGAATGACTCCATGGCCCCCACTCTGACAATGACGCCTCAGCTTCGGCCTCCACCAATTCCACTCACTTGGATTGACTTGAAGATCTCACTCTTCTCCTCCGCGAGCTTGCGGCCCCTGAGATCCATCGTCCACAGGCACCTCCATTGCCAATCACATCAGAAGCAATCGCATTACTGTAATACACCATTTGACTGTCAAAGTGATCCATCCCGGCATTTTGAGCAGTGATTATAGTCTTGGCATTCTCATCCACATTCTTGAGCCCCCCCCCCCCACTCGGCCGGTCACTAACTACATGGGGTTCTTCCACCCTCCAGAGGATATTCATCTGGCCCACCTCCGATGGGTTGAGATTCAGGTGTTCGACGACACTGACCCCCTTGAATAGATAGCCCGCGCCGAACAATTTTCAATCTCCAATCTACCCCCTCCCCCCGACAAAATAGAAGGCTCCCATGGCGATAATTTATATGGAGTGCCCTGCGCTCCAATGGGTGCGATGGACACACCAACATGCCCCTAATCTTTCTTGACCCACCTTGAAGGAAGAACTCTGACACTATGACATTGTTACGCCGCATGATACTACGACACGCAAAGAGACCGATCCGCGTTGGGGGCGCACGTATCAGCGCCGAACACCTACCGCGGCCGCATGATGGAAGTCTGGCGGCCTTATGTTTTTATGTTTTTTATTATTGTGTGTTTTCTTATTTGACCCACGTGTTTAAGCCCAAGTGGGGGGCACGTTGTGAACTTGAATATATGCCAGTTGGAACTTTATGTGGGGTATGAAATGAATTAGTCTTTTCCTTCCCTATCTCTCTCTAAAACCCTCTCTCTCTCTTCCTCTCTTCCCCCACCTCCAACCATAACACCCACTGGATCCAAGACGGGTCCGACCCAACCGTGGAGATCTTCCTCGTCCTTGGGACCGATCACTAGATCGAGGTCGGGAGACCACATCAACTTGATATCAGAGCAGAACGTTGGGCCTCCTCTCTCCGGCACCTACCGAGCCGCCCTCACCGGCCTTCGCAGGCCGCCGGTTTCTCTTCCGCCGCCCACCAATCCCGTCGGACTGCTTCCTGCGCCATCTACAACCCTCGTGCGGCCACCGACCATGGCTGACGACGGCCCCTCCCTCACTCAAGTAATGGAAATGTTCCAAGTCATGTTGGCCACCCAAAATGAGAAGATGGAAGCACTCAACGCCCAATTGGACGCCATCCAAGACGCTCCATCGCCGCCTCAAGTGGTTTCTCCAACGGCCAGACGGGTTGCTTCGGCTCATCACGAGGATACCTCGTGCGGCCACAGACCATGGCTGACGGCGACCCCTCCCTCACTCAAGTAATGGAAATGTTCCAAGTCATGTTGGCCACCCAAAATGAGAAGATGGAAGCACTCAATGCCCGTTTGGACGCCATCCAAGGCGCTCCATCGCCGCCTCAAGTAGTTTCTCCAACGGCCAGCCGGGTTGCTTCGGCTCATCACGAGGATACCTTCTCCTTTCCTAGCGTCGTCTGCGTGGATTTTCCTATTTATGAGGGACGCGAAGACCCCCTTCCATGGCTCACGCGTTGCAAGTTCTTCTTCACCAATCAACATACTCCGGAGGAGGAACATGTTGTCCTGGCCTCTTTCCACCTCCTTGGCCAGGCTCAGCTGTGGGTGACTCAACGACTCCGCGAGCAACCCGACGCATCTTGGGAGGACTTCCGAACAGCATGCGCTCTTCGGTTTGGCCCGGCTATGCCGAGGAACCCTCTTGGTGACCTCATCGCCCTTAAGAAAATCGGACCCATTGAGACATATCTGGAGCAGTTTCAGTTGTTGTTATCCCATGCCACTACCGTGTTACCGTCGTAGCAGGTTCCTCTTTTCACGGTCAGACTACCGGAACGATTACGTTGGGATGTTGAGTTCCAAAGGCCATCGGACCTTCTCACGGCCATGAGCCTCGCCCGTGCGTGCGAGCGCCGCCTTGCACTGGACCACCCGCCTCTGGGCCGCCGCAATTTCTTCAACCCTCGACCACCGGCAAGCTTGGTCGCACCCAAGCTTCCGCCTGGAGATGAGCCCCCGCGACCGACTTATCGTCGTCGTCTGTCCCACCCAGAGATGGCCGCACGCCGCGAGAAGGGCTTATTTTTTAATTGTGATGATCTCTACACACCTACTCATCAGTGCAAGCGTTTGTTTTGGTTAGAGTTCGATGATCCGCCGGATGAGAAGGATGATGTGTTTGAAGATTCAGGCACACTGCAGCTCTCTCTACACGCCCTCGCCGGTCCGCAGGAGGGGTGCACTATACAGTTGTACATTACGGTGGTTGGCACATCTCTTTTAGCTCTCATGGATACAGGCAGCACGCACAGTTTCATTGGGCAGGACAAGGCCAGGTGGCTTCGCCTTCCATACGTTGCTCGTAGTCACGTCAAAGTGGCAGTCGCCAACGGCCAACAGATGACATGTCCGGGTGTCTGTCGGCGCGTCGACTTCATAGTGGAGGGATACCCATTTCAGACCGATTTCTTTGTGGTAGACCTTCGAGGCTTTGACATTGTGTTGGGCGTCCGCTGGTTGCGCACCTTAGGACCCCTCACATGAGACTTCGATCGTCTGACTATCTCATGGCACGTGGGCTCTCGCTGATACAGTGGCAGGGTCAGGCCCCGGGGCAGTCCTCCGCATCCTTTTTAGTTCACACTGAGCCGCTGGTCGTTTCTTCTCCTCCGTCGGGGGATCACCATCCGGATGTTACCCAGCTGCTGCAGTCTTTTCCCGAGCTTTTCAGCCCGACTTTGGGCCTTCCCCCACAGCGAGGGCAAGACCACCACATTTGCCTTCTTCCCGGGGCGGCTCTGGTGGTGGTGCGGCCATACAGTTACCCTTTTCTCCAGAAGGATGAAATTGAGCGGCAATGTGATCTTCTTCTCCAACATGGCCTCATTCGGCGGAGCGTGTCTCCCTTTTCCTCTCTGGTTCTATTGGTGCATAAGAAGGACAATTCTTGGCGCATGTGCGTGGACTACCGGGCATTAAACGCCATCACAGTCAAGAACAAGTTTCCCATCTCGGTAGTGGAGGAGCTTCTGGATGAGCTACATGGGGCATGTTTCTTCACCAAGCTAGATCTCTCTTCGGGCTATCATCAAGCTCGGATGGCAGAGGCCAATGTGGAGAAGACTGCGTTCCGCACCCACCACGGCCATTTCGAATTCCTAGTTATGCCCTTTGCCCTAACTAACGCGTCATCGACTTTCCTAGCATTGATGAACGAGGTATTCCAACCCTTACTCCGCAAATATGTTCTCGTATTCTTTGATGATATTCTTGTGTATAGCCATACTTGGGAGGAGCACCTACTACACCTTCGGGCCGTCCTTCGCTTGTTGCGGACGCACCACTTGATCCTTAAAGCTTCGAAGTGCTCTTTCGGCCAAAGCTCTGTTGCCTACTTGGGGCATATTGTGGACGCGACGGGCGTAGCCGCCAACCCGGCAAAACTCCAAGGTGTGGGGTCGTGGCCATGACCGCAGTCCATTACCGATTTACGGGGTTTTCTTGGGTTCACAGGATACTACCGTCGTTTCATCCGGGATTACGGCACCATCGCCGCCACTTTGATTGCGATGTGCCGGAAGAACGTTTTTTCATGGTCAGACACCGCTACTCAGGCTTTCCACTCCCTCCAGGCTGCTTTACTGTCCGCTCCGGTCCTTCGCCTACTGGATTTCACCATACCCTTTCTTGTGGAGTGTGATGCCTCCGGTGTTGGATATGGGGTTGTTTTACAACAGGAGGGGCACCCTATAGCCTACTTCAGCCGGCCGACTGTTATACATCATCGCAAATTGCCCGCTTACAAACAGGAGCTCATTGGCCTTGCAAAGGTCGTTCAGCATTGGCGCCTGTACCTTTGGGGGCGGCCTTTTCTCATCCGGACGGATCACTTCAGTCTAAAATATATGTTGGAACAAAGACTTACTACCGTTCCTCAGCAACGATGGGTGAGCAAATTGCTCGGGTTCGATTTTCAAGTAGAACACAAGGCCGGTGTTTTAAACCGCGCCGCCAACGCTCTCTCTTGCCGCGACACACCATCTGATGCCTCTCTTCTCGCCATCTCCTTTCCGACGACGCATTTCCTCACCACCCTTCGCCAGGAGATCCAGAGCTCTCCCAGTTTAGCCAAACTCGTTCGTCGGGCGGAACAAGGGCTCGTCGGACCGCACTAGACAGCCCACAATGGGTTGATTCTGTACCGCTCTTGAATGTATGTGGACGCGGCCTCTTCTCTCATTCCGACTATTATTGTGGATGTCCATGTTCGCAGTCATAAGGGGGATTCACCGTACACTACAACGCCTCCGCCTAGAGTTTTATTGGAAGGGGATGCGCAAGCATGTCCATGATTTCATTGTCGCCTGCATTGTGTGTCAACAGAACAAGGCCAACCATCTTCTTCCAGCCGGTTTGCTCCGGCCCCTACCGGTTCCTAATCAAATTTGGGCGGATCTCTCCATGGACTTTGTGGAAGGGCTACCCTCCGTTCGCGGGAAGTCCATCTTGATGATGGTGGTGGATCGGTTTTCGAAGGGGGCCCATTTTATTGCGTTTACCAGGTCGCTTGTTGCTGAGCACGTGGCGCGGGTTTTCTTTCAGGAGAACTTCCAGTTACATGGGATGCCGGAAACTCTTGTTTCCGATCGTGACCGGGTGTTTACCAGCTCTTTTTGGCAGGAGTTGTTTACCCTCAGCGGCACCAAACTTGCTTTTTCTTCCGCATATTACCCACAGTCTGATGGACAAACCGAGGTGGTTAACCGGAACTTGGGCATGTACTTGCGATGTATCACCAGCGACCGTCCCCGCGATTGGCCGCGTTGGCTCCCTTGGATCGAATATTATTATAACACCGCCTATCACACCGCGTTGCAAACCACTCCTTTTCGCCTTATCTATGGCCGCGAACCCCCTCGGCTCTTGTCCTACACGGGCGGTTCTACCCGTCTGATGGTCGTTGACAAGGAATTGGAGGAGCGGGACACATTCTTGGTGGCAGCCCGGAACCGTCTTCTCAAGGCACAACAACCTATGGAAACTGCTTACAATCGGGGACATCGCGATCTCACTCTTGTCGTGGATAATTGGGTGTGGGTGCGGCGTCGCCCTTTCCGCCAAACCTCCATCACCCGACCGGCTTCAAACAAGTTGGGGCCCAAGTTTTTTGGCCCTTTCAAGATCACAGAGGCATTGGAGATGCTGCTTACCGCCTCAACTTGCCCCCGGGAGCCCGAATTCATGATGTCTTCCACATCTCGCAGCTCAAGTCCTTTGTGGGACCTCCGCCACTGGCTCCTCTAGTTGGCATTCCACCACAGCTTGAGGACAAGCTGTCTTCTGACGAGGGCGGTGATGTTACACCGCATGATACTACGACACGCGACGAGACCGATCCGCGTTGGGGGCGCATGTATCAGTGCCGACCACCTACCACGGCCGCATGATGGAAGTCTGGCGGCCTTATGTTTTTATGCGTTCGATTCTCGTATGTGTTTTCTTAGTTGACCCACGTGTTTAATCCCAAGTGGGGGCACGTTGTTAACTTGGATATATGTCGGTTGGAACTTTATGTGGGGTATGAAATGAATTAGTATTTTCCTTCCCTATCTCTCTCTAAAACCCTCTCTCTCTCTCTCTACCCCCTCCCCGACCTGCGCCCTAGCCGCCTCGGCGGTTCCGCCGAATCCCACAGCAACGTCGAGCGCCCCCCTCTCCTCTCCTCCGGTACCTCTCTTTCCCACCCCCCTCTATCCTTTCTCTTCATCTCCTCTCTCCCTCTTTTCCTCCCTTCCCCCCACCTCCAACCAGAGCACCCACCGGATCCAAGACAGGTCCGACCCAACCGTGGAGATCTTCCTCGTCCTTGGGACCGATCACTAGATCGAGGTCGGGAGACCACATCAGACACGCATCAAGCGAGTAAAGCCTATAAGTTCCTCAGCATATGTTGTTAAAGATGCGCCTAAGGCTCAAGGATCACCAGCCTCAAAGGTTTGCGCTTTTGTGCGCCTTATTTGCGCGCCTTTAGAACATAAAAAACGTGTCTGCGTAAGATTTTTGTTGTAAATTTTTTTTCCAAAAATAAAGAAAAAATAATGTAAGAACTCAATAATTTTTAATTGATTTGATATTTGTAAAAGATAATTGTGCGTTGGGACTTAGATATATTGCAAATGATCATATTAATTCTATTTTTAAGAGAAATAAAAGATAGTAAAGAATGATTAATTAGTAGAATAGATGAAGAATTTGATCGAGAAGATGAAATGATGTTTGATGTTGATTATTTAAAATAAATGTGGTTGCACCATGCTTTCGTCAGACGCGCTCATGCGCCTTGAGCCTTGAGCATAGGCTCCAAGACCTCTTTACGCCTTGGTGCGCCATGTGCCTTTAATAACTAAGGCCACGGCTCTGTTATCCAGTCTGACACAGTCAAAACTTACATCAGCAAGTTCATCAAGGTCGACACGCACATCACCACATTATCCACTGACCAATATATGAGGTATTTTCTCGCGGGCTTGCATCCCAAATCCAGGTCTGCCTTCAAGTCCACAACCTGACTACTCACACACGTGTCATGGAGCAAGCTCATTGCCTCAACAAGGAACTCTACATAGCCCAGCCATCCTCTACCTAGTCACCCCACCAGCAGTTTCCACCACCAAAATCTCAACCACATCTCCATCACGTGGATCACCTGCCTCTACCTGAACCCTCGATAATCAGCTGCCGCCGCTAGTTCCGCCAATTCTTCCACTGCCATTTTTGCCAATCCCGCCTCTGTCGGAACGCCTGCCAATCTTGCCTTCGTCGGTACCCCCTCTAGCCCAGTGCGTATCTCATTGGCAATATCTCGAGCTTCGCCGCAAGGGCCTCCATTTTCACTGCCACCAATTATACTCGCTCACCCACAAATTTCCTCACAAGGATTTGTGTTACTGCTCGGTACTAAAAAATACAACCCTAACTTCTACTTGGATCCTCTGAGACTCGCTGATGACGAACAAGTTCATTTTTCGGGAGGTAAGTGTTGATGCAAAATAACTCTATGGGCCAGCCACACGTCCCCCAACCGACCTATGTAGTCTTAAGACATTTAAGTAATTATGTATGTCCCACTCCCACCAATATATGGGAGTGAAAGTGAGTCTTTTAGGATCATCCTGAATCATTAGATATTTCGGGCTCTTTTTTAGAGTAGGCTCCTTGAAGGATGTTGTTCTCAAGAGATTGTCTCGATATCTTATTCTTCATTCGTATTAATCAATATTTGTTGTTTGAGGATAGCCAGAGCTATCAACAACACATTTGATTTACTTATTCCCAAAGTCAATTTCAAAAAGCCAATTATTATCATCTGAATGGGTCCTTAGTGATCAAAAAAGGGAAAACTGTAGAATTCAAGTATGAGACAAAATTTGTATATGGGGGAAAAAAATTGTTTCAGTTGTACTATAATGCATCATTCAGACACTATTTGAAACGTCCCAAAAAATCCTATACAATTCCTTTGCAAACTAAAAACATATACAAACCAAGGTTTCTGAACAAGTACCTAATATCAATTGCAATTACATCAGAATTTTCCTGAGGAGGTGGTGCAGAATAATTTGGTGCATACACCTGCAAACAAAATAAGCTAAAAATCTTTGCATATACTTTACAAATGGAGAAGGTGATATCATAATTTCATAAAATCAAATTCAAGAAAAACTCTGGAGAAATCACCTTGCTTTTCGGTAAACTAGTTTACCATAAAATATGTTTAAAAAATGTCAGCATTCATATGCTAATTAAAAACTTGAATATTATCTTAATTTACAAGAGCAATTACCTAAAAATAAATAAATAAAATAAAAAATATCGAAAAACACCTTTGGATCCAATCATACATTTTAACATTTTATTTAAAATTTACATAAACCCTACGAAAATAAGCAGCAACAATAGGAAAATAGAAACACAAAAGGATAAAAAATTATATTGTCATGCGCAAATAATGCCCATCAGAGAGACACTATTGTCTTCTTTCTTGGGGCTTTAAGGGGAAAAATTTACAAAATGTAGCTAAGAAGAAACTAACGTAGGCATGTGGCTCAAGCTGCTGAAGTACCTGATTGCATATTTCACATGTAATATCCCCTTTCTTATTGCACCATTTTTGGATACATTTCCTGTGGGCAAACTGCAAGAAATAATGAATAAAATCACTTTTAATGCCCAAATTGAGCTTAAAGTACAGATAGTTAAGACAAGGTGAAAATAAGCTTGACACAAACAAATTCGGTATCACCATGAAAAATCCAATTTTGAAGGAAAACAAAATCTTGCTGATGGAAATGATTACTTAATTCACAAAAATTTAATCAAATTTAATCAAGATATAAGAAGATTCACAGTTTCCACACGAATGCGACGACAGTTAATTGGAAACTGGATGATGGACAATCAACAAGAGGCCAAAATATTTTTGCGGAGGCATATATGTTATGAAACATTAACAATTGATATGCATTATCTGGTAATATTGTTTCAGCATGGGTTTAATTCTTAGCGGTGTATATGTTAAGGGCCCGTGATTGGGAGCGTGTGCGCCGGGGAAGTGGAGGAAAGTCCTCAAGGGAGGAGGAGGGGGAACTCCGGCGAGCTATGGCGGCGGCGGCTTGCGGTGTGCAAATCGGCGGAGGCGGCACAGGCGGGATACGCGGAACTCACGATCTGGAGCGGAGGCTAGAGCGAGCGACGCGTGTTCGGTCCGTGGAGATATCGGGAAGGTTAGAGAGAGAGAGAACTAAAGAGAGGAATAGAGAAAAATAAAATATAACTTGTGCTTGCTTGGTTCTAGTCTTGGCTCCACCCAAGTATAAATAGTCATCAAAATGCCCTCACCTTGGGCTTAAACACGGAGGATCGATTACGCATATAAAATTATAAAGTAGACTAGATAAATAGTTCGCGACATGCGCGACCAAGGCGGGACCGTAACAGTATAATTTAAACAGAGTACAAATGGAAAGCCTTGACATCAAGGATATTCAAATCACAGTGGGCAAACTGCAATTTTCCTATTGAGGAAAGAAATACCAAATTGGATACTAATAAAATTTACTCTAGCATTTTAATCATGTCATTTAACAATGTTGGTAATCATTCTTATCATTTTCACCTTAAATTCTCGGGTCTTATTATTTCTTTCCAGTCACCCCAGTTGGTGTAGATCTTTAAGAAAATTATTTCCACTCACGTCTTGGCGCACAGGTTAAAGTGTTGTCGTGTGACCTTGAGGTCACGGATTCGAGTCCTAGAAGAAGCCTCTTGCAAAAAATGCAAGGTAAGGTTTGTCTACATTTCACCCTTGTGGTGAGACCATTCCCTGGACCCTCACTGCGCGGGGATGCTTTGTGCGCCGAGCTGCCCTTTTACCCCGCACTGAAGAAACCAAATTGTAGTATTATTGCTCAAACCTGCTATATTCTACAAATAGGGGCACAACCTGTACATGACAAGGTATGGAATTGTGCTAGTTTCTCCATTATAAAGTGTTAGAAAAGCCCATGTAAAGAGCCCATTATTGGGCCCATTTTTGTTTTTTCTCTTCTCTCTTCTTTAGTCCCACATCATGTATAGGATTGTTCTCTCTCCTTCTTCCCCCAATATATTTGTATTCTCTCTTTGTATTTAGACACAAGAAATACATACAAGTTTTGAGCTATTTCTGATCTCCTGCGGCCTGCGACCTCCTGCTGCCTGCAAAGTCTATCCGCTCCTCTCCCTTAGCCGCTTGGCTAACTGCGGCCTGCGGTCTTCTGCGGCCTTTTTTTTTGCATCCGCTTCCTCTTCCTCTCCGTGGTTCCACCCTCCTCCTCGGACTTCTTATAGCCTCCTCTCTCTGTCCCGTGGGGTCCACTTCTCCCTACTGTTCTAATTCAATCCGTTGCGAGCTCCTCTAGTCCGCTACGAGCTTTCCTCCCCTGCTCTACCCGTCCAGACCGAGCTCTCTTCTCGCTCGCGATCTCTTGGTATATCCCGCCGCGGACTACTCCTAACCGCTGCGGGCTCTCTTCTCGCGAGCTGTTCTAGGTCCGCTGAGCTTTCCCTTCTTGCGGACTACTCCTGTCCACCGAAGCCTATCTTAACTCGCACTTTGCGGCCTGCCCTTCTAATCGCTGCGGACTGCTCCAGTTCGCTACGGAATGCTCCTCGTTTATTTGTCGCGGACCCGCTGCCTCCTCTTGTCGCTTGAGTTCTACTACTCGCGACCTCTTCTTGCGGCTTCTCCTACCCGCTGCCTTCTTTATTCGCTCGAGTTTTTCCAACTCGCGGCCTCTTCTTCAATCCGCTCGAGTTCTATATCTCGCGGATTCTTCTTCTATCCGCTCGAGTTCTTCTACTCGCGGTTTCCTCTCCCTGTCCGCTTGAGTTCTTCTCGCGGCCTCCTTCTTTGCTCTGACCGCTGGTGTGCTCACCGAGACCGTGCAGTCTATCTTCTTTCCGCATTTTGGTCGCGGTCTGTCTGATCGCTGGTGTCCACATTGTGACCGTGCGGTTTGTTGTTTTCCCGCATTGAGGTCGCGGTCTTCTCCTTCTCTACCTGTCGTGCGGTCTCTCTCCTGCTGCTTCTATGGGCTCTTCTGTCAACTGCACCGGCCCGACGGCTAGTCCGCCTGCAGACCGCTCGGCTTGTCCTGTAGACCGTCCGGCTTGTTCTGCTGAAATCCGCGATGAGCTGCGGATAACTACTATTTCTCTCTCTGGGAAGAAAAACTTTATCCCTTGGGTACATTATGTTCGACGGGTTCTTCAGGTTAAGGGCATCTTGCCTCACCTCACTCAGGCACCTCCTTCTCCTCCTACCGACGACTGGCTCCGCAATGATGGCCGCGTTCAGGTTTGACTCCTTAATTCCTTGGATAGTGAGCCTTATCAGATGACCATGTACCACGACACCGCCAAGGCTATGTGGGATGAGCTGCATTCCTTGTACTCAGGCCGCGACAGCCTTCAGCATCTCTACGACATACTTACTGATCTTCTCGCTCTCGACACTGGCGGGGCTTCGGACATGACCTCCTTTGTCGCCCGAGCCAAGACCCTTGCAGAGGCCTGGATCCAGCATCAGCCGTCTACCAATGATCATGCTGCTCAGCGCGCTCAGAAGGAAGTTGTCTGCATTGCCATCATGATGGCTCGTGTTCCGCCTCACCTTCAAAGCATTCGGACTCAGGTCCTGGCTTCTCCCACAACACCGTCTTTCTCTGATGTTTGCTTCATGCTTCTTCGCGTATCACCTCCTCCGGATACTTCTGCTCCTTCTCCCCCGGCCCTTCTTCAGCAGGCCCCATCCCTCTTACCGTCCCCTCCTACCTCTGCTCGAGGCGGACGTTCGGGATCTCGGGGCCGTGGGCGAGGTGGCCGGGGTCGGCCGAAGTGTTTCTACTGCAGGAAAGACGGACACCTTGAGGCGACCTGCTACCGGAAGATTGGTTATCCTCCTCGTCCGACGACGTCTGTTGTTGCTGACGCCCCCTCTGTCGCCCCTCCTGACCTTGAGGTCGTTCGTCTCCAGCTCCAGTAACTCTAGGGGCTCCTCAACCCGCCCTGTACCTCCATTGTCTCCGTCTCCAACACAGGTACTGCTTGTTTATCCACCAGTCCGTGTTGGATCCTGGACTCAGGTGCCCACTCATCACATTATCTCGCGACGGCCTGCCCAGTACTTGGATTCTCCTTATCCGAAGTCTATCACTGTGGCCAATGGGGCGACAGTTCCCGTTTCCGGCTCGGCGGATCTTTCTCTCAACCCACTGATCTCCCTTCGCTCGGCTCTTCATGTTTCGAGCTCCCCGTTCAATTTACTTTCTGTTGGACGCCTTACTAGTGATTTTGATTGCTCTGTCATATTCACCTCTTCTTCTGTTGTTATACAGGATCGGCGGACGCGGACTACCATTGGTAAAGGCACACTGCGGAACGGGCTCTACCTTCTTGATGACTCTCCCACCATTCTCTCTTCCGTCTCTTCCATTGAGTGGCATCGATGTCTTGGGCATGCCCCTCTGCCGATCCTCCAGCGGGCTCTTCCTGATCTCTCTCTTCATCTGTTTCAGTATGAGTCATGTATCTTCGGCAAGCAGTCGCGTTCTTCTTTTCTTGCGCATTGTACACAGAGCGCTGTTCCGTTTGATTTAGTTCATTCTGATGTATGGGGTCCTTTTAAAATTACAAGTATTTCTGATTTTCGGTACTTTATTACATTTATTGATGATTACTCTCGCACTACGTGGCTATACTTTGTGATCGCTCCGAGCTTCCCCGTGTTTTTCGGGCCTTTGTCCTTGAGACCCGTACACAATTCCACACCACCCTAAAAACATTGCGCACTGATAATGCTCGTGAATACACAGGTCACGGATTTACAGATTTATGCTCTGAATTCGGAATTATTCATCAAACATCTTGTGCCTACACACCCCAGCAAAACGGCGTTGCCGAAAGAAAGAACCGCCACTTACTCGATGTAGCCCGCTCCTTCATGCTTCAAATGTATGTTCTCAAACCTTACTGGAACTTTGCGGTCTCCACTGTCTGCTTTCTCATCAACCGTCTCCCATCCTCCGTCCTCCACTATGCTACCCCGTTCAGCCTACTCTTTCCCTCCACTCCGGTCTTTCCTCTCCAGACTCGTGTCTTTGGCAGCACCTGCTACGTCCACCGTCTGGGGCCGTCCTCGGATAAGTTGGATCCCCGGACGGCTAAACACATCTTTGTCACTATTCACGCACCCAGAAGGACTATGTTTGTTATTCTCCAGCTTCTCGAAAGATCTCGGTCTCTGCTGATGTTACCTTCCGGGAAGATCAACCGTTTTTCTCTGCTCCTTTACCCACTCATCTACCACCAGCTCCTCTCCCACCATCCATCCCACGATAGGTTATCCCCGTTACTACACCACCTTCACCGATTCCACCTGCACCGGCTCCTGATCCCTCCAAACCACCTGTTATCCGTGTCTACACTTGTCGTCCTCCTAGTTTCGTTGCCCCTCTGCAATCGGCCTCAACCACGGATACTACGCGTCCTGCTGATCAGGCACCGCCCTCTACTGCTCATCCTCTGGCCAACTATGTCTCCCTCCATCGCCTCTCTCCCTTCCTGCACACATTTGCTACTTCTCTTTCCTCGATCTCAGTTCCTAACTCTGTGCAGGAGGCGCTCCAACATCCGGGCTGGCCGGCCGCCATGGAGGAAGAAATGGCTGTTCTCTGGGCTAACCAGACTTGGACTGTAGTACCCCTTCCTCCGAGTCAGAAATCAGTTGAGTGTAAGTGGGTCTTTGTCATCAAACATGCTGCTGATGGGACGATTGACCGTCTGAAGGCTCGTCTCGTGGCTCGTGGCTTCACCCAGCAACAGGGACTCGACTATGAGGAAACTTTCTCTTCGGTGGCCAAGCTCAATACCGTTCGTGTCCTCATCTCCGTCGTTGTCCATCGCCAGTGGCCCTTACTCCAACTGGATATCAAGAATGTCTTCTTGAATGAGGATCTCCAGGAAACAGTGTATATGCAGCAACCACCCGGGTTTGAGACCACGGGGGAGTCTCAGGACTGCCGTCTTTTGAAGGCTTTGTATGGTCTCAAACAATCCCCACGGACATGGTTTGAAAAATTCAGTAAAGCCCTTCGAGATATTGGTTTTACTCGGAGCTCGACCGACTTCTCGCTGTTTACTCGTCACCGAACAACAGGAACGGTTCTTCTGTTAGTATACGTTGACGATATCATCATTACAGGAGATGACTCACAAGGGATACAAGCAGTCAAACTACATCTAAGTTCCGTCTTTCAGACAAAATATCTGGGGCCCCTACGATACTTCTTGGGTCTTGAGGTTGTCAGACGGCCAGATGGGCTTGTCCTCTCTCAACGGAAGTATTGTCTCGACCTCTTTCATGATGCGGGTTATTCAGGCTGTAAGCCGAGTGACACCCCAATGGATGCAAACCACAAGTTGTGCGTCCAGGCATCTGACTCGGATCTCCTACTCCAGAATCCAGAATATTATCGTCGTCTCGTTGGAAAATTAATTTATCTCACGATAACCAGACCAGATAGTTCCTTCGTTGTTGGTATTGTCAGCCGGTATATGCACTCCCCTCGAAGATCTCATCTTCTGGCTGTTGAACGCATTCTCAGATACCTTAAAACAGCTTCTGGACAAGGACTTGTTTACAGAACCTCCTCTTCAGCTCCAACATTGGTGGCATACTCGGATGCTGATTATACTGGTTCCCTTGATGACCAGCGATCTACCAGTGGTTTTTGCACTTATTTTGGAGGACATTTGATTACCTGGCAAAGCAAGAAACAAGCAGTCATTGCTCGATCATCAGCTGAGCCAGAATACCGGGCAATGCATCTGTAGTGTCTGAACTGACGTGGCTTGAGAGTCTTCTCACCGATCTGGGTGTAAAGCTACCTTCACCAGCCCTTCTCCTCTGTGACAGCCAAGCTGCTATACATATCGCCAAGAACCCGGTCTTCCACGAAAGAACAAAGCACATCGAAGTCGACTGTCACTTCATCTGGCAGAAAGTTCAAATGAAGAAGCTCGATCTAAAGCATGTTCCAGGGACTGAACAAGTTGCGGATGTCCTCACAAAGGCTCTTTTCAGGCCCCTCTTCTATCAGTGCTTGTCCAAGCTTGGTGCATACGATTTGTACGCTCCAGCTTGCGGGGGAGTGTTAGAAAAGCCCATGTAAAGAGCCCATTATTGGGCCCATCTTTGCTTTTTCTCTTCTCTCTTCTTTAGTCTCACATCATGTATAGGATTGTTCTCTCTCCTTCTTCCTCCTATATATTTGTATTCTCTCTTTGTATTTAGACACACAAGAAATACATACAAGTTTCGAGCTATTTCTACACAAAGCATACTCGGTCAAATGATTTTGCATACCAAAATTGAACACATCATATCCAGATACCAGACAAAAAATGTTGCCATAACATTTTCATGATTTCCTTACACAAACACAACCATTTACGATCACTAGCACCTTTCTGCTCATACTAAGAGTCTAAGACTAATATTTTACTTGTAAATAGACTACGTGGAGTTACTAGTTTCTTCGGTTCTGGCCTCAAAACAAGTACTCCAGTATATCTTCAAAATCAACACACGCATTGAGCTTTATCAACAGATAAGAGAGTGTAACATTAAACCTAAAATGGTAGTAAATCTAGCATGTAACATTAAACCTAAAATGGTAGTAAATCTAGCATGTAACATTAAACCTAAAATGGTAGTTAATCTAGCAAAGTACTCAACCTCCACAAATAATAGTGCTTCAAAAACCGCATTCCTACAACAATTTCAAAAATGGATCGTCATAAGAGCACATTCAAGCGAAGTGTGTTCTGACAAAAGTAAAGATATGTGACTTCAGAAGTGTCTACGCTAACGGGAAAAAGGATGGACGTAGTGGATACGATGATTCGGAGAAAGATAAATATTTTATGTTTGTAAGAGACTACATGGGTGGTGAGAAAGCGAAAGTTTTGAACAATTCATGTTTTAAATTATGGTAAATAAAACAAACAATGAAGTAGGTATTATTGTGGATATTACTTGGAGGGATGAGTTGTTGGGATAAGCAGAAAAAATGATGGAATCTTAGTTTTTAAAATAGTCATAAGAAAGAAAATTATTAATGTGATCAGTGCTTATTCGCCACAAGTAGATTAAGTGAAGCTATTAAAGTGTAATTTTGGAAAGACTTAGATGATTTAGTAAGGGAAATCCCACAACAAGAGAAGATTTAATAGGAGGTGACTTAAATGGACATATAGAAAAAGAAATATAGATTATACAATTGTTCATGCATGATTTGGGTATGAAGAAAGAAATGAAAAAGGAAGAATCATTTGACTTTGTCATAGCACATAAGCCAATTGTGACAAATACGTTTTTCATGAATAAGGAAGACTATTTAATTACATTTAAAAGCGAACTAAATCAATCACAAATTGATTATTTTATGACTCGCAAATGGATAAAATAATTTGTAATGATTGCAAAGTTATACTAAGAAAAAATTTGACAACACAATATAAGTTAGCGGTATTGAACGTGCAACCGGAGCCATGACCAAAGCCAGAACTCTCAGTATTTCGTGAGAGCCTCCTCCTTGGTGACTAGAACTCCGCTCAACGCACTTGAAGGTTGCGGACTCGGACAAAGGATCGATCACGCATACTCATCGACGAGTTTGGAGGGAGTTTCTTTTGTATTATTGTATTTTCATTGTCTTTATCTTCTTTAAGTTGTAAATTCTCGACAGATAGAGGCGATTAGGTATTACGAGACTCTGGGGCAAAATCGTCTGGTGCGAACGTCGGTTTCCTGGGAGGATTCAGCGAATTCGCTGCGTGCTATGGCGATTAGGCCTAAGGTATATCTAGGGGCAGATTGAGGCCTTATCGGGGAGAAATAGGCTAGAACCAACCGGCCCTTGGGAGAGGGGTCGGTATAGAAAAGAAAAAAGAATTTCATTATTTCCTCGACCCCAAGCATGATTGAGATCAAAAGTTTCGTAATCATTCCTACTGAAATAAAATTAAAGTTTTTTCTTTAATTGTGTGTCAAGTACCTTTTTAATCTAAGTTTTGTTAAGAAAGCAAAGCTTTTGTTATTATCGTCAGCGGTATCACTATCGTCGGCGATAGCAACAGAAAACAAGAATTAATTTAATTTTTTGCATAAAAGTTAAACTTGTTTTCAAAACCCTTATTCACCCCTCCCCCTCTTAGGGCGTTGCACGATACAACAAGTGGTATTAGAGACAGATTATTCCAAAATGGTCTAACAATCAGGAACAATGGCGCTCCATGATCTCGCTTTTCATGAGGGGCAAGAGATAAGTAGACCACCACTGTTTACTGGAAATGATTACAGTTACTGAAGAGCGCGCATGCGGTGTTTTTTAATGACTCTAAATATTGAGGTCTGGAACATGGTAGAAAGTTATTATAGACAAACCTAAGGATAAGTGGGATGAGAGAGATAAAACTAGGGGTAAAAATAACGCGAAAACAATGAACGTCTTGTTTTATGCTTTAGATCGAACCGAATTTAATAGTTTGTGCTTGTGAAACTTCTTTTGATATATGGTATCTTTTGAAACTAATGAATGAAGGTACTTCACAGGTAAAAGATTCAAAGTTGTTCTAACTCAAATCGGAATATGAGAAATTATGTATGGCGGCAAATGAGGACATTGACTCAATGTACACACGGTTAACGAAGATCGTCAACACTTCAAGAATTCTTGGGAGAACTTCTCCAATGGCGATCTGTTGCGGAAGATCCTCCTGTCACTCTCTCCAAAGTTCAACCCAAAGGTGACAGCAATCTCTAAATCACATGATCAGCGACAGCTCCAGATTGAGAGACTTATTGGGAACTTAAAAATTCATGAGGTCGAACTCAAAATCCAAAAAAAAAAATACAACAATGAGCCAAAGAAGAAAGCCTTGACACTCAATTCAAGGAGACATCAAAAGGGGGACTTAGAAAAGGGCATAAAAACATTTCTCACCCAAATTGATCTCGGGAAGAAAAATTTTGTGAATAGGTATGGAATCTTAGTCGGAGAAAACACCTCTTTAAATACCCGAATCAATGATTTAATCATGGCAATAGAAAATTTATGAATTGGTCAGAAAATACTGGACATGATTCTGACATATCCGCGCCATAGAAACACAAAATTCGAACTAGGTTATGGTCTCTGTCACTATCGCCCGGCGGTAACATCTACCGCTGGCGGTAGCAACATGAACAATAACCCGTCGTCTAAAAAGTTTTTTTTGTAATTCTGATTACTCCCACTCCTCCAATAAGAATCCAAAATTGAAAAGGGTCACAATACCCTTTATTTTGTGTACCAAATGTCTTCACTTTGGTCACACCTCAGGGTCTTGCAAGAGAACAGGACGTTGTACCTTGAAGCAAATCTGGGTGCCTAAGGTTTACACCTACTCTATGGGATGAACCACTTGGGTATTCGAATCTTTACTCTCATTTTCTTGTTAGGTGTGTTGGCAGGCTAAAGACAAAAGAAACATGTGGTACCTGGATTGTAGATGCTCCAAACACATGACGGGCAATAAAACAAAGTTCCTTAGCCTAGCAAAGAAGAAAGAAGAGATGGTAACTGTATAACCTATAATTCGTCGAGATCAGGAGTACCCCAAGCAAACGGCTATTTGCAGACCTTTGGGCGAGCAGCGGCGAGCTTGGGCGAGCAGCGGCGAGCTTGGGCGAGCAGCGGCGAGCTTGGGCGAGCAGCGGCGAGCTTGGGCGAGCAGCGGCGAGCTTGGGCGAGCAGCGGCGAGCTTGGGCGAGCAGCGGCGAGCTTGGGCGAGCAGCGGCGAGCTTGGGCGAGCAGCGGCGAGCTTGGGCGAGCAGCGGCGAGCTTGGGCGAGCAGCGGCGAGCTTGGGCGAGTAACTCGCGAGTTTGGGCGAGTACACCCTTGGAACTCGTTGGTAGATGATGGTTACTCGCCTATACCCCCCCCTATAGGATTTCTCTATAAATAGCTCCTCAGGGGTACTAAAATGGCACTTTTGGAAGAGGTTGAGGTCCCTCCAAATGGATACTCGTCAAGTCCATGCTTGTCTAGTACCTCGTTCAGCCTTTTGGTTGTGGAGGGAAAATTTCTCCCAAACTTTCGGGTACGTGGTGGGACCTCCCTGCTGGAGCACTTAGAGTATTCTTATAGATAGTTTTCTCTCTCCCGCGATAGCCATTTGAATTGTGGCGTCGGACCGCAGAATCAGTAACCTTAGGATGCCTTGATCCGAATTTTGGAGTAGGGATTTTCCCGGCTTCAACAGTAACATTTGGTGATAAAGGAAAGGAAAGAATCATGGGAATTGGTACAGTGGGTAACGAATCTTTTTCTCTTATAAATGTTTTGTATATAGAAGACTTGAAACACAACTTAATATCTATTAGCCAACTTTATGATAAATGTTTAAACATCTTATTTGACTCATCTACAAATCTTTGTTAGATAATAAATCTGAAGTCAAATGAAGTTGTACTAACTGCACTAAGAACACAATGTATATATGATTTCCTTTCACAATCTTTCGCTTGCTACTTTAAAATATTTAATTTCAAAAAATGATGAACTTGAATTACGGTATAGGCGAATTGGACACTAACACCAAATTGATCTTAAAATTGTCTAAGGATAAATTAATTAGAGGTTTACCAATATTACATAGTAATTTATCTTCACTTTGCACACAATGTCACAAAGGAAAATTCTCGAAAACATCTTTTAAAAACATAATTGATATTTCTACATCTAGAGCACTTCAGTTAATTCACAAGGATCTATTTGGACCAATAAACATTTCTAGTCTAGGTGGTAGAAAGTACACTTATGACTTGATAGATTTCTCTAAATTTTGTTGGACACTTTTTCTCACCTCTAAATTTGATGCATTTACTGAATTTTAAAATTATGCAATCAAATACAAAACGAACATGATTTAAAAAATTAAATGTATCAGATTAAATCATGGAGGACAGTTTGAAAATGAAAAAATTACTCATTTTTGTGACAATCTAAGCATTAAACACGAGGTTTCCACTCCACGCACCACACAACAAAATGGTGTAGTGGAGAGGAAAAATAGAACCCTTCAGGAATTAGCACGGACTATGTTATCCGAGCATGGGTTGTCAAGATCATTTTGGGCCGAAGTAGTAAACACTTCCTGTTATATAATAAATCGAGTCATGATTCGCCCAATTTTAAAATTAACTTCATATGAACTTTATTTTCAAAAGAAACCTAAAGTATCTAACTTTCATGTTTTTGGATGTAAATGCTTTATTTTAAACATCAAAGATGCATTAGGAAAATTTGATGAAAAATTTGATGAAGGAATATTTCTTTGAAACTTTTCAGTCATGTTAGAGAATGTATGTAAAAGCCCAAAGATTGGCCCATCTTGGTTGCTTGTTTAGTCCCACATATTAGAATAGAATTCCTCCTCTTTCTCTTCTCTTATATAAATGTACAAGTATATCATTATGTGTGTTGATGATGTAAAAGATTTAAGAAATATTAATAAAACTGTGGATTATTTTCTCACCCCCAACAGTTGTCTACATGGTATCAGAGGGAGGACAAAACACGAACAATGTTGAGTTTGGCGACTGGGGAAAAGGTCTTATCATAATCTAGACTTTGTTGTTGAGTACAACAACGAGCCACAAGGTGAGCATTCAAACGTTGAACGGTCCCATCTGGACCATGTTTAATGGCAAACACCCACTTACAACTCACACAGGGTTGTGCAGGAGGATGAGGGACAAGATCCCAAGTGTGGTTTGCCCAAAGAGCTGACATTTCCTTGTTCATGGTCGCCCGCCACCCCGGATGTTGGAGAGCCTCCTGCACAGAGGTAGGGGTGGTAATAGAGGATATAGAAAGTGCAAACCTTTGGAGATCCGGAGAGAGGCGGTGTAAGTTGACATAATTCGTCATTGCATGAGCAATAGAGGAGGTTGCCGGATCCGCAGGGCACAAAATATCATCAATAGCGGGCATCTCCCGTAGAGTCGTAGACGAATGAAGGCGACGAGTATACACCCGAAGCAGTGGTGGTTTGGTTGGGAGAGGTGTGGGATGGAGAGGTGGGCTTGGGAGGACCGGTGTGGGAAGAAGGGGTGGGAGGTTAGAAGTAATGGAGACAGCAGGCCGTGGAAGGAGAGGAGAAATGGGAGACTTAGTTGGTTGAGAATGATAGGGATGGTCCTCGAGAAAGGTGACATTAGCAGAAGTAACAATCTTGCGATCCTTGGGATAGAAGCATACGTAGCCCTTCTGAGTTCGTGAGTAACCAACAAACATATATTTCATGGCACGGAGAGCAAACTTGTCAGTGGAGAAACTAAGAGTATGAACATAACAAACGCAGCCAAATATAAGAAGTGGGACGAAAATGGGTTTATGGAAGGAAACAGGAGATTAAAAGGAGAGGCAAAGCTGAGAACGGAGGAGGACATGCGGTTAATAAGGTAGCAGGTTGTAGATACCGCAAAATTCCAATAGAGTGTGGGAACATTCATTTGAAACATAAGGGAGCGGGCAACGTCAAGGAGGTGACGATTCTTGACAGTTGTTGTATTTGAGCTTACATGGCTTAAAGATCTCCTGAGTGATTAGGGGTCAATCTTTCCTCACCAGCTACACTATTTTGTGACAGTCAAGATGTCATACACATTGCCAAGAATCTCGTTTTCCACGAACGAACGAAACATATTGAAGTTGATTGTCACTTCATTCGGGAGAAGGTTCAATTGAAGAAGATAGATTTACAACATGTTCCTGCTACTGGGCAAGTTGCTGACATTCTCATCAAGGCCTTGTCGCGCCCGCTATACTACCATTTTTTGTCCAAGTTTGGTGCATACGATTTGCATGTGTTACAGTCCCTCCTCGATCACGCATGTCGTGGACATTTTATCTACTTCTATTTTTATGCTTATTATTATGCGTATTTTGATCCTCCGTGCTTAAACCCAAGGAGGGGGCAATTGACTATTAATATCGGTGGGGTGAACCATGGATGGTAGACAAGCAAGAGTATTTTCATTTTAATCTTTTCTAAACCCTCTCTCTAGTTCTCTCTCTCTCTATCGTTCTCTAAATCCCGCCGGCTTGCCCTAGCCGCAAGCCGACCAGCGCCTTCCGCATCGCGACATCCGGACTTCCCCGCCGCCGGCATCGCAGGCCGCGAGATCCCTTCCACCGCCATAGCTCCTCCCGGTTCCAAGCGGTTTCCTTCCTCCTCCATCGTGGACTTCCCTCCTCTTCCCCGGAGCACGCGCTCTCAATCTAGGGCACGTAACAACTTGGTATCAGAGGGATCCTTCTTCCCCGCTACCGATATTCAAGATCCTTCGAGTTCCACCCTTGTTGTGACAGACAACGACGACCCCATCGACCGCAACACCCTCCGCCACTCTGATCGAGAATTTTTGCGTCCCCAAGGGCCGATCTGCCCCGTACAACAGACGGCAGTCGCCGTCCGAGCAGAACCAGCTAGCCCCGACGTCCGCCGACCCTCCAGCGGTTGCACCCGACCGTCCCCACCTCTACAGCGATCCGCAAATCCTCCTTCAGCGGCCATTCTCCTCGGATCCTCCATCGACGGGCGTTCCCTCCTTGCGGCCTCTATCGGGCTGCTCCAACCACCAGTCCTTCCTTCCTCCAGCCCTTACGGCACCAACCACACACCAATTTCTCTGCACAAAATGGCTGACCAGCCCTCCCTCTCCTAAATTTTTGAGTCGCCTGTCAAGCTCCTCACGGATAACAATAACGCCCTCATTGCCGCCGTCACCACCCAACTAGCGGCTAACCGACCGGCCCAACCGGCAACGGGCTCCTCTAGTGAGGCGCCGATTCCGCCAACCCTGCCGGAATTTTTTCCCCCGCGGCACGAGAACGACGGGGTGCCACGATACTTGTGGATGGACTTTCCAATATTCGACGGCCACGAAGACCCCTTATCCTGGCTTTCTCATTGCAAGCAGTTATTCACCCATCAGCGCACCCCTTGGGAAGAGTGGCTCAATATTGCTGCCTTCCACCTGCTGGGCCCCGCGCAATTTTGATTTTCCCAACTACAACGAGAGATCTTGGGACGATTTCAAGGTAAACTGCACACTCCGCTTCGGCCCACCGCTCCACAGCAATCCCTTGGGGGATCTCATTTCCCTCCGGCAGACCGGTCCGATCGATGAGTACCTCAAGCAGTTTCAAGTCCACCTGGCCCGCACGACCTTCGTTCTTCCGACACAGCAGGTGTCCATCTTCACAGCAGAACTTCATGAGCGCCTCCGCAAGGACGTGGAATTTCAGGCACCCGCAGATCTAACCACTGCAATGAGCTTGGCTCGCGTCTGCGAGAAGCATCTGCTTTTGGATCGCCCTCATCTACATCATCGGGACACCGACGGGTCCACTCGTACTCCGCGCTCTCTACCATCGTCCACCGTCAGTCTCATCGGCCCAAAACGCGACGCCAACCGCCCTGCTGCCATTCGCCGACCGTCGCCACAAGAGATGAGTGACTGTCGTGCCAAGGGCCTCTGTTACAACTGTGACGAGTCATTCTTCCGTGGACATCGTTGCAAGCGTCTCTTCTGGTTGGAGGTGGACGACACGGCTGCCGAACGGGATACAGACACTGACACGGGAGACCCGACTCCGACCGTCACTACAAACCAAGCTTGAGGGAAAGCTTGTCGTCGGGTAGGGTGGGGATGTTACGGTCCCGCCTTGGTCACGCATGTCGCGGACATTTTATCTATTTTTATTTTTATTTTTATTATTATGCGTATTTTGATCCTCCGTGTCTAAGCCCAAGGAGGGGGCAATTGACTATTAATACCGGTGGGGTGAACCATGGATGGTAGATAAGCAAGAGTATTTTCATTTTATCTTTTTGAAACCCTCTCTTTAGTTCTCTCTCTATCGTTCTCTAAATCTCGTTGTGTTGCCCTAGTCGCAAGCCGACCTGCGACTTCCGCATCGCGACATCCGGACTTTCCCGCCGCCGGCATCGCAGGCTGCGAGCTCCCTTTCGCCGCCATAGCTCCTCCCGGTTCCAAGCGGTTTCCCTCCTCCGTCGTGGACTTCCCTCTTCCCCGGAGCACGCGCTCTCAAGATAAAGCACGTAACAGTATGCTCCAACTTGCGAGGGAGTGTTAGAGAATATATGTAAAAGCCCAAAGATTGACCAATCTCGAGACCCATTTTGGTTGCTTGTTTAGCCTCACATCTTAGGATAGAATTCCTTTTCTTTCTCTTCTCTTATATAAATGTACAAATATACCAATATGTGTGTTGATGATGTAAAATTTTGAGAAATATTAATAAAACTGTGGATTATATTCTCACCCCAGCAGTTTTCTACAAACCAGAAAAGCATATAGGATATATAATAAAAGGTCTAAAATAGTTGAAAAGTTCATTCATGTTAGATTTGATGAATTTGCTCCATGTGTTACAGTGGCAGAAAATGATGAAGAGCCCTCTTCCCCTTCGGAGCATAAAGACGATGCACCACTTGATGCCAATGAAGAGAAAGAAGAAGCACGAGAAGAGTACGTGTCACCAAACATGCAAAAATTCTCAAAGGACCATCCAAGAGAACTTGTCATTGGAGAACCATCGAAAATGGTAACGACTCACTCTTCTTTACATGAAACATTCTCAAACGTATGTTTTGTTTCTGAAATTGAACCGAAAAATGTTTTCGCCGGCTTAGATGATGAATTTTGGTGTATTGCTATGTATGAAGAATTAAATCAATTTGAATGTAATAAGGTATAGAAACTATTAGAAAGACCATCAAATCATCATGTTGCAGGCGAAAAGTGCATTTTTAAAAACAAATTTGATAGTGAATCTCGGATTACTAGAAATAAAGTTAGACTAGTAGCACAAGATTTTTCTCAAATCGAGGGGGTAGAATTTGATGAACTTTTTGCACTCGTTGCTCATTTAGAATTCATTAAAATTTTATTAATTTTTACAAGTTATAAAAGATTTAAATTATTTTAAATGGATGTAAAAAGTGCATTTTTAAACGGGATAATTAAAGAAGAAGTCTATGGTGAACAACCCCCGGTTTTACAAATGATAAATTTCCTAATCACGTCTATAAGTTAGAAAAGGCGCTATATGGATTAAAACAAACGCCCCGTGCTTGGTATGAATGACTAACATCATTTTTATTGAAGCACAGATATAAGATGGGAAGTGTCGACATCACACTATTCATTGAGCACAATAATCATGATTTCATTATTATACAAATTTATGTAGATGACATTATTTTTAGAGTCACTGATGAAGAGTTGTGTAATGATGTAATATTAATAATGCAAAATGAATTTGAGATGAGCTTAGTTGGCGAATTAACATGTTTTTAGGCTTTCAAGTCAACCAAAGAAATAATAGAATTTTTATTTGTCAAACTAAATATATTCAGGAAATGTTAAAACGGTTCGAATTTGAAAACTTAAAACAAGTCAGTACATCAATATGTGCATCTCTAAAATTAGGCAAGGATAAAGTCGGGATTTCGATTGATCAAACGTTATATCGAGAAATGATAGGATCGCTACTATACCTTAGTGCCTCTAGACCAGACATTACGTTTGTTGTTTGCTTATGTGCTAGATTTCAAGGTAATCCAAAAGAATCTCATTTAAAGGCGGTGAAATGAATTTTTGATATTTAATTGGCACATCTCGGTTTGGACTTTGGTATCCATGCGATGATTCCTTTATTTTACACGGCTATTCTGATTCGGATTACACAGGTTGTTCGTTAGATAAGAAAAGTACTAGTGGCAAATGTCATTTTCTAGGCCCCTCACTTGTAGCACGGTCGAATAGGAAACGGAATTTTGTTGCCCTCTCTACTACTGAGGTCGAAACATCGCACTAGGAAATTGTTGTGCACAGCACTGTGGAGGACCCTAACTCTAGAAGACTTCGGGGTTCATCTCACCCATATATAAGTCAAATGTGACAACAAAAGCACTATAGATTTAACGAACACCTGGTGTATCACTCTAGATCCAAACACATAGATGTACGTCATCACATCATCAGGGATCATATAAAAAAAAGAGCATGTTCATGTAAACTTCTTAGGAACCGACTCACAATTTGAGGATATTTTTACCAAACCTCTCTCAGATGCAAGATTTATCATGCTTAGGCTAGAATTTGGAGTGTTGGACATCGAAAATTAAAATCCGTAATTTTTGTTTAGTTTTCCTGATTTCTTTGCACCATTTGATGGGTTTTATAATGAAAAATCATAATCATAAACAATTGAATGCAAAAAATCTTGAAAAACACAATTTTTAATTGAAAAATCAAATTCTCTGTTACTACCGCCAGGCGCTAGCGCTAACGCTGGCGATAGTATAAAATCCGATTTTTCTTTGATTTTTTTTACTTTCCTCTTTCCGGAAAATTACCAAAAATTATAAAAATCTATTTCAATTTTTCTTTTCTTTGTTATTTCCAAAAATCAACTACAAAATTGGAAAATATAAAAATATGCATTTTATTACTTTTAAATTTTTTTATAACCCCAAAACAAAAAAACTGTTGTGCTATAATTGCAAATATTTCAAGGTTGATTACTATTATCTTCCCTCGATAAATTATAATGCCTAGAAAAATATCTTATCACATGCAATAAATTCTATTATAGTGCACTCGTGTAGAAACATTTTAACATACCTCTAAGTATGAGTAATATTTAATGTTTGATAATGATTACCTCACATGCACACTTTTGATATTCCTACATATGCCGTAAATGTTAAACTTGCATAATTGTGTAATATAAATATCTTAATATATTAAAATACATAAATAGATTACCTACACATCTTTGAATTTGTTTCATACAAATTTTTTGTTCATGCACCATTTCTTCTAACAAGTGGTTTTCAAAAATAATATAAATGTTATTATTTGCGCAACAAGTGAATTCGGAACCCTTAGTTAACAAATAAAAATTCTGAATAAAACTGATAAGCAAAACTCCATCAAACACTACTCACCATCCTGATAAATCTTAACGAGCATTGTGAGGTTGAGCATCTTGGAATAAGAATTTTAAAGTGTCTTGTAGTAAACAAACACAAACCACTTGATGTACACCGGATCACAAAATAAAAATATATATAAATAAATATAATAAGTGTTAACAAAAATAGATGTGATCTCTCAAGTACTAGTCTTAATAAGCTTTGTGTGTGCAGAGCATCATGGGAGTTATATTTTCTCTTTATGTGCATTGAATTTGTGTGAAAGTAAAATTATTAATATATTTTAATGATCAGTATATTTCATTATCCATATCATGTGTTTTCAATTTACTCATCATATGTATGGTTCACCAAAACACTATCATGTACACTTTATTATCCTGCACAACACTTCTACACATGAGAATTGGACCATAACGCATACCTATACTTGCTCTCTATAATTGTTAGTATATGCATTCGATATCACTACATGATCTTTGTAATGTTTCTAGTGTATTTGACTTGTGAATTTCTTAACATTGTCATTCATATCTTGCTTAGATGATGTGGATCATGCTGTGAAATTTTGTTGATATAACATCTTTTGATTCATAGTTCAAAAACAACGTTGTATCAACTATAATTATGATTATATGTATGCTTCACTTCCAAACATCATCTTTATAAACTAACTCTAAGACTATACATGATTACAATTGCTCGATGATGTTCTCTTTTCCAACAATTTATTACTGTAGCCTAACTACTTTAAGCTAGATCACGTCACAATAATTACACAAGTAGTAACATATATTTTCCAACAAGTGGTATCCTCATATTATTCTCCACATAGAAAACTCTATTTGCCAAAACACTCGCCCCTCCCTCTTTTGATAATATCAAAAGGGGGAAAATAAGATTGAAAAAATCGGTCATTTAAGGGAAGCACAAACTGGGAAGCATCAATAAAGAGGGAGTATACATATAGGGAGAGTATGCTCATAACGCTTATAAACTACCTATAAACATAACCACTTTTCTCTTATGCTTCATTTCTTCGTTGAGATTTGTTATTATCAAAACGTGGAGTTTATTGGAACATGTGTTCCGCATCTTTTGTTTGAGAATAACAAATCTCAGCGTGTATTTGATCATGTTTGTTATGTGTTTATAGTGTGTGGGAACTATAAGTTTAGTACCCCATGGAAGACGAATCGAAAAGGTGAAAATGTCAAAGTTTTGTTGCTCCTGTCGGGCGGTACCACTATCGTTGGCGATAACACTAACTATCTGTCTGAAAAGGAAGGATACAAGCCGAGAAAGGAAGCTGCTTAAAATGGAAGGTGCTACCGTCGGGCAGTATCCTCTGGAGAATCTTTTTTTGGAAAAATTAGACGCCAAAAATGTTGTCTTCCAAAGTTTTAAAGTTTCATAAAATGGACTGGAAAAGTTTCCTAAAATGGTTATGGAAAGTTGTCAAAGATAAAGATTTTCAAAGGAGACGGAGACTGCCTAAAGAAGCTATCGCAGGGTGGTAGTGTTACCGTTGGTGGTAGGTTCTATGCCTATAAAAAGAGCAGTTCACCTTCATTCGAAGAGACGCAACGACGTGACACTAACAAGAGGCCACGACCAAAACCAGAACTCTCATTATTTAGTGAGAGCCTCCTCCATAGTGATTAGAGCTCTGCTCAACGCACTTGAAAGGTACGAACTCGGCCAACGAATCAATCACCCATACTCATCGACGAGTCCATCTCTTTGAGGGAGTTTTTTTGTATTATTGTATTTTCATCTTTTTTATCTTCTCTAAGTTGTAAATTCACCGCAGGTATAGGCGACTAGGTCTTGCGAGACTTGGGGCAAAATCGTCCGGTGCGGGCGTAGGTTTCCTGAGAGGATTCCGTGAATTTGCCGCGTGTTGTGGTGACTGGGTCTAGGGTAGATCTAGGGGCGGTTTGAGGCCTTATCTGGGAGAGATAGGTTAGAACCAACTGGTCCTTGGGAGAAGTGTCAGTATAGAAAAGGAAAAAGAATTTCATTATGGCCTTAACCCCAGGCGTGATTGGAATCAAAAGTTTTGTAATCACTCCTACTGAAATAAAATTAATGTTTTTCTTTAATTGTGTGTCTACTACTTTTTTAATCTGAGTTTCGTTCAGAAAGTAAAGTTTTTGTTACTATTATCTGGCGGTATCACTATCGCTGGCGATGGCAACAAAAAACCAGAATTAATTTTATTCATTGCATAAAAGTTAAACATGTTTTCAAAACCCTTATTCACCCCCCCCCCTCTAAGGGTGTTGTACGATCCAACAGTTGATGACCCTTATGCTGATCTTAGTGTCTCATAGAAAGTTATATCTTCACATTTAATGATAAGTGGGAAAAAAGTACTTGGATATTCAAAAGGTCGTACGCCCCCAAATAAAGAATCTTAGTGGTGGAAAGAGAAAGTGCAAGATAAAGTGAGGATAAAGAGGGTCAGCTATAAAACACTTTATGCTTGTAGGAATAATGAAAACTTGGCAAGATATAAAGTCGCCAAGAAAGAAACTAAGCATGCAGTAAGTAATAAAGCAAGAAGTTAAGCTTATGAAGAATTTTATAAGAGACTAGATATGAAAGATGTAGAGCATGATATATATAAAATTTCTTGAGCTAGAAAGAGGAAGAAAAGATATTTAAGCCAAGCTAAATGCATAATGGATGAAAGATACAATTTTGACGGATGATGTGACTAATAAAAAGCAAAGAAAAAGATATTTTTATCAACTCTATAATGAAACAAAAACAAGAAACTGAACTTGAGAAAGTTAGGTAATTTGAATGAGTATATAAACATAACATCTTATCGTAAAATTCAAGTATCAGAGATAAATGATGCTCTAAAAATGAAAAAACATTTGGACCAGACAATATATTCCTCGAAGTATGGAAATGTCTATGGAAAAAAAGAATTTTGTATTTTACATGTTTTTTCAATAAGATACTAAAGTCAATGAACATGTCGGACCAATGAAGAGAAAGTATTTTGGTACTAATGTATAAGAACAAAGAAGATATACAAAACTGTATTAATTACAGAAGAATTAAATTAATGAGTCATACCATAAAACTACAAGAACGAATAATAGAAAGAAGAATGAGGCGAGAGACTAGCATCTCAGAGAATAAATTTGGATTCATGTCAGGGTGGCTGACATGGAAGTCATATTTCTCTTGAGGAGACTAATTGACAACTGTCGAGAAAGAAAACAAGATTTGCATATACAGTTTATCGATCTTGAGAAGGCTTATGATAGTGTTCCAAGAAAGATCTTACAAGAGTCTTAAAAAAATGATAGAAATATATCATACATTGACATATCAAAAATATGAATACAAATTCAATGATGATGATGATGACATCTGGAGGATTAAACAAGAATTCTCGATCACTATTGGCTTAAATAAAGTTTCAATTTTAAGCCCTTATCTCTTTACCCTAATCATAGATGAGCTCACCGGACATATTCAACAAGCAATACCTCGGAGTTTATTGTTTGTGGATGATATCGTTTTGGTTGATGAGACGCGCGATGGTGTAAACGCTAAGCTTGAATCTTGGCAAGGCACTTTAGAAAAGAAGGGTTTTAGGTTAAGCAAGGCAAAGACGGAGTATATGGAGCTTAAATTTAGCAATGCAAGAAGGACAAATGACTTTGTTATTATGTTGGGTGTTCAAGATATTTCCCGTAGTGAGTGCTTTAAATATCTTGGATCGATGGCTCAAAAAGATGGAGGTGTTGATAAAGATGTGATAAATAGAATCCAAGCAGGTTGGTTGAAGTAGAGAGACACGTAAGGGATCTTATGTGGTCGGAAAGAACTATTAAAACTTAAAGGCAAGTTTTACCGTAAGACAATTAGACCAGCGATACTCTATGGTTCTGAGTGTTGGGCAATGAATTGTGTACATGAGCAAAAAATGGGAGTTGCGGAGATGAGAATGCTTCGTTGGGTGGGTGGACACACGAGACTAGATAAATTAGGAAAGAATGTATCAGGGATAAGGCAGGAGTGGCACCAATTGCAAAGACGATGCAAGAAGCTTGACTAAGATGGTTTGGTCACGTACAAAGAAGACCATTAGAGGCACCTGTTAGGCACTTTGAGAATTTAGTCACTAGGCATGTTAAACGGGGAAGGGGTACACTAATAAAAACTTGGAATGAAACTATAAGGAAAGACATAATGTGATGTACTTACGTATTAGTGAGATTATAACTACAGATACAGAATAATGGTGACAAAGAATTCATATAGACAACCCCGCTATAATGAGATAAAGGCTTCAGTGTTGTTGTTTTGTACTCTTGAGTGCAGAACAATAACCAATGAAAGATTGAAATGCAATTTGAAAAATTTATTATATTAGAGGAAGATATATTTTGAAGTAATGAACGCCTATGAGCAATTAGATATACCCCAAAATAACTAGACTTAGTTATAAGTCTGCATACTGGATAATTAGAATTAGCAAGATACTATCAATTTTAGAATGGCAAAGTTATAGAGGTGTAATGAATGCCCATGATCACAATATATTTTCTGTTGAGGTAGGAGGTGGCATCTTTGCCTGCATAGTAAATGAAGAGCTGTCA